>JBBBVM010000082.1:4502943-5146221 GCA_037355625.1 Petunia x hybrida
TCCAAGTGTACATATTTACATAAACATAACAAATATGGTAAATATAAAACACACGCAATTAAAACTACTTATCGGCTTTCTCTAACTCTTTTGTAGTACTAAAAGTCTTATTTGGACTACTACACGAATCATCTTGCGACAGAGGTAACAAACGAAAATTTGAAAATTCATCGCCCACATCACATTTTTGCCTCTTCCTGCCACCTTCATCAGAAGATCTTGGCTGACTTATAAAATCATCAATCACATCTAAATGTACCTATTGGACCTATCTTATTGTACAACAGATCACTAGCATCTTTGTGTAGTTAGGACTCATTTGTAGCTATCGTGTAGTAGTTGGTTTCATCTAGAATACTACAACTACTACCACTGCCTTGTATTATATATGTAGTTGAATGATTGTATTTCATGGAATGAAGAGCGCCAATTATTAGAGTCTCCAGATTCAGTTTAATATGATATCAGAGCCAAGTCCATCCCAATTATTCACCGATGTTAGACCCCTCCCCCCATATTATCCACGCACCAATTTCCAAAGGCCTGGGCGTGCGGGGGGGAGGGGGGATTGAGTCACACATCGGATGTGGATGAGGAATTTGGTCTCCTTATATGGCTTGGGCAATCCTCCTCCCTTTGAGCTAGCTTTTGGGATTGAGTTAGGCCCAAGGTCCATTTTTTTTAACATGGTATCAGAGCATTTTATCTCTGTTGCCTCCTCTCCTCCTTCCTCGGAGCCTACCAGCTTCACCGAGGCCTCCAAGTTCAAAGAATGGCGTGATGCTATGTCTTCCGAGATGACAGCCTTGTTCAAAAACCAAACATGGTCGTTGGTTCCTTTTAATTCCTCTATGAACATTCTTGGGTGCAAATGGGTCTTTCGCATAAAGAGGAACTCTGTCGGGGCTATTGAACGTTATAAAGCTCGCTTAGTTGCCAAAGGATTTCATCAAGTTGAGGGCCAAGATTATCATGAAATATTTAGTCCAGTTGTTAAACCCACCACTATCCGTATCATCCTATCATTAGCGGTTAACTCTGGCTTGCCATTGTGTCAATTGGATGTCCAAAATGCCTTTCTACACGGTGAGCTTCAAGAGGATGTCTACATGGTTCAACCCCCAGTTTTTGTTCATCCCCAATTTCCTTCTTATGTTTGCAAGCTTCACAAATCACTTTACGATCTTAAGCAAGCCCCGAGGGCATGGTACAACAAGCTTCATCAATTTCTCATCACAATTGGTTTCATAACATCCAAAACTGATGTTTCTTTATTCATCTACTGCCATGGAAATGTTGTTGCTTACCTTTTGGTCTATGTAGATGATATTATACACACAGGAAATAGCAGCTCTTTCCTTGATTCATTTGTTCGAGCTCTTGGCAGTGTCTTCGCTATAAGAGATCTCGGTCCACTTCACTATTTTCTTGGTGTTCAGGTGCATCGCAACAACAATGGTATTTGGCTCTCCCAATCTCAATATATTCATGGTATTCTCGCCAGAGCTGGTATGCTTCATTGCAAACCTATTCGCACTCCCATGGCAACAAATGTGAAACTTTATAAGGGTGATAGCTCTGCCTTTGATGATCCGAGTTTGTATAGACAGATAGTTGGTGCTCTTCAGTATCTCACCCCTTACGAGACCAGATATATCCTTTGTGGTGAACAAAGTGTGCCAATATATGCACCATCCATCGACAAATCAATGGGCTGCTGTGAAACCCATTCTGCGTTATCTTCAGCACACCAAATCCATGGTATTTTTCATTTCTAAAGCTTCTAATCTTCAGTTGCAGGCTTTCACCGACTCTAATTGGGCCGGTATCATTGATGATCGAAAGTCCACTGGTGGTTACGCCATATACTTTGGTCCAAACTTAATCTCCTGGTCCTCTAGAAAACAACGGACAGTGGCTTGATCGTCCACAGAGTCTGAGTACAAAGCATTGGCAGATGTTGCTGCTGAATTGACATGTATACAATCATTGATGTTTGAGCTTGGGCTTCAGCTGCCTCGCACTCCTATTCTTTGGTGCGATAATATTGGTGTTGCCTATCTGTCTATCAATCCCATTTTCCACTCTCGCACCAAGCATGTTGAGATCGATTTTCATTTTGTATGAGACAAGGTTGCTAGGCGTGATTTGATGATTCAGTTTCTATCCTCTAAAGATCAAGTTGCTGATGTACTTACGAAGCTGCTGCCCCGCTGCCAGATTCCATTTCTTAAGGGACAAACTCAAGGTACAAGACCCAACTTGAGTTTGCAAGGGGGCTATTGGACCTATCCTATTGTACAACAGATCACTAGCATCCTTGTGTAGTTAGGACTCATTTGTAGCTATCGTGTAGTAGTTGGTTTCATCTAGAATACTACAACTACTACCACTGCCTTGTATTATATATGTAGCTGAATGATTGTATTTCATGGAATGAAGAGCGCCAATTATTAGAGTCTCCAGATTCAGTTTAATAGTACATGATCATGATCAGAAGATTCAATATTCATTACCTGCAAAATTTTAAAAAACAACAATGACAACACATAATAACAAAATAATGAAACAATAATGAAAAGACCATATACAAACATACTTTATAAATTTAGATCACCCAACTCCATAAATTTATCGAAAACTCCACCTTTCAACAACATCAACTGCCGCTCCGTCAAAAATTCACTAACCAAAGTACTATACTTCACATCACCACCCCAAGAACCTTTGGCATCAAACCAGTGCTCAAACTTAAAATTTTGATCTCCTTCCTATAGGAACAAAAAATAAAATATGCATATTCAACAAACAAAATTACAAAAATAGTATGATAACAAAACAACAAGTAAAGACAAGGAAATATACATTACGGCGTGCCATCATGAACTCACGATTAATATGCAGAACAATTCCTATGCCATTACCATAATTCAAAGTCAACAGGCCAAAAGCAAAGACAACTGAAAAACACACCAACAACTACAGAACGCACAACTGATGAGAATAGCAAACTACAGAAAAAAGTCTCTACAACTATTGCAAATAGCCAACACTTTAAACTCTAGTGGAAGGGGCAATTTGTACAAATAATCTCTGTAAGTATTGGTAATTGCCAAGACTTTTATCTCTACTGCAGTGAAAAACTTGCAGAGGAGTCTCTGCAACTCTTGGCAATAATCAAGACTTTAAGTTCTGCTGCAAGGGGAACCTTACACTGAAAATCTCCAAAAGTATTGGCAATTGCCAAGACTTCTACCTCTGTTGCAGTGAACAAGTTTCAGAAAAAGTCTACAACTCTTGGCAATAGCCAAGACTCTAAGTTCTGGTGGAAGCGACAACTTACACGGAACAACTCTGCAAGTATTGTCAATAGCCAAGACTTTAAACTCTACTGCAATAAGCAACTTGTAGAGAAAGTCTTGGTCATGGCCATGACTTTAAGCTCTATGCAATGAGCAACATGAATATCTAATAGTCATAGGCAATAAAAACCTTCAAAATCACCGGAATCAAGCAAACAGAAGCAAAAAAAAAATCCACAGGAACCTCAAACTTAATTCAACGATCATAGATCGAAATGGAAAAAACTAACAGATAAATATATAAACAATAAGTATAAAAAAGATTACAGGAAAAAATAAATACAGATAAATGATTACGCGAAATAAAAATTACAATATATCGAAAAAATAATAGAACAAACATACAAAAAAGAGAGAAGAACAAACCCTAAATCTCCAGCACACAGAGAAGAAGAAGGATGCCAGGAACGGGAAAGAGAAAAAAAACATGTTTAGTGAGAATTAGGTTTAGTCAGGGGCAAAATAGTCCTTTTACAGACGAATGGATGAAGTGGAGGGCACTTACTTAAAACATTTGAAACTGAGGGCAAATTGCTAAGACCAGGTCTTAACAAGGGCACAACGTGAAAATTTTTGGTGCCAATAATCAAGTTTGAAGGTCCTCTGCCTGGTTGCCACAATTTCTTATAATATTTTCTCTCTCGATGTCAAACATTTATTAGAAATTCATAACATGTTTTTCAACAAAAAAATGCAAATTAGAGATACTATAAAGTCAAAGAATTAGACTAGATTATATATATATATATATATATATATATATATATATATATATATATATATTAGTAATTTTAAATATGTTTTTATATAGTAAATTTGATTAACTTTTTTTCGATTTTTTTTAATAAACCAAAATCAAATTAAACAAAGAATATCAATTTTTTCTTTCGGCTTGGATTAGTTTTCAAATTGGTTTGATTTTGGGGTTTTTTTTTTTTTTTTTTTGGTGATCACATCTTCAGACACAAGCTTCAAATTCACCTTTCCTCGAGACTGATCTTGGAAGGACATATAGATTTTTATGAATTTACTAATAGGATATATGCTTACATGGCTAATAGGAGTAATAATAATACATTTTGGTTCACAATATTAAACTCTGCATCATTCTCCAAAACTAGTGTTTAAAAAAATAAAATAAAAAAGTAAACACTTTTATTCCTTCAAAAGCTTGGCCAAAAATGCTATTAATCTGATTTCTGATAATACAATTTGGTTTGTTAATCAAACGTTAATTGGCAAAAATCAAACGCTTAACTTCCCCTAGATAAGCTAGCTTGCTTAATAGTAAGTTAATTTATGCCAAATGAATAATGATACTTGAATAAGAGTATCTTTATGACCAAAAAAAAAAAAAAAAGGCAGCCCTTGTGTAATCTTCACATTAATATACACTTTATACAATCATTATTGTTATTAAATACAACATTACATTACGGTGTACATTCTTATCATTCTATAATCGACTCTTAAATTAAAAGAAGGCAAAATACATACTTTAGTACCTTAACTTGTCCCGAAAACACAGTTACACACCATAACTTTGCGGGCGACCTAAGACCCCCCTTAACAAAATCAGAGTGATATTATCATACACTTGAGACACATATAACCAGTTGCACTACAGAGAGTGCTCCTCACTCGCCCCACTATTAGGCCACATCAGCTACACCAAGATTTTAATTCCTTTTCACTTTTTTTTTTACAATATTTATCAATATATTACACCTTTTTTTTTATATTCATTTAGTATTTCTTTTTTTTCTCCTTCTTCTCCACTCAACTCCACCTCCCTACACCTCATCAACATCTTCAAATCATCTACACCACATAATTATCTACACCACCTCGAATCGAGCTTCTTCAAATCATAACCCGAGTGTTCTAACTCCTCGAGCATAAAATCGAAAATGTCATAGCCGAATTCGAAGGCGAATATTTCGTGATGAAGTTTTGTTTAAATAATTTTAGTGAAAGGTGAAAAGATTGAAAAAATTAAACATTTCGAGAAGATTTAGAAGGCTTTGATGGAAGCCATTGATGATGATGACGTGGTAGCAGGGTGGGCAGGGGTTAGTGGCGGGGGAGGAGTGGTTGTGAGGAAAGTTGGGTTAAAGGGGAAAGTGGAGAAGATGTATGGGTACTTAAAAATTAAAGGAGTTAGTTTGCACAAGGATATTCTAGATCAAGATTCAATCTTTGGGGGCCAAAAAGTTTGTTTTTTTCTGTTAATTTTTGGGTTTTTGGATGAAGGTGGGTGGTGGAAATGGTGTTTAGGTGGTGGAGATAGAAAAGAGGAGGAGAGAGAATTAAGTTGAAGAAGAAAAGGAAAAGAAAAAAGAAAAAAAGATACAAATAATTAAGACTGATTAGCTTATATAATAGCCAATAGAAAGTTGACACGTGTTGGATTTGCTCAATAATTAGTATCTCACTCGCTTTTAATTTCTCTCTCTGTCATGTCATCCTTTAGGTTTGTATAAATATCACTCTGATTTTGTTAAGGGGGGTCTTAGGTCGCCCGCAAAGTTAAGGTGTGTAACTGTGTTTTCGGGACAAGTTAAGGTACTATAAAGTATGTATTTTGCCTTAAAAGAATATAAAACAACCTGAATTTTGAAGTCAGTGAATTCATGTAGTGATTCAACAGATTTGGCTTGATGAACATCCATATAGCATTGATAAAGTGATAGCCGAATAACTCTAGAAACATGCAGCAAATGGACATCACAAGAACTTCACGAGATAGTATGGCAAAAAACCAAGGTCAAACCATGGATCTCAACAATCAGCTATGCTACTAGCATCCACTTAATCATTCTCAATTACGCACAAATACACAAGTGTAGTACAATAGGGTATGAACACCAACACGCACACGCACACACATCTATATATGTTAGAGCTAATCGACTTAAAAGATCTTGTATCGAAAAAACAGCAGCGCAACATATCAAAATCATGATACCAGTAAGTAAAAGGTAATGTCAGAAGACATTCTTGCATTTTGCGCAATAAAAAATTGTTCAAATTTGTATGCTCTCTATTTACAATTACTAGACAAAATGAATTGCTAAACTACTAAAGGGAAAAGGAAAGTCAAAAATTCTCTTTAACTGCTCCTTTTGAGGAATCTCAATTGAAAGTTGAAGAGTCAAAAATAAAACAAGTGTAGAGAAATATTAATAAAAGAAAATGGACATACTATCAGCATTATGGATCATGAATTTCTTCCAGAATCATCGAGCATCATTCCTTTCAGACTCTTAGCCAACCAGATAGCTGTTTCTCTTGGCGACACCTTGTCCTTCCCGAATGGTTTTAGTACAACAGAGAGCTCTTCTAGTCTGTTGTTCTCTAGCAAATCAGCAGATAATTCTAACAGCCCTTCAAGTGCATCTGCTCTCTGTCTAAAAGATTTGACGTCTAGTGTTTCCTTTACTGGTCGCTCCTCCTCCACCAGTGTTGCATTGGGCTTTGCCGGTTCTGAAGAGTGTAATTTTGGACTTAAAGAGGTGGGACTAGTCTGGTTCCTCACATCCATTTCCTTATTATGCACACTATCTGATCTATTGGATTTAACACTCACTGATCCAGAAGTAGATGATTTTGGAGCAATTGGAGAAGCAAGATTAATATCAAGTTCATCTCTAACCACATTTATAAGTTTTCCGACATCAACGTTTCTCTCCACATTGTCAATCACTGGTTGCTCACTACCCACTCGGAAGCTACTGTGTCTTATGACATGTATGACATCATCAAAAGCTGGTTTGAGCTGAGAAGAAGCTGCTCTTTCAAGAATCACATTCTGCGGAACACTTCCCTTATCTGGCGAGAAACTATTTTGGCTGACTGAAACAGGAGGGGTGGCTGGGGAGGTACTTTCAGTTGTTGAGGAAAAGAGTTCCTTGATAAAAGACATGTCATCACCACTGGCTTTTGAAGTGAGGTTTGAGTGATGCAGATAGCTTTGGCTTGAGGAAACAAGTGTAGCAGTGGGAGAGACACTCTCGGTTATGGAGGATGACAAATTTGCCATAGACTTGTCATCACCACAGGATGTTACCCTGGGGTTCATCAGACGTGAAATATCAGTCATAGTAACAGGCTTGCTGGTTGTGGAATTACTCTCACAGAGAGCTATCTTCTTGTGTGGAAAGGAAGTGTCTGTAGCTAAGCACGAATTTAATTTCTCTTTGCAAGCATCAACATCCAAACTTTGATCATGCTCCTCAACATTTTCAATGGAGCATGCTTCAGATTTCTGGTTATCTTCATGGTTTGCCCTTGAACTAAAAGCAATATCTGAGTGTGATGATGTAGTAACTGAACAAGAGGGTCCCGATCCAATGGTTTCAATTTCAGTAGCTTGTTCATGACTTTCAATCATTTTTGCAGTCAAGTTAACAAAAGGAGTTATTGCATCATCACAAAGTTCGAATCCTTGGATTGACACGGAAGAAGAAGCAGAATTGCTGCTCTCTGTTTGTGTTCCTTTTGAAGCTCCTGATGAAACCTTTCGAGAATGTAGCACGCCATTGTTTGTGGCCTGTATATGACAACCATCTGGAGAAGTATTAGGGATCTTTCCGGGAACTTTCTTTGTGGCATGTATATGATTGCCATCAGGAAAAGAATTAGGAATTCTTTCGGGGCTGTTCTTTGTGGCATGTATATAATGTTCATCAGGAAGAGAATTATGAATCCTTTCAGGGTCATGCGACTGGTCATCTGGACTACACTTTACATCATTGTTCGCAGTGTTCAAGGCATCATGACCCACTTGCTGTAGCCTTCCAGAAAATGATGATTGCTTTGTCAGCTTAGGAGGTGTTCTCTGTCTTGGCCTTGTAGGTAACCTATCATCAGCACTTTGTCTTATAGTGCCAGAGGGAGAGATCCCCCCGGGTCTTGGTTTAGTCTTTGGGGTGGACTCAGTGGTAGGCGACTGCAGAGAAAACATAATTAAAGTATACATATATATCAGACTCACAGGCAAGCACTAGTCAAGATAAGAGGATTACGGATAGATACCTGATGCTTCAAAGTATGCATTCCTTGATTCTGCTTTGTGGAATCAAATCCAGCCTTTGTTGATACAGGAGTTGGTGTCTCTGCATCAGATTTAGAGGTAGGAGTAGGTGAACTCGGTTTTAGGGCTTTCGGTGATACTTCGATGTTACCTTCGTTTGCATCAGTACCCCCAACCTTTGCCTTGCTGCCTCTCATTGGGGAACTATGTTCTCTCATTTTTCCCTCTTTCAAAGCCAACATAATATTTTTTATTGTTCTGGGTTGTTTAGTTTCTGCATCACATTTTTGCTCTTCATGCAAAATATTCCTAGAGTCATAGTCGTCTGCATCTTCAGGAAAAGCACCGGCTCCATGATTTTCCTCAGTAGAATATTGTTGCTCAAAGTCTTCATGATCAACAAAGGCAAGATCTGTGTTATTGCCTTTATGGTCATCATTGCAAGCGATTTCTTGCAAGTTCTTCTCGCTTGACTTCAAACTCTCTTTATCACTGCATGAACTGGTACTACTTTGACTTTCTGCCATACTCTTTCTGGACTCACGACCAGCAGTGAGAGGTTTTTCAGGAGAACTTGATGGAGGAGGACTAAAGGATGGTCGATACTGATCAACATAAGGCTGCAAATATGGGTGCTTCAGAAGTTCCGATGCCTGAAAATATTGAGGTCAGACAATGGATATGACATTCTGACACACAAGTTTAATTGCGAGATTGGTAAGCTTACAGTAGGCCGATGCTCGGGGCTTTTCCTCAGCATACCTTTTATAAGTGTTTTCCTGCGAAAACAATATTTATTTAGATAAAATATATTGACAAACAAGCGAACCCAAGATACAATCGTCTCCTAAGACATGACTAAATATTCACACACCAATAATCAATAGAATAAGCTATGGAGCTTTAGCAGAAAAAAGAAATATGCTCGCGAAAAAGAAGCCCAACTTACAAGGACGGAGAATAACAAGATGGCAATGGGCCAATGCACGATCTGTTAATTTTGCTTATCAGTCCTGCCATGTCCTGGATCATATAAGTGTCAAATTCAGTAAGTAGCGAAAGGTTTTCATTTTGAGGAGACAAACATACAATAAGGTGAATATATGAGATGATACTGCACGCATTTGCTTCCACAGCCAAGACATAACCACATCATTTCAAGATTATGTCACAGTAAATTGCAGACCTAAAGCAAGTGACACCTAGAAATTGTACCATCAATAAGCATGCTTATATGTATACTGAACATAAGTCCAGCATGTCGAAAGATCTTTTGATGCAGCTTCTAAGAGATTCGAGTGGTTTTTAGTTTTTACAGTAGAAGATGATGAACTATCACAATCTTCTTCAAGATTTTCAGATTATTTTAGAGTTTCATCAGTTAGACACTAGAGCTTTTTAGACTAAAGTTTTATCCTTCATCATTATAACTTTATTTCTTTAATTTATCACTTAGTTTGATTTTATCCTTATTGTTTAGTAAGAGATAGACTTTTAACCTTATTAGGAATCTAAGCTGAGCTCTAAAAATAAGCAGGACCTTTTGTACGTTGATTAGACTAATTGATCAAATTAAAAGTTTATGAATTTGATCAACCTTCTCTTCTTTCTTTCTTTCTCCATTCTCTCTTCTGGTTCTACATCATCTTCAAGAATATAGTTGGAACTTGGATTAACTTGTCACTTGACACTAACTTACTAAGGGCACCCTAATCCCAAGGCCTCGATATATGCAGATTCAATTATTTTACTTTACATATGCGAAACAATAAAAAAAGACAAAATATTAGGTCAGTCTCCATTTCATTGTATACCCGAGGAGCTGAATGAAGCTAAGAGAAACAAAGACAAGAAGGCTTACAAATGCTTTAAACGCAGGGCGATGAGCAGCCATTTCATACATACAGCAGCCTGGTCAAGAAATGAACGGCTTTAAGACATAAAAGAATTCCATGATAAATATTGAGCATGAACTAAGCAAATAAACAGAAGATTACTACCACAATAACCGATATCCTCAGCATTGGGAATAACCTTATAAAATGAGAGGTCACAATAAAGGATGACATACAGAAGCTTGTATCTCCCGAAGAATTATTTGCAAATGAATGTGTACATTGGACTTCAATACAAATCGATACCATTTTCAAGTAATATTGCATGATATAACTTGAACCTGGACGAAGTAAAGGAATTACATACCTAGGGACCAAATATCTGATTTAAAACCGTAAGGAATATCCGCAAGAAGTTCAGGGCACATGTAATTGGGAGTTCCAACTACCTGAAATATAGAACAACACTATCAGCTTACTGAAGATGTTTATTTTACTGGAAGTTCTTGCACACAACTACTTCCAACAAGTGACATCTTCCATTAATTTCTTGTTATCCTTCTTTAGGCCTAAGGGTTGGGGTGGGGAGGGGGAGAGGATGTATGGGGTGGGGAGGGGGAGAGGATGTAGGCAAGGTCCATTCCCCAATGAAATGCCCCTGAGAGTTGCCATCCTTGGTTCCCATTTCCTCTATGCCTCTGTTAAGTTGAAAAATATTTAAACAAAATGCCAAGTTTTTAGGCTCAATGTAACACAGATTGTGCTAAATCATCGTGTAAGTTTGATGATCATATCTGATCCAACATGACACATGTTGGACCCAAAGGACGTCATCAATAGGCAGCACTGCGTCTCCTAATAATTTCTCATAGTTTCACCAGGACTCCACGTATCCGAATTTATCTCGAGAATGTTTCATAATTATAGGCATCTTTCAGGTCCTTTCAGAATGGAAGGTCAAATTGGGATTTTAAGCTTCTAACAATGATCCAGGTTTGAGTAAAGAAAATTCAAAGGATGTGGAAGTAGCAAACTGACCTATGACTACTGAAATGTGTCTATGCCAGTTAGAAATAATAAAAGCCATACAGATCGATGCTTGTCTTTATGTATTCTTCCTATTTGTTTTAACTTTTACTGAGTAAATAATAAACCAAAAGCATTGGAACATCAGCTTGGTGCATCTGTCTCATGCTGTATCCCGCATTTCTATTCAGGATATTGAAACTTGTTTGAGCTCACAGTTTAGGTGCAAATGACAAAGACAAGCACCGAGCATCAGATACATACTGAAGAAGCCAAGTCGTCAGCCTTCAATGTTTTTGCAAGGCCAAAATCCCCTGAAACAATAAAAAGTATGTAGGCCTAATTCAGAAAAACAAAACGACTGCATCTGTCTCCACTTCAATAAAAGAACAAAAACATTGTAGTTACCAAGGCGAACGTCTTTTTCCTTGGTCAGAAAGATGTTCGAGCACTGCAACATAAGGGTGCAGAAAATTACCTCAGAAAGCAGATTGGAGATAAAAATTAATAAAATGATATTAAGGGATATTAAGAAACGTACTTTAAGGTCACGGTGCAGTACAAACTTCGAATGCAGATATTCCACTGCCAACAGTAGTTGCGTGAACCACTTCAGAAGTTTCTGCAAGGTCAACATTACCTTGAAGGATGAGACACCCGAAAATGGCAACTAACTGAAGCTTATACTGGATCAATAGTACAATACCCCAACCAAATGAACAAGTTAACTAGTAGATATGTCACAATTAAATGATAACTAAAATACTGTATCAATATACCTCTTCTGGAAAATATTGTCCATTTGCTTTTTTCATCAATTCAGCCCTATCAAAATATAAAAGGGAGAATAATGGGAATTTATTTTACCAGTTAAATTAAGAAAAAAATGAGAAGTTATTTAATAGACTTACATATCACCACCTTCGCAATAGCCAGTAACAATACAGACATAGCAGCCCTGAAGTGTGATTGACATGAGAATAAAATAATCACCATTTTCAAGGAAATTAGAGTCAACTCAGCACTTGAAAAAAAAAATCAGGCCTCTCACCTTCTCTACCCAAGCTTCCTTGTATTCAACAATATATGGGTGTTGAATCCGAGCAATTAGCGCCATCTGCACATCCAAATTGCAATAAATTTAAATAGCAACACATTTGGATAATTTACATAGATAAGACGTATCATGTTTCAAAAAATAAGCAAGAGGCAATATGGAAACGAATCAAAACGAAAAATGTATATGCTAGAGACAAGATGGCACGCAACTAGAAAACTATACATTAATAGATGAAATACTGCAAGGAATTCACATTCACTGCTTGAAGTTTCACTTAAATTCCCAGCATAGAGTGAATCACAAATGTTATCAAGTGATATGAGAACACTCTTAATGGACAGCAAAAACTAGACAAAAAATCAGGTAAAATCAGAATCAGCCACAAAGGAACGTCAACGCTCAAACCAAACGAAACTAGATAGAGGAATTCCAAAAGCATCCCTGACCCCAAACAGAAGTGAAAGTCAAATTCAATAGTTGCTGAGCATATTCTTTTCAGGACAAAAGGCAATACTACAACAACTACTACTACTACGCCTCAATCCCAAACTAGTTGATGCCGGCCATATGAATCATCAACAGACCATGTGACTCCATTTAAACTCATCTCGTGACAAAAAGAACACTCATTTTCACAAAATTAAGTTAAAGAAAATCCTTGTTTCATCTTGCACACTATGTCTGAGCATATTCTATTCATGACAAAAAGCCATAACATTCAACAACTTAAGCTAAACAAAATATCTGTATCCTTATTTAGTAACTCCAAAAAGAAAGAAATTACAAAAGGCAAAAAACACAATGTACCTCTTGATGAGCAGATCTCCTGCAACGTTCTGTTTGTCGAGCTAATCTAATCTTCTTGAGCACATACCTATTAATTCAACATACCCCAAAAACAAATTTTCATTAAAAATTCAATCTTTACACTATATTCCAATCATATATAGCATTTCAAGTAAGAAACTCTTAAAACTTACTTCTTTCTCTCTTGCTTGTGATTAACAAGAATAGCAGCACCAAATGCTCCACGCCCAATTTGTTCCATGATCTCATAATGCTCCATTCTTGACTCCATCTCTTAAACTAAATACTCAACAAATCCAACAAAAATATGCCAAGATTTTCAAAATTAGTCAGAGCATTTTCTTCATCACTCAAAAACTAAACTTTGGCTGTAAAACACATAAGGGTTGCTTTTTTAATTCAAGAATGGTAAGATCCCCGTTTGTTTATAGTTTTTGGGGACATTTTTTGGGACTTTTTGGGAGAAAAACTGTTTGTTTATGCTATTTCATCAAAACTTCTCCCAAAAAGTCCAAAAACTCAAAAAGTGCTCAAAGGCTGTTTTTGGGCAGTTTTTGGAAAATTTGAAAAACTACTCACAAAACTTCAACTATTTTTTCAAGTAAATTCTATGTCCAAACACAACTTCAAGTTCCAAAAATTATTTTTCAACTCAAATCCAAAAACTCAAATTCCCAATTTCAACCAAATCTATGTCCAAACGCTAGCTAAATAGCCTTTTGGGTACTTGAGAAAACAAATGTAGAACAATTATAAGTGCTCTCAATAAAGAATGAAGAAAGAAAACTGAATTAAGAGGCAAGAGGAGTGATGTATTGCTCTTTTTTTTTTACTTTTTCTTTTTTGTTAAATATTTTGTTTCTCATCCGGTATCCGGTACACGTTGGAAGTCCTGACTAATGACTATAGTAACGCATTAGAGTGTCGTCTATTCCGGATTCGCATTGTATAGTAACCATTTTTAGAAAATGCTCCCTACTAAAATGTTTTTCATTCTCGAGGCTCGATCGACCAACACATTCCATAAATGATGGAGGGTCCTATACATAGGTACACTTAGTGGTACTTTTTTCAATAACTATATTATTATAGTATTTGTTTCTTTATTGTCCAAGAAAAGGGGTTGATCTGAAAAAACAGTTGTCACATTTTCATAAATCTGAAATCTGAAATGCTTATGTGGAGAAGCATCTAGGAATTAATTTAATTAATTAAGTATAGTAAAGTTAAGATGTTGCATTGATTAAAGTATTCGAAAGATATGGTTTATCAGTTTAATCATGGTTAGACTTAGGGTGGTAGGTTTGTTGCAATTTTTGGCTAGTACAACTTCCAACCTATTTTGGTAACTCTAGATTTTCTCTCTCACACAGACACACAGTGAAACTATCTGTGTCAAAAAAAAAAGAAAAGAGGAGTGATGTGGGAAAATGATGGTTATTGTAATTTACAAAGTTGTCCCTAATAAATTTTTGTAGGGCATATATGAAAATTAGAAAAAATGTGAGCCTAAGAGGAATATGGCATGGGACAAAGGAACTGCACTTCAAGTGGGATAAAACAAGCATGGGAAAACAAAACAAATTGTTGCTTAATTAGTCCTTTATTTAATTGTTTTGCTAATAGAATGCAATTCAACTTTTGTTTTTGGTTTGTGGTGTTTGGATTTCATTTTATTTATGCGTGCTTAGTTATTACTCTTTGGGTGATATATCCATTCTGTTGGTAGTGTAGTTAGAGTTAAGATGTTTTTTAAACAAATTTGTAATCACGAATTTTTCTGAATATGTTGTTTCTACTTAAAAAGTCTAAACAATATATGATAGAAACAAGGTGCTATTTTCACATAATTTTAATCAGACTGGAGTATTCAACAACAACAACTATTTAGTGTTATCCCACGAGGAGGCCTGAATAAGGTGAGATGTGCACAGATTTGGAATATTATTTACAAAGTTTATTTCATCCCAAACCCCCTCGGAACTGGTTAAGAATGGGCGCCACTATCCCAGCCCTACTCCCTCTATTCCAAAAAGGATGACATATTTCGGATTTCAAGAGTCAAACGAGTTCATTTTGACCGTGAATTTGAATATATAATCTTTAAGTTTTTACGAACGATATTTATATATTTGGAAACTACATAAAAAGTACTATAAGTCACAATAATTAATAATTCAAAATATTTAAAAGACATATAAAAATATTATGGTAAAAAATAAACTTGTTTGACTCTCGATATCCGAATCATATCATCCATTGTTGAATGGAGAGAGTAATTCTATAATTCAACCAATTGGAGTAGAGGGAAGGTGAGCTCAATAATGCAGGATCTAAGGCCGACAAAACCAGCTGGTCCTGAAAAATGGGGTACTGAAAAAACAAACTTGGGTACAAAACAAAGTATAGAAGTTAGTTAATTTGAGGGAGGTTCTTAAGCTTGCTATGCTTTACAAAAATCTTAAGCCCTCTCTATTTTCGAGATGGTAAAAGTACTCATTACAAATCTATACACCACCTTATCATAATCTCATGCTATTTTTTACCAGCTCCGTTCCAATTTATGTGGCGGTGTTTGACTTGGCACGGAGTTTAAGAAATAGAAGTTGACTTTATAAATGTTCAAATTTACCGTTGAAAAAGTAAGAGAGAGAAGATTGGAGCAATCAAAATGTTGTTGGTAGCTTTTAAAGTAAGTAGGACCCAATAGAGGTAAAATAGAGATAGTGCATTAAATAGTTGATAAATAAGTAAATGTGATATTCTTTTTGCGACAGACCAAAAAGGAAAGTGTGACACATAAATTGGGACAGAGGGAGTAATAATTACTGTTAGTGTATCATTTTGAAATGGAAGCATTCATCAGCACAGAAAACGTAAAAAGAAAATTGTACAGAACTCAAACTTATTGTGTACGATTATAGTTGACTACCAAATTGAGCTACACAAATTATTTTTAAGTTTGACGATGTACAAAAAAAGGTGCAATTCCCAAAGAACATGTAGTACTACTCCTTTTATGAAATTGTGGAAAACGAGGGAGTATGGTATTTACTCTTACTTCTGGCAGGTTGATCAGACCATGTGCCTTTTGCTCTTTGAGAGACCCCTACCCTCCCCCAAACAACCCCATATGCACCATCACGTGCTGCTTCACAAATCCATTTGTGTCAACCTTCAAAAAAAATACTACCAACATTAATAAATTGAGGAGTGTGCTATTCGGCCTGTCGGCCACACCATCCTTGGCCACACTCTGTGTAATGATTAGGGTACCCTCAATGTGTGTTTGGCTTCTTAAACTATTTTTTTCCTCCAAAACTTTTCCTCCAACCAAACTATTAAGCCCCGGTTTGTTTATAGTTTTTGGAGATATTTTTTGGAAATTTTTGAGAGAAAAACTGTTTATTTATGCTATTTGACCAAAACTTCTCCCAAAAAATCCCAAAAACTTAGCCAAAAAGTAACAATTACATATCAATCTTCATTTTCACAAGAGCTCAAAGGCTCTTTTTTAGCCAAAAAATTTGTTCCCAAAAAGTATGTCCAAACACTTTTTCATTTTCATATAAAACTTCACCCAAAAAATGTTTCCCAAAAACTATTTGGGAATCTATGTCCAAACGCTAGCTAAATGTAGCATATTCCCAAAACCTTGATCCCTACAAAATATTCATGGGCGGGAGATGAAAGGTTAATATACTAACTTTACATAAGTACGTGTCTGTATACGTACATACATAATGTCTAATTATACTTTTTTTTATTTTTTAAATACACTTTATTTATCAGAATCATTTCTTATACCATACACATTTGCACACCCATCAACAAATATTTACTTTTAGTTGTCCATAACTTTTTCTATCCAAAAATTTAATACATAAATATATATCCGAAATATATAAAATATATTAAATATATATCCGAATTATATATTAAATATATATTTATTAAATATATATCTGAAATATATAATATTAAATATATATCCAAAATACATAATATTAAATATATATCCGAAATATTTAAAATATATTTAAAAAAATTGTTATGGAAAGAAAGAAATAACAAAAAGTGGACAAAAATAGTAATTATTCTTTCCTAACGGTTATATGGTGTAATTTTTCCAATTATATAAACATAAACAATAATATGGGTGTTTGTTTAAAATAATGACACCTAATTGCATATTTTGGACTGATATTATTGTATAATTAAATTAATGACTCAATACAAATTACATTTAATAAAATATTTCAAATATTTTATGACATAACTAATTAGACGTGAACAAAATTATTTGTTGGAGGTCTAAGGGTGTAATTGACTATAATCACTCACTTTAATTGCATCATGCAGTCACTAGAATACAAATTTATGTAATAATCACATTTTTACAATAGCATGATGTACACTACGACATTATATCGGTGACCTTAGCTCGCCACATGGACCATTGTGGGATATCTAATGGTGTCATTACTTATGATCACTCACTTCAATTGCATCATGTTGGCAAAAGAATATACATTTTATGTGACCAAATTTATACAATAGCATATGTACACTACGACATTATACCAGTGACCTTAACTCGCTACAAGGACTAATGTGGGAGATCTAAGGGTGTCATTAGCTATTATCAATCACTTCAATTACATCATGTAGTCACAAGAACACAATTATATGTGATTACATGTATACAGTAGCAAAATGAGCACTACGACATTATATCGGCAACTCACCACATGGGCCAATGTGGGATATTATATACACTATCGTGATGTACAGTACGAAATTAGACTAGTGACCTTTAGGGTTTAGAGTTTTATGAATCTGGACTTAAAAAGCACATTAAAAAAAAAATCTAACCAAACTTGAACCCTAAACCCCCACCTCAAGTTATTACGCTTAACACCACTTTGCTAGAATAGAATGTTCTGCCTAAACAACTAACTTTCGTTTCTTTATTTAATGTTGTAGTTGGTCGTCAATAGGTGCGTAATTTATTGTAGGCACACTTAACGGCGTGAAATTATAAACATAAACATTAATGAGATTATTTTTAAATAATGACCCTAATTGCATATTTTGGACTGATAATATTGTGTCATTTAATTAATGACTCTATACAAATTATATTTAATAAAATAATTTCAAATATTGTAGTGTTCTATTAATTAATCAGGAACAACATTATATGTGGGAGATCTAAGGTGTCATTAGCTATGGTCACTCACTTCAATTGCATCATGTAGGCACAAGAACACAATTATAAGTGCTCACTTGTATACAATATCATGATGTACAAGTACGACATTATACTGGTGACCTTAACTCACCACATGGATCAATGTATGATATTTAAAGGTGTTATTACATATGATCACTCACTTCAATTGCATCATGAAGGCACAAGAACGCAATTATAAGTGCTCACTTGTATACAATAGCATGATGTATAAGTACGACATTATACCGGTGACCTTAACTCACCACATGGACCATTGTAGGATATCCAATGGTGTCATTACCTATGATCACTCACTTCAATTGCATCATGTTGGCAAAAGAACACAATTATATGTGATCATTTGTAGACATTTATACCGATAAGCTTAAGAGGTCGTTTGGTTTGCGGGACTAAATATCAAGAAAATCCCATAAATAATCTCACCACCTCCATGGTATAAGTTATAAAAATGATTTAATAATAAAATCTATCTCGAAATAATTAATACTACTAAACAAACTTGGGATCACTATTATCCTTATCAAAACCAACTAAACGACCCGTAAGGGTTAACAGTTCAGGGTTTAGGGTTTAGGGATTACGGTTTAAAAGGCACATAATAAAAAAAGTTTGAGCCTAACCAAACTCGAACCCTAAACCACCACCTCATGTTAATAACCCATAACCACTTTGCTGGAATAACATCCTTTGCCATATGACTAACTTTTCGTTTCTTTATTTAATGTTGTAGCTTATTATAGTTAGGGGGAATTCAAGGAGGAAAAAATATAGGGACAGATTTTTAAACTAAAATATCTAATAAAATTCGTGAAGAGAAAATTAAAGTAGAGGGAATTATTAGGTCCGACAATCAACATTTAAAGGTGTACATATGTTGCTCAAAGTATTAGGGTCAGAAAATGACCAATAAAAAAAAAGAGTTGTGAATTAATTTATAAGTATAGTATACAATTTTGTTAGCCGATGGTCTATCGGAAACAGTCTCTCCACCTTGATAAGGGTAAGGTCTGCGTACATCTCACCCTCCCCAGACCCCACTAGTGGGATACACAGGGTATGTTGTTGTTGTTGTTGTTAGTATACAATTTTGTAGTAAATACACGAAAAATGGAGTATAGTATACTAATAGTATGTATTTCGTAGATATTCCGTATGTATTTTTATGCTCTACCTAACCTCATTAAATAATTTATGAGAAACAATCAAATGCATGTTTAGTTGTGAAAGTGCTTTGAGAATATAACTAAGAATTAATAACATGAGAGAGAATTACACAAATTATTCAAAATTAACTTAAAATCTGATTAGGGGTATAAATGGAACAAAATTAACGAATTTATTAAAAAGGCGTGTGAAATTACTATAATAATCCCATTTGGGACGTTTGGGCCATAAATGATGTGGTTAATTATATTTTTCGTAATAAATTTTTCCATGGCATGTACCTAACTCCCAAGTATATATGGTCCACATGGTTATGAAGAATTTCAGATATGGTCCACATGAGTAGGATGAATTTCAAGTCAAAGAGCTTTCTCCTCTAGTTGATGTGCTCTAAAAATTAAGCAGGTGAAGATTGAAGCATGTTCCCTAGAAAAGTGAATTGTCGCATGAGTTGGAAGTATCAGTCGTCTAGTGACTAGTACCCAAAATCAAATGTTACTTAGATCGTGCAAAATATAGATAAAACAAAAAGTTGAATTAGTTAGATTTTTAAGAATTTATCAAATTTGAAATTAAATGAAAAATTTTATGTTACAAATCAAGCTAATTTTGTATTAGTCGTCATTTGAATTTTATATCTCAAAATTATTATTTCTCTTATGCCGCCAATCAAAATAATCTCAAGAAAAAAATTTAGAAATGAGAAGAGGAAACGAATGCATGACCTCGTTAATCTCATTTTGGTCCCTAGTTTTAGCCTTTTCAAGACAAGCCGGCAATTGTTTTTTGTGTACGTATCAGTGCAAGTAGCCGCATGCCACCTTCATTAGTGTTGGACTATTTAATAGGCCCTAATCCCACTGTATTATTCGGTAATAAACATACAATAGCTATTTCACTAAATGACGCACCCTCTCTAGCGTTACCTACCGAGGAAAGCTCATGATCTAGACACAATGCACAAGCTAAGTTAATTACTCCCTCCGTCCCAAATTAGTTGTCGTTTTTAGCTTTTTCATGCCCATTAAAAAAACCAATAAATAGAGTGTGTATTTTACTATGTTACCCTTATTTAATGTTTGACTATTAAATTTTATTGAGAATTTTTTTAATTATTAAGGGTATAGTTGAAAAAAACTAACAATTTTTGTCTTGAAATCCTGAAATATCAATTAATTTGGGACAAATAATAATTGCTAAAGTGTCAACTAATTTGGGACGGAGGGAGTATATCAATATCAATCATTAATTAAAAATTAATAGACAAACTATAAAGTCAAAAAAAAAAAACATATACTCAAAAAGTTATGAGTAATAGGAGTAATTAGTTGATAAATCTTAAGTATGTTATATTGATTTAATGTATGCATTTGGCTGCAAGTAAGTTTTTTGTCTCTCTGTATATAATATTCATTAGGCAAACTAATTTAAATTCACATATTGTATAGGTCTCATCATTAAGGAGGCAATCGCTCAGTACCATAAATTTATTTATCATAATGATCAAATCCAAGACCTCTGGAGAAGAGTGGGATAACCGTTTTTATGCTACCTCACTCCATCTTAGTTAAGTACTTTGTTTTAAGAACCTTGGGCTGGTTGCATCTTAACAATTGTTGTTCCAAAGATCGAACTCACGACTTCACTTGCTTTAATGATTAGAAAGCTTGAAGTTTGGGTTATGTAATGTACTTTAATTTTCAAATTTCAACAACGAAATTGTTTCTTTTCTGGCAATACTATAGTTATGTAGTGCTTCTGAAAAATGTTTACTTGTATTTCACCAAAAAAGATATAAGAACTTGTTATGTGTAAAACTAAATGATTATCATACTCAGAAGTCAAATCTTCTTGAAGGTGTTTCCAAAAAAAAAAAAAAAAAAAAATCTTCTTGAAGGGACGGTATTCCGTCATTTCTTTATCTAAAACAGGAAGTTCAGTTAATTTCGTTAAACTTTAGAAATTGCCTCTGCACTTGACCAAATAAAAAAGATTTAACAATAAGATTAGGATAGGGATTTAAAGATAACAATAATAGTATTATTTTGGCGTTGAAGTAAAAACCGTAATTAAAGATAACGTAACCTCAAAGGGTGTCACTTTAAGTATGACTTATTAATGACTATGTAATCATGAAATTACTTAAGTAGTTATGAATGGTAATTGATTTATGAAGGAAACATATATTTCACGTTAAAATTTCAGAAAGAAGGAACCAAAAAAAAAAATTATTTTTATTTGCTTGTGAGACATCTAAGGCATATCGTGAGGGACCAGCAAACTATCATGAGAGAGACATGAACGCTACATTGCTATCTGCTGTGTGTTGCATCATTTAATCACCTCAGGAAAAAATCGCGTAAGCATAATTAAGCTTATGCATTTAATTTTGCACCACAGTATGATTTACTATATCATTTATAGAAAAAAATCGCGTAAGCATAATTAAGCTTATGCATTTAATTTTGCACCACAGTATGATTTGCTATATCATTTATAGGTGCTCAAGAGTTTGAATTAAATTTATTTTCATTTGAAAAGATTGACCGTAATACATAACAGAAAAGTATGAGATAGAGTTTTTAATTTAAGAAGAGGAAAAGGGAAAGTACATGGTGGCGGTCTAATTCAAAGTTTAATAAGTTGTATAAATCAGCGATAATATATAAGACCAACAAATTAGCACCAATACCAAAATTTCACTGCTGTGATTGTGATGCACTGCATTAGAATTGGACTCATTATTATGCATACAAAGACGTTTGTCTTTTTTCATTCACTTCTCTTTGAGACATCATATTACGGGTTTAGATTAGTGTTAAGGCTTAATCACTGTGGAATAGTATGTTTTATGGTCAACTAAAAGTTTTTTAGTATTAGGTTGTAATATATCGAGTTGTTTCTTTAATTTGTTCTATTATGTTCAAGTGGATTTGTTCTCAAAAATATTATCATGAAGGTAAGTGTGTATAATACATTCACGAACTTATCTTTCTGAGTAGTAGAGACAAATTTATTTTCTTTCATTTCCCAGTGAGCTTTGAAGATATCCATGATGGTTTTTACTTTCTTCTGAATTAATTTGAGAGGGTGATGAGTGTCAAATCCCCGAATACTTCAATTACTTATATCACTGGGGTCAAGGGAGTCTTTAATCCATGAATACAAACTTTGATGGGAGTTTGCGTGTCGCGGTAGAAAAGAGATCACCGGAGTATAGTACAAGATCGCCTTTTCTTACTGCCATAGGGTCGACCTGTGAACAAGGTAAACCCAATGGGAGCCAAAAAATGGGGTACCGCATTGGGCAGAAGACGATCCAAAAAGCGAAGGCTCACCCAGCTGAAGGAAGGAGGTGAGATAGACAAGAGCTAATCACCAGACTGCTCTGGAATAGATTAATCGCTAGAGACAAGAATGAGTGAATCTAGTTTCGAGAGCATGCTTTACTCGTCTTCTATGCATAATTACACAAAGAGAACTACATATAATTTTATTGAGAACAAGAAAAACTAGGAAAAATGATTGTGAATATTTCCAGCTCAACAAATAGATGTGACGGAGATTCAGTAAGACAAACTTTTTGTTTTGTATAATAAGGGAATTTTCATCTTCTATTTTTGTTTCCCTGATATGTTAGTGTAATCAAACATTGAGACTATTGCGGGAGGGCTCAATCTATCTAACGCCATATTTTAGGATTGCAACAAGTTGAACACTGAGAGTATCTTGAGAACCTTGTGGCCGCTATCTCTCCAGCAATAACTGTAGCTATTTACTTATCTAGGATCAAGTCATGCGCAAAGTAAAGAGAACACGCATAGGCCAAATAGACGATAAATTAAGGCAAATTAACACACAAATTGTCGGCCAGACAGCACCCTAAATAAAAAATAGCTCAAGCGGTGTACAATCAGTTCACATAGTCAGTATTAACCAATTACACACTGTTTATGCACTTATTATTTAGGCAGTTGTCTCTCCGACTAAAAGTACATAAACAAAAGGAAGGTTCATTACTATCCGAAATATCACATCAATGCGAAATTAAATCATAAACTTCAATGTGGCAAGTAATAGAAAAAGAAACTCCAATTTAGGCACCATGCATCGTTCATCATCATCATCATCATTCCCGTGCTCCTATCCTCAATTTTACCCTTAAACTATTGTAATCACCTAATTTTAGCACAAAAATTCAAAAAAATTTCAAATTATTGTATTTATTTTCTTGTGATCTTTGCTTACCGTTCTTAGATATTTACATTCCATTTTAGCTAGTTTTAGTTAATTAATTAGAAGAAAAAAATATAAAAAAATATCAAAAATACTTGTTATGTGTTTAATTGTAGTTTTATGTTTGATTACGATAATGTTGCGATTTTTTAATCTTAGTTAATAGTGTGTGCTTTAATTAATTTTTGGACTTTCTTTAGTGGCTATTTATAAAATTCAGAAAAGAAAAATGTAGCCCAATCTGCTAGACCATTAGAAATTTTAACCCGACCCAAACTCTTTGTTTAAATACCAAAACTTTGCCTGATAAATTTTCCCCATACCATCAGACCTTAAGAGAACTATGCCAAAATTTCAACAGGCCGCCGGTCTCCGCCGCGGGACCACCGCCGGCGACTTCCAATCATCACCATCAGCCAAATAAACTACACCATCGGACTCCCCACAACCCCCACATCTCAGTTCAGCCATCAATTTCCTCAAATTGCCACTGTAGTGGCATAGATCGAGGTTCAAAAGTGAGGCAAAACCTTAGCTCCGGCGATCTCCAATTTTTTCCAGCCAAATCTTACATCAATGGCTTCGTCTACGTCTCCTCTACACTTTTCTAAGCTTATTTTCCCTGAAAGCCCCACTGTTTTCCCTTTGCTTCGCCTCGAATCCTATTTCCCCGTCATGGCCTTAGTAGTTTGTGGTGGCGTAGCGACTGAAAAGGCAGTGGAAAAGCTGGTGCGTCGAGGGTGATGTAGGACGGCTAGTTTCATTGTGTCCTTTATAATGATGTCGTGTGTGTGCATAGAGACAGTGTGGTGGCGTAAGTGTTGAGCGAGGCAGCGATTTCATGGTGGTGTTGATGCAGTCCCACGGTGACTGATTTGAATTGTTGGTAGCGGCTGTGACGATGTTTTTGCTAGTGTTTAGAAGCTGCGGTGTTAAACCGCTCCGTCTGGCCATCAGATTGTGGATGAAAACTGGAGCTGTGGCTTAACTTAGACCCGAGGCACTTAAAGAGCTCGGTCCAAAAGTTACTAGTGAATCACGAATCGCAATAACTAACAATATCTCTAGGCAGACCCCAATATTTCACCACATGCGCAAAGAAGAGCCTGGCCGTCTCTTCAGCTGCTATATATTTTGGGGCTGCTATAAAAGTTGTGTATTTAGAAAACCGATCAACCACTACTAGAATAGCGGTTAAATCTCTGACCTTGGGCGATCCGGTGATAAAATCTAAAAAGACGCTTTCCCAAGGCCTTTTCGGGATACGTAGCGGCTGCAATAGTCCCGCTTGCATCAAGTGGTCTGGCTTGTCTTTCTGGTAAACCAAACAGGTCCGCACATATTGATCTGCATCATCCGCCATCTGGGGCCAATACGCGCGTTGAAGTAGCGCCAGGGTCCTGTCCATTCCAGGATGCCCGGCCCAGAGGGTATCATGGCATTCTTTCAAAAGAGTCTTCCGCAAATCACCTCCCTTGGGCACATAAATATGCTTCCCTTTTGTCTTGAGAAAACCATCATCCATATAAAACTGACGCGTCTTCCCTTGCTCCACAAGGCTGATCAAATCTTGAGCAGTATGATCACGAACAAGAAGATCCTTGATCTAATTCTTAATACTGGTGGTTACCTCGCTTCCTCTAAGGGCAGCGAGCACACACACAGTGGCTAAGTCGGCCCTCCGACTTAGTGCATCAGCAACTTGGTTTAACTTTCCACTCTTATATTCCAAGTGCAAATTAAACTCGGCAAGAAGCTCTTGCCATCTCGCCTGTCTACCGTTCAGTTTTGGCTGTGTCATAAAATAGCTGACAGCAGTGTTGTCTGTCTCGACAACAAAGGGTGCTCCCAGTAAGTAATGGTGCCATAAGCGTAAGAAATGGACCACAGCCAACAACTCTTTTTCATGGGCTGAATAACGCCGTTTCGCATTCTTCAGTTTTCGGCTCTCATAAACAACCGGGTGCCCCTCTTGCATCAAAACTCCACCAAGTGCGAAGTCTGAGGCATCAGTCTGTACTTCAAACGGCTTGGCCATATCAGGAAGAGCCAAAATCGGGCTGCTTGACATAGCCCTATTCAAAGTAGCAAAGGCTTTCTCACGCCTTGGACACCACTCCCATGGCATGGCCTTGTTCAAAAGTTCCATCAAGGGTATCGCAATAAGGGAATAATGTTTCACGAATTGTCGATAGAAATTACATAAACCCAAGAAAGATCTTAGGGCATGAATATCCTTTGGTGGTTGCCAATCAGCAATGGCCTGAATTTTCCCGCCATCCATCTTGATTTGTCCCTCTTCGACTATATGTCCAAGGAAATCGATATGTTTTTGGGCAGAAGCGCATTTCGAGCTTGGCATATAGCTCGTGCTTCCTTAGTCTTGTCAAGACCTTTTTCAAATGCATCGTATGATCCTCCATGCTCTTGGTATAAATCACAATGTCATCTAGATAGACAACCACGAATTCATCTATAAACTCCCGGAAGACTTGATTCATCAGCGTACAAAACGTTGTTGGAGCGTTAGTTAGGCCGAACGGCATAACTAGAAAATCAAAAGATCCATATCTTATGACACAGCTTGTTTTGTGCTCATCTCCTTCAGCGATACATACCTGCCAATAGCCTGATCTCAGGTCTATTTTTGTGAATATCGTAGCACCACTCAGCCTATCAAATAAGTCCGCCATCAAGGGAATAGGATATTTGTTCTTCACAGTAATTTTATTCAACGATCTATAGTCCACACAGAGCCTTAAGGAGTCGTCGTGTTTCTTTTGAAATAGCACATGCGACCCATAAGGGGACTTAGAGGGCACAATAATTCCAGCATCCAGCATTTTCGTCAATTGTCTCCGAAGCTCTGTGAGTTCGGGTTGTGACATTCGATACGGCGCACGGGCAGGAGGTCTTGCGCCCGGCACCAGTTCAATCTGATGATCCACATCTCGCTTAGACGGCAGTCGCCTAGGCATTTCTGGTGGCATCACATCTTCAAAGTCCACCAACATATCCTTCACAGTAGAAGGAATAGGGCCAGATGCCCGCTCAATCTCGTCCAAGCATAAGGTAGCCAAGAACGTTGGTTCTTGTCTCTTGACACCCTTCTTCAGTTGCGTAGCAGAGATGCTCTTCTCATTCAACTTCCCAGACAAAGTTGAAACCGTGCATGGTTTTGCCCCATGATAAGTAGGGCATCGCCATGTGGCAAGACCGCGATATGAGTTTCCCGCAAAAATTCCAGACCAAGGATCAGTTTGAAATCATCCATCGTGACTACAGATAACGTAGTCTTCCCTTCATAGGAACCCAATTTGATTGGGACTCCCTTCGCCACCCCTCCAACAGGTTGAGCAGGCGAGTTAATAGCCTTCACTCGACCACGACAAGTCCTAGTCGCTCCACCTCTGTGGCAGCCAAATAATTATGAGTAGCACATGTATCTATCATTGCACGAACAGGTTTTCCATTAAACCGAACGTCGATGTACGTAAGTCCCTTAGTTTTGCCAACCCGAAGTTTGGCATCGGCTTAAGAATTCTTCTTCTGGCCAGCATGATCAGCTTCCTTCTTCAACCAAAGACCTGCAGTACTTGATTCACCCACTTCTTGAGAAATAAAATAGAACGTGTGCTAGAACGCACCAATCGGAGCCTCACTATCATCCTCATCCTCTTCGTCTGCTTCTTCTTTATCAAGAGTTTCATGGGCATTCAACTTCCTCTTTTCAGGGCAATCAGCAACCCTGTGAGGACCCCACATTTGAAACATCCACCTTTAGGAACAAAGGCGGCTCCCTTTCCTTTGTTTTGAGCTACCGTATTGCTACTGCTCGAGGAAGAGGCCTTGGAATAATTACTACTCAGCTCTCCCCCACCTTTGCTAGGACCACTCTTATTGGATTGGCCCCCTTTGTAGTTGTTACCACCAGCAGCAGGACGTGGAGTCATCTGCTGCCTGTCATTTCGAGTATCCACTTGATAGACTGCAATGCACTCAGTAGCCTGAATAGCCCTTTCAAACGTGTCCACCATTTGCCTTTGTAACTCGGCACGTGCGTAAGGTTTAAATCCCTCCATGAAGGTAAAGAGCTTATCCTTCTCACCCATGTCGCGAATGCTTAGCAATAGGGCTGTGAATTCACGAACATATTCCCGCATAGACCTCATCTGCCTTAACTCCCTGAATTTTCGTCGAGTACTGCACTCGACATTCTTTGGAAAGAACTGTCCACGGATAGCCGCTTTCAACTTATCCCATGTTGCCAGTTCTGGATCACCATTCCCCATGGCCTCAACTTTCCCACGCCACCATAGTTTGGCATCGCCATCGAGGTACATGACCGTAGCTGTGATCTTCTGATCATCATCTAACCCGCCAGTTGCCTTAAAATATTGTTCCACGTCGAACAAGAAATTCTCGACTTCTTTAGCACTTCGAGCACCACTGTAATGCTTCGGCTATAGAATCTTCATCTTTTGTTTGGGAGCGAAATTCATTGCACCCCCACCTCTGTTTCCTCCTCCTCCTCTGAGAAGGCCCTGCATGACTTGTACCATCAGGTTGTTCACAATATTTTGCAACGCCGCATGCGACGTCGCATTCCTATCCAGCTGTTGTTGCATAGCCGCATTCCTCCCTTCGCTCGCATTGAGCCTATCCCTGACTGCAGCAATGTTTGTCACACTCTGTCGAGTAAGACGGCCAAGATCTTCCAGTCTCTCCTCAAGACTAGCTTTGAGATCCAGGACTGTCCCTACGATCTCTTTTAGCGCCTTGTCCGCTTTTTCGAGCGCACTAACCCGTTCAGCATTCGTTTTTGTTCCACCAGCCATGTTCCGTAGTCTCTGTCAACCTTTTCCTTTGTCCATTGTCGAGCCTAGGCTCTGATACCAACTGTTACGTGGCGCCTTCTTGAGTTTGCTTAGAAGGGAAATGTAACGCTGGCCAGTGGTCCCCTTCGCACGCTAGACTAGAGCGTCAGTACCGTGCGGGAAAACTAATGCCAATCACAGTGTGTATAAAAAGAGTAATTGAAATGAAAGTCGTTGCAATTGCTTGTATTAATCAAAAGCCAATGTGGTGTCGAGGGGGCGAAACACTAGAGCAGAAATATGAAAGCAGCTTACAATTGTTTGAATCCTTACACCCCCTATATATGTTCCTAAAAAAAAACCCATGTCATAGCAGTAGACAATCAAGGGCTAGACAATCGTACTAGAAAAATACAGAAGGATAAACCTAATTATATTTACATGGTGTGCGGCACTTTGAGGGGTCGGGTCCTTGTCTGCGTCTTAATGGCGCGCACACAGGGCGAGAGGCTTTGGCATGCGCAAGCGCGAGGCAATCTGCGTTGGGGCGTGCATGCGTAGGTCGCATGGCATTGGCGCACTCTAGTGCGGGATAGGCAGCATTGTGGCGCACAATGCGCATGTCACATGGCGTTGGCGCACTCAAGTGCGGGGTGCGCGGGCGCTGGCTGCGGGCAGGCTTTGAGGGCGTTGTCGGCTTGCTGCGCTCGGGCCCGCTCAACCGGTGGGGCAACATACACAGATGCACATATAGATCTTGGCGCGGCCACGTCCGTTGATCACGCCCAACTACGCCCTATAAAAGGGACTAAGCGGTCGCGGCAAATATAGCTCGGTACTTAAAGTTTCGAGGTCGAATCCCACAGAGAACACGACTCCTAGCAGTTAATCTAGCTAAATTATCTACTCAACCAACTTTAAGTTTATATCTTTGGTTTGATTTTATACTAAACCTACTAAACAAGAAAGTAAATAACAAGTGTAGAAAGATAGATTTGATTTAAGAGATGGAAAACCTAGGATTGATTTCCCCAACTCCTAACTTGTGCTAAAATATTGTGCTATCAATTTTCCCTAACTCTTCTTATTGAAAAAGTGCTCCAAGTTTACAACTACCCATTTCCGTTAAGTAATCATAACTTTCATTAGTTAACTATTCCAATTAACTAATGAAGATAGGGAGGACTACACTTATGGTTCACAGCAAGGATCAATACTTCTAATTCACCGTTTTGACAACCTAAGCAATGCCTTTTTTTTAGGTTGAAATACTGCTATGTGTTTAACCCTAACTCATGAATCTATTCCTAGTAATCATAAGAATAAAGGGGACAATTAATTGGGGATCCTACCAATTAATAGCAAACAATTCGTAAACAACATAGATAGAAAGAATTAATAAGGTTCATTAACAACACAACAATTATCATCACACAAGTATATGGAGTGGGTCAATCAACCCTAGAATGTGTGATTTAGCCACTCATAGTCATGTTCTAAGATAAGAAATAACTAAAAGCATACAAAACCGCAAGAATATGGATAGATGGATTAAGTAGAGCCTTGAATCTTGATCTCCTCTCTTCCTTGCCTTCTTTGGATGTGGAATAGGTCAAAAGTTCTGTTTTGGGACGTGTTTTAGGGCTTTTATACTGTCCCCATAGACCCACACAAGTCGGGAATCCAAAATAAAGTCGGATTTGAAACGTCAGGAATTTAAGCCTACGGCGCCGCTTAGCACATTGCGCAGTGCGGTGCCGTATGGTCGCTTTACTGAGAGTGCTTTTTTTCACTTTTGTAGAAATTAGCCTACGACGGCGCATAGTGCATTGCACAGTGCGTTGCCGTTAGTCACTTTTCCTGGGACTTCAATTTTTCTTTATTTTTCCTCCACGCCTTGGTTCGCTCGACCCTCGGGCTTCTACTCAGATTTCAAAACCCTTGTTTTCACTAAACTTTGCTCCACGAACGCTTTATATCATCAACATAATTCCTACAACGTGAAACACACCAAATTAGAGCAATTTCGTTCAAACTACCAACAAATATCACAAGTCGAAGCATGAACACGAGGCGAAAGTATAGAAATTATTCCAATATCTGGCCTCGTATCATCCGGGGCACTAGGAACTTTGAGGCTTGCGAGGGAACAACGGGGCACGCCCAAGGAGTCATGGGGAACGGCTGAGAGGCCGCCCATGACAGGATACTCGTTGAACATAAAGTCTGTTTGTGTTTGCATATGTATGAAATTATTTCATGAGAACTCCTGTTCTCTTTTACTGTCAGTAGTTTTGTTTGAGAATGCAAATGGTCTAGTTTCGTTGTTTACATCACGCTTAACCTGTAAAAATATTCACTTTCATGTTGTTCATTTCCTCCATTCGGAGTGCTATCGTTAAATATAGAGTTCGTCCTCCCTCGTTTTTGTTTAAGTTATGTTATCATCGTTAGTTAAAGTCCTGAAACATGTTCCCTGAGTGTCCTGATATGATTTTTCTGTCTTAAGAAGTAACCTGGCTTGCTAGACAGGTAATTTGAGAGTCCTAAGGGAGTCACTTGACCAACTTGTGGACTTGAGATGGGGGCAAAGAGTAGTTTTAGCTTTTGGGCTGTTTTAGTTACTTTTGGGTCAAGAATAGTGGAACAAATTTAAGTTTCAAGGTCTGAATTTTTTGTAAAGAAGAGTCAAAGAGTCAAAAGTAAAAGCACACTTGGCAGCCTTGAAAATAGGCTTTTGCTGCCTTCTCTTTTGTTGGCTAGCCAAGCATGCCAAGAAACATTGGATGTTCTGAGAAAAAGCAAGAAACATTGGCACATGGTTGTGTTTTTACCCAAGCTTTTCACTTTCACTTTGGGTCTATTTAATGAGAGTTTTTACTCTCACTTTGGGGGGTGACGAGGCCAAAGTGTATAGGATTTTCCTGCTCGTGCTTTGTCAAATTATAGTATAGTTTAAGATATCATCCCACAGAGATTGGGAAATCTATGCTACAGACTTGGAATATTCCAGCTACTATTTGAGAGAATCAAATTGATGAAATGTGAGTTTTTGAACTTTTAAATAACTTTAACTAAAACAAAATAACTTGTGGAAGATTTTCAATTTAAAAAGAGTTGGAAATCATTGAATTCACTTGATAATATTTATAATAAAAATCTCAATTTTGACATGTATTTCTCAAAAGAATAATTGCTTATTTCTAATTCAATTATATTTTGCTCACAAGAAAATAATCAATTAATAACACTCAGTGAGGTTATGCAAATTAATTGAGTTATAACAAGTGACAGTTAAACCAAAATACTTTCCTTGCTTGAATTGTGCTAAAAAGTAGTGAAAACTTCGTGAGAATATTTTTACTAAAAATCAATAATCTTGCCTACAACAATTCCTCCGTGAGAATTAAAACTGAGGCAAGCAAGACTACGGACTTGAAATGGTAGATTACTAAAAATTACTTTCACTCTACTTATTTTATTCATCAGTTATCACATATTAATTTTGCTCCGTGAGAATTACAAAATTAATATGATAATAACCGCGAGATAAAATATGTAAAAGTGATACTAAAGAATAATAAAACTAACATTCCCGCACAGTGCAAAATGTGAAATAAAAAATTTCAGGCCAAGTATATATTAAAACTGAGATAAGTATTATAAACATATCAAGCTTTATCAACTATCCCAACAAAAAGAAATTACTCCATTATGGAGTATTTGAACAAAAGAAAAGACTTATATTATTGACAATATTGCCAATACTTCTAGAAAATATGGAACTTACAAGAAGAGAAAGAAAATAAACACCAAAGCTTTTAAGAGAGTAGAATAGCTATTCTATGACTTGGTGATCAACTACGGGAGAGTTGTTCTCTATTTATAGAAGAACATTTCTTCAATTAAGTCTTGGAATGTCAAGTGATGAAGATGTGTAACAAGTTTCTTGTAAAATGACATGGATACGTGAAGTCCTCTCTTGCTCCTTTCTTTGCTTTAATTCCAATATTCTTTTATTAAATGTGTAATTCCATATTGACAAGATGTATAACGAGGAGCAAATATTGTGGCCAAGCAACTTTCTTGCATAGTGAGGAAGACATATCATGGACTTCTTGCATACGTAAAACTCTTCTTACTTTGTTATTTGCTTTATTCATGATATATTTCTCTTTCCAAGTATTCTTTTCTCTGCAAAATTTGTTAGAAAATATAGGAGAATTGAATATATTTATTCATGCTTTTATTTAAAATATATATTTTCATATAAGAAAATACACGAATAAATTATATTCATCAAATTCCTCCATACTTGAACTTTTGCTCGTCCTCGAGTAAAAAGAATTTTTTTTTATATTATTTTCTTCAAAAATTACGACTTTTGCAAGATATGCAATTTATTCAAAATAAAAATCTCTCATTATGTTCAATGCAATTATCTTTTCTAAATTCACCAAATCTTTTACCTTATGTCTGAATTCTGACTTGATCAACAAAAGCTTGCATTCTTCGCCCCTTGAATCTTTCAGAATTAATAGATTTATGATCACTTATTCAGTAAGTATCATAGCCGAGTCCATAGGCTTGCTTTTCATTGTTTATCTCCACTAATATAGATACAACACTAATTTTTAAAATCTTTTAGGACTTTTCTTGGCTTGTAATGTCAGGCTATAGGTTGGTAGGGTAAGGATATATTTATAGTGATTTTTCTCCTTCCAACTTTGAGCAAACATTTCTTGGTTCTTAGTATTTTCATCCTTTTTTTAAGCACTCCTCCTTATTACATTCCCTGCCTTTGCAATATCATTAACAATCATATGTTCTCTTTTTTCTTATTATTTTTTTTGATACTTCTTCCTCTTGTTGATATCAATCTGTGCTCATTAACTGCTGGAAGAAAGTGTATTTTTATGCGTATGTATAGAGATATAAACATATATACGACTAATATATATATAGGATCAAGGCTAAAAAAAGGGTTCTAAGAGGTAAATATGTATATTTGGATGAAAATAAAGCGGCTAGAATTGGGAATCAAAGAAGGCCTAAATTCATTTTTCAAAAATCAATGACATCCATTATTTCGCCTCGAAAAACATTTAGAGCAAGTTCTAGCCAAGTTTATTGATTCTTCCTGCTTTTGTGATCATAACTTTTCTCAATCCCAATGATTTCCTGAGTCGAAGATGCTTGCTACTGTTTTCACAAAATCAAAATCAAAATCGTTCATGGAAAAACATATGGTGAAAAATAAAAAGAAATAATATCGAGCATAATGTAAAGAATTTATGTTGTTAATTAAATACCTACAAAAAGTCACAGTTTAGAAGAAGATATTATATTTAACATATATAAATCAGAATAATCCTCCCCCACACTTGAACATTTCATTCTCCAGAATGAAAACACGTTTCAACACGAGTGGAAAGGGAGTGAAAGGAATTTTTTTTAAAAAAAAAACTAGGATAATTAAAATAAAAAATACTACTTAATAATTTAAATAAAGAAATATTTTTGGCTTTCAAAATTACGATCATAGAAAAAAGCTTGAAAGAAACTGTGACCACACATATTCTATGTGTAATAGACTGATTATTTTAACACCTTAACAGTCATAAGGTCCTAGTTTGAATATAAACTAGAAAATTACCTGTGCCAAGATTAGATTTGCACAATCGAATGGTTAACTAACCAGTAACATAGCCATACCGATCACTATGGAGTTACTCCTGTCTAGGTGACACTGTTTTTGTAGAGGCCCTCATGAGATGTTCCGGTTGTACAATAATCTGGATATTGACCAGATCAATTGGTTAAGCATTTAATTAGTCAGATCTAAGTTGGACTTATGAGGTTCCATTGCTTCACCCTCAATGGCTACGGGTAAGAAAACTTAGTTCTGAGTTTAATGTCGCCAGCTCGACGTAGCAACAGTGAAACTCATCAATCTATCATGGTTACTGATGGTTGCTGCTCAAAATGTCCTCCAAAATACAATTTTATCCTGTGGCCATTGACTTAAACTTGTCTCCTCCATTAATCTGTTGAATTTCAATTGCTCCATATGGAGTGACATCTGTAATAATGTAAGGACCTGTCCATCTGGATTTCAATTTTCCAGGAAATAGCCTAAGTCGGCTATTGTACAGAAGTACCTGATCTCCAATTTTGAAGCTTTTTTGTCGGATCAAGTTGTAATGCCATTTTTTTGTTTTTTCTTTATAAATCTTGGCATTTTTATAAGCTTCCAGCCTCAACTCTTCCAATTCATTAATCTGAAAAAATCTATTTTTACCAGCAGATGTTAAATCAAAATTCAGTGCTTTTAATGTCCAAAAAGCTTTGTGTTCTAATTCGACTGGCAAATGGCAAGCTTTTCCAAAGATTAATCTATATGGGGATGTTCCGATTGGCGTTTTAAATTTCGTTCGGTATGCCCATAATGCATCATCTAATTTTAAAGCCCAATCTTTTCTTGAGATTCCAACCATTTTTTCAAGTATCCTTTTTAATTCACGGTTAGACACCTCAATTTGCCCTTGAGTTTGAGCATGATATGGTGTTCCTGTTTTGTGAGTTACACTATATTTTGATAGTAATGCAGCAAATTGTCTATTCATGAAATGAGTGCTTTGCTCACTAATGATAACTCGTGATGTGCCAAATTTGGTAAAAATATTTTTTCTGAGAAAACTGCACACAGTTCGAGCACCATTCTTTCTTGTGGGAATAGCTTCAACCCATCGTGAAACATAATCAATAGCCACAAGGATATATTCAAATGAATGAGATGAAGGAAACGATCCCATAAAATCTATACCCCAGACATCAAATATCTCACATACCTGAATTGATTGCAGTGACATTTATTCTCTTTTAGTGATGTTACATGTTCTCTGACACCTATCACATTATGCAACATATCCACGAGCGTCTTTGAAAAGTGTTGGCCAGAAAAATCCAGCCTCCAAAACTTTAAAGGCTGTCCGATTTGCAGCATAATGTCCTCCAATTGCTCCATCATGGCAATGATGCAAAATCTTGCTCATTTCTTCTTCAGGCACACACCTCCTAATAATATTATATGCACAATATTTAAATAAGTAAGGATGATTCCACAGATAATGCTTAGCATCAGATATGAGTTTTTTTTTTTTTTTTTGGTAAGAGAGATCTTGGGGTGTCCACTTTCCAACCAAGTAATTTGCAATGTCCGCAAACTAGGGTGGTTGAGTCATAACTGAGCTAACAGAAAAGATATGTTCATCAGAAAATTCTTCTTTTATTTCACAAGACTCAGAAGGAGGGTTCTCTAATCTAGACAAATGGTCAGCTACTTGATTTTCAGTTCCCTTTTTGTCTTTTATTTCAAGGTCAAACTCTTGGAGAAGTAAAATCCATCTTAACAATCTAGGTCGGGCATCTTTCTTTGTTAAGAGGTATTTTAAAGCTGCATGATCAGTGAAAACAGTGGCCTTGGTTCCTATCAAATAAGAACGAAACTTATCAAAAGCAAATACTACTGCTAGTAGTTCTTTTTCTGTCGTGGCATAATTCAGCTGAGCTTCATTTAAAATCCTACTAGCATAGTATATGGGACGAAAAATCCTATCTTTTCTCTGGCCTAAAACAGCTCCAACAGCTGTATCACTAGCATCACACATGACCTCAAAAGGTTGGCTCCAATCAGGGGATACAACCACAGGGGCAGATGATAATTTCCCCTTAAGAGTTTCAAAAGCTTCTAAACAAGCACCTGAAAAATCAAACTTGACATCTTTCATCAAAAGGTTAGTCAGAGGTTTTGAAATCTTCGAAAAATCTTTTATAAACCGTCTGTAAAAACCTGCATGGCCTAAAAAACTTCTAATGCCTTTAATAGTTGTGGGAGGGGGTAATCCTGCTATAAGATCAATTTTAGCCTTATCAACTTCTATCCCTTTAGCAGTGATTTTATGTCCTAAAACTATTCCCTCAGTAATCATAAAATGACATTTCTCCCAATTAAGAATCAAGTTTGTCTCTTCACATCTCTTAAGAACTAAGGTCAAATGGTGGAGACAGTCTTCAAATATTTTACCAAAAATGGTGAAATCATCCATAAAAATTTCCAAAAATTTTTCAGTCATGTCAGAGAAAATTGCAGACATGCATCGCTGAAATGTAGCAGGTGCATTGCATAAACCAAATGGCATTCTCCTATATGCATAGGTTCCATGGGGACATGTGAAAGTTGTCTTATCCTGATCTTCTGGTGCAATTGGTATCTGGTTATACCCTGAATATCCATCAAGAAAATAATAAAAGCCATATCCTGCTACTCTTTCTAACATTTGATCAATAAATGGTAAAGGAAACTGGTCTTTTCTGGTGGCATCATTGAGACATCTGTAATCAATACAGACTCTCCATCCTGTAACTGTTCTGTTGGTATGAGTTCATTATTTTTATTTTTTATTACCGTCATACCTCCTTTCTTTGGTACCACCTGAACAGGACTTACCCAAGGGCTGTCAGAAATGGGATAAATAATACCTACTGCGAGAAGCTTAATAACATCATTTTTTACCACTTCTTGCATTGCTGGATTCAATCTCCTTTGGGGTTGGACTATTGGCTTGTAGCTATCCTCCATGAGGATTCTGTGCGTGCAAATTGCTGGACTAACGCATTTGATGTCTGCTATAGTCCACCCTATGGCTCCTTTATGTGTTCTGAGTACTTCAATCAATTTATGTTCTTGTTCTGCAGTCAGAGAAGATGAAACTATTACTGGAAATAATTCAGGCTCAAGATAAATATATTTCAAATAGGAAGGGAGAATTTTAAGTTCAATTTTTGTGTGAACTTCTTCTGATTGCATTTCATCCTCTTCCTTAGAATCATGTTCCAATAAGTTTGCTTCACTTCTGACTACAAGATCATCATCCTATGTGGTGCCAGATTTAGCCAAACATCTCTCCATTGAGTCTAAAATCAATTGATCATCTTTAAATTCATCTGCAAGATCACCAATCATGTCAATTGAAAAACAAGAAGATGATGTTTCATCTCCTGAAAATTTTAGAATCTTTTGCATATCAAAAATGACTCTTTCTTCATCAACTCTTAGAATCAGTTGTCCTTGATGAACATCTATGATTTCTCTACCTATAGCAAGAAAAGGTCTACCTAAAATTATTGGTTCATCAGGACATTCTTGCATTTCAAGTACTATAAAATCTACAACGAAAACAAACTTGTCCACTCTCACTAGAACATTTTCAATTATTCTCTTAGGTTTCTTAGTACTTTGATCTGCAAATTGAAGAGAAACAACTGTATTTTTCATCTCACCAAGATTTAATTTCCTAAAAATAGAAAATGGCATCAAATTAGTTGAAGCTCCAGAATTACAAAGTGCTTTTTCAAAATGTAATCCTCCCAAGGTACATGGAATTGTAAAACTTCTTGGATCACCGAGCTTTTGTGGTAGCTTAATTTGAAGTATAGCACTGCATTTTTCAGTAAGCATTACCACAAAAACTTCTTCAATTTTTTTTGCTTGACAAGATTTCTTTTAGAAATTTGGCATATGAAGGCATTTGCAACAAAGCATCAGTAAAAGAAATATTAATGTGAATTTGCTTTAAAATTTTCAAAAACTTTGCAAATTGATTATCAAGTTTTTCTCTTTTCATTTTTTGTGGAAAAGGAATTGTCACAGGGAGAGGATTAATTTTTCAATATTTTTTCTTTTTTCTGGACTTCTTTCTCTTGTGACAGTTCACTGGGTGTTTCAACATTCTTACCCTTGTCTACCTGTTGCTCTGGCTGGTTCTTTTCCTGTCTGTCATCATATGGATCATCAAGATTCTTACCTGACCGTAAGGCAATGGCCTTAAGGTGTTCTTTTAGATTTTTCTCCGTATTGCTTGGTAAGGGACCTTGAATCTTTTCTGAAACAAGAGTTGCCAATTGGCTTACCTGAATTTCCAAATTCTTAAGGGCAGAATTTTGGCTTTCCATTTTCTCGTCAGTGGCCTTAATGTACTTGTACGAAAGGTCATCTAGACTTTGATGGGCTTGTTGAGGCCTTTGTTGATATGGAGCTGCTTGCTGATATGGCCTGAAATTCGGTTGCACACGATTTTGATTCTGGTATTCGGGTGGTCCTTGTACCTGTTGCTTCTGGAAGCTTTGAGAATTCTCAGCACCATTTGGATTGCTCCATTGAAATCCTAGATGTTTTTGTGCCATTGGACTTCCAAAAGAGTATGGTTTGTACCCGATGACATTGACCTGTTCATCATTTTGATTGGTTGCTTGGCATTCATGGTTCAGATGGTTTTCTCCACACATATCGCAAGTCTCAGACTGGCTTGGTTGTTGTGTATTAACTTGAAAAGATTCAAACTTTTGTGCCAAAGAAACAATCTGTTGTATTTGTGTATTTAAAGCATCTGCCTGATTTACCGTAGCAGCTCTTTTTATTATTACACAATCAGATGGCCATTAAATAGCATTTTTAGAAATTTCATTCAACAACTGCAATGCTTCAACAGTGGTTTTGCCCATTATGGAATCTCCTGCAGCTGCATCTATCACATTTCTAGAAGATGGTTTTAGCCCGTGATAGAAAATGTACAGCTGCATATGCTCAGGAATGTCATGATGTGGACATTTTTTTAGCATTATTTTTAATCTTTCCCATGCTTGATAAACTGATTCAGTGTCAGCCTGCAAGAAATTAGAAATATCTTGTCTTAACTTTGTTGTTTTAGCAGGGGAAAAATATTTATTTAAAAATTTCTAAGTCATCTGGTCCCATATAGTAATAGAAGCTTGAGGTAAACTCCGCAACCAAGTCTTGGCATCTCCTTTTTAAGAAAAAGGAAATAGCCTTAACTTGATTGCTTCAGGAGATACTCTATTATATTTAGCAGTTTCAACTAGTTCCAAGAAATCAATCAAATGACTGTGTGGATCTTCACTTGGATCACCGGTGAAAGTACAGGATTGTTGAATTGTTTGAATCAGGTCGGTTCTGATTTCAAAGTTGTTTGCTACAACTGGGGGTTTTCTTACACTAGACTCACAGTTGAAACGGTCTGGTCTAGCGTAATCCCTTAGGATTCTGTTTGCTGGTCTTGGAGCCACTTCGTCAAACTGATCTTCTACAATAACTGGTGGATCGACACCCAGCTGGTTATTGTCATCTCTTAGTTGCTGCTCTATTTTGTCACAGGTTGCGCTTTGAGAAGATGATACTTGTTCTTTCCTGCGCAACCGCAAAGATTTTTCAATTTCAGGATTATAAATGACCAACTCTTTGCTAGAAGAGCAGGTCATAAACTACTTGAAATTCTTAAATAATAAAAATTTAAAAATAATATTTTATAGTAGTAGTAATATCAGTACCAGAAAGAAAATAGTATAAGAGAAAAAAAATTAAAGATAATAAAAATAGTAAGTATAAAGTAAACTAGTTAATAATAATAATATAATTATAATTAAAAAAAAGGATATAGAAGAATTAGTACTAACAATAAAAATACAAAAGTACTATATATAAAATAGCAACTAGTAAGTAGTACTAGTAGTACAAAATATAGATAACACTTGAGTAGTTTGAAAAGAATGAAATTAGTACGTAAGTGGACTAGTAGTAGTTGTAATAAAGTAAAAGTAATAAAAATTGGTAGAAGGCCTTTCAAGGAAAAAGAAAAGAGAAAGAAAAATAGTACAATACTATTGTTATATGAGCAATGGAAAAGAAATAACGATGATTAGATAGTACTAGTTTGTGATAGAACAAAAATAGCAAGATGACATAAGTTATTATTTATATCTAACTAATAATAGTATTAAGAAAATAATAGTAATAGCTATAATTTAAATAAGAAAAAAAATATTTGTGCTATAATATAAATAGAAGCAGTATTAGTAATAGCACTATAGAAACTTAAGAAGAAAAAGAAAACAAAATAGTTTAGAAGTAATAGTAGCAATAAAAGTAATACTAATATAATAATACTGGTAATACTACTAATAATACTAAATAATTAAAAGGAAGACTTGTTATGTCAAAACAGTGCTTATGTAGTAGTACAGACAACAATTTCCTTTATTTTTTCTTTTCTTTTTAATTTTTTTTATTTTAATACCGTTAGAGAGAAATAAAAAAGGTAGTAGGAATAATAATAATTATTATAATAAAACTTATTATAGATATACTAAAGTAGATATTATATAAAAGTAGTAGGGAAAATAAAATGATAGATGAAAGAAGTGACCTGGACTATTAGATAAACACTTGAATATTACTTGCTAACTAAAAATAATAATATAATAACGTATACAAAAGAAAATATAAGTGTTAGAAGAAAAAGAGAAAATGTTAGAAGTAGTAATGGAAATGTTAGAAGGTGTACTTGAGTAACATGGAAATAATAGAAGGAGTACTTGAGTAACAAGGAAATATAGTTAATATATTAATAACAATTAATAAATAACGATAATATTAATTATAATTATATGTTCTCAAATTAGTAACAAAATATTTAGTCCGAAGTAGATGTCTGCCAATCCCCGGCAACGGCGCCAAAAATTTTGACGAGGCTAAAGTGTATAGGATTTTCCTGCTCGTGCTTTGTCAAATTATAGTATAGTTTAAGATATCATCCCACAGAGATTGGGAAATCTATGCTACAGACTTGGAATATTCCAGCTACTATTTGAGAGAATCAAATTGATGAAATGTGAGTTTTTGAACTTTTAAATAACTTTAACTAAAACAAAATAACTTGTGGAAGATTTTCAATTTAAAAAGAGTTGGGAATCATTGAATTCACTTGATAATATTTATAATAAAAATCTCAATTTTGACATGTATTTCTCTAAAGAATAATTGCTTATTTCTAATTCAATTATATTTTGCTCACAAGAAAATAATCAATTAATAACACTCCGTGAGGTTATGCAAATTAATTGAGTTATAACAAGTGACAGTTAAACCAAAATACTTTCCTTGCTTGAATTGTGCTAAAAAGTAGTGAAAACTTCGTGAGAATATTTTTACTAAAAATCAATAATCTTGCCTACAACAATTCCTCCGTGAGAATTAAAACTGAGGCAAGCAAGACTACGGACTTGAAATGGTAGATTACTAAAAATTACTTTCACTCTACTTATTTTATTCATCAGTTATCACATATTAATTTTGCTCCGTGAGAATTACAAAATTAATATGATAATAACCACGAGATAAAATATGTAAAAGTGATAGTAAAGAATAATAAAACTAACATTCCCGCACAGTGCAAAATGTGAAATAAAAAATTTCAGGCCAAGTATATATTAAAACTGAGATAAGTATTATAAATATATCAAGCTTTATCAACTATCCCAACAAAAAGAAATTACTCCATTATGGAGTATTTGAACAAAAGAAAAGACTTATATTATTGACAATATTGCCAATACTTCTAGAAAATATGGAACTTACAAGAAGAGAAAGAAAATAAACACCAAAGCTTTTAAGAGAGTAGAATAGCTATTCTATGACTTGGTGATCAACTACGGGAGAGTTGTTCTCTATTTATAGAAGAACATTTCTTCATTAAGTCTTGGAATGTCAAATGATGAAGATGTGTAACAAGTTTCTTGCAAAGTGAAGTCCTCTCTTGCTCCTTTCTTTGCTTTAATTTCAATATTCTTTTGTTAAATGTGTAATTCCATATTGACAAGATGTATAATGAGGAGGAAATATTGTGGCCAAGCAACTTTCTTGCATAGTGAGGAAGACATATCATGGACTTCTTGCATACGTGAAATTCTTCTTCCTTTGTTATTTGCTTTATTCATGATATATTTCTCTTTCCAAGTATTCTTTTCTCTGCAAGATTTGTTAGAAAATATAGGAGAATTGAATATATTTATTCATGCTTTTATTTAAAATATATATTTTCATATAAGAAAATACACGAATAAATTATATTCATCAGGGGGCATCTCTGAAAAAATAAACACTATGTGTAAGACACTTCACAAACCAAAGAAAAAAAAGAAGAGGGGAGAAGCTTCCAAACGGATCTGAAAATACTCTTAAGAAAAAATAGAGAGATAGAAAAAATAGTGAGAAAACTTGAGAAAAGAGAAAGAAATGAAGAGGGTTATTCGGGAGTTGGTTCAAGTTAGTTAAAGTTAAGCTTAAAGGGTCTGTTAAGGGGCTGTAAGATGGATTCTGCTGCTGTTTGTTTTGCTTGAGTTGCTGGTGCTGTGGTGGTCTGTTCTACTGTATGTCATTGTTGCACCTTTGGGAAATTTTTGGCTATTAGGTAAATTTTAAACTTCTTATGTTTTTTCTTGTAAGTAAATCTCAGCCTTTGTGTTAAATATGTATGCAATGGTTGCTTAAACTTGACAAATCTATGAGTGAATGAGTTTCTTTGTCCTACTTTTTCTTTGGCCAATGTTAAGCACCTCCTGCTAAAATAAAACAAGGTTTGTCATTGAGTCTTCTTTAGGTTGGATCCTAATTAGGCCCGGCTCTGGTTTGTTGAAACGTGGATCTGGGCCAGACCCCCTCTTGGCCTATTTTATCATTACCTTGGGGTGAATGTTAGACCTACTTGTTTTTTTCCTTGAAGTGTTAGTATGTGCTGAAACTGAATTTACAGTAAGTGTTTTAACTTGTAAAAAATGGACAAAATCATAAAGTAGACAAAGTTGAGATTTTAACTTAAAAAATGGACAAGCTGAAACAAAAGGTAAAATAGGACATACATGCAAATCTTGTATATAAATTGGTAAGCAGTTAAGATATGGTGCACGCAAATAAGCCAGTAATGGTTAATGTGAATTCCTTCCAAATACTTATCATAAATTAGAGAACTTGCTAACAAAGAATAATAATAATGTATCAAGGACGCTTAGGCATAAGCACAGGGCGAAATATACTTAATTAACAAGTTATCAAAACGTTTACATAGAACTCATATTATTGGAGATTCGAACGGGCACCGTGTTCATGGATAATCTTCGATAGAGTTTCTATCAATGAACGAATGTCTTTCAGAATAATAGAAATAACGACATCTCAGGCGATTGGGCAAGTTAGGCCAAAACAAGTTTAGACAAACAAACAAACAACAAACAACAAACAACAACATACCCTGTGTAATCCCACAAGTGGGGTCTGGGGAGGGTGAGATGTACGCAGATCTTACCCCCACCAAGGTGAAGAGGCTGTTTCCGACAGACCCTCGGCTAAAAATATTTGAAAATTTTGAAAACAAACCGAATATGTTAAAAATAAGATACAAACGAACAAGGTAAGGAACACCATCAGTGTTCAAGTACTCATATCAAAATTACTATAGCGAAAAGGACAAGATAAAACTAATATGCATAAGAAAACTACCGCTAAAATGCCAACACTCATACGCTTTCTACCTAACCTTCTACCCTAGTTCTAGCCCTCCACGCTTTCCTATCAAGGGTCATGTCCTCGGTGATTTGGAGGTGAGCCATATCATGCCGAATCACCTCGTCCCAATTCTTCTTTGATCTACCTCTACCTCTCCGCAGACCCAGCACATCCAGCCTCTCACACCTCCTCACTGGCGCATCGGTGCCCCTTCTCTTCACATGGCCGAACCATCGCAACCTCACTTCTCTCATCGTGTCCACTACTGAGGCCACTCCCACCTTATCACGAATGGCCTCATTCCTAATCTTATCCAACCTGGTGTGCCCACATATCCATCTAAGCATACGCATCTCTGTAACGCTTATTTTCTTACCAAAACAAATTTAAACAAATGTCAAGATTAGGCAAGTTTAGGCCGAAACAAGATTAGACAAGTGTTGATATGTTCACATAAAACTCAATTAAGTTGGAAGACTTTGTCCGAGTGATGTGCTTGTGCGATTATATCTGACCGAGTTTCACTTGCATGAACAAGCAATTTGAACTTAAAATCAAAGCGTAACAAAGGTTCGACGTTTACACGAAACTCACTTATATCAAGATTCGAATGGACAACGTGTCCGTGGTTAATCTCGGGTAGAGTTTCAGTCAATATATGGGCGACTTTCACGTAAATCAAAATGTAACAAATAAAATGGCAATAAAACAACAAACATAATTTTAAGAGTCGAAAAGCGTCAATAAAGCAATTGTGCTTACATGGGACTCGAGGATGCCTAACCCCTTCCCGAGAGTCAACCGAGAACCTTATCCGGAACTCTGACGCAGACCACTAAATGAGTCATAGGTGTTCTAAGGTAGCTCTTTGGTGACTTGGCACACCTTTAGCTTGTCAAGTGACTACTCCAAAAATTTCAATAAATTATGTACCTTTAAAACACCCTAGTCACAACATTTCTCGTAAATTTTAGGGCGTGACAATAATTCGAATGCCTATTGAGCCATCACTGATCTGGGAGCCGGTCTTCTTCCCAATAAAGAATTACCTTAATTCATATTAAAAAAAGAGCAATATGAAAAATATTTGGTTTTGGTCCATTTTTTTAAGAGCCTATTTGGGTGGGTTTATAAGCAGTTTTTTTAAGTGGGTTATAAGCCACTTTTTGAGAAGTTAGGAAATCCTAACTTCTAGCTTTTGGCTTTTGGCTTTTTTAGGCACATAAGTGCTTATAAGCCCATAAATTTTTAAGTTACCAAATATTTGCTAATGTACTTATAAGTTTATAAGCCACTTTTAAGCTCACCCAAACGGGCTCTAACTCCTGTATGTGGCATCAATATTTAACGCTTACCAAGTGAGCAAACATGAAATCTTTGCTCCTGATCTGTCTCCATCAATAATTTGCGTTAAAAATGATACTAAAAATTATGTGTCTAGCTAGGACTATGTGATTCTTTAAAGTGGTCAAAACTTGTCGAAATCTAAATCCATGTTCTGTCATCTGAGAAATAAACTTGTTTTGTTGAAGAACTGTGGTGGTCCTTCGCAAGTTGCAATAGCTCAACTTATTGCAATGCCTTAAAATGTTGCACATGCTTTGATCTCTAATTACAAGTATACATGTGATATTATTAATTGTTTATAGTCCAACCATTTGTTAGTATTAATCTTCAACAATATATCGGCATGCAGATAAGCTTGTCCCCTTATTGGTTAATCTTATTAAAAACACAAGTAAATATGCTCAATAATATATGCAATGGCATTCTTCATGTCGAGCTTCGTCTTTTAAATGCAAAAATCTGAAAATAACACGTAAGAGTTCTTTACATGATCATTTTCTTATATTCAAGTTATATAAAGGGCTATGATGCTTATTTTCCTGCACAAATTTTCAACGGCATTGTTAAAGCAACATTTGATTTAAGTTCGTGCACATGATATTGTAAACTGGATTGTGCCGATTGAAATGGGCAAAAGAAAAAATAGTCGTTATTAAGAAAACAACAAATATTTACAAAAAGTTTAAAATTTAGACGTCTCTTCAACTTTAGACCATCAGGAGGTTTGAGTGGTGTGTGAAGTTTGAAGTAATCCTCTAGCAAAACCTACTTCATACCAAAAATTTGAAGTTCCGTTGCGGTTCAACTTTCCAGCACCTTTGCTCTAAAGTTGGCTTAAACTTTAAATACGATGTTCTGAAGTTCTCTGTGTTAAGTTTAGAAATATTTTGTTAAATTTGTGGCTACGTTTTTGACAAAGTGGCTATTTTTTAAATAGCACAGTTCCAACTGTAGAAAATTTCACCCGGTATCCCCAAATTTGACTGATTTTGAGGATTTGGCCCCCTTTTTCTAAAATTTTACGTAAATGACCTCCAGCTTGGCAAGTGTTGCCCTGTCAAGACTTCAAGGCAGTTTAGCTAGGAGAGAAGGTGAAAGAATCGAGAGCAAGTGTTGCCTATTTGCCAAGATTTCAAGACAATTTAGTTGGGAGAACATAGTGAAGGGGTTGAGTGCAAGGGTTGCCTATTTGCCAATATTTCAAGACAATTTAGTTGGAGATGTGGGAAGCATCAAGGGAAAGTGCTGCCTTGCCAAGACTTCAAGGGTTACATAGAGCCTGTTTGGGTGGGCTTAAAAGCAGCTTATTTTAAGTGGCTTATAAGTCAAAAAGTGACTTAAAAACCACTTTTTGAGAAGTTAGGATTTTCTAACTTCTCAAAAAGTGACTTTTAAGCAACTTATGGCTTATAAGTCCAAAAATTTTAATGTTACCAAACATATATTAATGGGCTTTTAAGCTTATAAGTCACTTTTAAGCTCACCCAAACTGGCTCATATTTGCCAAAATTTGAAGGCAAATAGTTTGGACATAAGTGGAAGGAATCAATGACAAGTATTACCCTGTCAAGACTTTAAAATAATTTAGCTGGAGGGAGAGAGAGGGAGGAAAAATATGCATCATTAATTTGGTGTTAAAGAATATTTATATTTTAATACTGCCAGCAAAAAATCATTTTTGCTAAACCATGTTAAATGGAGTCAAAAGTCAAACCATTGCCTCCAGTGCCATAGTTTTGTAAACTACTCTACCAACAAAGCACCTCATCAGTTCAATAAAAATTCAAGTTCTGTCCAATATAGATGGATATGACGCCAAGTTACAGTTTTGGTCTCATAAGAAAAATCTTAAAATTTGGCCTCCATCAGGAAAAGTTCCTGGCAACCGTCAGAGAGAAACTCATGTTGATTGCCATGTCCCACTGCTAGTAATATCTGGCGATCTCAAGGAGCTTTTCTTATGGGGCCAAATTTTGTAGCAGCAGTGACGAAAGTGTCCATCTCGCGAAAAAAGTTCTTTTTTCTTTACATTTATTTGATTTTCATCAGGGCACCTCAAACAAGATGTAATTATAGTTATTTGATTTTCATGGTCCTATTTCGTACCTCAACAACTAATGATATATTCTCCTATATATGGCCTCTAGCTAGAGAAATTTTCAATTAACAATAGTTTGACGCGTAAGCATTTAAATTTTGGTGAAATAAATTCATAAAAAATTTGGATTAATTCCTAAATTCAAGGAAATATAATACCACATAAAAAACGATGGGGTGCCAAATCAAATGAAGTAGCCAATGAGAATACGCCAAGTGTATAGATGATAGGATTTTGGCAAATCAAATGGAAACTTATCATAAAGATAAATGAGATTGATTTGTAATTCAAATCGCCCAATTAAATTAAAAAAATCAAGTTTGGCTTTATCACAACTCCTCTATTTCACAACTATAAATAGAGAGCTACTTAAAGCAAAAAAGAAGGAAAAAAAATAGAAGAACATCAAGGAGGAGATCATCAAGACGGACATCAGAAGGAGGCCAAGAGAAGTACATCAAGCAAGTTGAAGGGCAATCAGAGAAGCTCCGAATGAGAGCATTCAAAGTCTTCTTCTACATCTGTGATCTAAGTCCCTATTCAAAATCAACGACGGAGACCACGATCTATGTCCCTCTTCAAGTCTAACAACGAAGTTCAAATCAAGATTCAGTGGGCACGAGTTCAAATCATCTGTTCGTGACAGTTGAATTCAAATCATGTACGTGACAGACGTCAAATGTTCGTAACAAACAACAAATCCAAATCAAGCTCTTGAATCAAATCCAAAGGCCATCGAGTTCAAGATCAAGCTCTCGAACTCTTGAGTCGACGTTTGTGAGGAGAAGAATCAGAGGAAACCATTTACAAATTTAGTGACATTATAGAGATTATAACCTGTATCTTTTGTTGATATCAAATACGATATTTTGTAGACTATTTATTATCTTAAATTTTATAGACTTTGAAATTTATTGTTACAAGGTGTAAGCGTATGTAGACCATTAAGCATAGTTATTTTTTTCTTCTTTTTGTTTTTTAAGTCTAACTAATGATCTCAAGTTGTAGAATATATCGAACCAGCTATAAATAGATAATGACCAAATTTTACATCATTGGGCTAAAGTTGTCCGAGACATAATTAGCATACATTTTCCACTGTTCTGGTTAAGAATACGGAGTGTGTTAGCAAAATTGTTTAAATTAGGAACAAGATATAAAGAGTGGCCTCAAAAGGAGTTGTTTGCGCGATTCAGCCCAAATAAAATTAAGAAAATTTTACAGTAGGAAACAAGAAACACACAAAAATTACCAATATATATCCTTATTTAGAAACCTTACTTGAGTAGCCCACTTGTGCCAATAAAAATTATAACCCTACCAATTAATTCTTTCTCTTCCAAAAAAAATCAACAGTCCCCCATTTTCTTTTTCTCTAAAGAAAACCCTAGCAGCCCAAAAAACACATTTACTCCTCCAGCCGCCTCATCGTAGCTGCTTCACCGCTAGTCCTCTGCCGCAACATCGTCGGTGCCGCCACCGTACTGCAAGTTCTTCTTCTTCTTCTTCTTCTTCTTCTTCTTCTTCTTCTTCTTCTTCTTTTTTTTTTGGTTTTTTCTCACAAAAGCTCTGGTGTAGCTCTCTTTTTCTCCATTTCTTCATATATTTTTTTTGTGAATTCATGATTATTATGTTAAAAAAATATACATTTTATGTCTAAATTTGATTTTTTTTGTTAAGGATTTGGACAAATCTAGTGTTTTTCTTGAAAAATTGTAGAGATCCGGTGGTTCCTTTAAGACTTAATAATCTGGTGTTTGCTTTAACATACGACGTGGATCTGCTAAGAAATATTGTATAAATACTTTTGTACATTTTGTACACTTTTATGCTTGTTTTATACAGTGCTTATGCAGTGTATAAACTTATATAAAGTGGTATACATGTGAATAAGTATGTGTATGAAATAATAAAAGTGTGTAAAACTTTAATTTTGCATATTATTATGGTTGTGAGTTGATGTTTGATTTTTTAGTGTATATTTTTATATTTTTCTCCTTATATACGCATTTCTCTATGAATATACATGTTTTTTTGGTAGATTAGCGTATATAAAATTGTCAAAAGTAATGATATAAACAAAACTTGCAATAATAAAGCTTTGGTGAAACAAAATAAGCAATTCTGGTGAAGAAATAAAAAATTTCAATGAGAATTCGGCGATTTGAAATTTTTTCGGAAGGTAAAGTTTTTTTTTATTTTGAGAGCTCAAATTTCAAAATAGGGGTTGTGCCGTGCCATGTAAGGAAAAAAAATTATAGCCTTTTATTTGTAAATTTCTTGCTTTGAAGCACTATTGTTTTAAAAAAATCCTTACAATTAAGGCAAGAATTGTACTTTCCTATGGTACCTCTCAGTCTCAGAACAAATCATCACATGTAAAAACTTACCCGCACGGAATATTTACACCCAATATAATTAAGTTGACCATAGAAGATAAACTAAAGTTTATCCTATTTTAATAATTTAAAATAAAAAGAAAGAAAGTAAACAATACTATCTTATTCTTATTTTTGCATTGCTCCAAAAAGTTTCGGCTAGCCAGCGGGAGTCTTTTTTTTAGAAATTGGAATTCTTTTTGGGTAGAATGATTTGATCCTATTATTTCGACACATTTGAGAAGCATCCTTTGGTTTAGATAGTTGGCATTTATACACATCTTAAGCAACTCCTCCATGTTTTTGTAGTTTTGCAGGTACTATGTAATTTATCAATTGATGATGTGTGCTCAAAATCTTTAAGATATCGACTAGGAACATGGATAAAATTCTCTTCTAATGTGTTGTAATGAGGATATGCGCAGGCAAGCCTCACTACAAGAAAAATGGCTTTTAAAGACGAGAAAAATGGTCCCTAAAAGTCTATTTCTGGTCCTTAAAGGATTATAACGATCAGAAAATCTGGTCGGCCGCCCGTCCTTAAAGCCTTCGTCGTGAAAGGTCGATAACGACGAGATGAAAATTCTGGTCCTTAAAACGCAACAGCGACCGGAGATCTTATGGTCCTTAGAATACTTTTGCGACGACATTTACTGGTCTTTGATGATATATTAAGGACAAGAAATTTGGTCCTTAAGAATCTCAAGGGCCGATCATAACTGGTCCCAAAAGGTGAATGGCTACAAAACTAATTTTTAATAAATAAATTCTTGGGTCATATACAATTAGTATCTAGAAAAGCTGATCACGAAAAGATGAAATTTAGTATGAATCATCCATTCATATACATATTCAGTGGCACTATACAACAATGTTGTCATTAATATATTCTGTACATAAACCTTTACTAAAACATCCAACATACTAGACCAAAATACAATTTTTGCCTAACATTCCAACCAAAATGATAATCTAACTTGTAACTCTTCAAAACTTGCATCTTGACTTGCAATCTAGAGTCTCCAAAACCTGTAAAATGTAATAAATATGTTCTTTAGGAAGATCTAGCCAACAGAGTTTGCAATTAATGAAAAATACCATATAATATGCCAAAGCCAACTTCCTATGCATTTGCACCAATACTAAAGCAAAAATCAAAACCAAGTAGGAAATCAAGGAGACATTAACCGTATGCACTTGAGATATGACAATCTTATTTCAATTAAGGTTCCTTCAGTCTTCACTTTTGAATGAGCTATACCAGCATAACTAAAAATAGAATTCACAATCCACCACTATCATGAAACATTTACGACTAAGACTTAGTATGCAAATATCATCAGAACCAAACTGAATGTACGAAAAAGCCACGTAACGGAAAAAAAAAAGAAGAAAAAAGACTAGTAGAGAGCAACAACTAGAATACAAATTCTATTAGTGTGACGACTACTTGAGTAGCAACAAAAGTTTGCATCACTCACTTCCCAATATCAAAAGATAATTTAAACCTGATAAAAGACATAGCAACAAGCTTAACGTCTTTGAGCATCTCAATAATTCCAGAACTCCAAAGAATAATTGAAGAGAAGAAAATAAAAAACAAATAGAATTAAATAAATTTTTTAGAGAATTCTAATCAGCTTACAGATGCGAGAGATGCACAAGTACGATGACCCTTCTAAACAAATTTGACTCAAGGGATGTTGATTACAGGTAGTTGATGAAGCTTTGGAAGCGCCCATATGTTCTGTCGGTTACTTCTCAATACTAGAAAAGAAAAAGTAAACGGATAAATTAGCATCAGATCAAGAACGATAATGGTTGAAACTAGTCAACATAACTAGATGAGAGAGGAGAACCAGTATGTTAAGAACTTATGCAAAGTAAGAAATGAATCTTCAACACATCTATCAATTACCCATAAGAACAGAAACAGAATGTTACAAGATCAAATAACTAAATCCACACCAATTAAAGAGTAAAGAATGAATCATTTAACTTCGTCTCCATGATAGTAACTATTATGTGTAGCAAAGGGAGAAATCTAGTAGTTCATCCTTCAATCTCCATAACTCTGACATCAAATGAATTAACATGAAAGCATTTCAAAATTGACAATAATTTCTAAGCTAGCTAACAATCGTGATATTTTATTGACATAGCTAAGCTAGTAAGCTGAATCAAAAGTCAAACTGTTTGAATACTCAAACAGATTTTCTTTAACACCAATTGGCAACAATCTTTACTACTTGTGTTTCAATAATATCACTTTCTTACATAATACAAGAACTACTTCACTTTTATACTTATGGACAAGGACAAGGAAAAAATACCAAACCTTGAGAAGAGCTAAGCTCATAGGGAAGTTAAGAAACAATATGGGTTCATATAATTGCCCTATGAATTGGAAGTAGAGAGATCAAGAGTATTACTTGCTTCCTTGACCTTGTATGGAAATACAGGTGCAGAAATACATACATATACAAGAGTTACAGGCAAACAAACAGGCACACACATACACACACATAATAGGAGGTTGAGGCTAAACAAAGAGCATCACTTGAAATTGGCTAAGATCTCAACTCAAAGTAACTTACAAAAACTCATCACCTCACAAGTTAACCACCAAAGTAAAGAGAAATTTACACTTATTAGACAAAATTTTTTATAAGACCAATTTTTTTATATAGATTAAAAAAAATAAGTAAACCATAAAAGAAAATTCTTAAAAAAGTATAATCTTTTCATTTCATTAACTGTTTGGCCATTGGTGATAGTGTATTTTTAGATGATTTTTGAGCCTGGCAATCCAAGCACAAATTACCCCATTTTGAAATATACTAAATAGTTACATTACAAACCATCAGGCCAAATTAAAACACACATTAGTTGCTGAAGAACATCAAGATTAAGCTTTCAAAATACTAAGAAGAAGATACAGTTGGATCCTAACTACAACTTACAGTCTAGCAAAATTTAGTTCGGGTGCTGCACGAGTTCATATAATTCAACAATTGAGCATCCCCACTTCCTCTTCCCTTGAAGAGAACCTATGCTTTCACAGTTAATCAAATCTCTGCATATTTAACAGAGCTATGCCCATTTAAAAAAATTTAAAAAAATTACGAGCTAAAAAAGCAATGCACAAAAACATCAACAGCAACACAGTTCTAGTACAGAGGTTAAGGAGCTAGAAATCAATTTAGAAATTAAGTTACACTCTAAAGATTAGGGAAAAGTACACGGTTCTAGTATAGCTCGCAGTTTGTGAGGGGAAAGGCTTGAAGTTCGGAGCTGTATTGGGTAAAAATCGACTCGCGATGATTCGCCTCGGTCGTGTGAATCTTAACTAACCGAACACGCGCCAACAAGACAAGCGCCGAAGCGGTTGAACAAATCGCCGAGGCCATGGCACCGAAGTCGCTACCGAAGGCGAACCGTAAGCTGAGCTTCGGTTAGCAACTACCTCGGTCAAGCAACGGGCCAACACCACCGAGGTCACTTATTCGCCCCTCGGTGAATCTCCGGTTTTTGCGGCTTTGCAGCCCACTACTTCAACCCACTAACTCCTTCAAATAATGCCAAGATCGTGGTTCAGAGCACAAGGGATAGTGGAGAACGTGGGCAAGGCTCCTAAGCCTATAAATAGCACCTCTTTTTGTACTGTAGGCATCCAGAAATACATACTGAAACTCTGCCAAAATTTGTACTCAACATTCAGATATTGAAATACAGTTATTTTTCTGCATTTACATCTTTTTTGTGTATTTATTCGGCTTTGATACAAAGAATTGCTTATATTCGAATCCAAATTCGATTTGTTGTCCTAAAACCGATTTAGGCCCATACAAATTGGCGCCGTCTGTGGGGATATAAGCAGTAATGTTTTGTTCCAAAGTTTCACGTCCGTTTTTCACCAAAGCTTACGATTTTACGACATTATGGCCGACAATGGCGACAACAACAGTGAGAGGGCTGGCGTTCCGTTGAACCAACAGCCCATCTCACCCATGACAACTGAGGAGTTCCAGATCTATGTTGTCACCACGTTAAGAGCTCTCCAAACTAGGCAGGATGAGCAAGCCAGCATTAACGCTGAGTTTCGCGCCTCGTTAGAGGCGAGGAACAGTGCAGCCCCGAACAGCACCCAGCCTTCGGCTCCTGGTGGAGGCATCCCGCCCTTCGTTCCTCCGGGCGCGACAACAGGGGGACCTCCCAACGGGGCCACGTCTGGGGGCTCGGGGAACAATCCAACTACCACGCCACACTTCGGGACGTTTCCCTCAGTGGCTGAGACAACGTCCTCGGTTGACGTTGAAAAAATGAGCAGGGAGATCGAGGCTCGCATCGAGGCGCGCGTGGAAAAGCGACTCGAGGGCGTGCCGGGGATAACCAAGGAGGAAGACGACCTCGATATCGATCAATACAGGGAGCTGCCCTTCAAGCCCGAAGCGGCTCCAGCCCCAACTCCTAAGGGCTTCAAACTCATATTCCTGAAGAAATACGATGGGACCACCGATCCCAAAGAGCACATAAGGGAATATATGGCAATGGTGAAGAGCAACGACTTAACGGCTATACAGCTCGAGTCGATGTTCTTGAAGAAATTCGGGGAGTCATTAGAGAAGGGGGCCCTACGTTGGTATATATGTCTGCCAGCGGGGTCGATCTCCTCATTTAAGGAAATGTCAAGCGCCTTCGTCAAGGCGCACACCGGGGCTCAAAAGATCCTCCAGAGGAAGGAGGATATATGTGAAGTAAAACAACAGCCCGGTGAGCCACTAAAAGAATTTCTTAAGCGATTCCACGCCGAACGCATGGAATTGCCTCGGATGGATGATACCTTGGCCATCATGGCATTTGAAAAAGGTATCAATGTTCGCAATTCTGACGCTGCCGCTGAATTGAGAAAAGAACTACAACAATATCAGGTCCTAACGTGGGAGGATCTGCATAGACGCACTTACTCCAAGATCAGATTGGAGGAAGATGAATTCAAGAACCGAGGTTATCATCAACGAAACCGAGGCGAATCTTCAAATCGCGCCGAGGCGCCGCGAAGTAACCCGAAGGGGAGGTATGAACCATATACCTCAACAAGGCAGCATGTCAGCCAAAGGTTGGGAAACACCCTCGGTAGCTCATACCCAAATACTCACATAAGCCAAAGGCTCGGAGGGAAGGTTCAGCCCAATACGAACCAAAGAAATCCCTCAAGCTCCGCTTCGGCCCCAAAAAAGGATCTGCCTCGGATCCAAGACTATAACTTCAACATATCGACCACGGAGCTGGTCAATATAGTCAAGGGGACTGCCGGGGTAAGGGTTCCCAAGGATATGAGGACCCCGGCGGATAAAAGAGATCATAATCTGTGCTGTGAATTCCATGCAGATTACGGCCATAGGACCGAGGATTGCAAAGCTTTGCGCCTCGAAGTAGCTCACTTGCTGATGAAGGGGGTCTTAGCTGAGTTCCTTACTGACAAGGGGAAAGACAATTTCTCCAAGAACCGGGGTGACGGGCAACCACCTCGAGCTCTACCCCCGGAGAGAGTAGTGAATGTCATTACCGGTGATCAGAGGTGAACGGCGTAAACTTCGCCGCGGCCAAGAAATTTGCCAAGCTCTCCATCACCATGGAGAAGAGAACCCGAGTTGGAGGCTCGGCCAAAGACATTGTATTTGACGAAGATGACTGTGATGGGATGATGTTTTCCCATCACGACGCTCTAGTCATCATGTTAAGAATCAACGACTCTGACATCAAAAGAGTCTTGATCGACCCCAGTAGCTCAGTCAATATAATCAGTTACGGGGCTGTTAAGAAAATGTGGCTGAAAGGGGAAGTTGTCCCCAAATCAACAGTGCTAGCTGGCTTCAACAACTCCACGGAGAAAACGTTGGGTGAGATCACACTCAAAACATTCACCGAGGGAGTTACCAAAGAAACACTGTTCCAAGTCATGCCCGAGGATCTAGCCTACAATGTGATCCTCGGAAGGCCATGGATCCACTCCATGGAAGCTGTTTCCTCCACCTTGCATCAAGTGATTAAATTCCCTACACCTTGGGGAGTTCGATCAATCAAAGGGGAGCAACAATTAGCAAGGGAGTGCTACTCGGTTGCACTAAAGAGTGGAGTCGCCCCGAGCGGGCCAAAGAAATAGCAACCAACGCAACCGGGGTCAAGCGAGGCGAACCTCCAAAGAGAGATAGAAAAGATCCCGGCATGCGTTCAAGAGCCTCGGAAAAAAAGAGCCGAGGACTCCACCATTGAAGATCTGGATTCTTTCACCCTATTGAAAGATTTCCCAGAGAGAAAAGTGCACATCGGCTCGGAGTTGGGCCCGGAGTCGAAAGAGGCAATTATGGAAGTTTTGAGGTCCAACCATGATTGTTTTGCTTGGGCCCATTCAGACATGACGGGTTTTGATCCGGAGATCATGACCCACAAACTGAATGTGGACCCAAAATTCACCCCGGTAAAGCAGAAGAAAAGGCCTCATGCCGGGGTCAAAAAGAAGGCGATCGAGGATGAAACCGCCAAGCTACAAGAAAATAGTTTCATAAGGGAGGTGAGATACCCCGAATGGCTGGCCAATGTTGTGGTCGTACCGAAGAAGAATGGCAAGTGGAGAATGTGTGTAGACTACACTGACTTGAACAAAGCTTGCCCCAAAGATTCTTAACCACTGCCACAAATTGACAGGTTAATAGACTCCACGGCTGGACACAAACTATTGACCTTCCTGGATGCGTATTCGGGCTACAATCAGATCCTCATGGACCCGAAGGACGAAGAGAAGACCTCGTTCATCACCGACCGAGGCACCTTCTGTTACAAGGTGATGCCCTTCGGGTTGAAGAACGCCGGGGCGACCTACCAAAGGTTGGTGTGTCGCATGTTTAAAGAATATATTGAAAAGTCTATGAAGGTCTACATAGACGATATGCTCATCAAATCGATCCGAATGGAGGATCATTTGAATCATCTAAGGGAGGCCTTTGCTGTGTTGAGGCAATATGGCATGAAGTTGAATCCTGAGATATGCGCCTTCGGCGTTGGATCAGGCAAATTCTTGGGATTCATTGTCTCTGAACGAGGTATCGAGGCCAACCCTGACAAAATCAAAGCTATTGAAGAGATCCACAAGGTGCTAACCGGGGTGAAAGAAGTTCAACGCTTGACTGGCCGAGTGGCCGCCTTGAGTCGATTCATCTCAAGGTCCTCGGAGCGATGCCACAAGTTCTTCTCCGTTTTGAGAAAAAAAAATCACTTCGAATGGACACCGGAGTGCAAACAAGCGTTGAAAGATTTGAAACAATACTTGGCTAACGCACCGTTGCTTGCCAAGCCAAAAGAAGGTGAAACATTGCTAGTCTACTTGGCAGTGTCCGAGGTGTCAGTCAGCGCTATGCTAGTTCGGGAAGAAGATGGCAAACAACAGCCCATCTATTATGTGAGCAAGACACTCCTCGACGCCGAAACCAGGTATCCACACTTGGAGAAATTAGCACTTGCTTTACTTGTTACTGCTCGGAAACTACGACCCTATTTTCAGTGTCACCCAATAGCGGTAGTTTCAACCTCCCCTCTAAGGAATATATTGTATAAACCAGAGTTATTAGGGAGGTTATCAAAATGGGCGGTAGAGTTAAGCGAGTATGACATCACCTATCAGCCTCGGACTGCTATTAAGTCTCAAGTCTTGGCAGACTTCGTGGCTGACTTTAGTATTGGAATTCTGCCCGAGGCGGAAAAGGAGAGCTCCATGGCTAAAAGAACCTCCTCGGGACTATGGGTACTTTACACCGATGGAGCAACAAACTCCAAAGGTTCAGGGTTAGGCATAGTCTTGAGAGCACCCACCGGGGAGAAGGTCAGGCATTCGGTTCGGTTCAAGAAAGTAACCAACAACGAGGCAGAATATGAGGCAGCTTTAGCGGGTTTGGAGCTGGCTAAGGAAATGGGGGTTAAAAGGATCGAACTGAGATGTGATTCACAGTTGGTAGTGAATCAGGTCCTCGGTGATTACACGGCTCGGGAGCCCAGAATGCAATTATACCTAGATCAGGCATAGAGGATCTTGGCCCAATTCCAAGAATGGCAAGTTAAACAAGTACCTCGGGAGGAAAATACCGAGGCTGATGCTTTGGCGAATCTTGGTTCGGCGATCGATGAAGCTCACTCGGGGACTGACTCGGTGGTTCGGCTGTTGTCCGCACAAATGAGGGAGATGAAGTTGCAAGTCAACTCAGTGGACAACCGATGGGATTGGCGAAGTAAGTTCATCTCCTACTTCGACTCGGGGACTGTCCCCCAAGATAAAAAAGTAGCGAAGAAGTTAAGGACCCAAGCAGCCTCGTACCACTTGATCGAGGGTAATCTATACAAGAGGTTATATTGCGGCCCGATGGCCAAGTGTTTGGGTCCCGATGAGGCAAGGTATGTGATGGCCGAAGTGCATGAAGGCGAGTGTGGCAACCACTCGGGGGAAAGGCCTTGGTGTGTAAACTATTGAGAGCTGGGTATTATTGGCCCACAATCAGTGCCGATGTGAAAGCTTTCGTGCAGAAATGTGACAAGTGCCAACGCCATGGGCGAATGATCCACCAGCAGGCCGAGCCTCTACATTCAGTGGTATCACCATGGCCCTTCATGAAATGGGGATGGATATTGTTGGACCATTACCCAAGGGAAAGGGTGGTGTTCGTTTCATCTTAGTGTTAACTGATTACTTCACAAAATGGGTGGAAGCAGCGGCTCATCAAAAAGAACATCATCTATAGGTTCGGCGTCCCAAGAGAAATTGCTTGTGACAATGGTAAACAATTCATGGGGGCAGCTATCACTAATTTCTTCAAGTAGTGGGGGATCAAAAGAATAGCCTCGACTCCTTATCACCCAAGTGCCAATGGCCAAGCTGAGTCTTCGAATAGGATCATAATTGAAAATCTCAAGAAGAGACTCGATGAGAAAAAAGGTCCTTGGCCTGAGGAGCTGCCGGGGTTCTATGGGCCATGCAAACAACCGAGAAGAACATCACCGGTGAGACTCCTTTCTCACTTGCTTATGGAATGGATTCCCTCATCCCCGTAGAAGTGGGCGAACCGAGCCTTCGGTACGCCCACACTGCCGAGGATGCAAACCAAGAGGCAATGCGCATAGAGTTGGATCTACTCGAGGAGAAAAGAGAGTTAGCTTTGGTTCGGCTAGTCGCCCAAAAAAGACAGATCGAGGCATACCTCAACAGGAAAGCTAAACTTAGAGACTTCAAAGTTGGTGACTACGTGCTAAAAACCACGAATCAATCAACAAAGGAAGACAATGGGGGAAAGCTTATTGCAAATTGGGAAGGACCCTACAGAGTCAAGGCAATCGTCGGGAAGGGGTCTTATCAAATTGAGAATCTGCAAGGCGAGCCCGAACCTTTGAATTGGAATATCTCCAATTTGAAGCGGTACTACTTCTAGCCGAGGTAAATGATTTTCAATCTTCTTAAATTAACCTATAGCCCCGAGCCGAATAACGCTCCCACGGCATCAATCGAAATGTACTAACTTACTCCTCGTTCCACTTTTTGCTTGACCTTTTCAGGAAGCGAACCGAACGGATTCCAGTGGTCGGATCTTCATCAAGATTCATAACCGAACACTGGGGGGGAGTGAGAAGGGTTGATATCGAGGTCGACATCGAGCCTCCCAACTGAAGCTTATCTATCCGACAACCGGGGACTTACGCCCGGGGAATAGATTTAGTACATTTGTAAATTGGCCCGATAGTGGCGTATTGTCAGTTTACCCGTATTGAAAATTTCGCTTTTTACCCAAGGTCCGCTTCGACTTGGTTATATGTAAATAGCCGATTTCTGGCTCGTTGATATCAATAAAATGACTTCGATCTCATCTGTACAAATCTTGCACTCCGAAGCTGCATAATGCATCGACTCGAGAACGAGACGTCGTTCTAAGTTTGCATCGATTAAATTCAGTTAAGTCTTGCAAGCATATTATTTAATTTTTCGACAAAGTGTTCGGTATATGTGAAAGCCAACATTCGAAATAAAGGCACGAACAATCCTTCATTAAAAAGCCCGAAGGCTGAGTATTTACATTCAAAGGGAAAAAATGACCCGAAGGTCCAAAATACAAACATAAGAGCCCGAAGGCTTACAAAAACAATGCTATAAGAAGTTTATGCTTTGGGAGAATCGCCTCCATCCTCGGAGCCCCCCTCGGCATCTTCATCACCTTCTTCCTCTTCATCGCCGCTCGAGGCTTCACTTGAAGGAAGTTCGTCGATGATGGCTTGGGCTTCTGCCGACTTGACCTCGGCTTTTTCAATCTCCTCATCCAAGTTGATCTCCCCGGCACAGCATCGCTTGAGCAGCTTCAACCGAGACTTGATAATGGCCCATCGCTTGTCAAGCTCGGCCCTCTTGACCTTGAGTGCAGCCCTACTCTTTCGATCCGCAATCTCATCTTGAAGGGCTTCGATCTCAGCATCTTTGGCCGAAAGCTTGGAGTTCTCACTCTCCAGCTTCTTGATATGGAGCAGATGACTTTTCAGTTGTTCGTGATGCTTTTTGGCCATATTCACAGCCTCGGTCTTTGTTTGGGCCAGCTCAGCTCTTAGCCTCGTAGCTTCGTCCTCCAGCCTCGAGCGTTCAGCCTGGAAATCGTCACCGAGGATGTTGATCTTAGCCTCGGAGTTCGCCTCGGCTTCACGGAGGTCGGACTGGGACTTGGACAAATCAGCCTTCAGCGAGGCTATTTGTGCGTTGAATTTGTCCCTTTGTTGATCCCACAAGCGAGACACGCGCCGAACCTCTTCACTCCTCGAGTATTCAACCTCGATGGCCTTCATCGACAGAATGGAACTCTGAGCAAGAATAATCAAAGAATCAGAGTCAGATAAGGACCGAAGGTAAAGGTAGAATTCAAATTCTTAGTCCAAGTATGGTGAAACTTACCCTCATAGCATTGGCAGCCATAGTGTTGTATAGTTGGCCAGAAGAAAACTCCTGCATAACCTTATCCTCGGTCGGCCCCAGCAAAGGCGTGAGGCTTAAGATGTCGCCTCGGGTGCAGGCCAGCAAATTTAAGGAAACCGGCACTTCAAGTCTCCGATAGGACCCCACCGAGGATGAAATCCTCTCGGGTTCGGAGTGTGACCTAATCACCCCGGTGCTGACTTCCTCTCCAAGTGCAGCAGAACCAACCTCCCCGACTTTGGCCTTGCCCTTAGCTTTGGCCGCGGCTACCTCGGATCTGAGCTCTTGATCCTCGAGGTCAATAATGTCAATATCCTTTTGAACCAAAGCCTCAGCAGTTGCGTCATCGGGCTCGTCAACTAATCCTCGGCGCCTCTCAACCGCCGCCTCGGGTTGGCGAGGAATATCTGCCTCGGTGCGAGGAGTTACCGAGCGGGAGGGCTTCTTTGAAGTTGCCCTCTTCCTCTTCACGCCTGCAACAAGGGAAGAAGTTAAAGAGTAAGAAAGCGAAAGAGGAACGATACTTAATGATGCGAACCGAAGATGAAGATTACCTTTGGAGGTCCCTTGATCGGGAGCTCCCTTTGATGTTTTTGAAGACTTGGAAGCCTTCGACCCTTTGTACTCTCCAGCCACCGCAGCCAGATCATCATCTGACTCGGTTTCCTCCCCATCCTTCGTCTTCTTCTCTTCCTTCTTCTTTTTCTTGCTCTTTTTGGTATTAACGGCACGGTTTGGGAAACCTAGTCCCGAGGGAAGGAAAATTGACGAAGCAAAATCAGAATCTCAAAATAACCTACCAAACGAAACACTATAAAAAAACTTACCATACCTCTTGCACTGCCAACCGAAGTCGGCAGCCATCTTCATCCATGTCCTCTCGGGGCATTTGCGAGCCTTGGTCATCGCCTTCACCCATTCAGTCAACCCCGCGGGGGGAATGATATCGACCTTGTTAGCTGAAGAGACAACAAAGAAACGGGGTCAGCTAGCACGAATAAGTCACCGAGGACTGAGATGCAAAAGAAAGGATATTTACGTGTGTTATTCCACCGTTCGGGGAAGTTAGGCTCGGTGGACAGAACACTTGTCTCCAACAAGATGTAACGATCACTCCAGCCCCGGTCCCCATTGGTCTTCACTCTTGTGAAGAAGAGCAAACTTACCCCGGTTGTTCAAAGCCACGACCCCGGCCTTGTGGAAATAGGGGTAGTAAAGTGAGATGAGGTGTTGAAAGGTGAAGTCTACCCCAGCCTTTGTGCTCAACCAGTCCATGCATTGGACAACTCTCCAGACGCCGGGGCCAAGTTGAGCTAAACATAAGTTGTAGGCCCGGCAAAAATCGTCAATCACTCTATGGACCGGGAGGGAGAAGCCGAGGGTGAAAGGATAAGTGTAAGCGAAAGAAAACCCCTCGATGTGGTGGCATACTCGGCTTGTAGGGTCGGGTATGATCACTTTCACCCCGGGCTCGAATCGGCACTCCCTCCGAACCCGCTCAATATGAGCTTGAGTTATGCGAGTCGGGGTGGTATTCACAAGGATATTCCTATTTTTCTCCTCCTGGTCGGCCGTTTGGGCTTGTAGCTTCAAGTCCTTGCCGTTATCAAAGTGGGAGGGGATTATTTGATGGGGCTCGAGTTCCTGCTCGAGGGGAATCACCGGTCCAGAAGATCCCCCCTTGGCGGCGTTCCCGCCCTCGGTCTCGTCCACGGCGTCATCGCCCTCGACCTCTTCGTCTCCCTGTGTGACGTCATCAGCGCCGGTCGCCTCCCTGACATCACCTCCCTCCTCTAGGCTGACGCCCTCACCTCCAGCAGCGACGTCATACCCAGCTCTCTCCCTCCGACGCCTAGAACCACTAGCGTCGGAAGTTACTTCTCCACCTCCTTCCGCTTCTATCATTTGAAGCGCCGGCACGGTGGTGATAAACTCACCACTGGAAATAATGGCAGCGAACTGGGCGACCTTGGCCCTTTCACCGGAGTCGCTTGAATCTTGCCTTGAATGAGTGGCAGACATGGTTGGATCTTAGAATCTAGAGGTTCTTGGGAAGATGGGATTCTGTTGAAGAAAGTGTGGAAGTTCTTGGTTTTTTCTCTCTTAAGCACTGTTGATTGCAAATATGAAAGTGGGAAGAAGAATCTAATGGGGCGGTATTTATAGGTTTGGAGAAAAGCAAGTGGCAAAGATCATCATTGTAACGTTGGGAGAAACAAAAATTACGGCGTGACCGTTCGGGCAACCAGCGGATGAACGCCACGTGTTCAATGGAAGTGACCTGATGGGACGCGAACCGTTGACAAGTTTTGAAATGCTTGGATAAGATCAAGCCACGTCACTTTCCCGCTAAACTTCACTCCACTCCTCGGTTACCTCGGTAGGCAACCGAGGAGTGGGGGGACAATCTGTATTGGGTAAAAATCGACTCGCAATGATTCGCCTCGGTCGTGTGAATCTTAACTAACCGAACACGCGCCAACAAGACAAGCGCCGAAGCGGTTGAACAAATCGCCGAGGCCATGGCACCGAGGTCGCTACCGAAGGCGAGCCGTAAGCTGAGCTTCGGTTAGCAACTACCTCGGTCAAGCAACGGGCCAACACCACCGAGGTCACTTATTCGCCCCTCGGTGAATCCCCCGGTTCTTGCGGCTTTGCAGCCCACTACTTCAACCCACTAACTCCTTCAAATAATGCCAAGATCGTGGTTCAGAGCACAAAGGATAGTGGAGAACGTGGGCAAGGCTCCTAAGCCTATAAATAGCACCTCTTTTTGTACTGTAGGCATCCAGAAATACATACTGAAACTCTGCCAAAATTTGTACTCAACATTCAGATATTGAAATACAGTTATTTTTCCGCATTTACATCTTTTTTGTGTATTTATTCGGCTTTGATACAAAGAATTACTTATATTCGAATCCAAATTCGATTTGTTGTCCTAAAACCGATTTAGGCCCATACAGGAGCTCCGACGATATCTAACTTGAATATTTGAGCGCATTAGCAGATTTTTGGAGTCTTTCAACCTTGGAAAACTTAAATTTAGGGTTAAGTAAACAAAAAAATTTAGTAATTTATTATAAGTACATAAAACTCCGAAAAGATATTGGGGCTTTTTTCTGATATACTTACAAGATACGAGGTTTGTCAAAAGCTGATGAACATAGATCTCAACAATTTTGAAGTCATCCTGAGTCTGAGAATCTCGTTTCCAATTTTTGGCCTGAGAAAAAGAATATGAAATTTTAGGTTTAGATGATTTTGGGAGTTTTTGTTTCGACCGACTGAAAATAGTTTCTTTTTTCTTTTATTTTGCCTCTTATCCTGACTCTACTTGACATATAAGGACCAGTTAGTAATTATTTTAAGGACCATATTTCGTCCCTTCGCCAATAAATACGTGTTTAAGGACTAGTAATAAATCTAGTCCTTATTGGTATGCTTTTAGGACCTGATTTTTGTCTCGTCCCTGGAGACTGGTCCCTAAAAGTCATTTTTCTTGTAGAATTTGTTGTTTAAGGCTAAAATGTTTAATCTGCTAATGCTAGTTCGAACTGAAATTTCGTAAAGCAAAAAGAATCTTATTTTTGTTATGGCCTTTGAAAAATTTATATTTGTAATCGCATATGATGGTCATTGGGATGTGGTTTAGTGGCAGACTCAGTACATGCAAGATTGACGTTAACATGTTAGCTCTACAAATAATTCTGAGGATCAAGAGGCTGCTATGGCGTTACACAGGGAAAAGGAAGACAAAGCAGTGAACACAGGTGGAAAAAGAAGACAAAGTAGTGAACACAAACAATTGTGTCTGAAGCTCAAAAGTCAGATTAATTTTCATCTTGCCAAGTGGAAGAATCCTTACCATTGAAGAGAAGTGTGCTGAGTTAATCTTCAGCTCTTTATTTTTGAATAGAGTACAGTTGTGATGCACTAATAATTCTAGAAAGACTCTCACGTGCAAACCAAGTGCAGAATTCAGGATAATTATGTGTATATACAATTATTTTTTATTCTTTGTTATTAGTTAGAATATGGACTCTATAGTAGGAGTCATATGTACAAAGGATTCTAAGTAAGATAGTATAGAAATACTTGTATAAATACACCTGAACAGTGAATAAGAAGCGCACAAAATTTTATATCTATTTTTTTCTATTGCTTTTCTACATGGTATCAGAGCAAAACTAAGAAAATTTCTTCATATTTTTTTAATCTTATTTTTGCTTCAATGTCGACCACTGCAGTCACTACTAAGTCTGGATCTATTGATCCCACTAACCCTCTCTTTCTCCATGCCTCTGATTATCCAGGCATGTCTCTTGTTAACTCATTGTTTGATGGTAAGGGCTATGGTGGGTGGCGTAGATCTGTCTTAATAGCATTATCAGCCAAAAATAAACTTGGTTTCATTAACGGAACATGCCAAGCACCAAAATCAGATTCACCAGAATTTCGACCATGGAACAGGTGCAATGATATGGTCCTGTCATGGCTTCTTAACTCTCTCTCAAAGAAAATTGGAGATAGTGTAATCTACTCAAAGACTGCTAAGGATCTCTGGAGAGATTTGGAGGTAAGGTTTGGGCAATCAAATGGAGCCAAACTTTATCACCTACAAAAAAACTCAGTGATTTAGTCCAAGGATCTTCTGACGTGGCAAGTTATTTCACTCGAATCAAGAAGATTTGGGATGAACTTGACGCTTTAAATGCAAATGTTAATTGTAGTTGTGAGTGTATGTGTGAGGGGAAAGCAAAAACCACCAAGTCTCTTCAAGATGAGAGGCTGATTCAATTTTTAATGGGTCTTAATGAGTCCTATGCTTCAGTTAAAAGTAGTATATTAATGATCTCACCTTTGCCCTCGGTGAACCAGGCCTATGCTTTGCTTATGAAAGAAGAGAAACAGAAAGAAGTCTATGTCAACAATCAATATCCAGGGGATCCCTCTTCTTTCCTAGCAGCAAACCAAGTGAATCACAGTCAAAGACCCAACCAAAATGAGTTTAAAGGAAAGAAGATCTTTGAAGGAAAGAAAAATGACTTGTTCTGTTCTTACTGCAAGAAGAATGGGCATACTGTGGACAAGTGTTATAGGATTATTGGGTTTCCACCAACTTTCAAATTTACCAAATCTAATAAGAAGTTTCCAGGGACAGTTCAAAGCAATGCTGTTTACTCACAAGAAGAAGGAAATCAGCAGGTTAGCAATACAGATGGAGGAAGTAATGGGAAATATTTCACTAAGGAGCAGCTTGCTCAACTTACTCAGTTAATCATGCAGACTCAAATAACATCACCAGATTCAGCCCACACTAATGCAACTGCAAATCATGTTAACTGCGCTGATACATCACAAAACATACATAATTGTACTACATGTTTTACTCACATTAAATTCACATTCTTGGATCTTAGACTCTGATGCATCAGAACATATGTGTTTTGATAAGTCTATTTTTTTAACTTTGAACCTTTTACCAACAACACTTTCAATCAATCTTCCCAATTCTTATAAAATTACTGTCACACATATAGGGAATGTTTCAATTTTACCTGATGACATCTTAGAAATTGTGTTGTTCGTACCTACTTTCAGGTTTAATCTCATTTCAATTCACAAACTCTGTTCACAGCTCCAAGCTACTCTAACTTTTTCCTCTTTCAATTGTATTTTGCAGGCCCCTTCACTGAAGAGGCCTCTGGTTCTTGGTAGAGTCAAGGATGGCTTATTCCTTTTGCAGCCTCAAGTTTCAAGTTTTTTTTCAAATCAGCCTAGAAATAAATTTAGTGCATTATCTTCTAGTGAAAATGTACTTAAGCTTAGTTCAATTTCAACTTCTAGTTCTTTATCTTTTCCTACTTCAAGTGTTATAATTTCAAATTCAGATGTAACTCTGTGGCACACTAGATTGGGTCAAATTCCTTGTTCAACAATGAAAAATGTTACATTTTTGTCTAAGTCTCTCAGTTTCAAAGCAGATTATCCTTGTGCAATTTGTCCACTTGCTGGACAATGTAAATTGTCTTTCTTCTAGTTCAATTACAACTTCACATATATTTGAATTAATTCATATGGATACTTGGGGACCATATAAAACACCCACTCACAATGGTTTTAAATATTTTCTTACTATAGTAGATGACTATAGCAGGGGTACTTGGACTTATTTGCTTAGCACTAAGAGCAATGCCTTTTCAATTCTCAAGTGTTTACTTGCAATGGTAGAGAGGCAGTTCAGGACTAAAGTTCAAAACATAAGATCTGATAATGCACTGGAATTGGGTTCAGGAAAGGTTGCTTCTGAATTTTTTGCTTCTCAAGGAATTTTACATCAAACATCTTGTGTACATACACCCCAACAAAATGGGGTTGTTGAAAGGAAGCACAGACACCTATTGGAAACATCTAGGGCCCTGTTATTCCATTCCAAAGTTCCTACCGCCTATTGGGGTGAGTGTTTGTTGACTGCAACATTCTTAATAAACAGGTTCCCTTCAAGAATTCTAAACCAACGCACCCCATATGAGATACTCTTTGGAAAGCAGCCTGATTACTCTTTTCTTAGATGTTTTGGATGTCTTTGCTATGTGTCTATATTATCTCATAACAGAGGTAAATTGGAGCCTAGAGCAGCCCCTTGTGTATTTTTGGGGTATCCCTATGGAAAAAAGGGTTATAAAGTTCTTAACTTATCTAATAAATAAATTATAATTTCTAGGAATATAATTTTTCATGAATCAGTTTATCCTTTCATTTCAATTCCCACTTCAAACACCATTTTCCCTATCCAGTCAAATCTTCAAATGTGTGATTTAGGGGACCTATCATATACATTTTCTATGAATAAGGAATCTGGTTCAAGTCAAAATTTTCCACCATCACCACATCGTACACCTATTTTGAGAGGATCTTCAGTTCCACAAGATCCCCCTATTACCAGAAGATCTGAAAGCAAGAAACATTTCCCTTTCTCATTTAAAGGATTTTGTTTGTAACAATGTTTTCCTAACAGATCTCACTAACTCTTGCTTTCTTGCTCCTATTAAGCCTGTTGTCTACCTTTTTGCTGCCCTCTCAGCTTCAATCATCAGTGTTTCAATTCTATATCAACTATCACTGAGCCTTCTTCTGATGCTCAAGCTTCCATGCATCCTGGATGGCAGGAAGCTATGAACAAGGAATTTGAAGCTCTGGCAACTAATCAGACTTGGGATGTAGTTGATTTGCCACCTGGGAAGAAAGCTTTACCTTATAAATGTGTTTATAAAGTAAAGCATCGATCAGATGGGAGTATCGAGCGTCTCAAAGCTCGACTTGTGGTTAGAGGAGACATTCAACGAGAGGGAATTGATTTTAATGAAACGTTTTCACCGGTGGTCAAGATGACTACAATCAGATGTCTTTTAGCCATTGCTGTCAAGAAAGTTTGGGGATTTTTCAATTAGATGTGAATAACGCATTTTTACATGGCGATCTACAGGAAGAAGTGTACATGAAATTTCCTACAGGAATTTCCTACAGGAATTTCTCCTCCTAATACTAATCAAGTTTGCAGATTAAGAAAATCTCTCTACGGTTTAAAACAAGCTTCATGACAGTGGTATACTAAACTAACTGCCGCTTTGAATTTTAAAGGTTATTCTTCATCATTAAATGATTTTTCCTTATTTTTCAAGAGGAATGGAAATTCTGTCTCTATCGTCGCAGTCTATGTAGATGATATCGTGCTTACAGGTAATGATCCTACAGAACTTTCAACACTTAAAGACTTCTTAGATGACGAATTTAAGATCAAGGATCCCGGGGAGTTGCACTATTTCTTGGGGCTCGAAATTTTCAGAGAAACACAAGGGATCATTATCTGTCAAAGAAAATACACTTTGGAACTACTTGCTGAATTTAATTGCGAGCACTTACCTCCTGTTACTTCTCCGCTTGATCCCTCAAGCAAGCTCAGTGCTGATTCTGGAGCTTTGCTCGACGACGCCACTATTTATCGTCGTCTTCTTGGAAAGTTGAACTTTTTCACCCACACTCGGCCGGATCTTTATTTCGCCGTTCAAAAATTGAGTCAATATATGCAGACTCCTCGCATTCCTCACTACACAGCGGCTCTTCATGTTCTTCGTTATCTCCGCAATGATCCAGGCCAAGGTTTATTTTTTCCTTCTGCACCATCATTTGATCTTGTTTCTTTTTGCGATGCCGATTGGGCATCTTGCATCGATTCTAGACGATCAGTTAGCGGATATTTTATTAGCCTTAGAGGTTCCCCTGTTTCGTGGAAATCAAAGAAATAAGTTTCTGTATCCTTATCTTCCGCAGAGGCGGAATACAGATCGATGCGCCAAGTGGTGGCCGAGTTGACTTGGCTGTCGCGAGTTCTTGAAGATCTCTCCATTTCACCGTCTCTTCCAATTCCAGTTTTCTCAGATAGTCAATCGGCGATTCATATTGCCCGAAATCCCATTTTCCACGAACGGACGAAACATGTGGAACTTGATTGCCATTTTGTAAGGCAACTGTTCCTGTCCGGGCTTATTTCTCTCTCGTTTGTTCCATCTTCTTCACAATTAGCCGATCTCTTCACTAAGGCTCTTTCAGGACATGCACATCGATCTATTTTATGCAAGCTGGGGGTCGCATCCCTCCCCTCCAACTTGAGGGGGGGGGAGGGGTGTTAGCTGTACAAATAATTCTGAGGATCAAGAGGCTGCTATGGCGTTACACAGGGAAAAGGAAGACAAAGCAGTGAACACAAACAATTGTGTCTGAAGCTCAAAAGTCAGATTAATTTTCATCTTGCCAAGTGGAAGAATCCTTACCATTGAAGAGAAGTGTGTGAGTTAATCTCAGCTCGTTATTTTTGAATAGAGTACAACTGTGATGCACTAATAATTCTAGAAGGACTCTCACGTGCAAACCAAGTGCAGAATTTAGGATAATTATGTGTATATACAATTATTTTTTTATTCTTTGTTATTAGTTAGAATATGGACTCTATAGTAGGAGTCACACATGTACAAAGGATTTTAAGTAAGATAGTATAGAAATACTTGTATAAATACACCTGAACAGTGAATGAGAAGTACGCACAAAATTTTATATCTATTTTTTTCTATTGCTTTTCTACATAACATGCACGGAGATTAGAATGACTATTTAAGTTATTTTTATATTATTAATTAAGATATAGTTAACTATGATTAAATAGTAATAGTTGAAATTAAATTAAAATGATTTAAGTCATTTGTTTATTGGTCGAGTGTAAATGCCCGGTATAGTAAATTTTTACCATCATGACATAGAAAATAACTGCTACAATTGCATATAATCGTGATATATGAAAAAAATATATAGAATCATATGTATTTGTGAAAACCATTATCTTTAGTAGCATTACGATCATCCCAGAAAAGAATTAAAACTGTTTTAACAATATGGAGTTATCCAAAACTATCCAAATGCTTGTCGAAATCTAATTAACTTAAGCAGAAAAGACTTGCCCAACATATAGATCTAAGAGAAATATGCGATGAATGGTCCTAAATCAAATGCATTTGTGGACATACCACTAATGCTTGGATTATTTGATACCACATTTTGTAGTAAAAATAATTTTCTACAAAGTTCCAAAAGAGATCATTTTCACCTCGATATCTCATAAACGAAATATACATATGGGTACACCATGATATAAGTAGTAAAAATTTTCTGAGAATATAGAATGTGATATTTAAGAATCACTCGACAACTGAATGGTTGATGGATCTGTAGCCAAGCGGTAAAGGGATCCATAGGAGAAGATATATATCTTGAATAGTGGAATAATTGAAAGAAACGCCATAGGTACCAAACATTATACATCTAAAAAATGCTACGTGAAGTTTTAAGAAATGTTTTGATCGTGTCAATACGTAAATAAATAACAGCCAATACGATAAGTCACAAGACTCGACATGACACACTAATATAGTATATATTATCCAATACTAGTAGAATGTTACATATTGTATGACTTAATTTACTTTACGAGGATTGTCTTAACCACTTCTGATCTAACATTAGACGATAGTCTATTGAAGTGTGAAAATAAGAGCTTAAATTTAGAAACTACATGACATATTAAACTAACCAACAAATTTAACCAGAAGAATTATATATGGCATTCGGTCTAAAAATAATGTCACAATATCTTTATTAGTCCGTTAAAAAAAATGACAGATTTTAAATTTAAAAATAATTTGACTTCGAAATTCTCACTTTATCTTAAGTTTAGAATTTTTTTATTTTTTTTTTTAAATTTGGTGCCAAATCAAATTATAATATATATTTTTTCCGAAAGAATGGAGCATTAGAAAACAGGTAACACGTATTACAAATAATTTAGGATGGAAATAAAGGAAACCACGTTAGTAAGAGTTGGGAGACTACGTCAAAATTAATTCTTCTAAACCATTGACTTTTGAGGTACAGGTTGAGACAAAATAAAGGACGTCATAGGCTCACTAAAACCGTGAAAATTACCTTTGTTGAAAGTTTCTTCGAAAATACTTTATTAAATTTCTTTTCCTTTACTTATGCCAACTGTTACTGGTCCTACTTTGATCATTTCTCGTACAGAAACATCTGGAATTTGGAATCTTCCATGCTGATTTCTGAAAATAAAAAGAACTTCTCCTAACTAGGCGTTTGAGCATTATTTGAATATTTGGATTAAACTTACTAGCTATACACTACTTGCAGGCTATGTTTGATCATGTATTTCACTTTAAAACGAAATTAATTTTTTTCTAGAGGAACTATTGCCTTACACTTGAGATACTAATCAAATAGTTTTCTCAACAATGTATTACCAATATTTCAAATAATAAAGTCTAAATATTTATGTCGTTGCTACATATGCACATTGATGCTTATGACATGTATCCCCATTTATTATTGGTACGGAAGCTTCCTCTCTTAATAAGCTCTACGTGAATTTGAATTAATTAATACAGACCAAAAGCGGACCTAGGCCTAATTGGAAATGGCATCAATATCGGCTTGTCTCGGAAAAAAAAAAAGAAAATTATAAATCCTCTGTTACTAGTAATTGACATATTTATGATAAAAATAATGGTACACATCCACACGCTCAAATTCGCGTCTAATGCAACTATAGTAGATATTTTCAAATGCCAAATGGTTATTATAAAAACCCATAATTCTTTTTTTCTTCCTTGTCCTTTTCATGACTTGTCAATTAAGATATAATTTTGAAGAGCTGTTGATCCCGCGGGGTTGACAATGGCTAAAATCATATAGTGTGAAATTAAAATATGGCCAATACCATATTTTATACACCAACCAACTTGTCTTAAATCCCATGTATCTTCTTCTTGGTTCTTTCTTGCATTGGTTCAATTCTTGAACTGTCTTCTCTTTCCTATTTGTTCAAAATCTTCTTCTACTATATGTATTATTAAAAGATAACATTGTGAGGTTGTGGAAAGAATGGAGACTCCACAAGAGTTGGGCGGTGGCAGAGGGAAGAGGGTGGTGGTGATAGGTGGAGGAGTAGCTGGTTCCCTCGTTGCCAAGTCCCTTCAGTTTGATGCAGATTTAACACTTATTGATCCGTAAGCTCATTTCTCTTTTCAAGTTTCAGTGAATGTATGTATCTTTTGATTTATATGTGATTATTTTGTAGAAAACTTGTTTATATTCACATCGAGAGAGGAGTAGAAATGTTATGTTTTTACTTGTTACTTAATTGGCTACTGCAGAACTAATGATGGGTTATTATATTGTTAATGCTATGGTCCTATTGTTTTTTGGTTCTCTAGCAAGTTGACATTTGCTTGACAGATTATTTGGATTTGCAATATTTCATCTCGACTTGTACATTAAAAAGGACAGAAAATGTCGTTGAAGCTTATTCTACTAGTTTTGAATGATTTAACACATAATATGTGAAGCATTTGCTAAATTATTATAATTAACTTGAGCCTTAGATAAGTGATCATCAGAATGAGTGACTGCAGCATTGGAGTACATTTAATAGATTGTTTGTGTTACTGAAAAACACAATATCTCAAACGTTGTTTACACTACTATGTATGTCAGAGAAGTGTCCTCCTTTTGCTGTTAGGTTCTTCTAATTTCTTGCTGCCAGATCCATGTCTAGTTATCTAGTTCAGTTCTTATGTTCATATAATTTGCCCGAGTCGTAACAAGCAAATTGACAAAATAAATAAATGGGTGAATATATTGAAAGAACTATGTCTGAAAGATAAGAAAGGTGTTTTGCTACCATTGTTCTCTTGTACCTTTCACCCTCCACACGATACCAGACTGAGCCACCTTTTATTGGCTTTAGAACTTCAGAGTTGTTGTTGCTTGTGAAAAAAAAAACCCTGCAGAAATGCTGTCAAACTAAAGGAGAAGATGTAGTGTTTTCTTGATAGGTTTAAGGCAAACATATACAGCACGTTGAGAAGATTTACTATAATGCAAGATATATATGGTTTGTTGGAAACAGATAACTTATACTGAACGAATTACTATCATCACCTTTTATTTTCTAAAACAAGACTTGTTCCTCTGTGTGCTGCTATGTATAGTTTTGTTCCATGTGTCTTAATGGATAGAAAATCTGTTAACAGGAAGGACTATTTTGAGATACCATGGGCAAGCTTAAGAGCAATGGTAGAGCCTCATTTTGCTGAGAGATCAGTGATCCACCACAAAGATTATCTTGCTAATGGGCGTCTCATAGTGTCCAAAGTCACTAATATCACCAACAAAGAAGTCTTGACTGCAGACGGACGTCAAGTTGTCTATGACTATCTTGTGGTAGCCACCGGTCACTATGATCCCCTTCCTATAACAAGAACTGATAAATTGGCAGAGTATCGAGCAGGTACACATAACATCACAGGCATCGTTGACATACAAATTTATTATTTAAATCCACATGCTTAAGTCGTTTGCTATACCATTTTCTCTGCTTTCCAATGAGCAGATGCACTTTGGCAAGTTCTGCTGGAACCAGATATCCGTATGAGAAGTTTATTTCTATGACTGCTCTTCTATATAATGATGATCTCAAGATTTAGTAGTGATTAAATCTTTTCTTATGTGATCATCCTTCACTCAAAAAACTGCATAGGTCACTTTATAGATTACTTGATATTACTAGTCAAAACGTCCGACTGATCTTGATGGCATACTTGTTGCAGAAAATGAAAAGATAGAAGCCGCTAACTCTATATTGATTGTTGGTGGAGGCCCTACTGGCGTGGAACTTGCAGCAGAAATTGCTGTTGATTTTCCTGAGAAGAAGGTAATTTTGGTGCATAACGGATCCAGGTTATTGGAATTTATTGGACCAAAAGCTGCTGACAAGACTTTAGAATGGTTGAAATCCAAGAATGTGGAAGTGAAATTGATGCAGTCTGTTGATCTGAGTAACAACACATCAGATGGAAGCAAAACATATTTCACTTCATCTGGAGAAACTATCAAAGCAGATTGCCATTTTATTTGCACAGGTAAGCCACCAGGTTCAGAATGGTTAAAGGAGACATATTTGAAGGACCGAATCGATGAGCTTGGAAGGTTAAAGGTTGACGAGAACCTTAGAGTCAAGGGTCATAGAAACGTCTTTGCGGTTGGAGATATCACTGATATTAAGGTAAGCATTGAATTGTATCTGTTCCATTTTGTATGACACTCTTTCCTGTTTAGTCATGACATGTGTTTATACTTGAAAACTGTTTAACTTTAGAAATTCCATTTTTTGCTTAATTAATGCACTCTCTTATAGTAATAGTCTCATAGTTATGTCATGACATTTTAAAGACCACAGGTTCAAAAGAGGCTTAGGGTAAGTCTTTCTTTCTTAAATCGAGTCTAGTCAAACACCACCATATATAATGAAATAGTGCCTCGGTGGAGTTTTTTTCTTTTCTGATACGGTAATTTGCTGCCTGTGGGTGACTTGTACCACAACCTCAAGTTTGGAGGTGGAAGTGATTTCCACTTGAGCTATCCTTCTGCTCTACCTCGGTGAAGTATTTCTTGAAACCTTTCCTTTTAGCTGTTAATATTATTTTTCATTAAGGTATATATATGAAGGCATCCAATCACACCAAGAAAAAGTTGTGTGTGGTTGCACCAAGCATATATATGTGAAGGGTGATGAATTTGGAGTTTTGTAAGAGCAACTACAATTAAAGAAACTATCTGTCGATTTAACAAATGATGATGTGAATTGCAAATTCTCAGAGAAAAATAAGGGGGATTTTGCAACTTTTCTGGAGCTTAATTGCCTCTGCAGGCTGCAGCCCTGAAGCCATCTTAATTCATTTGATAACGTAATAAACATCAGAGAAACTGAATCATCTAGTAGTTGAATTGTAAAAGTAGTCTTTTTTATTTATTTGTTGTTGAACTGAATTCTCAGGTTTATTTAATACCAGGAACTTAAACAAGGGTATTCAGCGCAAAAACATGCTCTAGTAGCCGCGAAGAACTTGAAACTGTTGATGAGTGGAGGAAAAGAAAGCAAACTTGCAACTTACGAGCCTCGTTCACCTAAGGTTATTGTTTCATTAGGAAGGCAAGATGCAGTGGCTCAATTCTCGTTCACAACAGTCATTGGATTAGTTCCTGGGATGCTCAAGTCCAAAGATTTATTCGTGGGGAAAACGAGGAAGAAAATGGGGCTTCACCCTAATCTTGTTCTTTGATCATGAGATTCAGATCACTTTTGACTACAAATCCATGCTGCCTTTTTTTTTTCTCATGGCCAAAACTCAGTTTCTTCTACTACATAAACATTTAGCAGTAGAATGTGCATAGGAGTTAAATTATTTTTCTGCCTGGCTGTGCTATAAATATGTAATATCTGTGCAGTCACTGAGTATAGGTTTTATTATTTCGTTCTTTGTAGTTGCTTGTTATTTTCTATCAAATGTGTGGAAATAGCATTTATCTATCATCTATATTTGTGAATTGTAGTTCAATTTCTTCAAGAACTTGGCTCTTGCCATATTCTGGTGAAGAAGCTAAGCTCTTTTTCATTTTTTTTAATGTGTGCTTCAAAAGATAATTTTATTGCAATAATGCTGCATATCATATTGCATAATGGAACTTTCCCAGTGGATTTTGTTCCATATAAGTACTCCATTGTACATAACGTTCAAACACAAAAGAGAGGGAATTCCAAAAATAACTAAACTTTCTTTGTTGGCAACTTTTGATCAAGTCCAAATAATTCATTGGCGTGGCCGGAATTGAAGCATCAAACTGGTCAGTACGCAAGTTTAAGTTCTATCTGTCGTTGGCGTATAACATATTTATACTATAAGGTCAATTGTAAGGTAAGTAATTACGAGTAATTAAATACAAAACAAGTGGGATCTAGCGAGGGTGAGATGTACGCAGATTTTGCCTCCACCAAGGTGGAGAGGCTGTTTCCGATAGACCCTCGGCTAGGCAAAGAAACTAATTAGTACTCCAATATGCTGAAAATAATAACCAACCTGCGACAAAAGTGTAACTTATTAATTGTATTAACAATATTCACACTCAGTATTCATACATTTGAGTCATGCTTTCCAAACTTAGAATGTACTAATATAGCCACTATGAGTCTGTGTGATAAAGAGTGGAATAAATTGGGAAAAATAAATTTTTGAGACTTATTTCGGTTTAATTCTTAATGTTGTTTTGATTTCGTTTTCTACTTGATGGTTTACCACATTTCACTTTAGTTTCGATTTCACATGCAGTTTATTTAACTTGATACTCCCTCCATCCCAATTTATGTGGCACCATTTGACCGGGCACGGCACGGAGTTTAAGAAAATAGAGGGTGACCTTGTTAAGTATCAATTTTACAAAAAGTAAGAGAGAGAAGATTTGAGTAATAAAAAAGTTGTTGGTAGGTTTAAAAGTTTGTAGGGCCCAACAAGGGTAAAATAGAGATGATGCATTAAATAGTTGTCAAATAAGGAAAGGTGCCACTTATTTTGGGACAAACAAAAAAGGAAATGGTGCCACATAAATTGGGACGGAGGGAGTATATAGTTGCTAAGACGTCCTTTTAGAGTACGTTATCATGAGTATTGTCAAAAAAATACCTTCAAATTTTGAAAATTAAATCAAGAGATTGTTCACTAGTCCTAACACTACTTTTCATGTTTTCGCCACGCAAATGACAGTCTTCCTCGCTATTTCATCGATCAATTGGACCACTATCACTGCTGCATCATTTGCCCGATAAAATATAAAACCACCTATTCCTCATATTCAATTTGTATAGTAATATTGTTTCATTTAACAAAAAATCAAGAATTTTAATAAATTTATAGTCGTAAATATGGTAATATTTGTACGTCTATATAACTTCTCATTATGAATAACACATGTTCAAATCAAATTATTTTTTAATCTACAAATATATAATTTTGCGCTCACTGCCGAACTACCACTAAGAAAATTATATTATATCATTTCTTTTAACGAAAGGGTTAAATTAGCCTTTGTACTATGCGAAAAGAATTAAATTTACACTCCGTTATACTTTTGATTTAAAAATACCCTTGCCCTTATTCAAGTGGCTGAAAAATACCCCTGTCGTTATCCAAGTAGCTCAAAAATACCCCTCTATCAATTATCGATGTCCAAGTGGAATGGGTTGCGGGCGGTGACATTAAAATATAGAGCCACATAGTATTGGGCAATCACCTTGAACATCTGAGACGGAGGCAGGGGCGGACTTACCTGTTGTGGCTTGTGAACCATCAATGAATACCCTTTCGCGAGAAAAATATATTGAGTAGAAAATTTTTTTTATATGTGTATATACTATATGTTGAGCCCCTTAATATTTTTAATATGTTAATTTGTTTATATTTTGATACCTTTTTAAAAAAATTCTGGGTCCGCTACTGAACGGAAGAGGGATTTTTTGAACCACTTAAATAATGGTAGGAATATTTTTTGGCTACTGAACGGAAGAGGGATTTTTTGAACCACTTAAATAATGGTAGGAATATTTTTGAGCCAAAAGTATAAGGAAGGCTAAATTTAATTCTTTTTGCATATTACAAGGACAAATTTAACCCTTTTCCATTCTTTTAACGGATGGATCACTATATATTAGTGTTTCCCAGAAATATCAACAATACCTTTGCCGTCACCAATATCATCATATCTTTGCAATGATGTAAATAGGATCTTCAAGAGAAGGCAAAAGAGAAGCTCACTGAGTGTCAGTACAATAACTGTATTCCAATCACTTTTGCTAGACAAAGAGTGAAAAGACATTGCCGTCAACTGCACCACCAAAAAGGGCATCAATCCCAGAAAAGTTGACACTCAAAATAGCATCAGAAGATATAAGTAAAGTACTTATCTGGGAAATCTAAGTTTAACGGAAACTGCAAGTTCTATGTTAACTTACATTCCTTGTGTTACTAGGCCCCACCTCTCCCTTCCTTTCCTTTTTTGGACTTCTCTTTTGTTATGGCCAGTCTTTGTATTTCCATAATCCCGCTAGCTAACGTGGAATCTAAACACTATATGATTTTGTGTTTGCCTTTACACAACGATAGGATTAATACATTACCCATCCGTAAAAAGATGATAATTTTTTTATTAATTTGTTTAAAAGAAAGTCACAACTCTAATTTTAATACAAGATTTTTAATGGAACTAACTAGGTATAAATTATTCTCATACTATAGTTTAACATCTTGATTTAATTAAGCAAATCTAAAACATTGACTATGAAATGAGACAAATATCATTCAACCAAGTAAAAACTGTTGGGTTTGGAAGGAAGGTAAAGTGGTGTGAATGGGAAATGAAATAAATATTAATATTTTATATTAATATTTGACATGGAGCCGTTTTCGTAACGGAATAAAAAGACTGGATTATTTATGCAAAATTTCCAAAAAGGCAAACTGATGCCTCTGGAACGTGTATCATTTCTGGGTCTTTCATTGAACAGCCACTTTGAAGGCTGTTTTTCATGAACAGCTACTTCACCAATGAAAAGGTATCTTTTCATTGAACAGCCACCTTGAAGGCTGCCTTTCATGAACAGCCATTTCACCAAAAGACACCTTCATGCCTTTTCACTCCAAATCTTGTGGCTATAAATAGAGAGGCATTTTGCCTCATTTTGTTCATCCAAAAATTTCATACTCTCTCTCTCTCATTACTTTTGCATTTGTTTTCAAAACAAAGTAAGTTCTGAGTCAGTGTGATTTGCTACCATTATTTGAGTTCGCTGTTCACTGTGATTTGAATTACCGCTATCACAGTGAGGATAATTCCATTCTATCCTGGGAGAAATTAATCCACAAACCTTGGGTAACTGTGAGGGGATTAGATTTCTTAAGGACAGGCAGTGTAGACTGTTGGCTTGGAATTTTTCTACTTCATCTATTTCTGTTTTGGTCATTATCGAAAGTGCAGACATCTAACAATCTTAAGAAATCTAATTTGTATTTTGGTCTGCTAATCGATAATAGGCTGTTTGTGGAGACTAAAATCTGAAAAGATTTTCTACTCCAAATTTAATATTCCGTTTTTGAAGATTTAAATACTTCAACGGATTATTAAAATTATTGTGTGTTTAATCCGTTCAGAAGATTAAAAACTTCCGGATTATTAAAATATTTATATTATTATTTGCAGTTTGAAGATATAAAAACTTCACTGTACATTAAATCAGTTTGAAGATATAAAATCTTCACTGTACATTAAATCAGATAGTTTGAATCTGACCGTATTATTTTGTTTTTACAGAATAATGACGAGCACAGAAAATAACAACGGTGTTTCTGGTACACCAAATGCTTCTATTGGTGCAAGCTCCAGCCGCCCTGCATCTGCACCGCCCCCTGCACCAGCACCGGCTGAAGAGCCGGGAAAGTTTGGCGGGATTGACTTCAAAAGGTGGCAGCAAAAGATGTTCTTTTATCTGACCACGCTGAGTTTGCAACGATTCATTAAGGAGGATGTTCCTGTCCCGGCAGACGATACTCCTGAAAATGAACGTTTCGTTGTTATTGAGGCATGGAAGCATTCTGATTTTCTATGTAAAAACTACATTCTGAATGGACTGGAGGACGACTTATACAATGTCTACAGTACTGCTGCAACTTCGAAGGAGCTCTGGCTTGCTCTTGAAAAGAAGTACAAAACTGAAGATGCTGGGATGAAGAAATTTGTAGCCGCCAAATTTCTGGACTTTAAGATGGTGGACAGTAAAACTGTCATAAGTCAAGTCCAAGAGCTGCAAGTGATCATTCATGATCTCATTGCTGAAGGTATGATCCAAATTAATGCTCATATTAGAAGTATTAATTATCCTATTAATAATAAATTTCTCATTGAAGGTTTGGTCATCAATGAGGCGTTTCAAGTGGCTGCGGTAATTGAAAAGTTACCACCTTTGTGGAGAGACTTTAAGAATTACTTGAAACACAAGCGCAAGGAGATGTCACTCGAAGATCTCATTGTTCGTTTGAGGATCGAGAAAGACAACAAGATTGCAGAGAAGAAGGTTGCTCGTGGAAGTTCAACAGTAATGGGAGCAAATATCGTTGAGACAAATGATGCACCAAAGAACAACAAAAGGAAGAAACCTTCTGGACCAAACAATCAGCCGAAAAAGAAGAAATTCAAGGGGAATTGCCGCAACTGTGGCAAATATGGACACAAGGCTGTAGACTGTCGTGCCCCAAAGAATGCCAAAAATAATAAAGGTCAAGCAAACATGGTAGAAGATACTATTTCCCAAGGAGTGCAAGAGATAGATCTTTGTGCAATGATTTCTGAGTGTAACTTGGTAGGAAATCCGAAAGAATGGTGGATTGATTCTGGAGCCACCCGCCATGTTTGTGCAAATAAAGATGCGTTCACTAGCTATGCTCCCGCTGGACCTAATGAGACACTCTTCATGGGAAATTCTGCAACAGCAAAGATTGAAGGTTATGGCAAGATAGGCCTAAAAATGACCTCGGGCAAGGTTGTGACTCTCAACAATGTTCTTCACGTTCCAGAAATACGTAAGAACTTAGTGTCAGCTTCACTTCTCGTCAAGAACGGGTTTAAGTGTGTTTTTGTTGCTGACAAGGTTGTATTAACTAAGAATGATAGTTTTGTAGGAAAAGGTTACCTATGTGAGGGCCTTTTCAAGCTGAATGTAATGACTGTTTCTATCAATAATAAAGTTCAAGCTTCTTCTTACTTACTTGAGTCAAATGAATTATGGCATGCACGTTTGGGACATGTTAATTATAAAACCTTGCGGAAAATGATAAATATGGAAGTATTGCCTAAATTTGAATGTGATAAATCAAAATGTCAAATATGTGTTGAGTCTAAATTTGCGAAACATCCTTACAAATCACTTGAAAGGAATTCCGAACCTTTAGACTTAATTCATACGGATATTTGTGATATGAAGTCAATACCATCTCGCGGTGGAAAGAAGTATTTCATAACTTTTATTGACGATAGCACTCGTTACTGCTACGTTTATTTACTTAGTAGTAAAGACGAGGCTATAGATGCATTCAAGCAATACAAAAATGAAGTTGAAACACAACTTAACAAAAGAATAAAAATGATAAGAAGTGATAGGGGCGGTGAATACGAATCTCCTTTTGAACAAATATGTTTGGAATATGGCATTATTCACCAAACTACTGCCCCTTACACGCCACAATCTAATGGGATTGCGGAAAGGAAAAATAGAACTTTAAAGGAGATGATGAATGCCTTGTTGATAAGTTCGGGTTTACCCCAAAACTTATGGGGGGAAGCTATTCTTACAGCTAGTCGAATACTTAATCGTGTACCCCACAGCAAAACACAATCCATTCCATATGAAAAGTGGAAGGGAAGAAAGCCAAGCTTGAATTACCTCAAAGTGTGGGGGTGTTTGGCAAAGGTACAAGTTCCTAAACCTAAAAGGGAAAAGATAGGACCAAAAACCGTTGATTGTGTTTTCATAGGATATGCCAAGAATAGTAAGGCATATCGTTTTCTGGTTTATAAATCAGAAAATCCTGACATTCATATTAATACGGTTATGGAATCAGATAATGTTGAATTCTTTGAAAATATATATCCGTATAAAAGTGAATATGAATCGTCAAGTGTCAGCACAAAACGACCAAGAGAAGGTACAAAAGGAAGTATGCCAAATAATGATAATCCAAGACGTAGTAAACGTCAAAGGACGTCTACTTCTTTTGGACCAGATTTTATGACTTTCCTATTGGAAAATGAACCTCAAACTTATAAAGAAGCAATGGCTTCTTCAGAGTCTCCATATTGGAAAGAGGCAGTCAATAGTGAGATTGAATCCATTTTAAGCAACCACACATGGGAGTTGGTTGATCTTCCTCCTGGGAACAAACCTTTAGGTTACAAATGGATTTTCAAAAGGAAAATGAAAGCTGATGGTACTATTGACAAATACAAGGCTAGACTGGTCGTTAAAGGTTATAGACAAAAAGAGGGCCTTGATTATTTTGATACATACTCTCCGGTAAGCAGAATTACATCCATACGGATGCTAATAGCTTTGGCCGCCGTGTATGATCTTCAAATCCATCAAATGGATGTAAAGACAGCCTTCTTAAATGGAGATTTGGAGGAAGAAATCTACATGGAACAACCTGAAGGGTTCGTGGTTCCTGGGAAAGAAAAGAAGGTATGTCGACTTGTTAAGTCTCTTTATGGACTAAAACAAGCACCTAAACAATGGCATGCAAAATTTGACAGTACAATGTTGTCAAATGGCTTCCAAATTAATGAGTGTGATAAATGTGTTTACATTAAGAACACTCCAAATCATATAGTCATTGTTTGTCTATATGTGGATGACATGTTAATAATGAGTAAAGATATTGCTGACATCAATGCTACTAAGCGTATGCTAACTAGCAAGTTTGATATGAAAGACTTGGGAGTTGCGGATTTAATCTTGGGTATTAAAATTCACAAAACTCCTCAAGGTTTGGCATTATCTCAAACTCATTACATCAGAAATGTCCTGGAAAAATTCAAGTATTTAGACTTCAAAACTTCAAAGACTCCAATTGATGTTAATCTTGCCTTTACAAAGAATAAAGGACAAAGCACGTCTCAACGAGACTACGCTAGAGTGTTGGGAAGTCTAATGTACATCATGAATTGTACACGACCAGATATAGCTTGTGCTATAAGTAAACTGAGTCGATACACAAGTAATCCTGGACAAAATCACTGGATGGCTATGAAACGAGTTTTGGGTTATTTGGAGTACACCCAAGACTATGCTTTGCACTATGATAAGTATCCCGCTGTTATAGAAGGATATTGTGATGCAAATTGGATCACCGGCTCAAAAGAATCAAAATCCACAAGTGGATATATTTTCACAATAGGTGGAGGAGCGGTAACTTGGAAATCATCCAAACAAACCTTGCTTGCTCGCTCTACAATGGAGGCTGAGTTCATAGCTTTGGATAAAGCCGGTGAAGAAGCTGAATGGCTCCGAAACTTCTTGGAAGACATTCCATTTTGGCCTAGGCCGTTGACACCTATATGTATACATTGCGATAGTCAATCGGCAATATCGAGGGCTGGGAGCCTTATGTATAATGGTAAAAATCGTCATATACGACGAAGACATAAAACCATTAGACAACTTATCTCTAGAGGGATTATCACAATTGACTATGTTAAGTCAAAGGATAATGTATCGGATCCACTTACTAAAGGTTTAACTAGAGATGATGTTGAGAGATCGTCAAGAGGAATGGGACTATGGCCGAGGACAAGTCGTCATGGCGGTAACTCTACCTAGAAGACTGGAGATCCCAAGATCTAGGTTCAAGGAGCTCAAACAAAGTTGTGTACGACCGCTCCAACATTGTCAAACAATGTTTAGTACCAAGGATAAAACGTTTTTTAATGATTATCTAAGTTTGATACGGGGTTTGTCAAACAGTGTAGATCTACGGGATTACACGTTTAGAAATCACCTATGTGAGTGTGAAGTGGAAGCCGCTTCAAGGAGAATTCTGTAAGGCCAATTCTCTACGCACTCATGAACCAGGCGATGTTCATGGCTGAAACGAACACAACAATGAGAACCAAAAATGGTCAAGGATTAATTGTGTGACATATGTTGTCTAGGTATACACCAAAGTTCGACGGTTCAAAGATATCAAATCTACCGATTGACCGAGTATATCCGATATATGTTCACTACGGAAAGTTCAAAGGGAAACCCACTTATCCAGATGCAATTAATTCTTACTTGCAAATCACATAGTTTTCTGCATGTTTTCTTCATATAGCCATTCCCCATTCATGTGGGGGATTGTTGGGTTTGGAAGGAAGGTAAAGTGGTGTGAATGGGAAATGAAATAAATATTAATATTTTATATTAATATTTGATATGGAGCCGTTTTCGTAACGGAATAAAAAGACTGGATTATTTATGCAAAATTTCCAAAAAGGCAAACTGATGCCTCTGGAACGTGTATCATTTCTGGGTCTTTCATTGAACAACCACTTTGAAGGCTGCTTTTCATGAACAGCTACTTCACCAATGAAAAAGTATCTTTTCATTGAACAGCCACCTTGAAGGCTGCCTTTCATGAACAGCCATTTCACCAAAAGACACCTTCATGCCTTTTCACTCCAAATCTTGTGGCTATAAATAGAGAGGCATTTTGCCTCATTTTGTTCATCCAAAAATTTCATACTCTCTCTCTCTCATTACTTTTGCATTTGTTTTCAAAACAAAGTAAGTTCTGAGTCAGTGTGATTTGCTACCATTATTTGAGTTCGCTGTTCACTGTGATTTGAATTACCGCTATCACAGTGAGGATAATTCTATTCTATCCTGGGAGAAATTAATCCACAAACCTTGGGTAACTGTGAGGGGATTAGATTTCTTAAGGACAGGCAGTGTAGACTGTTGGCTTGGAATTTTTCTACTTCATCTATTTCTGTTTTGGTCATTATCGAAAGTGCAGACATCTAACAAAAACTTGAAGAAAATAAAGACACTAAAAGATGAAGAGGAGCCCGATCCAATTAGCAAACTCACCTCGTAGCAGTGATGACCCTTAGTTGGTTCATTACAATTAGTTCTTGAAATATCAAAATTTTCATTTTGATCCCCATGATATCGGATTATGCACATGTAACTTTCAAATAATTGTAAAGTGCAGTTTTCATCATTTTCTATTTGTGAATTTTCACAAATATAACAAACATTCGTTGTTAAAATATTTAATTACACTGCTGAAGTTAAACTGTACTGTTACGATCCACATTATATTAGAGGGTAATTTAGGACCCGTTTTTTCATAAAATTTGGGTAGAATTTGGGAGTAGTATTTGAAATATTACTTCAAATTTTTGTTTGTTTATAGAATCCTATTAGGATTAGTGTTGCACTTGGTGCACCTTTGTAAGACACTAGGGGTGGGGAAGAATTAAATAGTGTCCTTACCAATTTTTAAATTCCTAAAATTTGCTTTTAACTTTTATCACCTAACTTACAAAGAACCAGGTTCCTTGCAAGTTTCACCTATCTCTGAAACTTAAATACAATGCGGAAACTTAAAGAACACGGAGATTTTTACGTAGAAAAATCCTTGCTCAAGGGATCAAAAACCACGACCCAAACTCTTGGGATTTCAACCTTCCACTAAAGGAAAACCGAGCAAGTTTTAGACTACAACGTAATGCAATCAAGGAACTAGACCTCCCTAGTACCTAGAACCTTACAAGCCACACGTTAGCTTGTCAGGTTGACTCTACTATACCAAAGAGTAACCTCTACTAATTGCTTCTTAACAAGCTGATAGATTACAACTCGATAGCCTATAACAAAAACTAAAACAACAGACTTAAACTATGAAACTGCTCCTTCGTAAGGTTCTGCTGCTCAGCCTTTGTTCTTGCACACAATGCCTCTCACGATCTGTTTGTTCTCGATTTGCTCTGTTGAGATCTCTTGAGTGCGTAAATCAATTCTGGCCAAATTAACTTGTATTTATAGAGTTTGACTTAGCCGAATCCATCTAAGCTTCGAACTCCCTTTCTACTTTGGAATCCGTTTCAAAGAAGGTTTACCCATATTGCCTTATTTGAAACCCAAGTTAATTTGCCTAAATTTCCAATCCTTTCCTACTTAGGAACCACATTCTATTTCAGCACCACTATAAGCTTCTTCTTTTCCCGGTAGGATTGAAACTTTGACTCCAGCTGTTCTCGTTCTCCTTCTTCAACTCTAACTCGAATAACCCATCGAACAGCTTAGTCTTCTTACTCAATTGTGAACCTTTTCGTAGTCCACTTAGCACCAGGTCCTTTGTCATCTTCAAAACTTATTCTTCAACAAATTCCCCCTTTTTGATGATGACAAACAATGTTGTCTCACCGAGGGTATGTAAGCACAAGAATCTATATACAAACAACACTAACTAAGAACCAGGGTAATAACAGTTAGGCAAAAAATAGGTCACAAAACATACAATGAACTAAACAACATCTAACTTCCCCCTTTTGGAATCATCGAAAAGTTTCACAGTTGTATGAACCTGCTCAACTTAGATTAAGTCTAGTTGACTCTAGTGCCATAGACAGCTAGCCAACCTTTATTCGTCAGGAACCTGTTTCAGACAATAAATACTAGCAAAGCAAGGATATTTATATCAACAAAAGCGCCAAACAGGCTTAAAACATCCAAAACATCATCCAAATATTACAAACCAAATATAATAATTATCTTAAAACCAGGCCATAGAAAGAACCAACGAGGGGATTTGAGAAAGGAACTGGTTCAGAATTGGGGAATATCAGGGATGTTAAAGTGAGCAAGAAACAAGGCAAGGCGACGCAAGTTTCCTTCATGTTCACGCTCCAGCTCATCATCCAGCCTAGTGTTTTCTACATTCATCAGGCTAGCTCATCATTTTGCCTCTCAAGCTGCCTCCTGAACCCCTCAATCCTTCTGTCCATTCTAGCGTTTCTTGTTTCCTTAGCTTCCTCCTCCACATGCTCTGGTTCATCCGCAGGTTCACCATCCAACACATAATCACAGGATTTCAGAATATTCCTCCCAAATACATCATTGTGATCCAGCTCAGTCCACTTTGCAACAGGCACCCCAAAGAAATCAAACACTTTGCTCAGCAGAAACCCATACACTAAGGCATGTTTACCTAACCCCATATCAGCTACCCTAACAATGTGCTTGAGCATCACTTCAAGCAGATTTATACGAACCTCGCGATCTAGCAGGTCCATATAGGTCAGATCTAGAAAGTTGGCCTCACTGCGCCTCTCCGACCTCTGCAACAGGTTCTTCAGCACAAATTCAAATAGCAACTGGTAGAAGGGTTACATTGCCTTCTTCTTTACTTGAGTTGCCCTTGCTAGCCTAGGTCTCCCTACAAACTTTTGGGTCACCTCCAAAGCAGACACACCATCTCCTCTAGCCGGCCACGAGTTTCTCATGTACTCACTGTAGCCCTGAGAATGAACACCTAAAATCTCACCAAGCTCTATACAGTCAAACTGGATCACCAACCCCTTCATAATGGTTGTCACAATTGCTTCACTTACTGTGCAATTTGAGTAAAACTCTCGAACCTCCTGCTCTCGCAGCTGTCTAGTTCGATCACGAAACAGGTTCAACCAACCCTGAGCATTTAGCTTAGCACCAAGATGTGTCATACCCTCCAGCTCTAGGTCGGTGAGAATTTTATCCTTCACCAATGACAGACTCCTAAAGTAAGCCACTCTCCTTTTCTTGTCATCTCCAGTCACCAACTTTGTCTTGGAACCTCTCTTACGAACCTCAGGTTCCTCCACAACCTTCTCCTGCTGCTCTCTAATAGAACCTCAAGTAGCAGGTCTCCTGGCATGACTCACTGTCTTCCTACTGCTTTCTCCCATACCTTCAGCATCACCAGAACTTCCAATTTTAGAACTACCCACGAACTCACCTCCCTTTACCAACCTTCGTTTCTTCACACTTTTTCCCTGTTCCTGAATCACAGGCCTTTTACCCAACCTCCTCTGTTCCTCCACAACCACAACATCAGTTTCACTGGAGGAACCTTCACTAGCTTAAGGAGTTGGATTTGCCTTAGGAAACACAGAATTCAAAGGTTCAGTAAAACCTACACCCTCTACATTCTCTTCCACATAATCATCAATTTCTCTCAGATCTGCATCATCACCTGCCACAGAACCAGAGAACGAACCAGGTTCTTTCTCTGGTTCCTTGGTAGGTTCAGTAGATATTTCTTCTCCCTTATCACTACTAGACTTTTCCACCACAGGAACAGGTTCCTTGACAGCTTCCTCAGATACCTTTTCTAAACCACCCTCTTCATTAATAGACTTTTCTTTCTCAAGATTTTCAACTACCCCCTATTCTTTACACTAACTTCAGCTACTACATCCTTTCCTAAATCTACAAGCTCAGAAGGTAAGCTAGTTTCTACAACAACAGTACCAGCAAGGGAACTAGGGTTTACCTTTTCGGTTTCTTGAACACTTTCTTGAATCACCTCAACCCTTTCTTCCGTACCAGCCACTGAAGTACTTTCCCCCTTGCTAGTTGCTTCCTCCATCAACTTCTTCTGCCTCAATTTCGCGAACTTTTTTGCCATCGCTACGGAGCGACTCGCAGCCAGTTGGTTAGCCTTTTGATTTAGCTTGGAAATTTAGAGTTTAGGAGATGAGGGGTTTGAGTCAACTTTGGAACCAGTCGACATTGTTACAGAGGTTGAGTTTTAGAGAGAGAAACATTTTTTTAGAGAGAATTTTCCTTTACACCAATAGAAACAATGTTTCTCTGATTGCTTAATGTTATATAGAAGGTTATAGGTCGTATCGGGAAGGGGAACGGGTGATGCGATGTGAAAAAGCTGTTATAACATAATGACGCATAGGAGCAGACGCCAGCGGGTTTAAAGAATTTGAATTTTAAACACCCACCACTAATCCGGCGCCAAGTAAGGTTAATTGGTAACAGATTGGCCACGTAAGACAAGTATTATACTCAGTAAGTAAAATAGAATGTGTACCTGAATGTTCATGCATCGGGTTCTGCAATGATATCCTTTATTTAAAAAATTTGCCAGCATCTACGTCATGAAGACAGGTTCTAAACAGGTCAGCAAGCAAAACAATTAAGTTTCATTTATAGAATCAACTAAACAAAGTTAAGCTAGGTAAAATAAGGAAACTTCTCTAGCCAATCATTGGGTGAATCGGGTGCTGGCTCGTTCAGTGTATCTTGGTCATCCCTAACTCAAGCCTGTTCTTTTCAAATTGTACCATGTTCAATGCCTTAGTAAAAATATCAGCAATTTGATCCTCAGTCCTGCAAAAGTTTATGGTAATTAGGCCTTTTTCAATATTGTCCCTTAAAAAGTGATGCCTAATATCAATATGCTTTGTTCTCTTGTGCTGGACCGGATTCTTGGCTATATTGACTGGACTGGTATTGTCACAAAATATTGGAACTGGTCCACACTTGATTCCAAAGTCCTCCAACTGCTGCTTGATCCGTAAAAGCTGTGAACAACACAAAGCAGTTGCTACATACTCAGCCTCAGCTGTAGATAATGCCACTGAATTTTGCTTCTTAGTAGCCCATGAAACTAAACAAGGACCTAGGAAGTGTGCCATCCCAGATGTACTTTTCCTATCAACCAAGTGACCAGCATAGTCAGCATCAACATAACCGATTAGATCAAAACTTCCACCTTTTGGATACCATAAACCAAGATCTTGAGTTCCTTTCAAATATCTCAAGATTCTCTTAACTACAGTTAAGTGTGACTCTTTTGGTTTTGACTGGAACCTTGCACACAACCCCACACTTCAAACAATGTCTGGACGACTTGTAGTTAAATACAGCAAAGAACCAATCATCCCTCTGTACTTAGTTTCATCAATTGCAGCACCAGGTTCATCCAGATCTATCTTCGTTCCAGGAGCAATGGGTGTGTTCATGTCCTTATAAGACTTCATATCATATTTCCTTAAAAGCTCCTTGATGTATTTCTGCTGATGGATCATGGTGCCTTCCTAAGTTTGCTTGATTTGTAAGCCTAAGAAGAAATTCAGCTCACTCATCATACTCATCTCAAATTCACTTCCCATTAGGTCGACAAACTCCTTGCAAAGGTTCTCATTAGTAGCTCCAAAAATGATATCGTCTACATATACTTGAACAATTAGCAGGTCCTTGGCTTTCTTCCTTAGAAATAAAGTATTGTCTATTTTACCCCCTGTAAAACCATTCTTCAATAAGAAGCCAGACAATCTTTCATACCAAGGCCTAGGAGCCTGTTTCAACCGATACAGTGACTTGTCCAGTTTGTAGACATGATCAGAAAACTCTGTAGTTTCAAAGCCAGGTGGTTGAATCACGTACACCTCTTCATTCAGATAACCATTAAGGAATGCACTCTTCACATCCATCTGGTACAGCTTAAACTCCATGTAAGCTGCAAAGACAATTAGCATTCTAATAGCTTCCATTCTAGCAACAGGCGCAAAGGTTTCATCATAATCGATTCATTCTTCTTAACTGTAACCTTGAACCACCAATCTTGCCTTGTTCCTTGTTACTATGCCATGTTCATCCAGCTTGTTTCTAAAGACCCATTTAGTACCAATGATGGACCGGTCCGATAGTCGAGGGACCAGGTGCCATACCTTACTTCGTTCAAACTGATGAAGTTCCTCTTGCATAGCAATCACCCAATCTGGATCCTCAAGTGCTTCTCGTACATTTTTAGGTTCTATTGAGGACAGAAACGCAAAGAATGCACAGAAGTTCTTTAGAGCTCTTCTAGTAACAATTCCAGTATTCAAATCAGAGATAAGGTTCTCCAGTGGATGAGAACTTTGATACTTCCAAGGTTTAGGTTGAATCTGCTGAGTAGTGTTTCCAGGAGGAGCTGAGTTATCTGGGTCATCTTTATCTTGCTCTTCAGTTCCCCCTGTCTGATTGCCTTCTAGTTCCCCCTGAGTCTGATCCTTATCAGCATGAACATTTTTATCCCTATCCAGGTTCTCAGGGTCTTCAACAGATTCATCTCTAGCAAGACCAATCTCCTGATCATCATCTTCTTGTTTATTTGCAACACTTTCAGATTCATCAAATACCACATGTACACTTTCTTCTACAGTCATGGTCATCTTGTTGAACACTTTATAAGCTTTACTTTGTAAAGAATATCCCAAAAAGATGGCCTCATCACTTCTACCATCAAACTTCCCAAGAGGTTCTTTCCTATTGTTATGCACGAAACACTTGCACCCAAAAAGCTCTGAGATATGCGATATTAGGTTTCCTGCCTCTAATCATCTCAGAGGGAGTTTTCTCTAATAAAGGACGGATAGAACAACGATTCAGTAAGTAACAAGCGGTGTTAATGACACGACCCGGAATCCGGTTAGGCCGTGCGGGCACCCGACATCCTCCCCTAAACCCGTCGAGCGAACCCTTACCAATTAAATTAGGAAAATAAATATAATAATTCATAAATAAGGATAAGACTTAAAAAAAAACACTGACATACTGATACCTCTAAGCTGTACAAAAGAAATTACAGCTGACTACCCAACATACTAGGTTTAGGGCTATCCAGACTAGACATCTAAGAGTACAAAAGTAGACAAATACCTCCCGAAGGGAGCAAAATGCAACTAAAATAATAACCAATAAACTGGTGGCCATCCGGAATAAAAGCTGGCTCACCCTGACAGCTGAAGTCGTCTTCGCTCCTTCAGAATGTGGCGAACTCAATCCTGGAGCGAACCTGCCGAAACGAAATAGATAGACAAGAAACAAACAACAAACAAGGGTGAGTCTAAAGGACTCAATAAGTGGGGCAGACTAGCCACCTCAAAGAATAGGATTGCTAGCCAGGGAGAAGAAACAGATAAACCAAATTCCTCTTATTTAAATTATAAGAAGGCAGAGCCAGATGACAACTGGAAACACGTATGAAACCATAAACTCAACTAGGGATATGAGCCAGAAACATATCAACAAATAAGCAATGCACATATACGCAGGACAATAGTCATGTACCGTAAGTCAACACAATGGTATGAAATGAGATGAAATGAAATGAAATGTGATGCTAAGGGTCACATGTGCCAAATGAATGGAGCGGAATCCTCCTGCTCCGAGGGCGGAATCCTTCTACACTCAATATAATACAATGGAGCGGAATCCTCCTGCTCCGAGGGCGGAATCCTCCTACCCTAAATATAATGCAATGGAGCGGAATCCTCCTGCTCCGAGGGCGGAATCCTCCTACCCTCAATATGATACAGTGGAGCGGAATCCTCCTGCTCCTGGGGCGGAATACTCCTGCACCCAATATGATATGAAATGTAATGCATATGAATGACATATAATGCATGTGAATGAAAAGTGATACAATAATAACCCTTCGCCGGTGCGGGACTCTCATCGACAGCCGGGAAATAGATGCCAACTCACAGCCAGAGTACAATGCTCAGATCCTTAATGCAATACCAACAACAGGACATAACATGTAATATATAATGTAAATTTAAAGCTAAGGCATAATGAGTACGCCTATCGGCAGCTACACACGTAAGGAACACGTGGTAGAAAATCCACGAGGCCAGGTGCCTCCAAAGAAATGGATATAAACACTTACCTCTCCCAAAAGTTAGCATTGCTAATCAACAACCGCTTTATCCTTTGATTTCATTGCCAAACGATCCCACTCTATTCAATAAGCAGAAAAATATATCAAATTAGGCTAAAGGCTTCATTCCTCACATCTTAGGGCAATCCGGTTAGAAATCTGATACCCTATTCTCATACGCAATACGCAGGCCAGGCCTATGTACAGGGTTTATGGTCACATAACCAAACCCTAAATAAATTATATTTATATGTTGCCCATAACTCACTGAGTACGAATATATAATCAATTCCATTATCGGGGTCCATTTGACCCTTTATACTATTAATTTAACTTATTAAAACGATGTCTAATATCCTAATTTTTTACCGTAAAAATATATTCAAACACACGTATAAACTCAAATAATACATTAGGATCATTACCTGAATGTTTCAGGATGAAAATTCTACTTTTCTCCGGCCCATTTTCTCATTTTCTGGTATGTTTTCTCTTCCTCTCCGTCATTTCCTTTCTTTCCGTTCAAATTGGTCATGTTTCTGTTTATGAATGGTAGCTCTGCTTGTTTCGTTGTTTTGGCTGCTAAGAGCTTTAGCTAAGGGATTAGTATCCCTTAGCCCACCGCCATTGAGTCATTCTCTTTTCCTTTTTTTTTCTTTTCCTTTTAAAATTCGCTGTTACGGTAAAAATTAGAACGGTACCCTACGATATTCAAAATAATTTCAACTTTTGCATACCAGTTATACAAAATATACGTAACATATTCGCGAAGGTGGATCTCAAATTGGACTTCCGAAACTCAATATGCAAATTAAATGGAAAAAGATCAAATTATTTAACTTTCAGCATTTTAGCGGAAACTAGCCGAACAACATCGAAATTCACTTTTGAAAGTTCATAAAAGTCACAAATAATCATACGAACCTAACGGCGCTTTTAGATTTCGAATCAGAGCTCATTCGCCAAAACCGAGCTCAAAAATCTCTTTTTAATATTTATCGACAATCAAAAACTAAAACCTTCTTCCGATACGTACCAAACGAGGTCTGATTTAGCTCAAATTTTACAGACAGGTCCTAATGAACATTACGAATATTTTAAAATTATCGGCACACCAATCGGAGTCCTAACTTCCGAAACGACTGACCGAGGTCGTTTCATTTTCCTCCACTTATACTCTCGTTCGTCCTCGAACGAGCCTAAGTCTAAATAAAAATTCGCACGGATAACAAGAAAACTTGCACGACCTTCATGAGCTACTCCACGGGCATTATTTCCTGATTGGAGAATCAGAATTATAACACGAATACCGAACTCTTGGAATAAAACATACCTGGATAATATGATAACATCCTTGTCCAACTTATTCGGACTAAGCTGACACTTCCTCAAACACGTGAGGAGAGCTCTACATTTTTGAAACAAAGATACACGGAACTCTGGATGGATTAACATGATTCTGCAGACGAATCACCTCGTCGATATACTTTACGATATAGAACAGTCTGATGGAACTAAGAGTTAGCTTACGCTTGATACAGTATGGGGAGCTTTTGAAGTACCTTGTCACTACACACTATAGAAGATTTGATGCAAGCTATATTATTTTTACGAACGCACTATGCAACATCTCAGTTTATGTTAGTGTTGTCCTGCAAGCTCCTTGTGGGAAGGTAGTTACTTATATCCTAATGTATGTCAAAGGTTCATATGAACAGGGTCTATCATATAAGGATAAGGACCATGCAAATACTACTGGATATTATGATGTAGACCAAGAATGATCTTCAGACTGAACATCTACCTCAAGGTATTGTCTTTGAATTGGAAGTATTATGACTTGAAAAAGTGAAAATAAAAGAGACACGTAGTCGGACCATGAGCGGAGGCAGAATACCAGCAACAAAGTTGATTACATGTGCACTTATAATGCTAAAGTAACTTCTCAAAGAGTTGGGGTGTGAAGGAGATATGCCAATGATGGATGGACGACAAGCTGCAGTAGATCTTTAACTCTAAATTTTCATGAAGTAAAACTGCGTCAGTATGACGATCCAGTTCTAGGTGAATATAGACAGATAGCCAGAAGAAAACCGGAGTCACAATACAGGGTTACTACTAACGATGTTCTCACGTATAAAGATAGACTTTGTGTTCCTGATGTTGCAGATTTACGTGGACAGATTATGATAGAGGCACATTATTCCAAATACATTGTTAATCAAGGTTCGACTAAGGTGTACCATAATCTTAAGCAGATTTATTGGTGGAACGGAATGAAGTGTGACATAGCAGAATTTATGGCTTAGTGTTCTAATTGCCAGCAAGTTAAAGTCGTGTCATATTTCCAGACTTTATGCTTTCAGCAGATAGGTACGTATATATGATCAGGTTGCCAGCTTATTTCTATCATTAATAGATTATTAGTGGGTTTAACAATGATCGACACTCATTGTAGGTTTCTGTCGTAGCCCTAGGTTGGGTCGTGGAAAAAGTGGTATCAACGCCTTAGAGATTTAGTATTACCATTCAGTATTTGGAGGAAGACTCCTCCACTTAAAGCACAAACTCATGCAGCTATTTGAATAGGAATACCCATCCCCGCACAATCTGCTGGACTAAAGAAGATTTAGCTAAAAGCTGAACGTAGGCAGCCCTAAGCTACCAACTACCCGTTCGAGTTGCCAAACAGCTGCAACTCTCGAGTTCACAGCTCCATACCTTTACCGTAAACACCACCGCCTGATGGATGGTACTTCTATTACCCTTTGAAGCCTTGAAAAACAATAATATGCTTACCTGGCTACAATAACACGTACTCTGGCTCAACACAGGGAACATCACAATAGGTTACTGACCGCCTAATTTCACCAGTGCCGAATAAAGAAGAGATGGCAATAGATTGAGGATAAAATATAATGAGAGCTTTAGGAAGCTCTTCTTCTTATTTACTTGACTACCGGATCTAGACTACTTACGAGTCAGGCTAACCGAAGAATCGCAATTGAAGAAATAGACTAAATGAGCTTTATCGAACAAAGTCTATGTCAATTTAACCTCCCAATAAGAAGGAAAATCTGACAATTTACCAGAAAACCCTTTTATACCGAGACAAACTTGTAGAATAATATGACTCTACTAGCGTCTCGAACCAAGAGGAGACACATAGATCGAATATCACTTACTAACCACTTTACACCGGAAGAAACAATGACACTTTCTGATGATGACGAATCAGGATCTCATTATCCTACCGACACTGAGTTCCAAAGAGAGGTAGACTGACTTGACATAATAATAGAAGGTGGCACCAAAAAGATGCCAAGCAGACCATACCGACACTCTCTCCCAAATTTCTCACATTTAAACCAGATCAACTAGTAGGGTCTAACAAATGCCAGGCATGAATCATACCAGAAGCTCGCCCCTCTACCGCAACCGATTATTAATAGAAAAGAGATCTAAGGATATCATGGAAATATGATAAGACAAACCATTTCTAGATCGATCGGAAAAATAAATCTTACTCACATATAAGGGAAGAAGAAATACACAGGTCTACTAAATCCGATGCCTCAGCATCCTGCCAGACTAGCAGTTCATAGAACTACCTCTGCAGCTAAGCTGAGCCGCTACCCTGATAATTATTTCCATAAGAACCACAATCACCACGCTCTCGAACTCTATTGGATAGTGGCATTTCTCTGGTTGATTAAGATTTAAATGAAATTCCCTACGACTCTGCAGGTGCCTGATGATGAGAGAACGGACGACTGCCTACTTGCTGGAGTAAGGAAAAACTCCTCAAAAGATAACCAGACTCACGATAATGATAACAGGAAAACTCCTCAAAAGATAATCAGACTCACGACAATGGTAACACCTTTTCATTGAAAATGGAAGCTGGACAGATTGTTGATAGCTATAAAGAGAAAACTGGGTGTTATCTTGACGAACTAGTGACGCACTCTGAGAATCACGTGACACAAGCTGAGATAACCTTGAAGGTGACCTCCCAAAATAATCAGAACTCTTACCTCCAAATGAGGTACCATGGTTACCCACTAGGTCCGCGGGATCTCTTGCTCTCCCGCTCTAACTTATGGTATGCCTCATACCTTCAGGTAATATCAACAACAACATCAAATGAAATCTCGACCTCAATTTCTCGAGCCATCTAGGATCTCAAGGAAGGAGAAAGGTCATGAATAAATCTTTGAATCTCTCGAAAGGCTCATGGACTAGTTCTAATGCATATTCAGCCATTCTATAGAATTCACTCTCATATTCTAAAACACCAACAGGCTAACCGACACGCTACCCTGTCCAATCCACTCAAACTGGCAACCCTTTTCATCTCGCTCGCTACTCGAAAGGAATTTTTCCACGAATCTAGAAGAAAAAATGAACCAAATTAGCTAATAAGAGAGCGGTCCACCAATCCAGGGGTGGACCTTGAAACTAGAAAGCAGAATAATCAACACCATACCGCACGATATAATCAAGAGCCTGAAGGATATGCTGACATCATTGTATTTTAAAAAATTTACGCATGGATTATCTGATGCATGGCTTAAGAATATCGGAAGGTTCAGTTAGGTAAATAATGCGGCCTCTTCAGACACTCGGACCGAGCCATTACTCGGGCTAGCTAACCAGCCAGAACAACTAGAGGCACACAACAAATGCTGCTTCTGGAACATAATTTACTGAGGCAACATTAAGAATAGGAACAGGAGCTCCCTGAGGCCGAACATCTCCATCTGCGTCAACCTAATAAGCTTCCTAGAGAATAATAAGTTCTTGTGGTATCTGTGTCGCCAATATCCTTGTAAAAACATCGTAGAGAGCTAAGGGAACCACAAGGCCCTGCTCCCTTGCCCATCGTGAGCTCGTACAGCTGGGACCTCCGTAACTAGATCGTCAGCACGATCAAAATACTCGGGGCTTTGTCAGTGCTAGCCCCAGGCTAGAATGCTTCGTCTTGAACTCAAACCATTTGCTGATTTGTCGCACGGGGGTTCACAATTACCACAAAGGAATTAACAAAAATACATTTGCATCCTGGACCGACGCACGATCAGAAAAGAAGGAAGTGAAACTTCCTAAATGCCATCATAGCCTCTCGTAGATAAGTACGGACGGCTACGTACCCATCAGCGAGACTATACTAGACACTGTCTTAGTCTGGATAGACTCTAAACTCAGCTCTGATACCAACTGACACGACCTGGAATCTAGTTAGGCTGTGCGGGCACCCGACATCCTCCCCTAGACCCGTCTAGCGAACCCTTACCAATTAAATTAGGAAAATAAATATAATAATTCATAAATAAGGATAAGACTTAAAAACAAAATACTGACATACTGATACCTCTAAGCTGTACAAAAGAAATTACAGCTGACTACCCAACATACTAGGTTTAGGGCTATCCAGACTAGACATCTAAGAGTACAAAAGAAGACAAATACCTCCTGAAGGGAGCAAAATGCAACTGAAATAGTAACCAATAAACTGGTGGCAATCCGGAATAAAAGCTGGTTCACCCTGACAGCTGAAGTCGTCTTCGCTCCTTCAGAATGTGGCGAACTCAATCCTGGAGCGAACCTGCCAAAACGAAATAGATAGACAAGAAACAAACAACAAACAAGGGTTAGTCTAAAGGACTCAATAAGTGGGGCAGACTAGCCACCTCAAAGAATAGGATTGCTAGCCAGGGAGAAGAAACAGATAAACCAAATTCCTCTTATTTAAATTATAAAAAGGCAGAGCCATATGACAACCAGAAACACGTATGAAACCATAAACTCAACTAGGGATATGAGCTAGAAACATATCAACAAATAAGCAATGCACATATAAGCAGGACAGTAGTCATGTACCGTAAGTCTACACAATGGTATGAAATGAGATGAAATGAAATGAAATGTGATGCAAAGGGTCACATGTGCCAAATGAATAGAGCGGAATCCTTCTGCTCCGAGGGCGGAATCCTCCTACCCTCAATATAATGCAATGGAGCGGAATCCTCCTGCTCCGAGGGAGGAATCCTCCTACCCTCAATATAATGCAATGGAGCAGAATCCTCTTGCTCCTGGGGCGGAATCCTCCTGCTCCGAGGGCGGAATCCTCCTACCCTCAATATGATGCAATGGAGTGGAATCCTCCTGCTCCGAGGGCGGAATCCTCCTACCCTCAATATGATGCAATGGAGCGGAATCCTCCTGCTCCGAGGGCGGAATCCTCCTACCCTCAATATGATACAATGGAGCGGAATCCTCCTGCTCCTGGGGCGGAATACTCCTGCACCCAATATGATATGCAATTTAATGCATATGAATGACATATAATGCATGTGAATGCAATGTAATACAATAATAACCCTTTACCGGCGTGGGACTCTCATCGACAGCCGGGAAGTAGATGCCAACTCACAGCCAGAATACAATGCTCAGATCCTTAATGCAATACCAACAATAGGACATAACATGTAATATACAATGTAAACTTAAAGCTAAGGCGTAATGAGTACGCCTATCGGCAGCTACACATGTAAGGAACACGTGGTAGAAAATCCACGAGGCCAGGTGCCTCCAAAGAAATGGATATAAACACTCACCTCTCCCAAAAGTTAGCATTGCTAATCAACAACCACTTTATCCTTTGGTTTCATTACCAAACGATCCCACTCTATTCAATAAGCAGAAAAATATATCAAATTAGGCTAAAGGCTTCATTCCTCACATCTTAGGGCAATCCGGTTAGAAACCTGATACCCTATTCTCATACGCAATTCGCAGGCCAGGCCTATGTACAGGGTTTATGGTCACATAACCAAACCCTAAATAAATTACATTTATATGTTGCCCATAACTCACTGAGTACGAATATATAATCAATTCCATTATCGGGGTCTATTTGACCCTTTAAACTATCAATTGAACTTATTAAAATGATGTCTAATATCCCAATTTTTTACCGTAAAAATATATTCAAACACACGTAATAAACTCAAATAATATATTAGGATCATTACCTGAATGTTTCAGGGTGAAAATTCTACTTTTCTCCGACCCCCTTTCTCATTTTCTGGCATTTTTTCTCTTCCTCTCCGTCATTTCCTTTCATTCCGTTCAAATTGGTCATGTTTCTGTTTATGAACGGTAGCTCTGCTTGTTTCGTTGTTTTGGTTGCTAAGAGCTTTAGCTAAGGGATTAGTATCCCTTAGCCCACCGCCATTGAGTAATTCTCTTTTCCTTTTTTTTTTTCCTTTTTCTTTTAAAATTCGCTGCTACGGTAAAAATTAGAACGGTACCCTACGATATTCGAAATAATTCCAACTTTTGCATACCAGTTATACAAAATATACGTAACATATTCGCGAAGGTGGATCTCAAATTGGACTTCCGAAACTCAATATGCAAATTAAATGGAAAAAGATCAAATTATTTAACTTTCGGCATTTTAGCGGAAACTAGCCGAACAACATCGAAATTTACTTTCGAAAGTTCATAAAAGTCACAAATAATCATACGAACCTAACGGCGCTTTTGAATTTCGAATCGGAGCTCATTCGCCAAAACCGAGCTCAAAAATCTCTTTTTAATATTTATCGCTAATCAAAAACTAAAACCTTCTTCCGATACGTACCAAACGAGGTCTGATTTAGCTCAAATTTTACAGACAGGTCCTAATGAACATTACGAATATTTTAAAATTATCGGCACACCAATCGGAGTCCTAACTTCCGAAACGACTGACCGAGGTCGTTTCATTTTCCTCCACTTATACTCTCGTTCGTCCTCGAACGAGCCTAAGTCTAAACAAAAAATTCGCACGGATAACAAGAAAACTTGCACGACCTTCATGAGCTACTCCACGGGCATTATTTCCTGATTGGAGAATCAGAATTATAACACGAATACCGAACTCTTGGAATAAAACATATCTGGATAATATGATAACATCCTTGCCCAACTTATTCGGACTAAGCTGACACTTCCTCAAACACGTGAGGAGAGCTCTACATTTTTGAAACAAAGATACACGGAACTCTGGATGGATTAACATGATTCTGCAGATGAATCACCTCGTCGATATACTTTACGATATAGAACAGTCTGATGGAACTAAGAGTTAGCTTACACTTGATACAGTAGGGGGAGCTTTTGAAGTACCTTGTCACTACACACTATAGAAGATTTGATGCAAGCTATATTATTTTTACGAACGCACTATGCAACATCTCAGTTGATGTTAGTGTTGTCCTGCAAGCTCCTTGTGGGAAGGTAGTTACTTATATCCTTATGTATGTCAAAGGTTCATATGAACAGGGTCTATCATATAAGGATAAGGATCATGCAAATACTACTGGATAGTATGATGTAGACCAAGATTGATCTTCAGACTGAATATCTACCTCAAGGTATTGTCTTTGAATTGGAAGTATTATGACTTGAAAAAGTGAAAATAAAAGAGACATGTAGTCGGACCATGAGCGGAGGCAGAATACCAGCAACAAAGTTGATTACATGTGCACTTATAACGCTAAAGTAACTTCTCAAAGAGTTGGGGTGTGAAGGAGATATTCCAATGATGGATGGACGACAAGCTGTACTAGATCTTTAACTCTAAATTTTCATGAAGTAAAACAGCGTCAGTATGAGGATCCAGTTCTAGGTGAATATAGACAGATAGCCAGAAGAAAACCGGAGTCACAATACAGGGTTACTACTAATGATGTTCTCACGTATAAAGATAGACTTTGTGTTCCTGATGTTGCAGATTTACGTGGACAGATTATGATAGAGGCACATTATTCCAAATACATTGTTAATCCAGGTTCGACTAAGGTGTACCATAATCTTAAGCAGATTTATTGGTGGAACGGAATGAAGTGTGATATAGCAGAATTTATGGCTTAGTGTTCTAATTGCCAGCAAGTTAAAGTCGTGTCATCTTTCCAGACTTTATGCTTTCAGCAGATAGGTACGTATATATGATCAGGTTGCCAGCTTATCTCTAGCATTAATAGATTATTAGTGGGTTTAACAATGATCGGCACTCATTGTAGGTTTCTGTCGTAGCCCTAGGTTGGGTCGTGGCAAAAATGGTATCAACGCCTTAGAGATTTAGTATTACCATTCAGTATTTGGAGGAAGACTCCTCCACTTAAAGCAAAAACTCATGCAGCTATTTGAATAGGAATACCCATCCCCGCACAATCTGTTGGACTAAAGAAGATTTAGCTAAAAGCTGAACGTAGGCAGCCCTAAGCTACCAACTACCCGTTCGAGTTGCCAAACAGCTGCAACTCTCGAGTTCACAGCTCCATACCTTTGCCGTAAACACCACCGCCTGATGGATGGTACTTCTATTACCCTTTGAAGCCTTAAAAAACAATAATATGCTTACCTGGCTACAATAACACGTACTCTGGCTCAACACAGGGAATATCACAAAAGGTTACTGACCGCCTAAGTTCACCAGTGCCGAATAAAGAAGAGATGGCAACAGATTGAGGATAAAATATAATTAGAGCTTTAGGAAGCTCTTCTTCTTATTTACTTGGCTACCGGAGCTAGACTACTTACGAGTCAGGGTAACCGAAGAATCGCAATTGAAGAAATAGACATTAAATGAGCTTTATGGAACAAAGTCTATGTCAATTTAACCTCCCATTAAGAAGGAAACTCTGACAATTTACCAGAAAACCCTTTTATATCGAGACAAACTTGTAGAATAATATGACTCTACTAGCGTCTCGAACCAAGAGGAGACACATAGATCGAATATCACTTACTAACCACTTTACACCGGAAGAAACAATGACACTTTCTGATGGTGACGAATCAGGATCTCGTTATCCTACCGACACTGAGTTCCAAAGAGAGGTAGACTGACTTGACATAATAATAGAAGGTGGCACCAAAAAGATGCCAAGCAGACCATACATTTAAACCAGATCAACTAGTAGGGTCTAACAAATGCCAGGAATGAATCATACCAGAAGCTCGCCCCTCTACCGCAACCGATTATTAATAGAAAAGAGATCTAAGGATATCATGGAAATATGATAAGACAAACCATTTCTAGATCGATCGGAAAAATAAATCTTACTCACAGATAAGGGAAGAAGAAATACACAGGTCTACTATATCGGATGCCTCAGCATCCTGCCAGACTAGCAGTTCATAGAACTGCCTCTGCAGCTAAGCTGAGCCGCTACCCTGATAATTATTTCCATAAAAACCACAATCACCATGCTCTCGAAATCTATTGGATAGTGGCATTTCTCTGGTTGATTAAGATTTAAATGAAATTCCCTACGACTGTGCAGGTGCCTGATGATGAGAGAACGGACGACTACCTACTTGCTGGAGTAAGGAAAAACTCCTCAAAGGATAACCAGACTCACGATAATGATAACAGGAAAACTCCTCAAAAGATAATCAGACTTACGACAATGATAACACCTTTTCATTGAAAATGGAAGCTGGACAGATTATTGATAGCTATAAAAAGAAAACTGGGTCTGATCTTGACGAACTAGTGACGCACTCTGAGAATCACGTGACACAAGCTGAGATAACCTTGAAGGTGACCTCCCTAAATAATCAGAACTCTTACCTCCAAATGAGGTACCATGGTTACCCACTAGGTCCGCGGGATCTCTTGCTCTCCCGCTCTAACTTATGGTATGCCTCATACCTTCGGGTAATATCAACAACAACATCAAATGAAATTCCGACCTCAATTTCTCGAGCCATCTAGGATCTCAAGAAAGGAGAAAGGTCATCAATAAATCTTTGAATCTCTCGAAAGGCTCATGGAGTAGTTCTAATGCATATTCAGCCATTCTATAGAATTCAATCTCATATTCTAAAACACCAACATGCCAACTCACAGCCAAAGTACAATGCTCAGATCCTTAATGCAATACCAACAACAGGACATAACATGTAATATACAATGTAAATTTAAAGCTAAGGCGTAATGAGTACGCCTATCGGCAGCTACACACGTAAGAAATACTTGGTAGAAAATCCACGAGGCCAGGTGCCTCCAAAAAAATGGATATAAACACTTATATCTCCCAAAAGTTAGCATTGCTAATCAACAACCGCTTTATCCTTTGGTTTCATTGCCAAACGATCCCACTCTATTCAATAAGTAGAAAAATATATCAAATTAGGCTAAAGGCTTCATTCCTCACATCTTAGGGAAATCCGGTTAGAAACCTGATACCCTATTCGCATACGCAATACGCAGGCCAGGCCTATGTACAGGGTTTATGGTCACATAACCAAACCCTAAATAAATTACATTTATATGTTGCCCATAACTCACTGGTTACGAATATATAATCAATTCTATTATCGGGGTCTATTTGACCCTTTAAACTATTAATTGAACTTATTAAAATGATGTCTAATATCCCAATTTTTTACCGTAAAAATATATTCAAACACACGTAATAAACTCAAATAATATATTAGGATCATTACCTGAATATTTTAGGGTGAAAATTCTACTTTTCTCCGGCCCCTTTTCTCATTTTCTGGCATTTTTTCTCTTCCTCTCCGTCATTTCCTTTCTTTCCGTTCAAATTGGTCATGTTTCTGTTTATGCATGGTAGCTCTGCTTGTTTCGTTGTTTTGGCTACTAAGAGCTTTAGCTAAGGGATTAGTATCCCTTAGCCCACCGCCATTGAGTAATTCTCTTTTCCTTTTTTTTTTCTTTTTCTTTTAAAATTCGCTGCTACGGTAAAAATTAGAACGGTACTCTACGATATTCGAAATAATTCCTACTTTTGCATACCAGTTATACAAAATATACGTAACATACTCGCGAAGGCGGATCTCAAATTGGACTCACGAAACTCAATATGCAAATTAAATGGAAAAAGATCAAATTATTTAACTTTCGGCATTTTAGCGGAAACTAGCCGAACAACATCGAAATTCACTTTCGAAAGTTCATAAAAGTTACAAATAATCATACGAACCTAACGGCACTTTTTCGGATTTCGAATCGGAGCTCATTCGCCAAAATCGAGCTCAAAAATCTCTTTTTAATATTTATCGACAATCAAAAACTAAAACCTTCTTCCGATACGTACCAAACGAGGTCTTATTTAGCTCAAATTTTACAGACAGGTCCTAATGAACATTACAAATATTTTAAAATTATCGGCATGCTAATCGGAGTCCTAACTTCCGAATCGACTGACTGAGGTCGTTTCAGTTAACTGCTTCTGCCCAAAAACTCTTTGACAGACCGCTTGACAACAACATAGTTCTAGCCATGTCTTCTAAGGACTTGTTCTTCCTTTTAACTACATCATTCTGCTGAGGGGTCCTTGGTGCAGAGAAGTTGTGATCCACACCATGTTTGTTACAATACTCTGCAAACTTCGCATTCTCAAACTCCGTTCCATGGTCGGACCAGATACTTACCAGTTGAGACCCTAGTTTCTTCTCAATAATTCTGACCCAGTCCTCGAACATATCATATGCCTCATCCTTAGATCTGAGAAAAAGGGTCCATGTGTATCTGGAGTAGTCATCAACAATTACCATTATGAACCTCTTACCTCCTCTGCTCCTCACCCTCATTGGTCCACACAAGTCCATGTGAACCAGCTCAAGTGGTTTAGAAGTACTAACCACTTTCTTTGACTTGAATGAAGATCTTACATGTTTCCCCCTCACACACGCATCACAAATCTTGATGTCCTTGAACCTCTTGCTTGGCATTCCACGAACCAGGTCCTTTGACACCAACCTATTCAACTGAGTCAAGCTTGTGTGTCCTAATCTCTTGTGCCACAACTTACTATCATTCTCCAGTATATTCAGACAAGTCAAATTATTCTCAGGAAGGGAACCTAATGTTGCCTTGTACACACTATTTGCGCGTTTCCCTTCCATTATCACTTCACCAGTCTGCAGGTTCTTTACAGTGCAACCTACATATGTGAAACTCACTAGATTTCCTCTATCACATAGTTGAGAGATACTTAGAAGATTGTGCCTCAATCCATCCACACAGAGTACATTGTCAATAGCATGATTGAGGGATCTCCCAACCTTTCCAATACATTTCACCGCTCTTGCCTCCTCCAAAAGCCACACTACCCCTTGAAATGCTGCGAGTGAGAGAAAGTTTCTTCTATCTCCTGTCATGTACCTGGAACACCCATTATCAAGAATCTAGCTTGGGTTGTTCCATCTCACTCCAGCCTGCAAAAGAAAATCAAGGGTTAGTAATAGGAACCCAGACTAGCTTGGGTCCCTTTTTGTTATAGAATGGATGTATCAAATCTTTTCTAGCCCAATAAGGTAAAACTGATTTTTTATTCTTTGCACTGCTCCTTTTTCAACACTGCATTCATTCTTGATATGACCAGTCTTACCACACAAGAAGCAGAGTTTGTTGTAAGGAAGTCCTACATATTTACTATTAGAGTTTCAAGCAGGTAAAGGTTTTCTATGTCCTAGACCAATTTTAACTCTATTATGATTTTCATGCAACCAATTCAAAGCTTCAGAAGACTTATTGCATTAAATGAGTTTGGTCAGCTCAGAGTTAGCTTTTTCAACCTTTTCCTGAAGAACCCGGTTCTTCTCAGTTTCCTGATGTAGAACCTGGTTTTTCTTTTTAAGCTCAGCTTCAAGATTGATTTGAGCCTCACTAACTCCTTGCTTACCAGACACTTCTTTCAGTTTTTGTTTTTCAAGTTCGAGTGCAGAAACTTTCTTTTGCTCACTAAGCACCTGTTCCTTTAATTGACGACTTTCAAATTCAAGGGCTGAGACTTTCTATTTTAGTTCCAAAACTTGAGCTTCACTAACAGTTAATTCCTTTTTAAAATCAGATTTAGCTTTTTCCAAGTTTTTATTTTTCATTGAGTGATTAGACACAACCGAAATTAGTTGGTCCTTCTCAGAATGTACCAGTTCCTTCTCAGTCCTCAAATTTTCAATACCTTCAATTAAAATTAGAGCAAGCAAATTTAATTCCCTAGGAGAGCAAGTATGAAGTCTAGTTTTCAGTTCATCGAGACTTACCTCAGGTGGATCATCAGCGGAAGGTTCATCATCAAGAGCCATCAATGCCAATGGAGAATCATATTGAGGTTCTTCTTCTTCTTCTTCATCACTTTCGCTTTCAGAGGGTTCCCATGTTGCATAGAAGGCCTCTTTTTCTTTCTCCTTAATGCTCTGAAGTTGGGTGGACGTTTGGGCTTCTTGGGTTCATTCTCCTTTACAGCCCCGGACTTTTTCCACTCAATATCCCACAACGGACAGTCCTTTATGGCATGATCCTTCTTGTTACACTTGAAACACCCTGAGTAGTCCGGACTATCAACTATGTTGTTCTTGGCAGGAGCAGCTCTGGTTCTTCTTTTCTCAAGACTTAAGGATTTTCTTACAGCATTGACCAAAACTATCTCATGTTCAGATACTTCATACTTAGAACCTCCAGTTGCCTCTAGAGCTAGGTTCTTCTCCTTCTTGGGTTCCACCTTGATTCTTGACTGTTTCATTAGTTCATGGGTTTTCAGACTACCAACGAGTTCATTCAACTCAATCTTATCAAGTTCTTTTGGCTCAATGATGGCTGTAACCTTTGATTCCCATGAATCAGGCAGAATTCTGATAATCTTTTCTACTAAATCTTCATTGGTCAGAGTCATACCCAGGGACTTCATCTCATTCGTTATGATTGTGAACCTAGTCATCATGTCCTGGATAGACTCAGATTCTCCCATAGCAAACAACTCGAACTTTCTCTTCAGCATCTGGATCCTTGACTTCTTTACTCGTGAGGTTCCTTCATGAGCAATTTGTAGAGCATCCCAAATTTCTTTGGCAGTCTTGTATGAAGAAACTCTATTGTATTAATCAGGGCCAAGTCCACATATAATGAGTGTTGACACCCAATTTTGTTCCGAAAATTTTAATTAAATATCTAATTATTTAATCAAAGGATAATTTTGAAAATTAAATATAATTGGTTAATTTCTGAGTAAAAGGGTCAAATTTTGCCAGGCATATCCTAATTCTACCCACCCGCGCAACCCCTCCATTTTCTTAATTAATGTTAAAAGTGGCTAAATTCGTGCCTAATATAAAATTATAACCTATTTGTGCAAAGCAAATATAACCTATACATACATCCCCCCCAAAAATCAGAGAAACCCGCTTTCTTTCTCCCCTTACCCGTTTCCCTTACCCGATTAACCCCTAATCCCATTCGATTTCCCCCAAAAACTCAGCTAATCAGTCCAAGAATTTGTACAGTGGTCCCCTCCCCACGTTCCCTTCTTTGCCTTTTCCGTACCAGAACTACGCAGTTCCAAATCCTGTCGTCCATTTCAAAAAGCAAGTTAATCCGAGCCCTAGATCGATTCTAACGGCCATTTTGTATGGATAAGGGTTGGATTCGTGCCACCTTTATGTGAAGAGACGAATCTAACCTTTATCCTACAAAGAAAAGGTCGAAATTGGGGGTCGATTTTGGGAATTGGGCACCATCCGAAAACCCTACTCATCAGGTATTTATACTCCTTATTCTCAGTTTTTTTGGGGGGAAGTTGGGACCAGCAGCAGTATACACACATAGGCAGTTTAGTCACGGTTGAGGTTTCAAAATACAGATAGTGTTACTACTTTCTGTTGATTTCCTGGCATTTGTCTTGTGTTTGTATTTCACTATTTGTATCGTCGCTTTACTATTCTTGTCATCGCCCTTGCTCGCGTCGCTTAGTCGAGTCGCATTTCTTCTCGGATCCCTCTCTCTCAGTTCGCTGCACCTCAGCAGGTAATAACCTCGCCTCGACACTCAAAATGTTATTGCTTTTGATGTGTTATAATCTGAAATAGAATATACTCTCTTTGCACTTTGTTTCTTAAAAGATTAGCATGTTGTGTTCCAGTTTTCTTATTAATAACTTTAGCTATGTTTAGTGATTGTCCAAAGCTTGTTCCCCTGTCAATATTAAGTGAAAACTACATCCTAAAAGTTTGTTCTTAAGTTGCTTCTTCACTTGCAAGGATCATTGAACATAAGTCTTCAATTAAAATCTATTATGTTGGTGTGTATCTAGAAGCTTGTTCTGAATTATTTATTTTAGAATGCAAGATAGCTGCCAGGCAGTTTCTATTTGTTATGATTGAATTCTAGTTAGCTTCAGTTTTAGGTCTTGTGCAGTCTGTCTTCTTCTAAGTTTGAAGGTTGGATGTCTAGGAAAGTCATGACTGGTTTTAAAGAGAGTGCAACATCTTTACCCTATTTCATTCCAGTTTTCTTACATTTCCATTCAGCTCATTGCCTAGCTATTTATTTTAGTATCTCGTCTTGTCTTAGAAAGACCTAGAATATTTTTTCAGTTTCCAAAAGGGTAAGGCCTGTTCTTTTCTTCTCTGTTTTTCTTTAGACTGAAATCTTCCCTTAGAATTCTCTAGCACTCTGTTTGGTGTGGTCTTTGTTTTGAAGTCTTTGTCTTCTGCTGGGTCTCTGTATGTGTTTGAAATGGTTTTTGTATGAGAGTGTGTATGCAGGTTTGTGTATGCAAGTGTTAGGATGAGTGTGTAGGTGCTCTGGAGACCTGATGGAGTCTGCAGGTCTGTGGGTGGTCTGGTGTTTGTTTCTGTGAGCTAGAGGGAGTATGTGTAGGTGCAGTTCAGTGGTGAATGTAGCAAGGGTTTGGTGTTCTGCTTGATTATGCTTCAGTAGTAGGGAAGTCTGGTAGGTTGCTTCTCTGTTTGTAGTTTGTTAGGAGTTGAGAGATGTATAAAAAGCTGGAGGGTCTGCTTCTGGTGGTTCTTCTGTATGCGAGGGTGCCGGGGTCTGTTATATTAGCTTTTGGTTGTTTCAGGTAGTTTGTATGAGAGTTGGAGTCTGGCAGTTTGAGTGCTCTAGGTGGAGTTGTTCCTGGTGGTTCAGACTTCAGAGGATGTTTGTAGGTAGATGGGAGTAGTTCTAGTGAGTTTTCCAGGTATGTCTAGGCTTGTTTAGTCTAGTTTCCTGAGGGGTCTGTTATGAAGAGTTGGTTTTCGGGGCCGATGAGTGTCCTTGGAGTGCAGGTTGTCTAGAGGGTTCAGGTTCTTATTTTTGGTGTATTTTCGGCGAGCTCTGTATATAGAGGTTCAGTTGAGTTGTAGAAAGTGAAAAAGGTCAGTGCATGGTTCTGTGTAAGGGTGTAGCAGAGATATTTTGATGTCTGGTTATTGCAAGTAGTGTAGAGCTATGTAGTCGTCTGGTGTAGGCTGTTGTTCTTGTTTCCTTTTGGCCTCGTTGAGGTCTATGTGCTGAAATTTGATTAACCAAGAATGCCTTCTTAGCTCAGTTGATTGACTGTTGTTCTATGTCTCAATCAGTGTGAAGTTTTGCCATCACTAGACTTGCTATGATGCTTTTGCCTGGTATAAATGTCTGATTCATTAGAATGTTGGTTAAGTGTCCCTTTTTTGTTGAAGAGTGTCTGAGTTCTTGACTTCTAGTAAATGTGCTATTTTAGTTGTTAGGCTTGACTTCATTCTAATTTGATTCTTAGTTTGCTTCTACCAACTCATGGTGTATCCTCAGCTCATCTAGGTTACTCTCCCTTAAGCCAAATCTTAGAAAATAAATGGTTATTTTTTTTTTGTTTTAGTGGCCTAGAAACTATTAAGGGAGTGTAACTTAGCCTACTTTTATCCATTTGTCTACGTTTGATTTCGACTAGATTTTTAATTTGCCAAGTAGTCGAATATTGAAATGATATCAGCATCTTGCTCTTAGTAAAATGTTTTTGTTTTCTATAGTTCTTTATTTAGTTATTAGTTGGGTTATATTATTGTTCTATTAATTGTTTCACTGTAATTCTTCTACTTGTTCATTTAGGGAAAATATGGCGATAATTCAATCTATTATATGCGTTTAGGAAATCATTTTGCGGCCTTAGTAGCAATCTGTTGGTGACTCATTTTGTGTACTTAACTACAAACCTGTTCACTTAGTGAAAGAGTCAGCTTCCTTTTCTTAATGGTTATCTAGCATCAGTTTAAAGACTTTTTTTTTATGACAAATGTAAGGAGCTAGAATGGTGCTTATGATGTAATTTACACCCTCTTTTTCACTTTATTTGTTCGCTAGTTATGATTTGATTCATTTCCTAATCCTTTTCTCATTTGTTTTCCTTGCATAATATACACTCGAGAACGATTTTGGTCTAAACTCACAAACGGGGACGGCTACATGCATTTAGAGTTATTTGATCTGCTCCGCACTTTCGGGACTTGATATCCCCGAAAATGCAAGAAAAGAAAAAATGAAAATCGCAAAGTCCAAGGCTCAATGATTGAGTTTGCGCTTCCGGGTTCTACCTTCTAAACTCCTTCTTTCCCGTCCTTTTTTTAGAAAAATCATATTTTAGGAGCCCGTAGAATAGAAATGGTATTTGAATTGTGAATAATTATTGTAAATTGCTTAAATTATTTTTTATATAAATACTTTGTATCATTTCTTTGCGAATCGCCAATTAATTTATGGATGTTTATAATCATTTGTCAATTAAGGAGTGCAAAAATCAAATTCGGCTAAAATCGTACCCTCATCATAATTCTTATTCGAATTGCTTCTTTATTTATTATATTAAATATTCAGTTGTTTATTTATTTAATCTAATTTATTTATTTAGTTAATCAATTAAATTTTAATCCTTTATTTATTTACTTAATCTAATTTATTTAATTTCAATTAATCATCTACTTAATCAATTAAATATTTATTTATTTAATTAATCAATTATTATTCATTTACTCCTTTATTTAATTAAAATTGATAAGTATTCATTTATTTAATTAAGTTATTTATTTGCTTATTTATTTATCTATTTATTCAATCAATTAATTAATCCTTTATTATTGTCCAATTATTTATCTAGTTTGTTTTATTTAATTATCTAACTTCATTTAACCTTTACTTATCCTTTTAATTAATTAATTGATCATTATTTCATTATCCATTTAATTAATCTTAAATTGGATCATTTATTTATCTAAGTATCGGCATAATTAAAATCTTATCTTATTTATATTATTCATAGTATCCTTATATAAAATTAGCTTTATATACTTATAATCTTTAACAAATTCGTGAAAACCGCCGGATTAACCGCATTTAGCGGATTTTCGAAAGTGCTCCTGCAAGGGACCTTCTTTCGAATTTAATAGAACCACTTACCTAAGAATCTCTGAATTATTTTCCTTTTAAATAAAGGATAAAATTGCACTCTTTAGTTAACTTAGGTTCCTAATAATCCTTAAATTAGGTGGCGACTCCAAAGAAAACCCTTTGGACTCCCATATTGTTGAAATATACCCGAAACCTAATCTTTTCTTAAAGAAAAGGGTAATTTTTTGGGAGGGTTCAACAGCGTGGCGACTCCGCTGGGGATACGCAAATGGTTCTAACCAAAAGGCTTTCACGAATTTGTTTGTTTGTATTGTTTGAATTGTATGCCGATATTAGTATGCGTAGCTTATTTAATTATTGTTGAAACTAACATGATCATATCTACTGTTTATTTGCAAGCATGCGTAGAATAATCTAATTGATTTGCTGTGTGTCACGAATAGCATGTCACTACACCCTTATTTGCGCACATATACAAACTGGCATTCCGTTCATATTTCCCCCACTCCTGGGAACCTCTTGCATTTTCACCCCAAATATCCGTGAGGTACGCTCATGCGTACCCACACTTTCTTCCACTAAAGAACCCTTCTGACGAGTTGGTACACCGGCGGTTGTCGTGGGAGTAATTCGACTGCGAGTCCGCTTGCCACTCACCTGTTAGCCTCAACCGTTAACCCACTCTTAGACGGAGCTTTTAGGAGCATGCATGCATTTACACCTTAGTCTGGACCCGGTCCTTGGTACCGCCTCCATAGTTAGGAAACCGCCCTTACGTCAGCAAGTTCTTGAAGCCGAACGACAATGCATATTATGTGCTATGTGATAACGAATCCTCAGTCCTAGCCATGTTTTGAGCATAATTAGATTTAGAATTTTGTCTCTCATTTTGTCTTTTAGGTTCGAAAGTGGAAGAATTTAGCAGAATCTGTGTGGTCATAGCAGTCCACGGAGAATTTGATATCATAGCGCAGAATTTTGTGAACAAGACAGAATTGCAGTCTGGGGGAAAGTTAGGCAGATTTGATTGGTTTGTGTTTTGGAGATGGTATGGTGTAGTGAGATCTAAGAGGCGAAGCCCCTGGTGTCTTTAAAAGATCAGTGGGGTCCCTCTCGTGAATGGCTTTGCATGTGTGCAGGCCCATGTTGACTAACCAGTTGCAAATTCTTATGGAATGAAGTATGCTTGTCGCATACTAGGAGAGTGAAGCCCCTATGTCTATAAACGACCAATGGGGTCCCTCCTGAAGACCAGTGCGGTCTTGGCTACCTAGGAAACTGAGAGGCTTGATTAAAGCCGAGGACCAGTGAGGAGCCCTATGAACAAGGTCTGTGAGCCTTGCAAAACCTAGGAAGCTGAGAGGCTTGACTAAAGCCGAGGACCAGTGAGGTTTTGTTCTTGAAAGGCCAATTGGCGCCTTTCATGATTTGCAGTCTGGTATTGTGAAGGCAGTTGAAATCTCACCACTGGATGTTGTGAAATAATCGGGAGTTGTGTTTGGAGGAGCGTTGATGTTTGCAAAAGCTATGGAGGATTGTTTCGGATTTTAAGCATTTGGGTTTAGAAATTTGGTGCAGATGTTGCGGAGGGCATGAGTTGTGTTAGAATTTTGAAGTTGACACTAGCTTTTTGGAAGTTTAGTTGGGATAATGGAATTGCAATGTCGAGGCGGAGAGCTGATTGTTATCGATTATTGTTATTATTTATTGCTTACTCTAAATCTGAATTGCTCAAAACTGGCATGAACTATTTTTCGTTACCACTTGTTTGCGCGTCTTAGGCCCACCTCTGGCACAAAGAGGCACCTTACATGGTAGGAAGCGTTCGCATTTTTATTTACGCTCAATTACTTGTGGTTTCCACATGTCAAATTATCTGTCTAATATGCGATTACTTGCTAAATATGCGCTGCTCGCTTGAAATTTGTTGGTACTAATTGCACTGTGATTAAATTTGTTCAGCGGTATGGTAAGGTTAACGTTATGAAGTCATTTATCTATCATCTGAATTCATGCATACCATTATTTTAAAATACCTTTCAAATGTTATTTTGTTCATCTTAACCCCAGTCTTGTCGTTTTGCAAAATATTATTTTGCGTCATATTTTAAAGTATTCGCAAGTGTGTTTCCCTTTTTGAAAATAACTTTAGAGCTAAACAAGCGTTTTCGCATCTGGTTGGCTTTAACAAAATAAGTGTCTTGCTCAAACTTTTGGGTCTTTTCCAGTACGGTCTCAATTTTTCCATTTTGGAATAAGTTGACCCGTCAGTTTCGGCTTTAACAAACTTTATTAAATTCGGTATGCGTTGCTAAAAAGGTTAATTATTTTGAACATCAAGATCAGGACCTATGGCTCGCCAAACTGTTGTGATTGATTTGACTGAAAGTGATGAACTCCACCAAGACAAGGTTAACAAGCTTGAAGCAACCGTAGCAAGTTTGGAGAAGAGACTTGATAGTCTTACTGAATTGGTTGTCGCGCTCATGGATCCTCGCAACCCAGTGCGAAATATGCAAAGCCCAGGACCAAGTGCTCCTGTTGCTCCTATCCCTATTGTTGCACCTCCTACAAGTCAAGTAGCTCCCGCATTCGAATGTGATGCTCAAGAATTCCCCCACCTGCATGCATTCTTGTTGGAGAACGGGTTCCGTGTCTCATCAAAAACTAGCAATGAGAAAAGCAACGGGAAAGGGCTTCCCAATGCTAAAGATAGCAATGGCACAATGATGGGTGAGAATGCTCTACCATCTCAAGCAGGCTTAGGAGAGAAAGAAAGTGAACATGTGAGTGTTCTTGACTCAGCTGATCCTCCAATGTATGATGGGATAGGAAATCCTCGTGATCACTTGAAGGCATACCTTGCTTGGGTCGCAAGGTATGGACCAAGCAATGAAACCAAGTTGAGGATGTTTTCTAGGACACTTAAGGAACCAGCTTTGACATGGTTTGCAATACAAGGTCCTTGGAAATTGGACAGTTGGGATAATCTAGCCCGGGACTTTGTCAAGCATTATGAATTCTCGAACCCAATTCTTGCAAAGGGCAGTCCGTTGAAAAGAAAATCTGCAGAGCTTCAAGATGAACCGGTTGCAATAATTGACAAGAGAGCGTGTGGCTTAGCTGAGGCGCAATCTAAAGACAAAGGAAAAGCTGTTATGCCAAGCCCTTTGCCACCTATAGCAGAAAAACCTTATGACATCGAGAAAGTGGTTGTTAATCCAGGTTTTCAGTCAAGCAGCCACAAAGCACCTGTTGTTGCATTCACACCAATACCAGGATCTTATGCAAACCTATTTGAAAGGCTTCTGAGGGTCGGTTTAGTATATCTTGCAAAATCAAAGCCGTATCTGTCACATAAGCCCGAAAATTTGAGGAAATTTTGTGTCTACCATTCAGGGATGCAGGGGCACACTATTGAAGAATGCACTTTATTTAAGAAGAAAGTCGAAAGCTTGATCAAATCTGGCCATGTCAAAATTCTGCCTACAAACGGCATTGGCGAACCTTTTGTCGCAATCTTACCATATGCAAAGGGAAATCCCTCGAGGAATGGCATTTAGGTGCTTATCAAATTCCAGAAAAGCAGTAGAGTTGCAGAAGCAGAAGTTAGTTTATTTGCATTATTAGGAAGTAATTATTGTAATTTCCTTTTGTTAGTTTTGTTGAAAGAAAAGAAAAGAAAGAATATCAAATTATGAATGTTTTGACTCTATTTCTATGTAAGCAAACTACGGTAACCGGTTTCCCAAGGCGGGAAGCGTAGGCAACTCATATCGAGTTTCGGTTACACCAGCATTTGAAAATTCTCTTCTATGTAAGCAGAACTACGCACGGTCTGATTCCCAAGGAGGGATACGTAGGCTCCTCCATCGGGCTCGACCCTTTAGTATTTAAATTTTAATTTTTCCAAAGATAGAAACTGGGGCAAATTTTGCAAAGCAAGTAGAAGTCGTGAGAGATTACAACTGGGGCAGCTTTTGTTAAGCAATTTAAAGTATTGAAAGTCGTAACTGGAGCAGCTTTTGCAAAACAATTTGAAGAATCAGAATTCATAACTAGGGCAGTTTTCGCAAAGCAAGTTGAAATGTTGAAGTCATAACTGGGGCAGAATTTTGCAAAAAGCAAGTTGAGGACATTGAGTTGGTTTGGTCGTTATTAGAAGCAGTTTTTAAGGATTGGTGCAGATTGTTATTTTGCAAGCAAGAATGGATAGTCGAGCAAAGCATTGATGTTCAAATAAGCCGACCATTTTAGCAATTTGAGCCAAAATGGTCTGGCACGCATACTGATTTAGTAAAAACTTTCAAAGTTGTTTTTCTCAACTCGCGTCGTGAAAAATCAAATTTTGTTGATCATTGAGTTTCGAACTCTCAAATATTTTACTCCTTTGTCGAGTCGGGAATTTGATCCCATCCATTCGGCCTAATGGCCTATTTTATGCTTAAAGTCTTATGCATCCATTGCTATTTTACGTATTAACTCACTTTTGTTCAATGTGTAGAATTCATTTGTTAAAGGTTGGCTAGCATTGAACACTGAAATGGCTGAAAATCTGCATCAAGGACAAAACAACATGGCAAAGCAGCTCCAGGCAACCAGGTCTGGTATGGGTATTTTGCAAGCGCAGAATGATGATGTTGAAGAACATGTGGTCCAAAGGATTAGGATTGTCAACTTTGTCAACACTAGCAAACCTTTGCCAAATACAAGCTTTACTTCCAATCCACCTTATTTAACAATGCCTAATTACCAAATGCCTATACATACTATATATCCACAAATCCCACAAGAATATCTTACCAATCCAAATGCTTGGCCAGCTGCAACTTTATACCAACCACCTTTTATCACTATACCTGTTGTAGAGAGTCAATCAAATCAATTGATAGTGCGTTCACCAGAATTGCCTAAGAAAGAAGTTGAGACGACTTATCCTCACCATGTGGATGAACAGATTTTGAGAAAGATCATAGGAAAAGAATTGCGCTCTAGGAACATTCAGAGTTTATGTTATGAAGACTTGTGCATTCATCCGAATATTGAGCTTCCACGTGGGTACAACATACCAAAACTCAACACTTTCGATGGAAAGGGAAATCCCTACATTCATTTGAAAGATTATTGCGGCAGATTGATCGGAATTGGGAAGAATGAAGCTTTGCTAATGAGACTATTTAGTCAGAGTTTATCAGGAATGGCGCTTGCATGGTATACTAAACAGGACTTTACCAAATGGCACACATGGGAAGACATGGCTCGAGACTTTGTGGAACAATACAAGTTCAACATAGTAAGAGATCCTTATCTAATTGATATGTGCAAAATCAAGAAGATGTCGCATGAGTCTGTTGCAGAATTTGCTGTGAGATGGAGGCTAGAGGCTTCTAAGATGCATCCTCCATTACCTGAAGATGAGCTGATAGCAACTTTCATTGACCTTCAAGAAGGCATATTTTACGAAAAGCTACTTTTTGCCAATTTAAAGGATTTTCCCAGTTTAATTCGGTATGCAAAGATTTTGGAAGAAAAATTTCAAACCGGAAGGTTGATTGACTATGACACTACAATGCCAGTTTTCAATTGTTCTGATGCACCTGAAAATATTCAAGACTCTCAGCCTTCGCAAGTGCACTACAATCATGATATGCAAAATTCAAGTCGCCAGCATCGATCTCATCAGGCACCATCTGGTCATCAAAGCACGAAGAAGTTTAGACCTCGTACATTCACTCCTCTAGAAGAGTCTGTGAGTAGCATATTTGAAAAATTGCAAGCTGAAGGACTTTTGCAACCAAGGAAAGGAACAATTCCCAAGCACTTGCCTCCACATTTTGATCCATTCAAGCATTGTGCTTATCATTCAAATATCCAAGGTCATGATACTGAAGAATGCAGTGGCTTGAGATACAAAATTCAAAGCTTTATTGATAATGGCAAAATAATAGTGCAAGAAGATCCATTAAGTGGTTATTGCGGCATTCCTCCCAGAGGCACAATTTTTGTTAAAGGCGAGGCATCAGCCCCAAGATATTCAAAGAAGAGGCGGTTTGCAAGCTAAGAAGACTGCAAAGACCGTATTTTGCAGCTTGGAATGACATTTCATTGCCCGACTATCTTATGTTTTAACTACTCTGTTGCAACTTTATTCATCCTGGTTGTAATGAACTACGTTATGTTTTGCTACCTTTATTGGGCTTAGTCCCAAAATCAATGAAATTTCGTTTATTCCCAAATAACCCAAGCCAAAGCAGTTATAGATGGTTTATCTTGTGCAAAGAGAAGAGTTTCAAGAATGTCAGATTTTCGCAACAACAACACATTTGATTGCCATGCAAGAAAATGCAGATTTGAAGCCAAATTAGGTGTCCAAACAAGCCAACCGTTATTTGATCAAAAACTAACAATTGTTCTTTGATTAAACAGGGGCAAATTTTGTATTTACCGCAAAGTTCAGCATCAAGGTGGAAGGAGCAATGCAAAGTGTCGCGACTTCCCAGAAATTTTATAGTACTTACATTTTTTATTTGAATGCAGAAATCTCAAGCAGCAAAACGAGAAGAACTCGCAACTATTGGTTCCTCGAAGAATATTTGTCTTATCGCATATGCAGAACAACTCTATTTCTCTCCCGTTAATTTTAGCTTTTGCTCGATTATCGCATCACCAGCACAAGCCAGACGATTTCAGATTTTGCAAGATATAGGGTTTATCCACCCACAAATAGGATATTTGGGTCCTTCCACCCACAAATAGGATATTTGGGTCCTTCCACCCACGAATAGGATATTTGGGTCCTTCCACCCACGAATAGGATATTTGGGTCCTTCCACCCACGAATAGGATATCTGGGTCCTTCCACCCACGAATAGGATATTTGGGTCCTTCCACCCACAAATAGGATATCTGGGTCCTTCCACCCACAAATAGGATACTTTGGGTCCTTCCACCCACAAATAGGATATCAGGGTCCTTCCACCCACAAATAGGATATCTGGGGTTCTTCCACCCACAAATAGGATATCTGGGGTTCTTCCACCCACAAATAGGATATCTGGGTCTTTCCACCCACAAATAGGATACTTTGGGTTCTTCCACCCACAAATAGGATATGCAGGTTTCTTTCAAGTAGATTGATAGTCCAAGACAAGTCGGCTGAAGCACCCCTTTCGGAATGTTTCGCGATGTCGGTTGTCTCGCAATATTGGCATGATATATTTAAAGTAGATTGATAGTCTAAGACAAGTCGGTTGGAGCACCACTTTCGGAGTGTTTCGCGATGTCGGTTGTCTTGCAATATTGGCATGATATATTTGAAGAAGATGATAAAGATAGACAATTCGACTTGAGACATCATGTCTCGTTAGTCAACTTACCTTATGAAAACATTGCATTCTACAATTCGTTCTCACTTTGCCTATTGTTTTACTTTACTGTTTCAGAATAATGATCAGCTTAGAGGTTCCCCGGGCGGAGTGCCTCGTCAGTTGATCGAAAGAAGGACTATTGATGATATCACAACCCGCATTTTTAATTTTATGATTATCACTCTTTTATTTCTTATTCAAATTATTACAGTTTATTAGCAGTTGCTCGCTTACCGTTTGTCAAGTTTATTACAGGATTTTGGCAGTACCGCAGCAGCATTTGGAGCATTTGGAGCATAACGTGGAACTTTTTCTTAGCAGTGAACTGGGGCAATCGTTGATATGAGCTAGACTCGTCAACGAGGATCTGAAGAATCGCACTCGAACAAGCAAATTCTTACCTAATCTTTCATTCCAGATTAGGGGTCAGTTTGAATTCTTTCCTATTCGTGCGTCTTTTCTATCCATCGTGCGAGTTTTCGTATCTAAGTGTAGTTTGAACTACATATGGCCTGATTCTCTTTCAGCCCGAGATATGTAGGCAACTCGGAAACCGGAGTTCGGCCATGTCCATAAGCCTCGCACTTTTCTTCTTGGAAACAAAGTCCTTGGCTTTACCGTGACAAAATTGGTTTTCACGTCAACTTTCTTTACCCTGAAAACTCTTTCATCCTTTTCGGGTAAAGAGGGGCAGCTGTTGACACCCAATTTTGTTCCGAAAATTTTAATTAAATATCTAATTATTTAATCAAAGGATAATTTTGAAAATTAAATATAATTGGTTAATTTCTGAGTAAAAGGGTCAAATTTTGCCAGGCATATCCTAATTCTACCCACCCGCGCAACCCCTCCGTTTTCTTAATTAATGTTAAAAGTGGCTAAATTCGTGCCTAATATAAAATTATAACCTATTTGTGCAAAGCAAATATAACCTATACATACATCCCCCCCAAAAATCAGAGAAACCCGCTTTCTTTCTCCCCTTACCCGTTTCCCTTACCCGATTAACCCCTAATCCCATTCGATTTCCCCCAAAAACTCAGCTAATCAGTCCAAGAATTTGTACAGTGGTCCCCTCCCCACGTTCCCTTCTTTGCCTTTTCCGTACCAGAACTACGCAGTTCCAAATCCTGTCGTCCATTTCAAAAAGCAAGTTAATCCGAGCCCTAGATCGATTCTAACGGCCATTTTGTATGGATAAGGGTTGGATTCGTGCCACCTTTATGTGAAGAGACGAATCTAACCTTTATCCTACAAAGAAAAGGTCGAAATTGGGGGTCGATTTTGGGAATTGGGCACCATCCGAAAACCCTACTCATCAGGTATTTATACTCCTTATTCTCAGTTTTTTTGGGGGGAAGTTGGGAGCAGCAGCAGTATACACACATAGGCAGTTTAGTCACGGTTGAGGTTTCAAAATACAGATAGTGTTACTACTTTCTGTTGATTTCCTGGCATTTGTCTTGTGTTTGTATTTCACTATTTGTATCGTCGCTTTACTATTCTTGTCATCGCCCTTGCTCGCGTCGCTTAGTCGAGTCGCATTTCTTCTCGGATCCCTCTCTCTCAGTTCGCTGCACCTCAGCAGGTAATAACCTCGCCTCGACACTCAAAATGTTATTGCTTTTGATGTGTTATAATCTGAAATAGAATATACTCTCTTTGCACTTTGTTTCTTAAAAGATTAGCATGTTGTGTTCCAGTTTTCTTATTAATAACTTTAGCTATGTTTAGTGATTGTCCAAAGCTTGTTCCCCTGTCAATATTAAGTGAAAACTACATCCTAAAAGTTTGTTCTTAAGTTGCTTCTTCACTTGCAAGGATCATTGAACATAAGTCTTCAATTAAAATCTATTATGTTGGTGTGTATCTAGAAGCTTGTTCTGAATTATTTATTTTAGAATGCAAGATAGCTGCCAGGCAGTTTCTATTTGTTATGATTGAATTCTAGTTAGCTTCAGTTTTAGGTCTTGTGCAGTCTGTCTTCTTCTAAGTTTGAAGGTTGGATGTCTAGGAAAGTAATGACTGGTTTTAAAGAGAGTGCAACATCTTTACCCTATTTCATTCCAGTTTTCTAACATTTCCATTCAGCTCATTGCCTAGCTATTTATTTTAGTATCTCGTCTTGTCTTAGAAAGACCTAGAATATTTTTTCAGTTTCCAAAAGGGTAAGGCCTGTTCTTTTCTTCTCTGTTTTTCTTTAGACTGAAATCTTCCCTTAGAATTCTCTAGCACTCTGTTTGGTGTGGTCTTTGTTTTGAAGTCTTTGTCTTCTGCTGGGTCTCTGTATGTGTTTGAAATGGTGTTTGTATGAGAGTGTGTATGCAGGTTTGTGTATGCAAGTGTTAGGATGAGTGTGTAGGTGCTCTGGAGACCTGATGGAGTCTGCAGGTCTGTGGGTGGTCTGGTGTTTGTTTCTGTGAGCTAGAGGGAGTATGTGTAGGTGCAGTTCAGTGGTGAATGTAGCAAGGGTTTGGTGTTCTGCTTGATTATGCTTCAGTAGTAGGGAAGTCTGGTAGGTTGCTTCTCTGTTTGTAGTTTGTTAGGAGTTGAGAGATGTATAAAAAGCTGGAGGGTCTGCTTCTGGTGGTTCTTCTGTATGCGAGGGTGCAGGGGTCTATTATATTAGCTTTTGGTTGTTTCAGGTAGTTTGTATGAGAGTTGGAGTCTGGCAGTTTGAGTGCTCTAGGTGGAGTTGTTCCTGGTGGTTCAGACTTCAGAGGATGTTTGTAGGTAGATGGGAGCAGTTCTAGTGAGTTTTCCAGGTATGTCTAGGCTTGTTTAGTCTAGTTTCCTGAGGGGTCTGTTATGAAGAGTTGGTTTTCGGGGCCGATGAGTGTCCTTGGAGTGCAGGTTGTCTAGAGGGTTCAGGTTCTTATTTTTGGTGTATTTTCGGCGAGCTCTGTATATAGAGGTTCAGTTGAGTTGTAGAAAGTGAAAAAGGTCAGTGCATGGTTCTGTGTAAGGGTGTAGCAGAGATATTTTGATGTCTGGTTATTGCAAGTAGTGTAGAGCTATGTAGTCGTCTGGTGTAGGCTGTTGTTCTTGTTTCCTTTTGGCCTCGTTGAGGTCTATGTGCTGAAATTTGAGTAACCAAGAATGCCTTCTTAGCTCAGTTGATTGACTGTTGTTCTATGTCTCAATCAGTGTGAAGTTTTGCCATCACTAGACTTGCTATGATGCTTTTGCCTGGTATAAATGTCTGATTCATTAGAATGTTGGTTAAGTGTCCCTTTTTTGTTGAAGAGTGTCTGAGTTCTTGACTTCTAGTAAATGTGCTATTTCAGTTGTTAGGCTTGACTTCATTCTAATTTGATTCTTAGTTTGCTTCTACCAACTCATGGTGTATCCTCAGCTCATCTAGGTTACTCTCCCTTAAGCCAAATCTTAGAAAATAAATGGTTATTTTTTTTTTTGTTTTAGTGGCCTAGAAACTATTAAGGGAGTGTAACTTAGCCTACTTTTATCCCTTTGTCTACGTTTGATTCGACTAGATTTTTAATTTGCCAAGTAGTCGAATATTGAAATGATATCAGCATCTTGCTCTTAGTAAAATGTTTTTGTTTTCTATAGTTCTTTATTTAGTTATTAGTTGGGTTATATTATTGTTCTATTAATTGTTTCACTGTAATTCTTCTACTTGTTCATTTAGGGAAAATATGGCGATAATTCAATCTATTATATGCGTTTAGGAAATCATTTTGCGGCCTTAGTAGCAATCTGTTGGTGACTCATTTTGTGTACTTAACTACAAACCTGTTCACTTAGTGAAAGAGTCAGCTTCCTTTTCTTAATGGTTATCTAGCATCAGTTTAAAGACTTTTTTTTATGACAAATGTAAGGAGCTAGAATGGTGCTTATGATGTAATTTACACCCTCTTTTTCACTTTATTTGTTCGCTAGTTATGATTTGATTCATTTCCTAATCCTTTTCTCATTTGTTTTCCTTGCATAATATACACTCGAGAACGAGTTTGGTCTAAACTCACAAACGGGGACGGCTACATGCATTTAGAGTTATTTGATCTGCTCCGCACTTTCGGGACTTGATATCCCCGAAAATGCAAGAAAAGAAAAAATGAAAATCGCAAAGTCCAAGGCTCAATGATTGAGTTTGCGCTTCCGGGTTCTACCTTCTAAACTCCTTCTTTCCCGTCCTTTTTTTAGAAAAATCATATTTTAGGAGCCCGTAGAATAGAAATGGTATTTGAATTGTGAATAATTATTGTAAATTGCTTAAATTATTTTTTATATAAATACTTTGTATCATTTCTTTGCGAATCGCCAATTAATTTATGGATGTTTATAATCATTTGTCAATTAAGGAGTGCAAAAATCAAATTCGGCCAAAATCGTACCCTCATCATAATTCTTATTCGAATTGCTTCTTTATTTATTATATTAAATATTCAGTTGTTTATTTATTTAATCTAATTTATTTATTTAGTTAATCAATTAAATTTTAATCCTTTATTTATTTACTTAATCTAATTTATTTAATTTCAATTAATCATCTACTTAATCAATTAAATATTTATTTATTTAATTAATCAATTATTATTCATTTACTCCTTTATTTAATTAAAATTGATAAGTATTCATTTATTTAATTAAGTTATTTATTTGCTTATTTATTTATCTATTTATTCAATCAATTAATTAATCCTTTATTATTATCCAATTATTTATCTAGTTTGTTTTATTTAATTATCTAACTTCATTTAACCTTTACTTATCCTTTTAATTAATTAATTGATCATTATTTCATTATCCATTTAATTAATCTTAAATTGGATCATTTATTTATCTAAGTATCGGCATAATTAAAATCTTATCTTATTTATATTATTCATAGTATCCTTATATAAAATTAGCTTTATATACTTATAATCTTTAACAAATTCGTGAAAACCGCCGGATTAACCGCATTTAGCGGATTTTCGAAAGTGCTCCTGCAAGGGACCTTCTTTCGAATTTAATAGAACCACTTACCTAAGAATCTCTGAATTATTTTCCTTTTAAATAAAGGATAAAATTGCACTCTTTAGTTAACTTAGGTTCCTAATAATCCTTAAATTAGGTGGCGACTCCAAAGAAAACCCTTTGGACTCCCATATTGTTGAAATATACCCGAAACCTAATCTTTTCTTAAAGAAAAGGGTAATTTTTTGGGAGGGTTCAACAATGAGCCTCTTAGCTTTTGCATTCTTCTCAACCATCTTAAAACCAGCATCAATATACTCAGATATCTGTTTGGGAACAGTTTGCTGATTGGGTGGCTGTCCAACAGTTTTGCTGGGAATAAGAGGTCCATCCTTAGTAATGATCCATAGTTGAAAGTCTTCAGCTTGAATGAAGTCCTCCATTCTGCCTTTCCACCATCCATAGTATTGGCCATTGAACTGAGGAGGTCTGTTGACAGATTGTCCTTTAGTTATGATCGGTGGTGCACTCATTGTTCAGATCCTTCTCAAGATGTTAATCTTTATGCGAGAGAACCTACTCTGATACCACTTGTTGCACTTGCTGCACCTTTGTAAGACACTAGAGGAGGGGGTGAATAGTGTCCTTACCCGATTTTTAAATTCCTAAAACTTGCTTTTAACTTTTATCGCCTAACTTACAAAGAACCAGGTTCCTTGCAAGTTTCACCTATCTCTGAAACTTAAACCCAATGCGGAAACGTAAAGAACACAATGATTTTTACGTGGAAAAATCCTTGCTCAAGGGATCAAAAACCACAACCCAAACTCTTGTGATTTCAACCTTCCACTAAAGAAAAACCGAGCAAGTTTTAGACTACAACGTAATACAATCAAGGAACTAGACCTCCCTAGTACTTAGAACCATCCAAGCCACACGTTAGCTTGTCAGGTTGACTCTACTACACCAAAGAGTAACCTCTACTAATTGCTTCTTAACAAGCTGATAGATTACAACTCGATAGCCTATAACAAAAACTAAAACAACAGACTTAAACTATGAAACTGCTCCTTCGTAAGGTTTTGCTGGTCAGCTTTTGTTCTTGCATACAATGCCTCTCACGATCTGTTTGTTCTCGATTTGCTCTGTTGAGATCTCTTGAGTGCGTAAATCAATTATGGCCAAATTAACTTGTATTTATAGAGTTTGACTTAGCCGAATCCATCTAAGCTTCGAACTCCCTTTCTAATTTGGAATACATTTCAAAGACGGTTTACCCATATTGCCTTATTTGAAACCCAAGTTAATTTGACTATTTCCAATCCTTTCCTACTTAGGAACCACATTCTATTTCAGCACCGCCACAAGCTTCATCTTTTCCCGGTAGGATTGAAACTTTGACTCCAGCTGTTTTTGTTCTCCTTCTTCAACTCTAACTCGAATAACCTATCGAACAGCTCAGTTTTCTTACTCAACTGTGAACCTTTTCGTAGTCCACTTAGCACCAGCTCCTTTGTCATCCTCAAAACTTATTCTTCAACAGTTAGAATTTGAGTAAAGTTTAGCCTATAAATATCCCAGGCTCCTCATTGTAATTCTCATCCTGGAATTCTACAAGAATCGGAATCCTACTTCTCTCTCTCTTTAATATTCACTGATTCTACGAAAATCCTCTCCATTTATATTATCAAGCGATTCACATAGAATCCGGCTATTCTCAAGGAATAAGATATCTTTATTTTCTGCTTTTATTTACTATTTCTTAGTATTTACCGTATTGCTTGTGACCCTATATAAATTCTATCTGTTTAACCTATTGAGCAAGTTTTTAGGCATAAATTTTTTAGGGTAAATTTGTATTACCGTATTGAGTAAAACTGGACCACGACCTATAATCTTTGTGTCCCCTACACGACACAACTCGTGCAGTTGACGACGCCTCAAAAGGATCCCAACAGGCAGGAGAAGGATACGTCCAAGGGACCAATCACCGTTGAAACCAATCATGATGATCCACCGCATGGAAGCCCCGCTAGGGCCAGCAATAACCTCAAAGATGTCCTTGCCAACTTTCTCAAAGCGTAGGATGAGCAGGCAGCTAAGAACTCGGCCACCATGGTCGAAACCCTGGCCAAATGTCTAGAAGTACTCTTTGCCAGTTCATTACAAAGGCCAGCGTCCCCACGAGGACCCACGCCCATGAATGATTCACTAGCCTCTATTCCAAGATAGAGGATCGATGTGGAGACGGCCCCAGAAAGCTCGTCAGCAGCCATCAATCAAGGTATCGAAGGAGCACCTGTCGTCCAGGGCATCCTGAAAGAGCTAAAAGTCATCCACGATTAGATCGGTAATGTGCCAGGTGCTCCACCTTAGATTACCGATGTAGATGAAACAAAAATTCTTCAAACATGCATACAAAGCGAGCATTGCACCGGTCCGTGTACCTAAGTACTTCCGCCTGCCGAATAATCTTAAGTATGACAGAACCACCAATCCGGACGAGCACATCGCTACATATTACACAACCATTAAGAGTAACGAGATCTCAGAAGAAGGAACTCAATCCGCCCTGGTGAAAAAGTTCGGTTCAACCCTGACGAAAGGGGCCTTCACATGGTACACTCAACTGCTGCTGGGATCAATCGAATCGTTCATCCAGATGCAAAACCTCTTCAAAAAAGGCGCACTCAGGTGCCCATAAAAGAGAAAAGTGGAAGAAAGATATCTTCGAGATACGTCAGCATGATGGTGAACTATTAAAGGACTACTTGGAGAGATTTTAGAGGGAACATATGGAACTCCCTCCGATACCCCCACATTATTGCTACAGTAGCCTCCGACAAGAGCTTGAACCCCCCAGGTTCGAAGGCCACACGAGAGCTGCAACAAACCCGGTGAAAACCTGGGGCATGCTGTATCAGCGATACAACCATAAGCTCCGGATCGAGCCAAACATGACTAGAGAAAGGAACACACGAAGAAGAAGCAGAGCATTGAAGAACAAAGAGCAGAAAAGAGTATTATCTACATGCTTCAAGGCCCACAGGAAAACGTGCGTCATCCACGACCCTAATCTAAGAGAAACCTCGGCAGTGATAGTCAAAGACCCCTGAGCCTCAGGGCCAAACGCATCCGAGTCATTCTCCAACTGACCTGGATGCTGGGGGATGAGATTGGATAATCAATAATTTCAGACATGATGTCCCTCGGGTAATTTCTTTTTAAATAGTTTATTTGCTTACAGACCTAGTGTCCTCTTTATTTCTTTTGGATCTGGCATCTACTGCAAGAGAACTTAGCTAAAACGTGGAATGAGGTTTGCCACCAGTACAGTTATACCATCATATTGGTTGTTCACCTCTTGAAGCTCAGCTAGCAATCCCAACTATTGCTTTAGCAACATTTATCTCCTAAAGAGAAACATTATTCACGCGGATCTGCTCGGCTCGCTCAGCCCTCATCATGTCAGTGCTGCGATCAGCCCTCAAGTTCGGATCACTTAGCTCTCATCATCTCTATGGCCAATGTATTCAAGCAATCAATAACCAGGGGCGGATTTATGTTGCACGTACCGGGTGCCACGGCACCCGCAAGCTTCGGCGATATTCTGTTTATATACGTATATTTATCAGTGAAATATTAGAAATATTAAATCTGGCACCCATAGTTAACAATGGTGAGATGGTGCCACTGGTCACAGGTTGAAAACTTATCCTGAATGTTTGGGTTCGAATCCACCCGTAAGCATACTTTTTCTAAACTTTCTTTCTCTACTAACAAGTACAATTGCACAGACCATGTGTACTACCTCACGTGGGCTTCACTTTTTATTTTCTTCTCCCCTTTAATTTTGAATCATTCCTTCTCTCTTCTTTTCTTCTTTTTTATTGTTGTTGTTTTCTTTTTTACCATTATATCTTATTTGAGGAACTTATTTTTGGTAAACACTTTGAATTGATTTTTAATAAATATATAATTTTTTTTAATGATACCACATTAATCTATATACATTAGAGAATAATTTGAACAATATCTTTTATTGGCTTTTGAAAACATAAATAGATTTTGTTTAATAGATCATTTCGGGTAATTCTTATGAAATTTTTGTTGTACAAAATATTGGCATAAAACGCGACATTTAAGATGAAATTGCCATAATGTATAGATTTAAAATAAGTGTAAAAAAATAACTAAACTAAACCTAATATTAAGAAAAAATGGCTTAATAAATAATAGACCTAGTCGAAGTGACAAAAATCTTGTCGACCCGACCCAGTTTTTCTATTCGATCTTTGTGGATAAAGGTAAAAACAAAAAGCGGCACCCGCAACCTTCGAATTCAGGATCTGCCCCTGTCAATAACCCATAGAACATTATTCTGTTCACGAAGATGCACCATATCTTCTTCAAAGTCAAAGATCCGACCTATAACTTCGACACTACAGGTCAACCCTCACAATAATGGAAGCAGCATAATAAGAATAGAACGAACCGGCATTCGTGCAAAGGCCTCAATTCTTGGGAGCAAAATTCATGGAATTTGACCAAGCGGAAGATTGAAAGGATAACCTCAACGCCCTACCACCCACTAGTGAACGGGCAGACAGGTTCTTCAAACAAGACAACCATAGATTGTCAAAAGGATTGGCTCGGGCGCAAAAATATCCTCAATAGATAAATACAAGTACGCTCTCCACGAGCACAAATACGTTCTCAACAAACGCAAACGCACTCTCCGCGAGAATCAAGTGCAAAAATTATCACACGGACTGTCTTAGCCAGAGGCAACCGTCAAAGCAAGCAGACCGGGGGAACTAAACCCAAGGTCAATGAAAAAGGCACTCAGCAACGGGCACATATATCATAACCAGCTAAAGTCGGGGGGGCTGAGTCCGACTCAAGGAGATCACAACCTGTGCCCATCGTCAGCGAAGAAGTCCCTTACTTCTATCAACGAGATAGGGCTTCCTTCTTCGACAGCACTATCGGGTTTACTGATCTTTGGCAATATTTGCCGATTTTACCTTAATATTTCCTCGCATTTTGATACGTTATTCTTCCATTGTACGAAATAATTGTGATTGTTGCGCTCACTTATTGTGGTTGTGATTGTAGGAATGGTTTGGATGAATACGAGTGCAAACGGAGTGAAGATGGATATAATTGAGCAAGAAGTTGATGAACTTAGCTAATTATGGGATATGACATTAGAAGGCAAAGCTATGGAGCAAGCTATGGATCTGTCACAACTTCAGACTTCTAAAAGCCATAATCCGTGCGACGCGTGGGCTATAGCGCACGACATCCAAAAGCCATGAGCCATGTGACGCTTTCCCTGTGGCTTTTAGTTCAGCGACCCCAACTTTTCCAACTTAGTTTAGGCTTGGGATTAACTTATGGGAAGACTTTGTAAACAATATAAATACCCTAATTGTTTGGTTATTAGGGCCGGATAATTGAACACTATCTACGGTTTACAAGTTGAACTCGGCAGAGGGAACTCGTGAACGCACATAAGAAAGAATAGGGCTTGATTGTGAACCTGGGCATCAGGGAATCGATTTGCGGGTAGGATAGACATATACCTATTCGCCTTGCTTAGCTAAATACAGAGTTCTTTAATGCATGCATGTGATTTAATTCCATAGACATATAGGCGTTAGAGTAGCTTGCATAGACTCATGAAGAATCGACATGTTTTCACGAATATAATTAACCTGTTAGTTAGCAATCTAGGGAATTAAGAAGTAGAATCAACTGGAAAACTCAACTGGATTGTTTGTAACTCTGACCCTGGACTGTTTCTCCTTTATTGATAACAACCTATAATTTGCTCTCTATTACTTGACTTCAATTACTTTTTTTTAATTATTTCCTTTATTAGTAAAAAAATCACAACCACCATCGAAAAAGATCACTGAATAGTTTTTAGGAAATTGTTTGCTAGGATTCAGTCGTAACAATAGTCCTCGTAGGAATGATACTCAACTCACTACTTTATTACTTGTCGACCACGTATCCTTGCGTGTGCGTTTGGGAGCAACAAGTTTTTGGCGCCGTTGCCGGGGACTAAATAATTGACTGTTTTCTTTTTGAACGATTTATTATTTTCTATTCAGGTTTAATTTTTTGTCCAGTTTGTGTTACTTGTTAACATGACATCTTTTAATGAAAACTGGTCGAATGAGAGTTGCTCAAAGTTTGATGATCTTTGTTTACTGTGTGGAGGAACTCACTTGTGGGAAAATTGTCCAAGTCTTTCAACCCTACGGGACTGGTTATGTGAATTTTCTACAACCTTTGACTGGAACTTTTGCAAATTGTATGGTGGTCTGTGGAATTCTTGTCCTAAGTGTCATACTCCTTCCCCAATCAATAGGTGTGATGATTCTAATAGTGTTTGTGAGTTTGACAGGAGCGATAAAGTGCCGGTTGTTAGCGAAACTTGGATAATGGAGCACACCAAACTCTTTGAAGCATATGAGGATTTCTCTAAGAAAATAACAAATATGACGAGGCAATTTATGGAAGAAAGAGTGGAGCTCACACAAGAAATTGATCAATTTGGTTTAGCTATTCATGACTTGGAGGCGAATTTGAGTGATATGGTTGAGGTGTCTAATGCCCAATTATCAATTGTCGTGAATAGTAGATTTGAGATAGAAGAGCTTAGGAACCAATTCGAGGAGCAAAAAGTGGAATTTCTACCATTATTAGTTGAGGATGCCGAAGTTCACAAAATTACATTAGAGTCAAGTGAGGAAAAAGAAAACATCATATTTGAGGACTTTAGTGTTTGTGCAAGTGAGGGTGTCAAAAGTAATGCAATTTTAGAATTGAAGCGCATTGGACCTCATTCCAATCATTTTTCAACATTGTGTTTGGATGGTGACATGAAAATTGAGCCACCCGAGCCTATGAAGAAACCAAAGGAGGAGGAACAAGGTTCTTATATTTTAAAGTTTGTGATGTCGAGGAGACAAAAAGACATCCCTCATTTAAAGGCTAAGAAGTGTAAAATGCGACATTGGTTACTTGGTCCTTTTGTATTTTTGCCACCACCCCAATACCATAGTCATAAGCTTGAGGCAAGGTTGGGGATTCAATTCATAAGTTCAAGGTGGAGGCAAAAGTGATGAAGTTGTCTTCGTCGTGCCGCGACATTAAATCAAGCGCTTCTTGGGAGGCAACCCAATTTGCTTGCTTTACTTTTATTTTTTTTATTACTATTTTTATGGTTGTATATTACTTTGGGTGATTCTTTGGATTGCAGGTTCATGTAATGTCGAGTTTAAGTGTGGGGTGTCCTCACCCCTACCTAATATTGATGACCTGTTGGGGGAAGTCTGAGTACCTCATGCTATACGGAAGCTTGGAGGATGCTAGCACCAAGGGCTAGAGCTTTCAGGGAGTTTTCTTACCCACTTGCAATATTAATTCATTTACTTGTTCGCACTGAAGACATCGCTTGATTCTAAGTGTGGGGTGGGGGAATTCCTGAAATTTTTGAGATTATGGATGACTGTACCATTAGGAATTTCTTTTTAGTAATTTTTATTTTTGTCACTTGACTTTATTTTTATTTGTTTCTTGCTTTAATATATAAAAAAAATGAAAAAAAATTAGAAAACTAATGAAAAATTCCAAAAAATATTTTCTTTTTAGTTTTAGTTAGTGGTACATGTCATCCGCCCTGTGGTTTTTCTTATGGCCTCGGTTCTTTTCCACGGGTAGACCTTTGAACCGGGTAATTTTTATTAGGAGCAGTATAGTATTAGTTAGTAGAATATTTTTAGGAAAATGGTAGAATGCTAGGTGCCTTTGGTTCGTTTGATACCGGTGAATTTAGACTTGAGCATTTGTTATTTGTGAATCCCTTTTGGCTTTAAAATTGATGCATGCCTAGAAAAATTTGAATGATCCTTTTGAGACGCTTAGGTTCAACTAGTTGACTCTTTGGTGAACTATTGTGCCTTAGTGCTTAAATTTCCAGAGTTGCACCTTATTTGCTTAAACTGAGAGTTGGAATGAAACCGTCTTGAGTGAACTATGTGCCATGTGTGATGTGAGGTATCTTTTCTTATGATCCGTGCTTGCATATTGATGTCTAGAACTTGCCCCGTGTGTGTTCAAAGCGAAATCTTAGGTTTGATCTAGTCGGGAGATGATACAGGCATTTCTTTGATAAGCTCTTTTAGCCTTGATTAGCCTACCCTTTAATATTATCCTTATTAAGCCCTTTTGAGTCTATTGACCTTTTTGTTGGCACCCACATTACAAGCCTTATCCCTTTTGTTCGTAATTTCCTTCTTTTTGAACCCGTACTCCTTTGAACACTTTAATTGAAATATTTGATGTTTATGGAGTTGTGGTTGGAGAAACTGGATGGCTTTTGAGTGGAACCAATAAAAGGAAAAATATGGTGCATTTTGAATAGAATTCATTGGCAGGGTTGATAAAAGAAAAAAAGAGAAAAATAAAGAAAACAAAAGAAAAAAAAATCTCTATCCTTGCTCGTGTGTGCAAAAAGTAAAGTTGCAAATTGCTTAAAGTTGAAGGGAAAAAGAATAGGTAGACCTGTTCTATCAAGTGTTGGTATTTAGTTGGGGAGTTGTTTTTGGTGATTGCTCGAGGGCAAGCAAAGGTCTAAGTGTGGGGTGGTGATGTTTGGCAATATTTGCCTATTTTACCTTAATATTTCCTCGCATTTTGATACGTTATTCGCCCATTGCACGAAATAATTGTGATTGTTGCGCTCACTTATTGTGGTTGTGATTGTAGGAATAGTTTGGATGAATACGAGTGCAAACAGAGTGAAGATGGATATAGTTGAGCAAGAAGTTGATGAACTTAGCTAATTGTGGGATATGGCATTAGAAGGCAAAGCTATGGAGCAAGCTATGGATCTGTCACAACTTCAGACTTCTAAAAGCCATAATCCGTGCGACGCGTGGGCTATAGCGCCCGACATCCAAAAGCCATGAGCCATGTGACGCTTTCCCTGTGACTTTTAGTTCAGCGACCCCAACTTTTCCAACTTAGTTTAGGCTTGGGAGATGAGCCCTAGATGTCTTCTAAACAAGTTCTTTCTCTCTTTCTCTTATTCTTCTCCTTAATTCTATAGTTTGTTCGTTCTAGAGTTAGGGCAAGTACATGAAGGTTGATGTCTGAAAGTTGATTTCTCCCTATTGATTTACCATTACGGATTGTTTATTCTTTCTTGAGCCTAATTGTTTGGTTATTAGGGCCCGATAATTGAACACTATCTACAGTTTACAAGTTGAACTCGGCAGAGGGAACTTGTGAACGCACATAAGAAAGTATAGGGCTTGATTGTGAACCTGGGCATCAGGAAATCGATTTGCGGGTAGGATAGATATATACCTATTCGCCTTGCTTAGCTAAATACAAAGTTCTTTAATGCATGCATGTGATTTAATTCCATAGACATATAGACGTTAGAGTAGCTTGCATAGACTCGTGAAGAATCGACAAGTTTTCACGAATATAATTAACCTGTTAGTTAGCAATCTAGGAAATTAAGTAGAATCAACTGGAAAACTCAACTGGATTGTTTGTAACTCTGACCCTGGACTGTTTCTCTTTTATTGATAACAACCTATAATTTTCTCTCTATTACTTGACTTCAATTACTTGTTTTTAATTATTTCCTTTATTAGTAAAAAAATCACAACCACCATCGAAAAAGATCTCTGAATAGTTTTTAGGAAATTGTTTGCTAGGATTCAGTCGTAACAATAGTCCTCGTGGGAACGATACTCGACTCACTACTTTATTACTTGTCGACCACGTATACTTGCGTGTGCGTTTGGGAGCAACATTTACCACTCTTCTCTTCGATCAGATCTTCCAAAGGACCTGCACATCATGGTTTCCCAGCCAAGGTCATCTTTTTCCACGGCCCCTCTTGACCTTATCAGCAGTGAACTCGAGCCCAAGTCGCTCTCCTGCTCGGTCCACTTAGGCCCGCATGACTATGGATTCTGCATCATCTCCTCATGTGTCCACAGCCAACGGGCGCACACGTCAACGGTAGCCTACAGAATGGAGCTCAGTTCACAAAGACACTTCGACTCCTGAGGACAAAGATGCAGCTTACAACCATAGGACTACGGATCAAGTCCCACGAGATCCGAAGGGTACGTGAGTAAGCACACATGCTCACGACGGCAGCACAAGGGAAGCAGAATGCAAGGCAAAAGTCAACCTCAACATTTGAAAAACTTGCTTACAAGTTTGGAATGCACCGTCTCCGAGACGTGAAGTAATATCTTCATCAGAGGGAACAAGATACGCATTGCACTCTTTTTTCCTTAACAAGGTTTTGTCCCATTGAGTTTTCTTCGTAAGGTTTTTAACGAGACAATTCTCAAAGCGTATACTTTAAATCCCCGATGAGCCACGATGTTGATCAGCCCATCAAGGCCAAGCGAAGACCTCGAAGAGCTGCTGGAACATCATTTCACTTCCTGACTGCTTACGACAGCACTCAGCGAGTGGAGGGATTGACTGTGTGGGCAAAATTCCATCGCGCTAATTATTCTCCTTTGTAGAGTAGGAATTCTAGCCTACTTATGTAATGGGCCAAGGGCCTCACAAATAAAATCCTATTAGGGTTAGGATTTAGGTAAAATTTAGCCTACAAATACCTCAAGCTCCCCATTGTAATTCCCATCCTGAAATTCTACAAGAATCCTACTCCCCTGTCTTCAATATTCACGGATTCTACGGAAATCCTCTCCGTTTCTATTCGACATCAAACGATTCACATAAATCCGGCTATTCTCAAGGAATAAAATATCTTTATTTTATACTTTTATTTACTTTTCCTTAGTATTTATCGTATTGCTTGTGACATATATAAATTCTATATGTTTAATCTATTGAACAATTATTAGGCATAAACAGGAGCTATGGCTGGAAGGGGTTGAACCCCTTGGTCAAAGATATCATGGTGTTTAAATAAGGTTGTTATAATTATTATTATTATTATTTATGCCAGAGGTAATCTCTACATTGAATCAAGCATGTTTTCTAATGTTTGGTAACGCTTTTCCTTTTCCACATAAACATAGCATTGTCAATTAGAGGCGGATGTACTTAGTAAAATTCGGTTCACTTGAACCCATGGTCCACCCACCAAACTAAATATATTATGTACATATTTTTCTAAATATGTCTAATATGATGTTTGGGAATCCATGCTCGCAAAGATTAAATAGTTCACGTGGTCAGACGGTGGTTCACTGATTCTTAGAAGCGTGGATCGACTCCCACATAGGAGCTTTTAATGTTGTTTTTTTTCCTTTTATTACTAATATTGGTCCAACTTGTTTGATTTTAGTTGAAAAAGAAGCAACTTGCTCTATAGTTTTCAAACGAAGGTTGATTATTGACTACCCTGGTCACACTGTAACTCCAACCGTGACAGTGATGAATCCATACTCCCGAAATTCTAGATTCGCCACTGTTGTCAGTACATATTAATGTTTGGTTCAAGTTTTCCTTTTCCGGATAACTAATTACATATGCATAAGATTCTTTTGGAACAACTAGAGCAGTGCTTTTGCTTGATAGAATTTGAAATCAAAATATGAATATTAACGATACATGGGTTATCACTACTTACATGACAATATTACCTTCACATAAGAGTATTAAACAATACTTATTTTTTTTTGTTAAATAAATACATTAAATGAAACACTATATATTACTTTGTAATAACTTTTTTTACAACAAATCAATTATCTAACAATAAAGAGTTTCGACATTACAATTCCTACATTCTTCATCCATGCATCGCCACATTTTACAATCCCTAAATTACTTATCTCTAGATATAACTTGCTTAATTCCAAACACGATGACTCCTTAATTTTATAGGAAAATCAACTCCTTGGTTATGAGTTACTGACTTATGAGTAAGTACGTACATATTTATCAAGTTAATGTGTAATGTGCTCTGTATATGGTATGCATGCCTGCTGGACGAGCTGCAGTGCAGGAAGAAGAATCATTAGCTTAAAGACGTTCATAAAGAATGAAAGTGACAGTAGCGCCGTCCCAATATAGCTGGCTAGATATTCAGAAGGTCAAGCATCAACCAAGGGTCTGTACTCTGTTCTCTGCTGAGTCTGCACTGTGTACTTCTGGTTAATTATGTGTATCCAATTTTAATTTTTCTGCAGGAACTCATCATTTCTTTCTTTAATGGAAATATACGCATTCCTCCAAATGTTACCGCCTTGCCATCATTTACCACGTCTTAAACTCTCTATAAATTACTCGTTACTTTTATTTTTGTTATCTTCAGTAAGCACTGTATTACTCTTCTACGTAATAATTAGAGAGCGTAACAAAATTTATTTCCATCAAATGGCTTTAGCAAACATTTCCTCTTTGATGTTCATGGCTTTCTTCTGCTTCTTTCTCTACTATACGCAAGCACAATCCACTGGTCTTTTTCTTTCTTTGTCATCTGCCCATGGAAAATCGGCCATGCTAGACATAATCCACGGCCGAAAGTTAATTGCTTACTTTTTCTACTAGAGTTTCACTTGTGTGCCCTTACATTGTATTCTGTTTTTATATCATCGCATTAGTTAGCAACGTGCAATAGCAGGCAATATATATGTGTAACAGGCATCATTCAATAATTAGTTGCGTGCAATAGCAGAGAATTAAAGGAGAAATTAAGTTGACATTGATCTGCTATATACCATGTTAAATTACACGGATAATCAATGCATATAACTTTGAACTCTTTTTTTCCTTTTTTGAATTCAGACGGGGAGCTGAATATGTTTATTTTGTCAGATGCTTTACAGCTTGAAGGAGAAGGATACATTTCAAAGTACTATAAGTGGAAGCAGAGAAAGACATGGATATGTTGCTACAAGTTCAGGAAACGGCAAGTCGGTAGATTGGGAACTAAGAGAGGCACCATTGGGACCAGATCCTTTGCACCATAATGGGGGTAGCCCTTGGAATAAGCCCCGGACCCCTTAGCCTGTGCCTGCTTGCTTTATATACTTACTACTGAAAAGTTACCAGCTTGTTTAGGGCTCTTTGGACTTTTTGTCTTTGGTACTTATTAGACATCTCAAAGTGTATGATACTTAGAAGTGGATTATATAGGGTACTGTGCGAACGACTTCGAAGAAGTTTGTGTTGGTGTCATGGTGTATAACATTTTGTTAGTTTCGGCCTTTACTTGATATGAAACTAGAAGGCACGTCTACTTAAATGTTGGTTTCAATTGCCATGTCAATTCAAGGAGCAATTACTATATGTGCAATGATATAAGCTAGTAGGGTTCGTGAGATTTTAATTTTAAAGTGATCATAATCTCCTAAGGGCTTCAAAAGGAATGTAGTTGTACACTTATATTAAAGGAGGAGAATTATTTTCAATTTATTAATCTTAATATGAAATTAGAAACTTCATGTCTTGCACTGGATTTTTCACTATAATTAAAGTCTTTTATTACATTACATTTCGATTATAAATAACATTAATAATTCCTATATACGTTCTCAGAACAAGAGATTTTATGCTTAACAAATTTTTACTCCATCACACTAGAAATATATAACCAGTGACAAATAGCTTCACTCATTTATAACAGTTATTTGAGTAATAAAATTTTCTCCTATGAGATGAATACTTTAAAGAGTAAATTTCACTTATCTTTTAAGAAAATATTATATATTGAGCACATGAAAGTATCCAATAATATTGTATATTTTAACTACCTTAGGGGTCGTTCGGTTTGACCTTCCTTTTACGCGGGTATTAACTATTAATGCGGGTATTAGTAATGTGGATATTAATAATGTGTGTATTAATAATGTAGGTATTGATAATACGGGTATTAGTTATGTGGGGTTTAATAATGTGGGTATTAGCCACACATATATTATAACGTAGGGATTATTTGTTGAATCACTGATATATTACAAATTAACAAAAAATATTATTATTTAAAATATTTATTTACTCCTTAAATAAAATTTTAAAATATCCTTATTATTATGAGGGTTAATTTTGTCATTTTAAATTTTAATACCTGCATTATTAATACCCACATTATTAATACCACCTTCTACCCCGCATAAAATAATACATAGATTCCCGCATTAATAATGCGGGTATTAATAACGCGGAATATACAAAAACGCAACCAAACGTTGCACTAATTTTATGCGGGTGTTAAAATTTCACAGAAACCAACCGAACGCTGCGCTAAATTAACGCTGAGTTTTGTGCGGGTATTATTATGTAATGTGGGGAACCGAACGACCCCTTAATATTTAGAAGTAAGGAGCATTAATAGCTCATTCATCTTCTATATGAAACAAGAAATTATATTTAAATTAATATTCTGAGGTTGTTATAAAATTATGAAATATCATGTCACATTTAAATTATATTAGTGGTCAAAATATCCACTTTTGATTTCATTATGATTACCAACGTATAGAAGTTTTCATTTGAATTTTTTTTTTATTTTCATTAAATTTCAAAAGACACGATAGTGACAAAATGGACCCAGACATTCGTATTTTGAGGATCTACCAAATAGAAATTCATAAAGTAAAATGAGTTTCTTAATTTAAAAGAAAAAAACTAAAGGAGAAAAATGGGATACAAAATATAAATTTTTGTATAATACCTCTTCAATATAATCATGCAGAGAATACATGTTAAAATTCATCATTTTTGACCTTTTAAAAATGCATGAAATTGATAAATTTATTTTTAACCGTTGATTTTAAGATCTAAGGGTTCATTGTCCCTTTTCAAAGATGAAGGGGGGTATTGTTTCTCCAAAATTCAAAAGATTAAGGGGATTTAGTGGACTTTACTCTACTTTGACTATCTAATTCTCCGGACAGGATCAATTGAAATCCTTAATTTGTTCATGTTGTAGACGTACGACGACTAATTACAATGTTTTGATCTGTAACAAGGTAGAGAATAACAAGTGAAATGAAACTAAAAGAACAAAGTATATTAGCAAAGATACATATTGGTCCATGTAACCATGTGACATTACTATTAAGTTACTAGTAATATATCTGGCAAAAACTTATGGATAGATAAATGTTTCGAAAATGATCTTAAGATCCGCATTTCGACAAAGTAAAGTGAAAGCACGTCAGATTGGAAGAAGGCAAAGGATCAGATAACTGCTCTCTATGCTCTGTAAAGTTGGATTTAAGTTATATATGCATTGACTAATGCTGTAGGGATCTTCACATTATCGGTGAGTTTATACTTGTAGCAAATTACCTGTCAGTTTTATCAAATTATTAATTAATATTCATCAGAACTTAAACTCTAAAATTTAAGCGCAGTAGGAGTGTATATTTATGGAGGAATCCTCCTTGATATATACAACAAGGCTATGTATGAGTTTGGTTGCCTAAAAAAGACCAACTCTCTCAGGTAGAGTGGTTGAGCTTATCCTGAGAGCTACCAAATCTACAACTTAATTACAGATAGCTTAGGAATATGTCACGACCCAATTTCCAAGGGCTCATGATGGCACCTAAACAACATTTGTCTAGGCGAACCAATGAAACAAGATGCGGAAAAGAACAATAATGTGAAAAGATCACAAATGGATATATAAATATAAAAGTGTGAAGTCCAAAAGAATATATCCACAAAAGAATTGGAGCATTCTAAGAGTGACTCAATAAAGTATGAATATACATTAAAGAAATCTGAGTCCTATCTCTAAGTGACTCCGGCGGTATGCCACCACGGTCTGTGTGGTCGGCTCACCTCAATCAAAAGTCTCAGAAGCCTCGGGAACCGCTAACGTCCGGGCTGCTGACTGGATGAAGGGCCTGCGCACGTAGCAGAGTAAGTTATGAGCCGAAGCCCAGTAAGATCACCGACAGGCCCGCTAAGGTACCCTTGCGGGACAAGTCGCTACATGCATCATAAGCAACAACATACTATAGTAATCATACAATAAAGTAGTGAAATCACAAATAGATGTAACACATTCCATACACACAAGTAGTAACCAGAAGTCTCAAGGATTATGCCCATCCAACGTAAGGCATAGGTCAACTCAGCGGCGGTTTGGAGGTCCAATCTCTACTCCCGTGCCGACTAACCTAGGCCTACGATGGACTAGCAACACCACTACTAAGTATCAACCATATACCGTGACCCAAAGTCACTATCACAATCATGAATAAGTAGACCAACGACCCGTAGTCGTTGGCTCATCTCAAATCTGTCTACGATCGCACCACACCCCCTGTCAAGTGCGTCGTATCTCAATAAATCAAGTGACCACACCACACCCCCTGTCAAGTGTGTCACATCTCAAAGATCCAGTGTCCACACCACACCCCCTGTCAAGTGTGACACATCTCATAGTATAGGTGACACCACACCCCCTGTCAAGTGTCCCTCTAACAGTATTAATATCCACGACATTAATAACAATAACAGAAATAATAACAGAAATATTAATAACGATACTATTTCACAGTCACCGTAACCCAGGTTGGTTATGCTAGCTGAACGTAAGGCGAAGGTTAACCCGACCACAGTTTGGGGGTACAATCCCTACTCCCATGTCGTCCAACCCAAGGTTACGTATAGACAGCACTACCCAACCCGGCACGTGAACAAATAAAGTACCAATATCATACAAAAGCCGGCAAAATCCTCGGCAAGACATTTATCATGACATGCCGGCAACATCCTCGACCATGTCCCAAGTTCTTGCTATCTAAGCATGGCGTAGCAAGCGTTACTACGATATAAATTTAAGCTACCTCGACGTAGCGTTTAGACCGGAACATACCTCGGTCGAGTCACAATCTCGCTATTTATAACAAAAAATAATTGCAAGTAATTCACATCATTAATCCTAACCATTGTTAGGTATATATATGCGTACATGAAGCATACTAGCATGAAGGAAGAGTCCACAAGCACATTAGAGGTCAAGTCTCACTTACCTCGAAATTCGGGCTCAAATGCCGGGAAGAATCTCCTTTCCCGCTCGCCTTGTCCGCGAAGGACTCTCCACTAGGTCTATTAAGACAAGATATAGCACATATGAGTGCTCAATTATAGCTATTTAAGCCTATAGGCATCCTAGGGTAAAAATTACCAAAATGCCCCCGGGTAGGGCCGAGCCCTAAATTTACAAAATGTACTTTTCCGGACTCCCCACGCTCCCGTGAGTCCAAAAGTACACTTAGATTCCACATGCGAGCCTTGCTCGATGTCTTTCCCCAATTCTTAAGAATCTAGGGTTCTAACCCATTTCCAAGAATCAACCCTTTGATTCTTGTGTTAATCAACATAAAGATGGATTGAAAGGGCTTACCTTAAGTGTAACTATGATTGGGTCTTCAAGAAATACCCAAAAATCGCCTCAAGAGCTCACCAAATGATTTTTATAAGTTATGAACCGAAATGGCCCGAAATGGCCTTTTTATAGCAGTTTTTTTGCCTCTGTGACAGCTTCTTTTAAGAAAATCATAACTTTTAATAGGAATGTCCAAATTACCTGAAACCGGTTCCATTAGAACCACAACTCAAAAGGCTACAACTTTCATGTTTTGAGTTTTTCCTAATTCCGTACGGATTGGCCATAAAATCAGCTTTTATCCGGCTATTTGCGCCAAAACAGAACAGAAAAGTCGCACCAGATTTTCTACTGTTTTAGGGGCAAAACGGGACTCTACGAAGCTTGGAATGATCCCAAATTTTGCACACAAGTCATAAAATACTTGGGTGACATGCTCGTCAAGACGGAACTCAATTCGGACCTCCAGAACTCAAAAAGTGGGTCCCACGGCAAAGGTTCAATTTTCGACTTTCGCCAAAATAGCGAAATTTAACCAAACGACCTCGGAATCCAATTCCGAAAGTTGCTACAAGTCACAAATGACTATACGAACCTAACGGAACTTTCGGATCTCTCATCGGAGCTCATTTGCTCAAATCGAGCTCGGAAACCTCTTTTAACTCTTTTAAACTTCCGAAATGGGGACTTTATCAAAAGTCCTATCAAACGAGGTCCGTTTTCAATTTTGAAGGTTGCTACATATCATAAATGACGAGATGGACCTAACAGTGCGCTCGGATTTTCCATCGGGGTTCGTTTACTCAAAACGACCTATCGAAACCCCATATTCCTTTCCGGAATTTCATAAACGGATCCTTTTCTCGAAAACCTATCAAACGGACTCCGTTTCGACTCAGATTTCACAGACGGGTCATAAATGACCTAACGGAGCTTTTGGGACTGTCGACACGTAAATCGAGGTCCCGGATCCCGTAACGACTATTTGAGGGTCGTTACATTCTCCCCCACTTAGACTCTCGGCCGTCCTCGGACGAGCCTAAGTCTAAGGTAGGATCCACACACTAGCCACAGAGCTGGCATGGATTTCGAGGACCCCTCGGTACCACCCGAAATCAATAAAACTTAAAAATGCAAATTCAGGCTTAGAAAATACAAGGATTTCATACCTGAATCATCGAACAAGCGCGGATGCCTCTCACGCATCTCGGACTCAAGCTCCCAAGTGGCCTCGGCAATGGAGTGATGCCCCCACTGAACTCTCACAAGCGGGATCACCTTCGATCTCATCTTACGGACCTCTCTAGCCACAATAGCAATAGGCTCCTCCGAATAAGCTAAGTCTCCATCTACCTCCACGGAAACCATATCGATCACATGAGACAGATCGTGAACATACTTCCGGAGCATGGACACATGGAATACCGGATGAACAGACAGAGAGGGAGGCAAAGCCAGTCTATAAGCAACGGCGCCAACGCTCTCCAATATCTCAAAAGGCCCAATGAACCTAGGACTGAGCTTGCCTTTCTTCCCAAATCTCATAACACCCTTCATGGGCGACACTCTGAGGAATACCCGGTCCCCAACCATGAACTCAAGGTCTAACCCGGACCTTATCTAAGGTCTGCTGCACCAAATCGGGCCCCAACACCTGGACCTCACCAGACTCGAACCAACCGATAGGCGAGCGACATCTCCGACCATACAATGCCTCAAACGGAGCCATCTGGATAGAAGCCTGATAGCTATTATTATACGCAAACTCTGCTAGCGGCAAATGGCTATCCCAATGGCCTCCAAAATCAATAGCACACGCCCTCAACATATCCTCGAGGATCTGAATGGTCTGCTCAGACTGGCCATCAGTCTGCGGGTGAAATGCAGTGCTGAGATCGACCCGAGTACCCAGCTCTCTCTGAAAAGATCTCCAAAATTGAGCTGTGAACTGAGCACCTCGGTCAGAAATGATAGAAACAAGAGCACCATACAATCTCACAATCTGCTCAATGAAGATACGAGCCAGAAGCTCCGAGGTATAAGTAGTCCTCACTGGAATGAAGTGAGCCGACTTCGTCAGTCGATCAACTACTACCCACACCGAATCATGCTTACCCACGGTCAGCGGAAAACCAACTACGAAATCCATAGTGATCTGCTCCCACTTCCACTCGGGAATGGGCATAGACTGGGTCACCCCGGCTGGCCTCCGGTGCTCATACTTCACCTGCTGGCAATTCAAACACCGAGATACATAATCAGCAACATCCCTCTTCATCCCTTTCCACCAATACAGCTCTCGAAGATCATGATACATCTTCGCAGTACCCGGATGAATGGAATATCTCGAACTGTGAGCCTCTGCCAAAATCATCTGCCTCAGCTCCACAATGGCTGGAACACATACCCGGCCGTTAAGCCGCAAAGCACCATCATCACCAATCACGAACGAGGACACTCCCCCACTCAGGACCCTGTCCCGAAGATCTCTCAGATAAGGATCCTCGAACTGCCTTTCCCGAATCTGGGAAGCTAAAGACGACTGAGACCCCACATATGCAAGCACCCGGCCTGGAACAGAATCATCAAACCGAACCCCACTAATGGACAAAGCCTGCAACTCACGGGCCAACGGTCTCATATCAGCATCAAGATAGGCGAGGCTACCCATGGACTTCCAACTCAAGGCATCGGCTACAACATTAGCCTTTCCGGGATGATACCGGATAGAAAGATCATAATCCTTCAGCAGCTCTAACCAGCGGCGCTGTCTCCCGTTCAAATCCTTCTGAGTGAACAAGTACTGGAGACTCTTATGATCGGTGAATATCTCACATGGCTCGCCATAAAGATAGCGCCTCCACAACTTCAGTGCAAACACGACAGCTAACAGCTCCAAATCATGGACAGGATAATTCTTCTCATGGACCTTCAGCTGTCTCGAGGCATAAGCTATCACCTTACCCTCCTGCATCAGAACGCTACCCAGGCCAACACCCGAAGCATCACAATATACGGTGAATCCCCCGGATCCACTAGGCAAGGCCAACACTGGCGCTGAAGTCAACAGAGTCTTAAGCTTCTGAAAGCTAGACTCACAGGCATCGGACCACAGGAAAGGAACATTCTTCTGGGTCAACTTCGTCAGAGGTGCTGAAATAGAAGAAAACCCCTCGACGAACCGCTGATAATAACCTGCCAAGCCTAAGAAACTCCGAATCTTTGTAGGAGAAGTAGGCCTAGGCCAACTCTGAACGGCCTCTATCTTCTTCGGATCAACACACACCCCATCCTTGGTCACCACGTGACCTAGGAAAGATACAGAACTGAGCCAAAATTCACACTTGGAGAATTTGGCATACAACTGCTGATCCCTCAGAGTCCGAAGAACAACTCTCAAATGCTGCTCATGCTCCTCCCTGCTCCTCGAATAAACCAAGATATCATCGATAAACACAATGACGAAGGAGTCAAGGTAGGCCTTGAACACTCGGTTCATCAGATCCATGAAAGCAGCTGGGGCATTCGTAAGCCCGAAAGACATCACCAGAAACTCATAGTGGCCATATCGGGTACGAAAAGCAGTCTTGGAAACGTCCTTGGACCGAATCCTCAACTGATGATACCCCGACCTCAAATCAATCTTCGAGAAGAAGGTAGCACCCTGAAGCTGATCAAACAAATCATCAATACGCGGCAAAGGATACCTATTCTTGATAGTAACCTTATTCAGCTGCCGGTAATCAATACACGTCCGCATAGAGCCATCCTTCTTCTTCACAAATAATACCGGGGCACCCCATGGAGACACACTGGGCCTAATGAAGCCCTTATCGAGCAAATCCTGAATCTGCTCCTTCAGCTCCCTCAACTCAACAGGAGCCATACGATACGGGGGAATAGATTTAGGCTGAGTGCCTGGCAATAGATCAATGCAAAACTCTATCTCCCGCATAGGCGGCAAACCCGGCAAATCATCAGGAAACACATCCGGATACTCACAAACAACCGGAACTCTATCAAGGGATAACTCCTCTGCCCGGACATCCCGAACTGAAGCAATATATCCCTCGCACCCACTAGATATCATCCTCTGCGCCTCCAAGAAAGAAATGATCCTACTTTTCGGAGAAGGCCTGGAACCTCTCCATACAACCCGAGACTCACCCTCTGCCCCGATCGTCACGGACTTGGCATGGCAATCCAAAGTCGCATGACAGGAAGCCAGCCAATCCATGCCCATAATGACATCGAAATCAGACATATCGAGCAGCATCAGGTCCACTAAGGACTCTACACCACAGATGGAGATCATACACTGCCGGTAACCCCTATCTACACATATAGAAGACCCGACAGGGGTGGCAACCATAAAGGGATCATCTAAGAAGACCAGATCCCTGCCCAAGAAAGGGGCAAATCCCGGCGACACATACGAATAGGTAGACCCCGGATCAATAAGAGCATAAGCATCGCGGCCACAGACAGAAATAATACCTGTGATGACATCATTGGATGCCTCAGCATCCTGACGAGTCATAGCATAGACCTGCGCCGAGCCTCCTGAACCCGGAGCTCTCTGAGACTCCTGTCTAGGAGGAATCTGAGAAACGGGCCTAGCGGCCTGAGGACCAGATGGTACCATAGCTGCGGATCCCTGGCGACCTGATGAAACATAAGGGCAACTCCTGACATAGTGCTCTGGAGACCCACACTCAAAACATCCATCACCTCTACCTCCTCTACCGCCTCTACCACCTCTGCCATGACCACCTCCAGACGAACACCTCCCATGATGCCTTTGATGGCACCTCCCGTACTGCGGCGGACCAGACTGCGAAGAGCCACCCCGCCTCTGGGATGACTGAGGCCTCGGGGTCTCTAAAGAAAAATCCTGGGCAGGCAAAGCAGCAGCCTAGGGCCTAGACTGAGAACGGCCCTGATGACCCTGACCTCTCTGAGCGGATCCACTATACCCACCAGACTGACGCGATCTCTTGGCCGCCCTCTCCGCGTCAGCCCTGGCGAAGATATCCTCCATCCGCCGCGCCACATCAACTATCTCAAAATATGACTTGTTGCCCATATCAGGGGCAACAGCTACCTGCAAGCGGGGATGAAGACCCTCAACAAACCGGAGGACCTTGTCCCTCTCCTAAGCCACCATAGCCGGCGCAAACTGAGACAACCACAAGAACATGGTGTCATACTCTGAAACAGACAGGTTTCCCTGCCTCAACCCCTCAAACTCGCGCCTCTGAGCATCGTGCTGACTCTGGGGCACGAACCTGCTCATGAACATAGACACGAACTCAGCCCAAGACAAAGGAGGGAGGTCACTAGACCTCTGCCGCATCATGGAGACCCACCATGTCTCCGCATCTTCCGATAATCTGAAAGAAACACACTGCACCCCTAAGGTGTCTCTAGTACCAAGAACTGTCAAAATCTTCTCACACTTCTGAATGTACCTCTGGGCAGTACATGTAGCTGAGGTACCGTCGAACTCTGGAGGCTGAAGCTTCATGAATGACTCTATCCTCTTGGCAACCTCCTCAGTGCCCATAGGAGGAGTAGAAATAACAGGACCTGCCTGAGGAGCAGAAGCAGAAGGCTGGGCAATATGATCAGGAGCAGCCTCAGAAGTAGGCGTGCTCATAACAGGTGTGGTCGGCTGAGGAGCCGAAACAGGAGCTGCAACATCATCTCTGACAGGGACCTGATGGCTAGACAAGGCCATCAGTCTCATATACTCCTCTGAAGAGATCACAACGGTGCCTGGCACAACAGCAGGCACAGGGGGAATAGATGCTGACAGAGTCGCTGCGGACACCGCAGGGATAGCTGTGTCCTGCCTAGTGGCTGACGGGCGACCTGCCCGAGTCTTCTTAGCAGCTGGCGGCTGCGTAGGTGCTGATGGCTCTCCCGCAGACGCGGGTGTAGAAGATGCAGCCCTCCTGGCTGAGGATGCTCGCGTCCTCGCCATCTCAATCAATACACGAAAAAGGGTCAGCACCTATATAAGCTACTCAGCACGAATAGAGATGAAACGAAGGGAAAACATTTCCTAACATGCCCTTGTAGCCTCTCGCTCATAAGTATGGTCGACAACATACCCATAAGCAAGACTCTACTCAGACACTGCTCCAAGACTCCTAGGACTCGAATTAGAACCTAGGGCTCTGATACCAAACTGTCACGACCCAATTTCCAAGGGCTCGTGATGGCACCTAAACAACATTTGCCTAGGCGAACCAATGAAACAAGATGCGGAAAAGAACAATAATGTGAAAAGATTACAAATGGATATATAAATATAAAAGTGTGAAGTCCAAAAGAATATATCCACAAAAGAATTGGAGCATTGTAAGAGTGACTCAATAAAGTATGAATATACATTAAAGAAATCTGAGTCCTATCTCTAAGTGACTCCGGCGGTATACCACCACGGTCTGTGTGGTCGGCTCACCTCAGGTCGGCTCACCTCAATCAAAAGTCTCAGAAGCCTCGGGAACCGCTAACGTCCGGGCTGCTGACTGGATGAAGGGCCTGCGCACGTAGCAGAGTAAGTTATGAGCCGAAGCCCAGTAAGATCACCGACAGGCCCGCTAAGGTACCCTTGCGGGACAAGTCGCTACATGCATCATAAGCAACAACATACTATAGTAATCATACAATAAAGTAGTGAAATCACAAATAGATGTAACACATTCCATACACACAAGTAGTAACCAGAAGTCTCAAGGATTATGCCCATCCAACGTAAGGCATAGGTCAACTCAGCGGCGGTTTGGAGGTCCAATCTCTACTCCCGTGCCGACTAACCTAGGCCTACGATGGACTAGCAACACCACTACTAAGTATCAACCATATACCGTGACCCGAAGTCACTATCACAATCATGAATAAGTAGACCAACGACCCGTAGTCGTTGGCTCATCTCAAATCTGTCTACGATCGCACCACACCCCCTGTCAATTGCGTCGTATCTCAATAAATCAAGTGACCACACCACACCCCCTGTCAAGTATGTCACATCTCAAAGATCCAGTGTCCACACCACACCCCCTGTCAAGTGTGACACATCTCATAGTATAGGCGACACCACACCCCCTGTCAAGTGTCCCTCTAACAGTATTAATATCCACGACATTAATAACAATAACAGAAATAATAACAGAAATATTAATAACGATACTATTTCACAGTCACCGTAACCCAGGTTGGTTATGCTAGCTGAACGTAAGGCGAAGGTTAACCCGACCACAGTTTGGGGGTACAATCCCTACTCCCATGTCGTCCAACCCAAGGTTACGTATAGACAGCACTACCCAACCCGGCACGTGAACAAATCAAGTACCAATATCATACAAAAGCCGGCAAAATCCTCGGCAAGACATTTATCATGACATGCCGGCAACATCCTCGACCATGTCCCAAGTTCTTGCTATCTAAGCATGGCGTAGCAAGCGTTACTACGATATAAATTTAAGCTACCTCGACGTAGCGTTTAGACCGGAACATACCTCGGTCGAGTCACAATCTCGCTATTTATAACAAAAAATAATAGCAAGTAATTCACATCATTAATCCTAACCATTGTTAGGTATATATATGCGTACATGAAGCATACTAGCATGAAGGAAGAGTCCACAAGCACATTAGAGGTCAAGTCTCACTTACCTCGAAATTCGGGCTCAAATGCCGGGAAGAATCTCCTTTCCCGCTCGCCTTGTCCGCGAAGGACTCTCCACTAGGTCTATTAAGACAAGATATAGCACATATGAGTGCTCAATTATAGCTATTTAAGCCTATAGGCATCCTAGGGTAAAAATTACCAAAATGCCCCCGGTAGGGCCGAGCCCTAAATTTACAAAATATACTTTTCCGGACTCCCCACGCTCTCGTGAGTCCAAAAGTACACTTAGATTCCACATGCGAGCCTTGCTCGATGTCTTTCCCCAATTCTTAAGAATCTAGGGTTCTAACCCATTTCCAAGAATCAACCCTTTGATTCTTGTGTTAATCAACATAAAGATGGATTGAAAGGGCTTACCTTAAGTGTAAGTATTATTGGGTCTTCAAGAAATACCCAAAAATCGCCTCAAGAGCTCACCAAATAATTTTTATAAGTTATGAACCGAAATGGCCCGAAATGGCCTTTTTATAGCAGTTTTTTTGCCTCTGTGACAGCTTCTTTTGAGAAAATCATAAATTTTGATAGGAATGTCCAAATGACCTGAAACCAGTGCCATTAGAACCACAACTCAAAAGGCTACAACTTTTATGTTTTTAGTTTTTCCTAATTCCTTACGGATTGGCCGTAAAAGCAGCTTTTATCCGGCTGTTTGCGCCAAAACAGAACAGAAAAGTCGCACCAGATTTTCTACTGTTTTAGGGGCAAAACGGGACCCTACGAAGCTCGGAATGATCCCAAATTTTGCACACAAGTCATAAAATACTTGGGTGACATGCTCGTCAAGACGGAACTCAATTCGGACCTCCAGAACTCAAAAAGTGGGTCCCACGGCAAAGGTTCAATTTTCGACTTTCGCCAAAATAGCGAAATTTAACCAAACGACCTCGGAATCCAATTCCGAAAGTTGCTACAAGTCACAAATGACTATACAAACCTAACGGAACTTTCGGATCTCTCATCGGAGCTCATTTGCTCAAATCGAGCTCGGAAACCTCTTTTAACTCTTTTAAACTTCCGAAACGGGGACTTTATCAAAAGTCCTATCAAACGAGGTCCGTTTTCAATTTTGAAGGTTGCTACATATCATAAATGATGAGATGGACCTAACGGTGCGCTCGGATTTTCCATCGGGGTTCGTTTACTCAAAACGACCTATCGAAACCCCATATTCCTTTCCGGAATTTCATAAACGGATCCTTTTCTCGAAAACCTATCAAACGGACTCCGTTTCGACTCAGATTTCACAGACGGGTCATAAATGACCTAACGGAGCTTTTGGGATTGTCGACACACAAATCAAGGTCCCGGATCCCGTAACGACTATTTGAGGGTCGTTACAGTAGTCAAATTCAAAGTAGCTGAATGAAAGCTAGCCAAGATCAAGTGCGTGACATTTTCTGAGAAACGTTGGACGGTTATGAAGAATTTTGGTTAATTGGTTTTAAATGTTTCTGTAAAAACTTGCATGGAACTAAGTACACCAGGTTAGTCCCTATGATAAAGCATATTATTAGTATTACTCCAACTGCTCCCATTTATTAGTTGCAATTTAATTTGGCACAAAATTTAAAAAAAGAAATGGAGATTTTTAAAACTTATGATTTGAAATTAATCATGAATTATGTGTGTACCTCATAAATCATTTCATTAAGAGTAAAATAAAAAGTGTATAATTAAAAAATATTTCAAATTTATAATTATAACATTCTTTCCGAACGGACTAATAAGATAATTGTGTATTTTTTTCATTTGAACAGTGAGAGTCATAATATTATCGTTAAATAGAACTATTAATTAGTTTATTCTTCTTTGGCCTAATAGGTTCGTAAGAAATATTCATTTGTTTCCTTAAAGATTAAGAGTTGGAGATTTTAATGTAAAAGTAAAAAAAGCTGAATAAATTATTCGAGTTAAATTAGAAATTTTAAATACATCAAGATGACCTTTCCATTAAAAATATTTCTTTATTTAGCATTTATCGATACTTAACTAGCCATAGCTATTTCTAATACGGTCTTAAAATTAAATGAAGGAACTCCAAAGTTTTAACTAACGCTTAAAATCACATTGTTTATCGGACGTTACAGAAACGAGGGTGACCACAGAATTTAATGTTTAGAGGCTGCAATATTATATTTTTCTTAACCCTTTTCTTTAAAAATAAAATATCTCTTAATGAACACATAATCACACCTCATAACTTTTCCTAATCACAACTAGGATTTCTAAAGCACCTTCTTCTTCCCTTCTCTTTCCCCCTTTCTAGGTTTTCTAATAACTTATCTCGCCGCCGCCCCTTTCCTCCTCTCCCTCCAGCCATTCAAATCTTACCTGTGCCACTCATCCCTCCTGTCGGCGACGGAGATGGTGGGTAGAAGAAAACTACGGCGAACTCAACCACCACGACTGGATACGACTGGAACCTAAAGATATGCTTCGGCGAGCTGCTGCATCAGTTCTGTCACTGTGGATCTGCTGCTGCTCCGGTGCTGCAGATCTTCTATGACAGAACTGTTGCAGCAACTCGCCGGAGCTCGTGGCCGGAACTACTGCTCTGTCAGACCGTTTTCATTTTTTTTTGTGATACGATTGACTGAAGTAGCAAGAACAAGAGTCAAATCTCTAAGATGGTTCAATTCGAACACCTCTGAACAAGATCTGGAAATAGAAAAGAAATGGAAATTGTATTGATATGGAAGACGGTTATAAGAGTAATAAGAAGGAATACAATCAATTCACTCACAAGATTCTCAATGATCCTCTCTCCCTGATTTTCCCTCTATTTATATCAGCTCATCCCAACTAACTTCAATAACTAACGGCTACGCTGGCATCCTAGCTAGCCAACGACTTAACTAACTGCAACACTGTAATACGACGTCGCTTCCAGCTTATTAAAATGGCTAATCCAAACGACGACGTGTAATCTTCATTATACTGTATTATTAACTAAACGACGCCGTATTGGCTAATTCAAATTTCTGTTAATATCAGCTACCCCCTGTTGAAACAATCCTTGTCCTCAAGGATTAAAATCAAGATAATTGGCTCGAAACACTCGATAGTCCATCCATGTGTTGTCCTCATCTGCAACATTCAACTATTTGACCAACACCTGTGGAACACCCACTCTATTTCTAAGAAACAGTCGCCTCTCAACAATAGCTTCAAGTGTAAGGAGTGTAACACCATAGTCAGTGATAGTAACAGGAAGAGTAGGTTTGGTTGGGGCATCACCAATTCTTTTCTTGAGCTGAGAGACATGAAAGGTGAGATATATTTTAGAGTGAGGAGGTAGAGCTAGTTTGTAAGAAACTGTACCAATCCTTTCAAGCACTTGAAAAGGGCCAAAGTACTTAGGTTGTAGCTTGTGGAAATTGTGTGACTTTAGGGAAGTTTGCCTATACAGTTGCAACCTGACATATACCCAATCTCCAATGTCAAGAACTCTCTCAGATCTCTTCTTGTTAGCTTGTGTCCTCATTCTATCATGTGCTTACTGTAAGTGATGCTTAATAGTTCTGAGAGTAGCTTCCCTTGTCTGCAAGCTGCTATCAACTGAATCCAAGTGTGATTCGAAAAGGTGGTAAGGAAGTGGTGGGGGAGATTGGCCATAGAGAACTTCATAAGGGGAAGATTTAATAGCAGATTGGTAAGAAGAGTTGTACTACTACTCAGCCAAGGGCAACCATTTACTCCAATCATTTGTCCTATCACTGGCCATGCACCTCAAATAGAATTCAAGACACTTATTTAACACTTCAGTTTGCCCATCACTCTGTGGGTGGTAAGCTAAAGACATATGCACTTAACCTGCTGAAGTTTAAAGAACTCATTCCAAAATTTACTTAGAAATATAGAATCTCTGTTAGACACTATGGTCTTAGGCCATCCATGTAGTTTAAAGACATGATATATGAAAGCTTGGGCAACATCTGCAGCTGTAAAAGGGTGTTTCAGCCCAATAATATGAGCTGACTTGCTTAATGTTGAAGTATGATTTTGATGAATGACAAAGGACCTGATGCTGAGTGGAAAAGGAAAAGGTTCACAGTTGACGTTGAAGACAAAGTTGTTCAAGTTGGTATTCGAGTTCAAGATGAAGAAGGAAAAAGGGAACAACTGGAATACAAGACTCAATCCAAAGCGAAGAAGGAAGAGCTTACAAGCGGCGCTGAAACGAAGCAGTTTCCCAGACGAAAAAGGATTGAGGACTTAGGAAAAATAACTTAGGTTTCAAATAAGGAAAAGTTGTCAAACCTTATTAGAAACAGATTCTGAATTATAAAAGGAGTTCCAAGCTAAGTCGAAGAAGGATTTCAAGAACTCTATAAATAAAAGTTGTTTTAGCCAAAATATTTTACGCACTCAAGAATTCTCAATAGAGCAAATCAAGAGCAAATTATTCGTGAGAGCTATTGTGTCCAAGAACAAAAGCAAGGCAGCAGAACCTGGAGGAGTTCGAGTTTCATAGCTTAGTCTGTTTTGTCTAGTTTCTATTATAGGCTATCGAGTTATAATCATATTAGCTTGTTTAGAAGCAGAGAGAAAAGATTACTTTTGGTGAGGTAGTTTCAACCTTACAAGCTATAGTGAAGCTTGGAAGGTTCTATGTACTAAGAGTGTTAGTTCCTTGATTGCATTGCGTTGTAATCCAAAACATGCTCGACATTCCTTTAGTGGAAAGTTTAAATCCCAAGAGTGTTGGGTCGTGGTTTTTTTATCTCTGTGTTTTATATTCTGCGTTTAGTTTAAGTTTCAGAGATAGGTGAAGCTTGCAAGGAACCTGGTTCTTTATGAGTTATGCGATCAAGTTAAGAGCAAGTTTTTAGAGTTCAAAAATTGAGTAAGGACACTATTCACCCCCTCTAGTGTCTTACAAGGGTGCACCAGGTGCAACAAGTGGTATCAGAGCGGGTACTCTCATATAAAGATTAATATCTTGAGAAGGATCTGAATCATGAGTCCACCACCGATCATAACTGAAGGACATCACATTAATAGACCTCCTTAGTTCAACAGTCTACACTACAAATTTTGGAAATTCAGGATTAAAACCTTTCTGCGGGCAAAGAATTATCAGTTATGGAAAATTACGACCAGTGGTCCTATTGTTCCCATAAAAGTTGACGAGTCTGGGAATAAGGTCCAAAAACATGTAGAAGAATTGAATCAAGTCGATTTTAACTTACTTCAGGTGAATGCCGGAGCCATGAATTTACTTCACTGTGGTTTAGGATTTAACGTGTATAAGCGGATTCCAAGATGCTTAACAACAAAGGAACTATGGGACACTTTGGATACTATCTACGGTGGAGAACCAGAAAAGAACAGTGAGTTTTTGTTACAGAATGGGGAACATCTGAAAGTGACACTGACTCAGGAGAAGAAGAAGAAGAATCAGATGATCACTCTCCCTTTGCACTGATGGCTCTTGATAAAGAACCTCCCACTGATGACCTGCCTGAGGTAAGTCTCGATGACTTGAAAATAAAATTTCCTACTTGTTCCTTAAGAGAGTTGAATATGCTTGCACTTACTTTAATTGAAGTTATTGAAAGTCTAAGGGCTGAGAAGGAACAATTGCTTTCTGAGAAGGACCATCTGATCTCAGTTGTGTTTGATTATAAAATTAAGAATAAAAACTTGGATAAAACTAAAACTGAACTTGAAATTGAATCTGCATCTAGTAATGCTCAAGTTTTTTCAACTTAAACAGAAAGTCTCAGCCTTTGAACTTGAAAACCGGAAACTAAAAGAACAGGGGCTTGATGAGCAAAACCAAGTTTCTACTCCTGAACTTGAGAATCTTAAACTGAAAGAAGTCTCTGGTAAGCAAGTAGTTAGTGAGTCTCAAATCAACCTTGAAACTGAGCTTAAAAAGAAAAATAAAGTTCTGCATCTAGAAACTGAGAAGAACTGAGTTCTTCAAGAAAAGGTTGATAAGGCTAACTATGAATTTACCAGGCTCACTAAATGGAACAAGTCTTCAGAAGCTTTAAACTGGTTGCATGAAAATCAAAACAGAGGTAAAAATGGCTTAGTATAACGGAAACCTTTACCTGCCTAGAATCCTAATAGTAAATATGTAGGACTTCTTGCAATAAGTTTTGCTTTCTTTGTGGAAAAACATGTCATTATAGAAAAGAAGTTGATATTGCAAAAAAGACAGTTATAAAAAACTTAAAGTCAGTTTTACCTTACTGGCTAGAAAATATTTGATTCATCCATTCTATCACAAAAAGGGACCCAAGCTAGTCTGGGTTCCTGTTACTAACCCCTGATTCTGTTTTGCAGGCTGGAGTGAGAAGGAACAACCCAAGCTGGATTCCTGATAGTGGGTGTTCCATGCACATGACCAGAGATAGAAGAAACTTTCTCTTACTCGCAGCATTTCAAGGATGTAGTGTGTCTTTTGGAGGAGGCAAAAGTGGTGAAATTGTTGGTATTAGAAAGGTTGGGAGGTCCCTCAATCATGCTATTGAAAATGTACTGTGTGGATAGATTGAGGCACAACCTACTCAGTATCTCCCAACTATGTGATAGAGGAAACCAAGTTAGTTTCACGTATGTAGGATGTACTGTGAAGAACCTGCAGACTGGTGAAGTAGTACTAGAAGGGAAACGAGCTGACAATGTATACAAGGCTACGTTAGGTTCTCTTCCCGAGAATAATTTGACTTGTCTGAATGTGCTTGAGAATGATACACAACTGTGGCACAAGAGATTAGGACATGCAAGCTTGAGTCAGTTGAATAAGTTAGTATTAAAGGACCTGGTTCGTAGATTGCCAAGCAAGAGGTACGATGACATCAAGATCTGTGATGCTTGTATAAGGGGGAAACATGTAAGATCTTCATTCAAGTCAAAGAAGGTGTTTAGTACTTCTAAACCACTTGAGTTGGTTCACATGGATTTGTGTGGGCCAATGAGGTTAAAGAGCGGAGGAGGTAAGAGGTTCGTAATGGTGATTGTTGATGACTACTCTAGATACACGTGGACCTTATTTCTTAGATCTAAAGATGAAGTGTATGATATGTTCGAGGACTGGGCAAAGATTGTACATAAGAAACTAGGGTTTCAACTTGTCAGTATTAGGTTCTACCATGAAACTGAGTTCGAGAATGCTAAATTAACTAAGTATTGCAATAAACATAGTGTGGACCACAACTTCTCTGCACCAAGGACCCCTCAACAAAATGGAGTAGTTGAAAGGAAGAACAGGTCCATAGAGGATATGGCTAGAACTATGTTGTTATCAAGCAGTTTGGTAAAGAACTTTTGGGGTGAAGCAGTTAACATCGCATGTTACTTACTAAATAGATGTTCTGTCCGTCCTCTACTAGAAAAAACTCCATATGAGCTGATAAGAGGTAGGAAACCCATCATTGCACATCTAAGAACCTTTGGATGCAAGTGTTTCGTGCATAATAATGAGAAGGAACCTCCGGGGAAGTTTGATGCAAGAAGTGATGAGGCCATCTTCTTGGAGTATTCTTTACAAATCAAGGGTTATAAGGTGTTTAACAAAAGCACATTGACTGTGGAAGAAAGTGTGCATGTGGTATTTGACGAATCTGAAGCTGTTGCAAAGAAAGGAGAAGATGATGATCAGGAAATTGGTTTGGTTAGAGATGACCCTGCTGAAGACCCTGAGAGAATGGAAGAAAATAGAGCTGAGCAAAGTGATGATAAGGATCAGGGGGAACAAGGAGACAATCAGACAGAGGGAACTGAAGAACCGGAAGAGGACAATTCTAATGCAACTGCTCCATCTGATGGTACTTCTCAGCAGATTCAACCTAGTCCATTGAAAAATCAAAGTTCCCACCCATTGGAGAACCTCATATCTGATTTGAACACTGGAATTGTTACAAGATGAGCTTTGAAGAACTTCTGTGCATTCTATGCGTTTTTTTTGGCCATAGATTCTAAGAATGTACGAGAAGCACTTGAGGATCCAGATTGGATGATTGCTATGCAGGATGAACTTCATCAATTTGAACGAAGTAAAGCGTGACACCTAGTCTTTCGACCTAAGGACAGGTCCATCATTGGAACTAAATAGATATTTAGAAACAAACTGGATTAACATGGCATAGTGACAAGGAACAAAGCAAGACTGGTGGTTCAAGGTTACAGTCAAGAAGAAGAGATAGATTATGATGAAACCTTTGCACCTGTTGCTAGAATAAAAGCCATTATGATGCAGATAGCTTTTACAGCTTATATGGAATTCATGTTGTATCAGATAGATGTAAAAACTGCATTCCTTAATGGGTATATGAATGAAGAGGTGTATGTGGTTCAACCACCTGATTTTGAAAGTTCAGAGTTTCCTGATTATGTTTACAAACTTGACAAGGCGCTATATGGGTTGAAACAGGCTCCTAGGCCTTAGTATGAAAGGTTGTCTGGGTTCTCATTAAAGAATGGGTTTACAAGAGGAAAAATAGACAAAATTTTATTTCTAAGGAAGAAAGCCAAGGAACTACTGATTGTTCAAGTATATGTAGATGACATCATCTTTGGAGCTACCAATGAGAACCTTTGCAAGGAGTTTTCGGACCTGATGGGCAGTGAGTTTGAGATGAGTATGATGGGTGAGCTGAATTTCTTCTTACGCTAATCAGCAGAAGTACATCAAGGAGTTATTGAAGAAATTTGATATGAAGACTGCTAAGGACATGAGCACACCTATAGCCCCTGGAACTAAGTTGGATCTGGATGAAACTGGTGCTTCAATTGATGAAACTAAGTATAGAGAAATAATTGGTTCACTACTGTATTTAACTACAAGTCGTCCAGACATTGTTTATAGTGTAGGATTGTGTGCAAGGTTTCAGTCAAAACCAAAAGAGTCACACGTAACAGCAGTCAAGAGAATTTTAAGATATCTGAAAGGAACTCAAGATTTGTACTTATGGTATCCAAGAGGTGGAAGTTTTGATCTGATTGGTTTTGCTGATGCTGACTATGCTAGTCATTTGGTTGATATCAAAGGTACATCTGGGATGGCACATTTCCTAGGTCCTTGTCTTGTGTCATGGGCTACAAAGAAGCAGAATTCAGTAGCATTATCTACAACAGAGGCTGAATATGTAGCAGCTGCTTTGTGCTGTTCAAAATTATTATGGATCAAGCAGCAGTTGGAGGACTTTGAAATCAAGTGTGGACCAGTTCAAATCTTTTATGACAATACCAGTGTAGTGAATATAGCCAAGAACCCGGTCCATCATAAAAGAACAAAGCATATTGATATTAAGCATCACTTTTTAAGGGATAATGCTGAAAAAGGCCTAATTACTATGAATTTTGTAGGACCGAGGATCAAATCACTGACATCTTCACTAAAGCTTTGTACATGGTACAATTTGGAAAGAACAGGCTTGAGTTAGGGATGACCAAGATGCACTGATCGAGGCAACACCTGGTTGTCCCAATGATTGGCTGTTTTAACCTAGCTTAACTTTTTTTAGTTGACTCTACTTTTGAAAATTAATTGTTTTTCTTGCTAACCTATTTGGAACCTATTTTCATGACTTAGATGCTGGCAAATAATCTTTTTAGTAGAGGATAAAGGCTTAAGAACCTGGTGCTTGAATGTTCAGGTACGCATCCAATTACTTACACTAATTGTAATACTTATCTTATGTGGCCAATTAGTTACCAAGTAACCACATGTGGCACCTGATTATCGGGTAATTTTTAAATTTCAAATTCATTGAACCCTACTGTTGTCAGCTCCCATACGTAATAATGGTAAAAACAACTTTTAAACAACCCATCACCTTGTTCTCCTTCCCGATACAGACTATAGACCTTCCCTATTGCCTTAAGTCATCTGAGAAGGTTTAGTAATTCATATACATTATTTCTATCGTTTCACTTTACTACAAAATCTTTTCTGAAAAAAAAACTCTCTCCGGAATTCTCAAAATCCCTCAACATGTCTACTACATCCAAGAACTCAACCAAACCTACTTCTCCTAAATTGAAAATTTCCAAACTTAACCAAAAAGCGAAGAAATTGGCAGTAAGTTGTGCAGTTTCAATGGCGAAAAAGTTTGCGATGTTAAGGCAAAGGAAAGTGTCTGAGGAAGCTACAAGAAAGTGTTCAAGAAATCGAAAAGGTAAACCCTAGTTCTTCTGTTGCTACTGTTCCTGTAGTTAGTAATATGAATCTTGGGCCTAAAGGAGATTTAAGTAAGGAACCTGTGGTTGAGAGTACTGAGAAAGAGAAATAAGTAGTAGTGGTAGATGAAAAAGAAAAATCTGATGAGGGTATTGTAATTGAGAAGGCGATTGAGGAACCTGTTCCTTCGGCTGTTCCTTTAGATAATGTGCCTGATATAAAAGAGGGAGAAAAAGAGAAGTCTGCTGAACCTGCCAAGGAACCTGAGAAAGAAACTCATTCACTCTCTGGTTCTGTGGCAAGTGATGATGTAGATTTGAAAGAAATTGATGACTATGAGGAGGATAAAGAAGAGGGGTTAGGTTACACTGAGCCTCTGAATATGGTCATGCCTGAGGATGAGAAGGCAAACCATACTCTTCATGAAATTGAGAGTTCGGCTGAAACTGAAGTAATGGTTGTGTGTGAGTCTAAGAGAAAGGCAGAGAAAAGACCTGAAGCTGATATTATGGTGAGATCTGTGAAGAAGAGGAGACTTGTGAAAGGAGGGGAGCGTGTAGGGGCTGTAACAAGCCTACTGCAGCCACATTTTCATTCTTACATTTCTGAAAAGTATCACAGGCTTTGATGAAATTGTAAACATCCAACTTCATACCCCTCCAATACAGATACTGTTTGAGTCTGATTAAGGTTGCTTGCACACAAAAGTGACCTTCCAAAGAGCTAATATGATGTAATGCTATCAATTCCTAAAAGAGCAATATTATCTCCCACATCCACCTTATTCTTTCTTATCAGTATTCCTCTAGTCAACTGGTAAGGGTGCCTAGTAGCTGGATTTAACTGTATTGCCTCCATGATCTTGCTAAGTTTCTCATCAGTATCCCAAGAAGAATTTATCTTATCCCACAGCTCAGAACCAAGACCTTTTAAGCTGCAGCACTGACTAGGCTCTGAAGTGTAGATGATTCTAGACAGAGCATCAACTGTTGTTTTCTCCCTCGCTTTCTTGTACTGAATGGAGTAATCATACCCCAGTAATTTCAATTGACATTTTTGCTGACTAGGTGTGGTGATTCTCTGCTCTAACAAATATTTTAAGCTATGGTGACTAGTTAGAATAGTAAAGTATCTGCCAATGAGGTAAGGTCTCCATTTCTGCACAGCTGAAATGATTGCCAATAACTCCCTTTCATACATAGATAGAGCTTGGTTTCTAGGACATAGAGCCTTGCTAAAAAAAGCAATAGGTCCCCCTTGCTGCATTAGTACAGCTCCAATTCCCTCTCTAGAAGCATTAAATTCAATAACAAAGTCCTGAGAAAATTCAAGAAGAGCCAAAACTGGAGCAGATGTCATAGCTATCTTGAGTGTATCAAATGCCTTCCTACTTTCTTTTGTCCAGTGGAAGCCTTCTTTTCTGGGCATATCATTCAAGGGTCGAGTAATCAAGCCATAATTCTTAACAAATCTTCTATAATATCCAGTGAGACCTTAGAATCCTCTTAAACCTTTGACATTCTTGGGCTGTGGCCATTGTAGAGCAGCTGAAACTTTGTTTGGGTCTATAGATATCTTATTGACACCCAATTTCTCACGCTCGATCTATTGAGGTTATCTCATCTTTACTAGTGCCTTTGCTTTATTCTTTATTTATCTCGCCAAAAGGCAAATCATACACGAATCTAAACTTTACATACTTGAATAAGTTTAGTCTTTCCATCCAAAATCGTACGTCACAAATATCTCACACAGGCAACATGCCATTCTAGAACTACATACGGCCTGATTCTCGTGAAATCCGAGATATGTAGGCAACGCAGAGACCGGGGTTCGGCCAAAAATATCCCTAAACTCCCATTTTCCCTTTTCCAATTATTTTGCCTACCAGTCATGACCAAATTGGCTACTCCGTCAACTATCTTTGCCGGAAGACTCTTTCATCATCCCCGGACAAAGAGGGGCAGCTGTTGATACTCAATTTTGTCCCTCATTTTTTTGAAATTGGCTATAATTTAACTTAAAGGTGCAATTTAACTATTTGTGCAAAATGTGCATTAGAAAGCATGCATGTACGTGCGTTATCCCCTATTTATACATTACATACTTAAATGTGGCTATAGTACGCAATTCTGCATCATTTAGACTATTTGTCAAAGTATGGTTGTTTGAGCAATTTTAGTACATTTATAACATTTGTAGTTATTTATACTTATTTAATTTAATTTGACACTAATTGTTCTTTATGCGTGTTATTTTATTTATATGATATATGTATATTTATATTGCACCTTTAATTAAAATACGTCCAATTAAAATACCTCCATTCCAATTTTCAATATTCTGTTACAAACGTTTTATTCCATCTTGAACCTAGACAAAGAAGGGTCCAAGTACATCCTTTACATATCCCTTTTCCTAAAACCAGTCTAAGTTCATCCTTCCCCTAATCTCTCCCTCAATCTTTCAATTATAATCAAATCCCTCCAATCACTCAAAATCCCTATCCTAATCTCCTACCCCAATCTCTCATAATTAAGAGAATCCCACAATTATTACCCTAGTTCCCCAAACGTCTATTTCCATGGGGGACATTACATATACTGTACACAAAAAAATCATCAGCACATGGACAAACAGGGACCACGTTCAAAGTCACTCCCATCATCTTCTCCACTCTCCCCCACACTCCCCTAGTCGTTTTTCCCCTCCGTTGTCCCCCCTTCAAAAAAAACAGCATAGACAAATATACACACACACCCACCTATCTCTCTTCATCAAGACACACTGCCTCCATCGTCCTGTTCCTCTCTCACTCACAATTACACACACAGTGCACAAACCAGTCACACCTCACCCCTCATCTTCTTCTCCAAAAAAAACCAACCTCACACCCCAAAACCTGACATCCATATACAAACACCACTTACACACGCACACACAATAATCGAACAGAATAAAGGAAAATCAGGGGTGGGGATACAGATCGGGAATCAGGGGTGTTATAATTAAAACCAGTGAAAAAGAGAGATTGGGCATTTAGGTGTCGAAACAGACGGTGGTCGATCCGCCGCCACCACCGGAGATGGCGATGCCGTTAGCAGAAAATGATGCCGGGCAGTGGCAATCGAAAATAGAGGACGACGGAAGTTTGAATCAGGGTTGCAGTGACGCAAACGAAACTCTGTCTGGCAGTCGCGCCCCTTCCTTCTCCACGCCATTGCTATGACGCCGATGATGTTGCTAGCCTGTTTTGGTTCCCACTCCGTTGTTCCATCGTTTCATTGAGATTTGGTCATCGGAGTTGCGGATCTGTTTCTTGGTTCTCGTAACAGGCTCTTGAAATGATTTATAGGTCACCTTCATCATTTATGTGTTGGTTAAAGCATCACGACGATACTTGAGGAGTGATGATCCGATTGCTTTCTCTGCCACGCTATTGCTTTTTCTGTGATTTTTTTAAGCTATCCTGTTCTTGTGTTAAATTGCTATAGTATTTTGACTGAAATATTCTTTGACTCGGTTTTGTCCTTTGTGAGACAGATTACAGCCTCTGTTGGTTATCCGGTCGAGGCTACTAAAATGCTTGAACATTTACTGGAGATAAACTGATTTTGAACAGATATTTGGCCTATGAAAATATTTTTTAATTTGAGGCCTACCCACAAGGAATTGATGGATATATAACGAATTGACGGATATACAACGAATAGTATGTATACTACACCAATTATGGCCAATGAAAAAAATATATTTACATGTATTGAGGCCTCGGGACTAGTTTGAACATGATACTACACTTGTACAGTCCCATTCCCGAGTCCATAAAATAAAAAGGCTATGATGACGTGTATGAGCCGTAATTGCAAAACGAGACGACGATGGAGTGGTGGGATCGGCACTTGGCATGGCAACACGACCGGCCAGTATGTTTGCAGTCGTACCGACGTCTCTAACTTCTAACTGATTCATACAAACTTGAGCCTACATTTTTATAAAATTCCTTTCCCCTTTTATTTTATTTTTATTATTATTATTCTGATATTTTATATTGTTTATTATCATTATTATTTTTATTAATACTAACTTATTTTCTTTATATTTTTGCGAGATAAAATTGGACGAAAGACGATGGTCTATTTTGAAAGAAAACAATTAGAAGAAAATCCTTTTATTATTTTCATTATTATTATTTATTTATATTACTAGTATCATTATTATTCTTATTATTTACTTTATTAATTGTTGTACTAATTCATATTTTAATATTTTTTGCGAGGTACATCGTGGTGAAATTACTAAAGACAACCCTTTTCGAAAAAGGATAAAAATATTCAAACTCAGTGACTTTATTTAATTTTGTTTCATTAATTTTGTTCACAATTCGTACTAACTCGTTTATTTATTTTGCAAGGCACGAGACGAATATTTATTACTTGTCTTAAAATTTGTATATCATGGCTTAAATGTTTTATTGCTTAGTTAGTTTAATTACTTACTCATAATTCCAAGTATTTAGTCCGGCCAGTAAACCACATTTGATGGAGCCTGAGAGGTGCCTAACCCCTTCCTCTCGGGTTAACTTGAACCCTTACCTAGATTTCTGGTTCGTATACTAAGTTTCGGAGTTAATTATAAAATTAGCTAGAAACAAAGTAGGTGCCCTAATACGCCTAGTTAGAAAATATGTTAGGTGGCGACTCCAACTCTTTACCCGTGAGTTACCCAATAAGTCGAGCCCTATTTCGAACTTTAACCGGTTCAGATAAAAATAGGATGCGACAGAATGGCGACTCCGCTGGGGATATCAAGGTTCAAACTATAATGGACTTTTAATTGGGATTCTTTACTTGCTTTATTTTCTTGCCATTTATTTCGATACTAACTTTTTTCTTCTATTTCTTTTTTGCAGGATTAAGGTTTGTTGTTGAATTTTAATATTTATGAGTTTTTTTCTTGAATTTTTTGATTATATTTTATTATTGTTCATGTCACTCACATTTTGCTCCACTCCTGAAAATTTTACACTTGCACACATCATAAGCGGTTACGTGGACCTTACGGTAGTTTCACTCTAAAAAAAACCCTTTAGGAGTAACGGTTTGGGGTATAGTTGGTCCGTAGTACAACCAACAATTCTAAACGTTCCCACCCCTTGATTGTCCGCCTGGGGGAACCATGTCATTGTCTAGATTACCCAAATCTTAGTTGCACTCAGTTTAGAAATTATGCATCATGTCATATTTAGGAAAATTTCGACTTCGGCTCGTGTCTAAGTCTACTAGTTCACCATATTTGAACAAACCAACGAGTTTTCAACCCTAAGGAACGTTTAAATATGTTATGTGTGCATTTATTTAAAGTTGAACGTGTCTAATGTAGACCATTTGTTCAAATAAAAGTGGATTCTCATAACAAAATCAATTATTTATTTCTATTTTGCCTAAAATCGTTATTTCTACATTTACACAACAAAACCAACTATTTTATAAAATTATTTTGGGTTATGAACGAAATTAATTTTTCTACGTTTATGAAAATAAAATCATAGACTTTAAATTAATTTCTGTTACTTTAATGTAACAAGATCACTTATGTATCCCTATTTACCTAAAAAAAGAAACATGGTATTTCTACATTTATTTAATAAAATTATTTTCCATTCATTTATTGGGTTATGAGAACAAATGGGATGACGCAAAATACTCGTTCAATTTTAAATACCATAATCAAAATTAGGAAGGCTTAACATCCTTGGCATGTTAAAGTCCATTAGCCAACTTTGTCCAAAAGCGTCATCAAATGACGCCTATCGTGCATCTTATGTGTGTCTTGTTAGGCCTACCTCCGGCACAAGAAAGGTCCCTTGCACTGTAAATAATGATATGTTTTGCTTTTGGTAATTATTACCGCGACACTAACTTGTTGTTTTCATGTTTAAGTTTACTCCCACTCCCGAGGTGGACTTGTGCATTTCTTTCAAAACTCGTATATTTTTAACTTGTGCATGCATACTTTCTGCCACTCCTGGCAACTTTCTAAATCGTGCGTTGAAAACACGGTGGAGCCAAAATTTGATCATGCCCAAAACTCGTCCTAAAAAGGATAAGCGGTCGCTGCAAATATAATCCGGTTTAACAAGTCCGAGGTCGAATCCCACAGAGAGCAATGTCAAGTTCTAGTAACTTTAATAGCCGAAGATTCAATGTTCAACAATAATATTTCAAGTAATGAACTATTAATTTAACTAACAATTGATCAACTAAGAATGATAAAAATTTAACTTTCAGATGTTAAAAAGCCTAGAATAATGAATTCCCCAGTTACTGGGTTAGTCCTGAGTTCACTCCAAACTTGCACGAAATACTAATTCTATTGGCCTTGGCCTTGAATTTAAACTTATTCGCTAGAGTTTCCCACCTACTAACAACACCGTTCTTGAGCTATTCCGCCTCTTCCCTCACATAAAAATTTCTTTAGGGGGAAAAACTTAGAATTTATTTGGTCCGAGACGTTTCCGCTCCCGAGTCGTCCGCTTGGGAGGATAATAAAATCTGGTCTAGCTAACTCCATTCCTTAATAGCGGCGCTAGGAATCATGCATCACGACATGTCATTAGTTGACTTGTTCTCAAGTCCGATAGGTCAACTTGTTCAAACAATCCGAACGAATTTTTTTTAACCCAAAGAGCGTTGAACATGATTTATTTGCATTTGCTTACAGGGTTGAACATGCAAAATGTGGACTGTTTATTGGCATTGTTCTGCATTCAGTGCTATTCAAAGGCACAAAGGTTACCCAATGGGCGTTAAAAGCCCAATTTGAAGCAGAAATGACTGATTGATAAATGGGATGACACATAACACACGTTTATCCTTTAAGCATCCTTGGCATGTTAAAAGTCCATTAGCAATTTCCGTCTAAAGTGTCTAAAGAGTTCTCAACCCACAACGACACATCTCTTCATATTCTCTGTCACATTGTTTTCAAAAGCTTGTGCCACACGTTGATCGTTTTGCTCGCAATAAAGCGAATCTTAGGCATTTTTCTTCTCCATTTTCTTTTCCAAAAGATCACGGCCAATAGAACATTTGACATGGTTGCTGAAATTCCTCAGTTAGAATCTTCTGGGGATGGATCAACATGAAAAATGTCCGCCTGGCTATGATCTAATTTCCTAACAGTATTTGGTCTTTTCCTTCTATTACACTGTTTCAATATGAGACAATGCAATAAAGTCCAAATAAATGCAACATTCTCCTTTAGGCTCCGCATTTTGTTAGCAAATGAAATGATGCATGTGGCACAAAGCGCTTCTCAAAATTATCGTGCATAAAGCGGTCCTTTGCATTATAGGATATATTTTCTTATTTGACGTGTGTGCGCATTGCATGAACTTGTATGTTGTTCTAGGTCGCCAAGGGAATCCCTTCCTAAATCCCATCTCCTCTCCGGGCATGTATCTCATCTACCTACTCTACACCCAAATTTTGATATCTAAAATCGTTCACACGTCCAAACTATCTCTAACTCACTACCCAACTCAAAACCTATTATCCAAAGGTTGGTTAAGTCGAATACTAAGGCAAAATATATTTTCTGTCGCACAACACAATCTATTCCTTACACAACATCTTTACCACTTTGTATTGACATCCAACTCCTCATCTCCCGCTTAAACAAGCGTCGATCGTTGGACCAAAATCCTTGCCTTGATTGCAACATAAAGCACTTGGGCAATCTCTTCTAATATTTACGCGTTCTATCGCAACCTCCAAATTCAAGCGCTAATCCATCATCCGCGGTCTAGGCATTCTCTTAAGCTTACGTGTCATTTTTGCTTCAAGACTTTGCTAATGTGCCCACACAGTTTTGTGCATTTCACCACTTTGTTACGGTTGCTTCGTACTTGAACACCGAAGTTGGTCAATAATTTACATTTAGAAAGCTGAAATGGCAAGCCAAGCTGAAAATACCTCCCTCTGCAACAAAGTCCTTTGGACCATCAGCACATGACACCAAGAGCATTAAGAAAATTTCATTCCCATACAATTTACACGAGAGTCACAACAATGAAATCCAATCACTATACAACCAAATTTGACAAAACTTATAACCTCATACTACACCCAACTCACAATAAATTCCCCTATGTCAAGACCTTATCAGACTCAACGCAACCAAGGACAGACAAAAAGATGATACTTTACACCTTCACTTCTTTAGCCCAATCAAAGGACATTGAAAACAGCAAACAAACTACTCCTTAGATACCCACTCCGAAATTCGATCCAACAAAGATCTACACTCATCACTCAAACATTCCACACCATGACACCACAAGACATCCATCACTGAAATACAAAATTCAGAGTCTAATACAAAACAATGGTACAACAAAAACCAACAAGGGAAGTTGCAACTCCCAAACCACAAAAATACTTTTTGCACAAACCGATCCATCAAAATTGGCTCCGTGACTTTCGAAAGCACAAAAACATGAAGATACCCATCACAACCTAAGACGAATACAATTTTAGGCAATCTCCAAATCCGGTAAAATCCAAAATATCAAACCTCAGTCTGAGTATGCAAATATCCACATACTCATAGCCATCAACACATTCAACCGTCACACTAAAGGACGAATGCAGAGTCTAGCCAATACATTGGTGTTCAGTACAATACAACCACCTTCTCTCGGTGATATGTCATAAACAATAAACTGGGGCAGAATTTTTGAGGATCCTCTCAAAAATTCCAAAAGGCGCAAGCTTGACACTGGGGCAGAAATTTTTGAGATCCCCTCAAAAATTTCAAGAAAGTCCTTATAAGAGCAACACGATAGCCTTATTAGCACATTGCATGACGTAACAACGGCATTCTATTTGTTGCACATTACTTTACTTTTGCTTGTAGGGTATACAGCCCGATGAAGAAACGACATGATAAGGGGACGATTATACAAGATATAGCAGCAGAGTGCAACACAACAAATACATAAGTCAAACATCCCCTATGAACTCACAAATTTTCTTTGATCGCACGTTTACACAGGTACCGAGTATACCTAACAACTCTTCCAAGGCAATATTCATCAATTTGACAAGCATAGAATCCATGTCGGTGGATACATAGGGTCCGCATCGGTGGACATGACAGGCATAGAATCCATGTCGGTGGATATATAGGGTCTGCATCGGTGGACATGACATCAATTTGAGATGCATAGAATCCATGTCGGTGGATATATAGGGTCTGCATCAGTGGACATGACATCAATTTGAGATGCATAGAATCCATGTCGGTGGATATATAGGGTCCGCATCGGTGGACATCACATCAATTTGAGAGGCATAGAATCCATATCGGTGGATATATAGGGTCCACATCGGTGGACATCACATCAATTTGAGAGGCATAGAATCCATGTCGGTGGATATATAGGGTCTGTATCGGTGGACATGACATCAATTTGAGAGGCATAGAATTCATGCCTGTGGATATATAGGGTCCGCAGCGGTGGACATGGCATTAATTTGACAGGCATAGAATCCATGTCGGTGGATATATAGGGTTCACAGTGGTGAACATGACAACAATTTGCTGCAGAGTAAGGTCTGCATCGGTGCGCATAGCATTGGAAAAATACTTGGATGAGACATCAGTCAAACAAACATAAGACAAGAAAACTACCCAGCCGACAGGGAAGTCTCTTTATGCATTTACATACATATTATTTTGCAAAACTCACTTTTATCGTAGGACATACTATCCGGCGTTGCACTGGCAAGATGATCCAAGGACAGCTGGGTGCAACGAAGCAATTATTCCTTGACGAGGAGCACTAAGCAAATGGATATCTCCTAGAGGAGAGGCATACATTCCCTAGCACTGAGCACTTCAAAGCAAACATCTACCAGACAAAGGAAGGCTCAACTCAACAGAGAAGTTTACTTTATCTTTGTTTTTATCTCAAATTGTATTTATCTTGATCTTCTCTGTAGGGACTCCCCAATCTCTCGACGAACCCCTGCGCCATACTCTCACATCTAAATTATGCAGCCTCCAAAGCCTCAAACACATACAAAACAAAAACCTAACCCTACAGACAACGCCTATTACTACACCCGCAAGCTACCTACTTTGCCGAGTTCAAAGCGCTCAAAGCAACAACTCCATACTCGCACTAGTGGTCTACCTAATCCTTCCATGTCGATTGGGTGTCAGTTTCATATTCCTTCCTATTCGTACCCATCTGCGTCAATCGTGCGTATTTTCGTGCTTAATCGTGCCTGTATGCTTGAATCGTGCGCATTCATAAAACTCACTCCCCAATATTCCTCAACTCATTCAAGGCAATGTTGAAGACAGGATTACTCAGTTATTGAGATGAAGTGGAAGTTATGTACATATAAACACCTCTTTATGGGTGTGTAGCGCGCCACATTTTCTTAACTAGGATGATTATAAGCCTCTTTTCCAACGCTCGATCTATTGAAGTTATCTCATCTTCACTAGTGCCTTTGCTTTATTCTTTATTTATCTCTCCAAAAGGCAAAGTGTACACGAATATAATCTTTACATACTTGAATAAGTTTAGTCTTTACATCCAAAATCGTGTGTCATAAACATCTCAACAGGCAACATGCCATTCTAGAACTACACACGGCCTGATTCTCGTGTAACCCGAGATATGTAGGCAACTCAGAGACCGGGGTTCGGCCAAAAATACCCCAAAACTCCCATTTTCCCTTTTCCAATTATTTTGCCTACCAGTCGTGACAAAATTGGCTACTCCGTCAACTATCTTTGCCCGAAGACTTTTTACTTATCCCCACGTAAGGAGGAGCAGCTGTTGACACCCAATTTTGTCCCTCCTTTTTTCGAATGTGGCTATAATTTAACTTAAAGGTGCAATTTAACTATTTGTGCAAAATGTGCATTAGAAAGCATGCATGTACGTGCGTTATCCCCTATTTATATATTACATATTTAAATGTGGCTATATTATGCAATTCTGCATCATTTAGGCTATTTGTCAAAGTATGGTTGTTTGTGCAATTTTAGTACATTTATAACATTTGTAGTTATTTATACTTAATTAATTTAATTTGACACTAATTGTTCTTTATGCGTGTTATTTTATTTATATGATATATGTATATTTATATTGCACCTTTAATTAAAATACGTCCAATTAAAATACCTCCATTCCAATTTTCAATATTCTGTTACAAACGTTTTATTCCATCTTGAACCTAGACAAAGAAGGGTCCAAGTACATCCTTTATATATCCCTTTTCCTAAAACCAGTCAAAGTTCATCCTTCCCCTAATCTCTCCCTCAATCTTTCAATTATAATCAAATCCCTCCAATCACTCAAAATCCCTATCCTAATCTCCTCCCCCAATCTCTCATAATTAAGAGAATCCCACAATTATTTCCCTAATTCCCCAAACGTCTATTTCCATGGGGGGACATTACATATACTGTACACAAAAAAATCATCAGCACATGGACAAACAGGGACCACATTCAAAGTCACTCCCATCATCTTCTCCACTCTCCCCCACACTCCCCTAGTCGTTTTTCCCCTCCGTTGTCCCCCCTCCAAAAAAAACAGCATAGACAAATATACACACACACCCACCTATCTCTCTTCATCAAGACACACTGCCTCCATCGTCCTGTCCTTCTCTCACTCACAATTACACACACACAGTGCACAAACCTGTCACACCTCACCCCTCATCTTCTTCCCCAAAAAAACCAACCTTACACCCCAAAACCCGACATCCATATACAAACACCACTTACACACGCACACACAATAATCGAACAGAACAAAGAGAAATCGGGGGTGGGGATACAGATCGGGAATCAGGGGTGTTAGAGTTAAAACCAGTGAAAAAGAGAGATTGGGCATTTAGGTGTCGAAACAGACGGTGGTCGATCCGCCACCACCACCGGAGATGGCGATGCCGTTAGCAGAAAATGCTGTCGGGCAGCGACAATCGAAAATAGAGGACAACGGAAGTTTGAATCCGGGTTGCAGCGATGCCAACGGAACTCTGTCTGGCAGTCGCTCCCCTTCCTTCTCCATGCCATTGCTATGACGCCGATGATGTTGCTAGCCTGTTTTGGTTCCCACTCCGTTGTTCCATCGTTTCATTGAGATTTGGTCATCGGAGTTGCGGATCTGTTTCTTGGTTCTCGTAACAGGCTCTTGAAATGATTTATTGGTCACCTTCATCGTTTATGCGTTGGTTAAATCATCACGACGATACTTGAGGAGTGATGCTCCGATTGCTTTCTGCCACGCTATTGCTTTTTCTGTGATTTTTTTAAGCTATCCTATACTTGCGTTAAATTGCTATAATATTTTGACTGAAATATTCTTTGACTCGATTTTGTCCTTTGTGAGACAGATTACAGCCTCTGTTGGTGATCCGGTCGAGGCTACTAAAATGCTTGAACATTTACTGGAGATAAACTGATTTTGAACAGATATTTGGCCAATGAAATTATTTTTTAATTTGAGGCCTACCCACAAGGAATTGACGGATATATAACGAACTGACGTATATACAACGAATTGACGGACACTACACCAATTATGGCAATGAAAAAATATATTTACATGTATTGAGGCCTCGGGACTAGTTTGAACATGATACTACACTTGTACAGTCCCATTCCCGTGTCCCTAAAATAAAAAGGCTATGATGACGTGTATGAGCTGTAATTGCAAAACGAGCCGGCGATGGAGTGGTGAGACCGGCACTTGGCATGGCAACACGACCGGCCGGCGTGTTTGCAGTCGTACCGACGTCTCTAACTTCTAACCGATTCATACAAACCTGAGCCTACATTTTTATAAAATCCCTTTCCCCCTTTATTTTATTTTTATTATTATTATTCTGATATTTTATATTGTTTATTATCATTATTATTTTTATTAATACTAACTTATTTTCTTTATATTTTTGCGAGATAAAATTGGACGAAAGACGATGGTCTATTTTGAAAGAAAACAATTAGAAGAAAATCCTTTTATTATTTTCATTATTATTATTTATTAATATTACTAGTATCATTATTATTCTTATTATTTACTTTATTAATTTTTGTACTAATTCATATTTTAATATTTTTTGCGAGGTACATCGTGGTGAAATTACTAAAGACAACCCTTTTCGAAAAAGGATAAAAATATTCAAACTCAGTGACTTTATTTAATTTCGTTTCATTAATTTTGTTCACAATTCGTACTAACTCATTTATTTATTTTGCAAGGCACGAGACGAATATTTATTATTTGTCTTTAAATTTGTATATCATGGCTTAAATATTTTATTGCTTAGTTAGTTTAATTACTTACTCAGAATCTCAAGTATTTAGTCCGGCCGGTAAACCACATTTGGTGGAGATGCCTAACCCCTTCCTCTCGGGTTAACTCGAACCCTTACCTAGATTTCTGGTTCGTAGACTAAGTTTCGGAGTTAATTATAAAATTAGCTAGAAACAAAGTAGGTGCCCTAATACGCCTAGTTAAAAAATATGTTAGGTAGCGACTCCAACTCTTTACCCGTGAGTTACCCAATAAGTCGAGCCCTATTTCGAACTTTAACCGGTTCGGGTAAAAATAGGATGCGACATACCTTTTGCTGAGTGATTACATGGCCTAGATACTCCACTTCCTGAACTCCAAAGCTACATTTACTGTTTTTAACATAGAGCTGATGTTTCCTCAAAATAGCAAAGCTCGGTTCTAGATGGCCAAGGTGTTGCTTCCAAGTTGTGTTGTATATCAAAATGTCATAAAAAAACACCAAAATAAATTTCCTGAGGTGCTGAGAAAATACCGAGTTCATCAAACTTTGAAATATAGATGGAGCATTTGTAAGTCCAATTGTCATAACTAGGAACTTAAAATGGCCATGGTGAGTTCTGAATGCAGTCTTAAAAATGTCAGAATCATTCATCCTTATCTGATGGTAGCCTGATCTGAGGTCCAGCTTAGAAAGGTATTTCACTCTTTTTAGTTCATCCAACAACTCCTATATGACACGGATGGAAAATTTGTCCTTAACAGTACTTTTATTCATCTCTCTATAATCTACACGCCTCCTCCATGTGCCATCTTTCTTCTTAACCAAAACAATGAGAGAAGAGTAAGGACTGCTACTGTGTTTGACTACTCATGAAAAATCTTTTCTATTTCTTCTTTTTGGACAACTGGATACCTGTAAGGTCTCACAGTGATAGAAGAGGTGCCCTTCTTGAGTATAATCTTGTGGTCATGCATCCTGTGGGGTGGTAGGGCCTTGGGTTCTTCAAAAAAATCTTTATATTGATCTAATAACTTGTTCAGTTGCAGCTGATCTGTAGATACCTTTGTAGCACTTATAAAATTGTAGGAGCTCACTGCTTGATTAGATTCAACATCTTCATTGCCTTTCCATACCCATTAACATCATAGACAATAAAGGTATTTGTGACATCAACTTGTTCATCCGATCCTAATTGACTAGTTTAACATCAGCAGACATCATACATCTCAAAGAAACCTTCTTCTCTCCTACCTTAAAATCCATTCTCAACTGCCTAAAGTTCCACCTTATATCTCCCAAGGTAACTAACCATTGAATGCCCATGACTATACTGCAACTCCCCTATGGTAATATAAACATATCAGATGTTAAAGTCATCCCCTGCATTTTCCAAGAAAATGCCTCACTCATATAAGTACTATACATTCTATTCCCATCAGCAATAGCCACTGAGAAAGGAGGAATGATTTTCAAAGAACAACCCAGCCTTTTAGCAGTATTCAAATCCAAGAAATTATGAGTGCTGCTAGAATCCACCAAAATGTGTATAGACTTTCCCCCGGTGGAAGCAATAACCTTCATAGTAGTGTAGTCAAATAAATGGTCATTGCATGCATAGAAACCTGCAGTGTGATCAAAGAATAACTGCTAGTTCCAGGTGAATAATCAATGCATTGCCAGTCAGTGTTAACCTCTTCATCCTCCTCTATACTCAATGGTAGTTCCTCCACTTCTATACATAATAACTGTCCTTTCTTGGAACAATTATGATTTGGAGTGTATTTCTTATCACAATAGAAATGCAAGTTCTTGCTTATTTTGTCTTCTAGTTTAGTTGGGTTAATATCCTAGTGTTTCTGGGAAAAGGTTGGTAAGTTTAGGAAGTATAGGTATGATTTGGCTTGTAGGTAGTAAGTGATCCGGAAGTAGGATCACTGGTGGTAAAGGAAGAAGTAGTGGGTTGTTTATTTAGGGCAAGTGTTGTTTCTTGGATCTTGGCTAAACTGATGGCCCTCTATAAAGTTCTAGGGGCATGCATAGTCATTGGTAAACCTATGTTAGGTTTTAAGCCTCTCAAAAAACAACTAATCACATATTCTTCAGCCAGTTCTACTATAGTCAGTAATTCATCATATATATCCATATAATCTTGCACGCTACCAGTTTGTTTCATATCTTTGATATCTCCCATTAGGTCATCATACAGTGTAGTACTAAACCTAGCAAACAAAGCATGAACATACTCACCCCAAGAAGGTCATTCTCTGCTAATGCTTCTTTTCATGAACACCTGATTCCATTGCAGTGCCTTCCCTTCCAGGTGCAGAGATGCTAACTTCACCTTTGATCTACCTGGAGTCCTGACTACATTAAAGTACTGCTCACTTCTATAAACCCAATCCTTTAAGTCTGTTTCATCAAATTTTGGGAATTCCACCTGATGATTTCCAGCGGCTATTATGAATTCATCTTTCTATCCAACTTCTCTTACCAAGTTATCACCATTGCAATAACTAGTAGTTGGTATTTCTGGAATTCTTCCCCCATTCAGGAAAGAAGCACACATTTTCTTCGTATCTTCAAACGATTGGGTCTGTTTCTCTTCAAATGCCCTTTGTTGGTCTTCAAAAGTTCTTTCAATTGTACCCTTGAATTCATCAAAGGATCATTTCAATCCATCAACTTCCCTATGCAAATCAGAATACCTAGTGCTTTCTGCCATGAAATTAGTTGCCGAGGGTCGCTGGCTCTGATACCAAAATGATACGACTGATTGAAGTAGCAAGAAGAAGAGTCAAATCTCTAAGAAGGTTCAATTCGAACACCTCTAAACAAGATCTAGAAATAGCAAAGAAATGGAAATTGTATTGATACGGAAGACGGTTACAAAAGGAAGAAGAAGGAATACAATCAATTCACTCACAAGATTCTCGATGATCCTCTCTCCTTGATTTTTCCCTCTGTTTATATCAGCAAATCCTAGCTAACTTCCCTAACTAACTGGGGGGATTGGCATGGCAGGTCTCCCCAAGTCTTTTTTGTGTGGAAAAAGGCTCAAGTTTTAAACATGAATTCTAGGGTCCTCATTTAATTAGTGTTATTAACTATGTAACATTCTCACCCCAATGTTTTGTAAGTTGCACAATAGTCCATGTATATAAAGTAGTTTTTTGCCAAATTTGGCCATTCCCTAGCTGCTTTCCCTCTCTCCTCTCCCCCGTTTTCCCTCCATTTTTCCACATTCCATTCCCGCCCAAAGCTCCACCATAGCTGCTGAGCTTCCTTTCGTATTTCGAAATAATACCCATTCCACCATAGCTGCTGAGCTTATTATCTTGAATATCCTTTCCAGTTTTAGGCAATACAAGCTGAGATCCCCCACATTTGGGTTATACGGAATTTCGTTAAATCTGGTCGTCGTTTCTTATCCATTAAAGGAGAAATCTTGTTCCTCCAATTTTAATCGTATCAATCCAGTCATATCCGGTAAGTGTACTAAATTTTCGAACATGTTTTTTGTTGTTTTTGTTGATTCGGGGTTGTTACGGATTCAGTTCCTCCGAACAATCTGCGTGAAATTCCAAACACCATTTCGACTTTCCTATGGCCGTAATTGTAATTCCAAACATATCGCTGGCGTTTTACGCGGCGTATGTATATTATTGGAATTTTCACAGATAATGTTCGGAACATTCTGTAGGATGTTTGAGCGTTCTGTTGAAGTTTGGAACATCTTGCATTAAGCATCGAAAAAGTGTAAGGTGATGTTCAGAACGTCTGCATGAGATGTTCCAAACGAGCAATACTGAGGTTCGGAACATCTTGCATCGAGCAATGAAAAACTGTAATCTGATGTTCAGAACGTCAGGAAGATGTTCCAAACGAGAACATTGAGGTTTGGAAACATACTGTATAAATATTAGTAATACTAATAGTTGGTCATTCCAATTTATTGCAGGTGACCATCGATGGGTGAGGTTATATTGGGAGTTAATTATCAAGGTGAATGGGTGGAGCGTTCTAAATGTTATGCTTGGGTTCCGAAGGTTAAAGAGTCAAGACCCATTCTTGTGCCTAGAGATGTTACGTATGATGTTCTACTTAACAAAATCATCGGAAGTTGGGGGATAAGAGACAATCCGAGGGATATTTGCATTACTTACATGCTGAGTGTTGCCGCAAATCAAAAGACTCCTCCCGTTACAATAAGAAACGATGATGATGTACGCCTTTATATGGCTGACGTTGATCGTAATGGTGCTAGGCCCACACTAAGGGTAATTGTGGTTTCAACGACGGAGGAATGTGTTGGTTCTAATGACCAAGAAATGCCAAATATTGGAGGGCATGATTTTAGTCAGCGATTGGATGACTTACATGAAGAAGTAGCAGAAGAAGACAGAGGAGGAGGGGTAGAAGAAGACAGAGCAGGCGTAGATGTAGATGAAGAAAAAGAAGAAGAAGTAGAAGACAAATATGTAGAGGAACATCCTGCCATTTATACCCCTGTGTTTCCAACACAAAGCAGCGAGCCGATATTTCACTTCGTTGATGGCACAGGTTTTGAAAAAGGTATGACTTTCCCCAATAAGAAAGAACTGGTCACCAAATTGAAGATTGCAGCAGTTAAACATCGTTTTAATTACAAACCATTGAAGAATACTGCAAAGATTTTTAATGCTAGATGTTTAGATGTGAAATGCAAATGGTGGTTAAGGGCAATGAGGTATAAAAGTAATGATAGGTTCTACATTAGCGTTTACAATAACATGCACACATGCGGTGTCCAACATCATTCCAGTCATAATTCACACGCCTCTGCCCGGATAATTGGTGAGTTCATGAAAGGTAAATATTTAATGGGAAAAGGTCCAACCACAAAAGCTGTCAGGGAGTCCCTTAACAACGATTTTGGTTGTAAGGTTAGCTACTGGAAGTGTCTTAGGGGCTGTCAATTTGCAAAATCTTTGACACGGGGAACACATGCGAAAGGTATTGAAATTCTTGATGCTTATGCTTATATGGTTAGGAGCAAGAATCCAGGAACCAAGACAGATTTGAGGCTTTCTAGCACAGGGAAGTTCTTGTATTTTTTTCTCTCTTATGGAGCGTGGATCAGCGGATTTACTTACGTGAGAAAAGTCCTAGCCGTTGACGGTACATATTTGTCTGGCGAGTATGGAGGGGTCTTGCTGTCTGCTGTTGCTCAGGATGCAATGAGTCACGTATTCCCTGTTGCTTTTTGTGTTGTAGACAAAGAGTGCGACGACTCATATGAGTATTTTTTTCGAACAATTACGCTGCATAGTTTCAGATAGTGAAGAGTTGTGCATAGTTTCGGATAGATATCCGAGCATCTCGAAAATGGTCGCCCAAGTGTTTCCTTCTGCACACTATGGAGTTTGCATGTGGCACCTTGGTGAAAGCATCCGAACAAAGTTTCAGTTTGGATTCAGTCTTCATAAATACTACACTGCAGCAAAGGCATACAGGGTAGAGGAATTCAATGATGCTATGAATGAGATCAGGGCTGTTGATTGGAGGGTAGCGGATTATCTTGAAAATGTTGTTGGCTATTGTTGACACCCAATTTTGTCCCGAAAATTATAATCACTTTTTAAAAAAAATATAAATAAATAAATAAGATCAAAATTTTGAAATCTAAAGTAATCAATTGATTTTGATGAAAGAAGGCCAATTTTGCAATGCATAGCCTAATTTCTATCCTACCCATGCAGTTCCTAAGTTCCCTAATTTATTCTAAAATAGGCCAAATGTGCAATGCACAACCTTCAATTAAACCACCCCGCGCAACCCCTTCCCTTCCCTGATTTACCCTAAAAGAGGCCAAAATAGTTACTGATCTTAAATGCTATCCTATTTGTGCAAAGCACATATATACATTACACAACACACACACATGCATTTCCCTTTCAGTGGCCCATCAACCCACAACACAACCCTTTCCCCCACTTTCAGAAATCCCAACCCGTTTACCATAACCCTCAACCCGCGATTTCAATTTCGAATTCCCCCAAAACTCGAGCAAAAATCCAAAACCCTTGGTCCCCACCCCCTCTCCAGCTCATCTTCTCCGTACAGAGGTACAAGAAGCCAATCTTAAGCGTTCGTTTCGAATCGAGTTCTAATCCAGGCCGTGAATCAATTCAAACGGCTATTTTCCCTTGAAAATCAGGGTGAAATTAGTACAATCCGAGAGGATTATACTATTTTGACCCTGGTTTTCAAAAGGGAAAAGCAAAAGGAGGAGGGTTAAATTCGATTTTTTCTAGTGGGAGCAGAACCCTAGCCTAGCAGGTATATATATTTCTTATTCAGTTCATTTTTAGGGGGGTTGGGATCTTTACATAACAAAAACGGCAGCATTGATATATTTTCAGATTTTTCTCTCAGTTAAAAAAATATATACTCATAGTGTTTTAGTTTCTGGTTTGGGAGTCGAACGTCGCTTTGGATTTCGTGTCATCGCTTTCATTGTTTCAAGTCGTCGACCTTCTTGAAGTCGCTTAGTCGAGTCGTGTTCATTTTTTTGAATCCTCGCCCGGTTCACTGCCCTTAAGCAGGTTAAATTCAAAACTTTACATTCTTCTTTTACACCAGCTTATATGTATATTTTTCCTGCTTATTGGAACTGATTCAAATATGATATTAACTGAGACTATTGTATGAAGTTAAAGTTTGTTAACTCCGTTTTGCACAGGGTATTGATCTGTCAATGTGTTTCTGAATATGGTTCAGTTTTTGATAGTCTAAATCAGTGTTTAACGATAAAACAAGTCAGGTTTCTATTCGATGAAATATAAAGCTAGGGATTATATGTATGTCTAGTGGTAAAAAGATATGTTGAGCTCGAGAAGTGATTCATGCCCCACTTAAGTTAACTGCTGATTTTGGAAAGCCTATAAAACTGTTTAACTTTGAGCCTGAATTGTATTAAAGTATGAAACTTTGTCATGTTTAATGTCCAGTGTTTGAGATTGGTTTTGCTTAGCTAAAAGGATATGGTAAATATTCCTTTGTTTCGGATCTCTGCCTATTTGATGTTGTTTTGGAGGTTGTTCAGTTTGTTGATGAGCCGAGGGGGACAGGATAGTGTAAGGAGTATGTGAGGGATGTAATAGAGGCAGCAGGGATCTGGGTTTGGTTCAGGTTAAATCTTGGCTAGCATTTTAGTGAAGGGATGCAGGGTGAGCTGAGCCTATCTTTGTTTTGAGCAGAGAAGCTTAGGTCTAGGTGGTTGTTCAGCCTGTGAGGTGTGTGCCAGTGTCTGGTAAGCTGAGGGAGTTATAGAGGTTTGAAGGTGTAAGTTCAGGAGAGTGCGTGTGTTTCTCTGTTGTAAGTGTATGTAGTGGGTGTGTTTAGTGAAGTGTTGGCAGTCCTGGAGAATGTCTTGGTTGTCTGAGGGAGTTAGAGTGAGGGTCTGGAGCAGTAATGGAGATAGTGTAGTGTAGTCTGTGAGGTGAATGAAGGTAGTTGCCTGGGGATCTCAGGGGTTTGTCCAGGATGTTTTTGTGAGCTTCAGTTGCATTGATTTTATGCAATATGTATGTGCAGGCTGTCCAGGGGTTCAGGGTGCTCTCTGTTTGTTTCAAAGGGGTAGCAACTGAGTAGTGCTTTGGTTGTGAGAGCAGAGGGTATGTGAAGTTGGCTCGTGTGAGAGTGTGAGGGAGTGCTGCATGTATAAGACTTAATCTATCGTTTTGGAGGGTGTCTTGGTAGTCCGCAGGTAATCTAAAATTTGTAGTTCAGTATAAATGGTTGTCTAGCTAGCTCCGTTTAGTTGGAAGTAGAGCATTAACAGTGATTTGTTCGTTTGAAGTTTATGCTTAGTGCTGAAACATCTGAATCACTCTCTTCTTTTGAAATCTAGTTTTTTTTTTTGTGTAGACACCTCTACCTGCTAGTGAAGTTAAAGCTTTTACATGTTCTTGTTCTATGAAAATTAAGATAGATTAAGATGAATTAATTTAGAACTAGCTAATTTTGTTTGAATCTGTAAGCTTGTTCCTTGATGATTAATAGTTCAGAAAACTAGCACATCTTGAAGGGTTATTTAGACATGACAAGTTTTCTCCTTTAATTATGAGATGTTGCCTTAAACTGGACTGAATCAAATTTGACATCATATTTGAAAGTTTGCCTATAACTTCATTAATTCTTACCGTTTCTATTAGTATTGGAGGTTAAGTTGTTAACTCACTTTTATCCATAATGCTAAAGGTGATGGTTGGTTTGAGTTCATCTCTGTTTAAAAATGATAAAGCCATGGGAGTTTCTTAATTAACTTATGGTTAGCTTTTAGTGAGTAGTGTATAAAAATTGAGTTTTGAGTTTGAAATTATCTAGCTTCTGTCAAAGTTCTTGGAAGTTCTTTCTGTCAAATGAAGCAATAGAGCAAGTCCCTCAGATCCGAAAGTTTGAGACTTTTGCCTTATGAATCATCGTTATGTGGTTCTATTTAGTTAACATTTTGTGGAAATTTAGTTTGTTAGTTTCATTTCTTCCATGTGATATTTTGGTGGTATCCTTCATTAATGGAATAAGATTTCTTTTTCTATGTCTAATAAACCTCGAGCTGAATATGCTTCAGTATAAAGAAAATATTGGTCTGAGGTTTATAATCTGTGTACATCATGTTTGGACAAGTGCTAATCTTTATTTCTCATTTTCTTTTGCATAAACACTTGGGATCGAGTTCGAGTTGCTCAACTCACAAATTGGGATCGGCTATTTGCATTTGGAAGATACTTGAATCGCTCCGCATTTTCGGGACTTGATATCCCCGAAAATGTAAAACAAAAAATGAATAAATGAAAAGCCTTGTGAAATACAAGGCTCGACTTGAGTTCGCTATCCCGGGTTCTATTTTCTGAAACTCCCTCTCTCCCGTCCCTTTAGAAAGCATGTTTTAGGACTTTGTGAACTGAATTAGGACTTTGTATGATTAGAAGCCTGGTAGGTTAGCCGCTTAAATTGAAATTGTTATCTTATTGTTTGTCTAAGATCGTTTATAAATTGCATATCCCGTCTCTTTGGGACTCGCCAGTTAATTTAAGATAGTAGAAACCTTTAGTTAATTATCGAGTGCAAAAGAAATAAAATTAACATTGTACCTATTTATTCATTATTTATATTTAGTCAATTATTTATCCATTTATCAATTTATATATTTACTCATTAATTAAATTAATTAAGTAGCATTTATTATTAATTTATTTGTTTAATCTCAATTAATCATTTATCTACCTAATCAATTATAATTATTTATTCACTTAGTTATTCATTTATCTATAAAATTATTTAAGTGGTATTTATCTATTATTTTATTTATTCATTCTATTTATTTATTTAATTAATTAATTCTAATTAACTATTTATTTGTTTAATCAATTATATTTATTTATTTAATTAGTTAACCATTATTGTTCATTCTTTATCTTATTGAAATCATATAATATTTATTTATCTAATTAAGTTAGTTATCCAATTAATTAATCAATCAATTATTATACTTTATCCAATCATTTGTTAAATTTATTTACTTAATCTTATTTAACACTTATTTATTTAATCAACCAATCAACCCTTATCTCATTATTCATTTAATTAATCTTAGGTTTTGTTCAAGTATTGTCATAATCAATTTTATCTTCTTTATACTATTCATTATTTATTTATCTTTATTTAAAATTTATCCTAAATTAATTATCTTTAATTAAAATTCGTGAAAATCGCCGGATTAACCGCTTTTAGCGGATTTTCGAAAGTGCTCCCGCTAGGGACCTTCTTTCGAATTTAATAGAACCACTTACTCAAAATCTCTGGAATTTAATTTCCTTTTAAAATAAGGAAATAATTGCACTCTTTAGTTAACTTAGGTTCCTAATAATCCTTAAATTAGGTGGCGACTCCAAAGAAACCCTTTGGAGTCTCCATTTTGTTGAACATTATACCCGAAACCTATCTTTTTCTTAAAAGAAAGGGTAATTAATTTTGGGGTTCAACAGCGTGGCGACTCCGCTGGGGATACACAAATGGTTCTAACCAAAAGATTTTCACGAATATGCTTTATTTATATACGTATTGATTGTATGTATGCGTAGTTTAACTCTTTTATTGTTTGCATGCCTAAACTAGTATGTGTAGAATTTATTGATGTGAATGAATATATGGAAGCATGTTCTTTTATTTGTGCATAGTCCGCATTCCGTTCATATTTCCTCCCTCATGGAGCATGTCAATTCTCTTTCACCTCCTCGATTTCATCACGGGGGGCCCGCATGACGGGCAATAATACAGGAAGGGCATTGTCCTTCCTAAGTCTCTGAATTTCTTTCGTGTCACCAAAGTTAGTTGGGGTATGGTTTGCCTGGTTTTGTCATGGCCGGTTTTACTGGTTTATGGGGCCAGGTTTATCCCGCGTAGGTCTGAATCAGCCTCAACCGTTAGCCCACTCTTAGAAGGAGATTAGGTCATGCATGCATATACACCTTAGTTTGGACCCGGTCCTTGATACCGTTTCCAGGAATAAGAAACCGCCCTTTTGTCAACGGGTTCTTGAACCCAACGACAATGCATATTATGTGTTGTGTGATAACGAATCCTCAGTCCTAACCATGTTTTGAGCGAAATCAGATTTAGAATTTTGTCTCCTATGTTGTCTTTTAGGTCAGAAAATGGAAGAATTTAGCAGAATTGAGATCATAATGCAGATTTTTTGTGAACAAGGTGGAATTGTAGTCGGGGGAAAAGTTAGGCGGATTTGGTTGGCTTGTGTTTTGGAGATGGTCTGGTGTAGTGAGATCTAAGAGGCGAAGCCCCTGGTGTCTTTAAAAGATCAGTGGGGTCCCTCTCGAGAATGGCTTTGCGTGTGTGCAGGCCCGTGTTGACTAACCAGCTGCAAATTCTTATGGAATGAAGTATGCTTGTCGCATACTAGGAGAGTGAAGCCCCTATGTCTATAAACGACCAATGGGGTCCCTCCTTGTAGACCAGTGAGGTCTTGGCTACCTAGGAAACTGAGAGGCTTGATCAAAGCTGAGGACCAGTGAGGAGTCCTATGAACAAGGTCTGTGAGCCTTGCAAAACCTAGGAAGCTGAGAGGCTTGTCCAAAGCCAAGGACCAGCGAGGTTTAATTTTTAAAAAGGGTCAATTGGAACCTTTTATGATTTGCAGTCTGGCATTGTGAAGGCAGTTGGAAATCTCACCCCTGGATGTTGTAAATAATTGGGAGTTGTGTTTGGAGAAGTGTGGATGTTTACAAAAGGTGTATGGGGGTTGTTTCAGGTTTTAGGCATTTGGGTGTAGAATTTTGTGCAAACGTTTGAGGAGCATGAACTGTGTTGGAATTTGGAGTTGATACCAACTTTTGAAGATAGTTGGGATAATGGAATTGCAATGTCGAGGCGGAGAGTTGATTGTTATCGATTATTGTTATTATTTATCACTTACTCTAAATCTGAATTGCTCAAAACTGGCATGAACTATTTTTCGTTACCACTTGTTTGCGCGTCTTAGGCCCACCTCTGGCACAAAGAGGCACCTTATAGGGTAGGAAGCGTTCGCATTTTTATTTACGCTCAACTAATTGTGATTGCCACATGCCAACTTGTTTAAAATGCAAAGCGCTACGTGACGCGCGCTACGTGATTGTATGCAATGTTGTTAATGACACGCAAACTAACATAGTTTACCTTTTGAATTTTTCTTTTGTTTTGATTATTCCCCAAAACAGAGAGAGTTTGATTCGTGTTGACTCCCGAGTTAATTAAGTGTCTGATCTAAAGTGGAGCTAGCAATGACTGATTTGACTGATGATCAGACTGGTATCCCTGAATCATCTAATGAGCAGGCAGCTGTTGTTCCTGATGAACGAATCTTCAGAATGGCTAAGCAGATTGAATGTATGCAAGCTGAACTAGAAAGAATAAAAGGGTCGAGCTACAGAAACGTGCCAGCCGTGCCATCAACTCTGAATCCCGATGTTGAAACTGCTAATCCGGGCATGCCTTTAAATTCCGGTGTCATTCATATACTTGCACCAGTTAACGACATCCCAAATGCATTCATTAACCAGAACAACTTGCCTCACTATCAATATTTACCTGCCAAAGATACTCATCGTCCTCCACAATCCAAAGCACTCATTTCTGTGGCTGTTGCTCCTCAAAATGTCAATGACCCAAGACAAGGATATCCCCAAGCCCAGTATTATGAGCATGACCCTAATGGCAAGAATGTGGACTTCACAGGCTATCCGCCACGGAATGAAGTGCCCATAACTATGGAAAAACAGGGAAAGACAAGTGAACAAGAGGAGATAATCCAAGCAATGAAAATCATGCAGCAATCTATTAAAGATCTGCAGATGACTAAGAAACATCAAAGCACCTCCTACCGCAGTCTTTATCTATTCCCGGACATTACTCTTCCTCCCGGGTTTAAAGTGCCGAAATTTGACATATATGATGGTCATGGTGACCCATTTGCTCATTTAACCAAGTACCTCAACAAAATGAGGGTTGCGAGAGGCAAAGAAGAACTTCTGATGGCTTACTTCAGCCATAGTCTGGAAGGTATTGCTGCTGAATGGTTTGCCAGACAAGACATAAGCAAGTGGCATGAGTTCGATGATATAGCTGGTGATTTCACAAAGCAGTTTGAGTACAATGTCGAGGTGGCTCCTGACCTTATAAGCTTGTCCAATCTGAAGAAGAAACCAACAGAAACCTTTAGGGAATACGCACTGAGGTGGCGAGAACAGGCTGGAAGGGTGCAACCACCAATGACCGAGAAAGACATGGTGAAGTACTTCATCCAAGCCCAAAATGATTCTTATTACATGCATTTGCTCCCTATGATGGGTAAACCCTATTCTGAACTTCTTATGATGGGAGAAATGGTTGAAGAAGGGATTAAGACGGGGAGAATTGTAAGTTTTGCTACAGTGAAAGCAACTGCGCAAGCCATCCAGACTGGTTTGGGAAATTTAGAAGAAAGAGAGAAAGAAGTTGGCATTATTACTACCAAGAACTCATTATCCCAGCCTACTCACCAAAGCAATCCACATCCAGGCTACAATGCTCAACCCGTTTACTACCAGCAATCATTTGGCCACCAATCAGAAATTACCAATCCCCAAGTCCGCACTTTTCAAAATCACCTAGCCGTACCAAAGCCACGCACTAATCCTGTCAAGAAGACATATAAAACCTACACACCTTTAACGGAACCTTACAGTCAGCTTTATGAAAGGCTAAGGGCAGCTGGAGTGATTCACCCTATTGCTGATGCAACCCCTAATCCTCTTCCGAAATGGTTCGATGGAACAAAAAATTGTGCCTATCATTCAGGGGCTCCAGGACATGACACTGAAAATTGCCACAGTCTAAAAAATGCAGTTGAAACTCTAATCCAAGAAGGTTCGATTCAACTCATTGGGAACACACCTGCTGATAATAACCCTTTGGTAGATGATGAGTATGGCATACACTTGATATCCGTCGATGAGGCTGAAAAAGGGACCATTGTGATCCCAAAGAGCCAAACAACAAAGAAGAGCTCTCGAACTTACAAAGTCGGGAGGACCAAATGCTTTCAACGCAGAGGACAAATCAAGACAAACCCAAACTGGGGCAGATTTTATTGAAGAATTATTTGTTGCCAAAGAAGGTAAAAGTAAATGCCTAGCCAATATCAAATCAAGCACAATCAAGAGATACTACATTTGACAAGCGGCAAAATCAGTCTTTTCATTTCAATGTAATTTTCTATGTAATGCGAACTACGCGTAACCTGATTCCCAAGGCGGGATACGTAAGCAACTCACATAGAGCTCGGTTACACTAGCGTAGGATTCCCCTATTTCCTCTTTTATGTAATTTTGAACTACTTTGGGTCTGATTCCTGGAATGGCAACAGGATAAGTAAGCAATCCACTTCGGATTCGATCAGATTTTGTAATGCTTAGGGCTTGTTTATCTTTGATGATGTAATTCCAAACTACGCATCTGGGCAGATGTGTAGGCATTCCAATTCGGATTCGGCTTCGTACTTAGATTGCCATACTTCCCCAAAATCTTTATGTAAGCAGAACTACGCACAGTCTGATTCCCGTGGAGGGATACGTAGGCGTTCTTAACGGGCTCGACTCTATAATATTAAAATTTCCAGTCTCCCCTAAGGTAAGCAACTGGGGCAAATTTTGCAAGGCAAGTTGAAGATTTGAAAGATCATAACTGGGGCAGATTTTGCAAAAATCCGTATTGCTTGACAAAGATAAGTTGGCCAAGTCTCAAAAGACGGATCGCAAATCTAGACAAAGGGAGAAGAAGGAAACGGTTGAAGGATGAAGGCTCGAGTCAGCATGAATCAAACGCTCCCCCCTCCCTCTCAAAACTAACAATTTTTTTTTTGAGTGCAGGAATTCTCAAAGCAGCAAAATGAGGAAAACTAAGCAACCATCAATTCCTCGGAAATTATTTGTCATACACAGTGGACAATGTTGCCAAGATAACCGACCGAGATTAGAAGCGTTATTTGATTCATCGCATATGCGAAACGATTTTATTTCTCTCTCTATTTCTGCCCTTGCTTAATCAAAACTTTATTGCTTTATTGACAACTCTACTTTACACTTTGCAGGAATTAAGCATTAACTCCAGTTTTGCTCAAAGACAATACTCAACTCTTTATGGCTTCACAAAATATAAGCCGGACGGCTTAAACTCTTACTTTATATCTCCTTTATCTTTGACATTTTCTTGTCCATATGAATTTAATGAAAACTTTATTTTGCAGGCTATTCTACCATTTATTTTACAAGTACCAACATCAAGCCTATTGGTGACAACCGAAGATGTCACTTATTGTCATTATTTACCGTTGACAACCGGTGATATTATTTTGGCAAAATTGTTGCCAAACTTTATCATAGACTACTGATCGAAGTAGTATTGGTACCGCAAACCATCAAGGATGCTATTATCGAAGACACTTTCAATATTGGATCCATCGTACACAATCGGTGGTATTATTCCAATGGCTTTTATATTGGATCCATCGTACACAAACGATGGTATTATTTCACGGGCTTTCTACTTTAGATCTATCGTGTTCAATCGATAGAATTATTCCAATGGCCTTCTTATATTGGAATCATCGTACACAATCGGTGGTATTATTCCAATGGCTTTCAATATTGGAATCATCGTACACAATCGATGGTATTATTCCAATGGCTTTCTTATATTGGATCAATCATATACAATTGGTGGTTTTATTCCAATGACTTTTATATTGGATCCACCGTACACAAACGATGGTATTATTTCCAGGGCCTTCTACTTTGGATCTATCGTATACAATCGGTAGAATTATTCCAATGGCTTTCTTATATTGGAATCATCGTACACAATCGGTGGTATTATTCCAATGACCTTCTTATATTATTCCAATGGCTTTCTTATATTGGATAAATCATATACAATTGGTGGTTTTATTCCAATAGCCTTTTATGTCGGATTTATCGTATACAATCGGTTGCATTATCTCAACGGTTTTTTATTATGATGGTTTTATTATCCAGTCTATCGTATACAATCGAAGACGTTATTATTGAAGCCTATCGTAGACAATCGAAGGCCTTATCATTGAAGCCTACCATAGACAATCGGAGGCCTTATTTTGAAGTCTATCGTAAACAATCGAAGACGTCATTATCATTTAAAGCCTTCCATAAACAATTGGAGGCCTTTTTATGAAGCCTATCGTAGACAATCGAAGGCGCTATTGTTATGGAGCCTACCGTAAACAATCGGGGGCCTCATTATGAAGTTTATCGTAAACAATCGAAGACGTCACTATCATTTGAAGCCTACCATAAACAATTGGAGGCCTTTATATGAAGTCTATCGTGAACAGGCGAAGACGTCATTATCATTGAAGCCTACCATAGACAATTGGAGGTCTTATTATGAAGTCTATCATGAACAGGCGAAGACGTCATTATCATTGAAGCCTACCATAAACAATTGGAGGCCTTTTTGTGAAGCCTATCGTAGACGATCGAAGGCGCTATTGTTATGAATCCTACCATAGACAACTGGAGACTCGATCATGAGTCATTGCCGAAAGGCGGCATTTTTATCCTTATATTTTTCTACGGATTGAAGTCCTTTATTGTTTTATTTTCAGTCTACCAATGGCCTTGTAGTCATCTTGCCTCACAAAGCCGGATTTCTTCTAGTTGATTGGAGACGAGCTTGTGATTGACATTGAAACCAGCATCTACAAATTTTATTCATTATCTATTTCTTACTCCATTTATTAAGCCTTATTTGCAGTTACGAGCTTACCGTTTGTCGAGTTTATTACAGGATATTAGCAGCACCGCAACAGCATTTGGAGCACAACGTGGAACTCTTTCTTAGCAGTGAACTGGGGCAATCGTTGATATGAGCTAGACTCATCAACGAGGATCTGAAGAATCGCACTCGAACAAGCAAGTCTATCCTAATCTTTCATTTCGGATTAGGGTGTCAATTTGGTTTCTTTTCTATTCGTGCGTCTTTTTTGTCAATCGTGCGAGTCTTCGTTTCTAAGTGTCGTTGAACTACATATGGCCTGATTCTCTTTCAGCCCGAGATATGTAGGCAACTCGGAAACCGGAGTTCGGCCATAAGCCTCGCCTTTTGGTTCTTAGAATCAAAAGTCTTTGGCTTTGTCGTGACAAAATTGGCTTTTCCGTCAACTTCTTTACCCTGAAAACTCTTTCATCCTTTTCGGGTAAAGAGGGGCAACTGTTGACACCCAATTTTGTCCCGAAAATTATAATCACTTTTTAAAAAAAATATAAATAAATAAATAAGATCAAAATTTTGAAATCTAAAGTAATCAATTGATTTTGATGAAAGAAGGCCAATTTTGCAATGCATAGCCTAATTTCTATCCTACCCATGCAGTTCCTAAGTTCCCTAATTTATTCTAAAATAGGCCAAATGTGCAATGCACAACCTTCAATTAAACCACCCCGCGCAACCCCTTCCCTTCCCTGATTTACCCTAAAAGAGGCCAAAATAGTTACTGATCTTAAATGCTATCCTATTTGTGCAAAGCACATATATACATTACACAACACACACACATGCATTTCCCTTTCAGTGGCCCATCAACCCACAATACAACCCTTTCCCCCACTTTCAGAAATCCCAACCCGTTTACCATAACCCTCAACCCGCGATTTCAATTTCGAATTCCCCCAAAACTCGAGCAAAAATCCAAAACCCTTGGTCCCCACCCCCTCTCCAGCTCATCTTCTCCGTACAGAGGTATAAGAAGCCAATCTCAAGCGTTCGTTTCGAATCGAGTTCTAATCCAGGCCGTGAATCAATTCAAACGGCTATTTTCCCTTGAAAATCAGGGTGAAATTAGTACAATCCGAGAGGATTATACTATTTTGACCCTGGTTTTCAAAAGGGAAAAGCAAAAGGAGGAGGGTTAAATTCGATTTTTTCTAGTGGGAGCAGAACCCTAGCCTAGCAGGTATATATATTTCTTATTCAGTTCATTTTTAGGGGGGTTGGGATCTTTACATAACAAAAACGGCAGCATTGATATATTTTCAGATTTTTCTCTCAGTTAAAAAAATATATACTCATAGTGTTTTAGTTTCTGGTTTGGGAGTCGAACGTCGCTTTGGATTTCGTGTCATCGCTTTCATTGTTTCAAGTCGTCGACCTTCTTGAAGTCGCTTAGTCGAGTCGTGTTCATTTTTTTGAATCCTCGCCCGGTTCACTGCCCTTAAGCAGGTTAAATTCAAAACTTTACATTCTTCTTTTACACCAGCTTATATGTATATTTTTCCTGCTTATTGGAACTGATTCAAATATGATATTAACTGAGACTATTGTATGAAGTTAAAGTTTGTTAACTCCGTTTTGCACAGGGTATTGATCTGTCAATGTGTTTCTGAATATGGTTCAGTTTTTGATAGTCTAAATCAGTGTTTAACGATAAAACAAGTCAGGTTTCTATTCGATGAAATATAAAGCTAGGGATTATATGTATGTCTAGTTGTAAAAAGATATGTTGAGCTCGAGAAGTGATTCATGCCCCACTTAAGTTAACTGCTGATTTTGGAAAGCCTATAAAACTGTTTAACTTTGAGCCTGAATTGTATTAAAGTATGAAACTTTGTCATGTTTAATGTCCAGTGTTTGAGATTGGTTTTGCTTAGCTAAAAGGATATGGTAAATATTCCTTTGTTTCGGATCTCTGCCTATTTGATGTTGTTTTGGAGGTTGTTCAGTTTGTTGATGAGCCGAGGGGGACAGGATAGTGTAAGGAGTATGTGAGGGATGTAATAGAGGCAGCAGGGATCTGGGTTTGGTTCAGGTTAAATCTTGGCTAGCATTTTAGTGAAGGGATGCAGGGTGAGCTGAGCCTATCTTTGTTTTGAGCAGAGAAGCTTAGGTCTAGGTGGTTGTTCAGCCTGTGAGGTGTGTGCCAGTGTCTGGTAAGCTGAGGGAGTTATAGAGGTTTGAAGGTGTAAGTTCAGGAGAGTGCGTGTGTTTCTCTGTTGTAAGTGTATGTAGTGGGTGTGTTTAGTGAAGTGTTGGCAGTCCTGGAGAATGTCTTGGTTGTCTGAGGGAGTTAGAGTGAGGGTCTGGAGCAGTAATGGAGATAGTGTAGTGTAGTCTGTGAGGTGAATGAAGGTAGTTGCCTGGGGATCTCAGGGGTTTGTCCAGGATGTTTTTGTGAGCTTCAGTTGCATTGATTTTATGCAATATGTATGTGCAGGCTGTCCAGGGGTTCAGGGTGCTCTCTGTTTGTTTCAAAGAGGTAGCAACTGAGTAGTGCTTTGGTTGTGAGAGCAGAGGGTATGTGAAGTTGGCTCGTGTGAGAGTGTGAGGGAGTGCTGCATGTATAAGACTTAATCTATCGTTTTGGAGGGTGTCTTGGTAGTCCGCAGGTAATCTAAAATTTGTAGTTCAGTATAAATGGTTGTCTAGCTAGCTCCGTTTAGTTGGAAGTAGAGCATTAACAGTGATTTGTTCGTTTGAAGTTTATGCTTAGTGCTGAAACATCTGAATCACTCTCTTCTTTTGAAATCTAGTTTTTTTTTTGTGTAGACACCTCTACCTGCTAGTGAAGTTAAAGCTTTTACATGTTCTTGTTCTATGAAAATTAAGATAGATTAAGATGAATTAATTTAGAACTAGCTAATTTTGTTTGAATCTGTAAGCTTGTTCCTTGATGATTAATAGTTCAGAAAACTAGCACATCTTGAAGGGTTATTTAGACATGACAAGTTTTCTCCTTTAATTATGAGATGTTGCGTTAAACTGGACTGAATCAAATTTGACATCATATTTGAAAGTTTGCCTATAACTTCATTAATTCTTACCGTTTCTATTAGTATTGGAGGTTAAGTTGTTAACTCACTTTTATCCATAATGCTAAAGGTGATGGTTGGTTTGAGTTCATCTCTGTTTAAAAATGATAAAGCCATGGGAGTTTCTTAATTAACTTATGGTTAGCTTTTAGTGAGTAGTGTATAAAAATTGAGTTTTGAGTTTGAAATTATCTAGCTTCTGTCAAAGTTCTTGGAAGTTCTTTCTGTCAAATGAAGCAATAGAGCAAGTCCCTCAGATCCGAAAGTTTGAGACTTTTGCCTTATGAATCATCGTTATGTGGTTCTATTTAGTTAACATTTTGTGGAAATTTAGTTTGTTAGTTTCATTTCTTCCATGTGATATTTTGGTGGTATCCTTCATTAATGGAATAAGATTTCTTTTTCTATGTCTAATAAACCTCGAGCTGAATATGCTTCAGTATAAAGAAAATATTGGTCTGAGGTTTATAATCTGTGTACATCATGTTTGGACAAGTGCTAATCTTTATTTCTCATTTTCTTTTGCATAAACACTTGGGATCGAGTTCGAGTTGCTCAACTCACAAATTGGGATCGGCTATTTGCATTTGGAAGATACTTGAATCGCTCCGCATTTTCGGGACTTGATATCCCCGAAAATGTAAAACAAAAAATGAATAAATGAAAAGCCTTGTGAAATACAAGGCTCGACTTGAGTTCGCTATCCCGGGTTCTATTTTCTGAAACTCCCTCTCTCCCGTCCCTTTAGAAAGCATGTTTTAGGACTTTGTGAACTGAATTAGGACTTTGTATGATTAGAAGCCTGGTAGGTTAGCCGCTTAAATTGAAATTGTTATCTTATTGTTTGTCTAAGATCGTTTATAAATTGCATATCCCGTCTCTTTGGGACTCGCCAGTTAATTTAAGATAGTAGAAACCTTTAGTTAATTATCGAGTGCAAAAGAAATAAAATTAACATTGTACCTATTTATTCATTATTTATATTTAGTCAATTATTTATCCATTTATCAATTTATATATTTACTCATTAATTAAATTAATTAAGTAGCATTTATTATTAATTTATTTGTTTAATCTCAATTAATCATTTATCTACCTAATCAATTATAATTATTTATTCACTTAGTTATTCATTTATCTATAAAATTATTTAAGTGGTATTTATCTATTATTTTATTTATTCATTCTATTTATTTATTTAATTAATTAATTCTAATTAACTATTTATTTTTTTAATCAATTATATTTATTTATTTAATTAGTTAACCATTATTGTTCATCCTTTATCTTATTGAAATCATATAATATTTATTTATCTAATTAAGTTAGTTATCCAATTAATTAATCAATCAATTATTATACTTTATCCAATCATTTGTTAAATTTATTTACTTAATCTTATTTAACACTTATTTATTTAATCAACCAATCAACCCTTATCTCATTATTCATTTAATTAATCTTAGATTTTGTTCAAGTATTGTCATAATCAATTTTATCTTCTTTATACTATTCATTATTTATTTATCTTTATTTAAAATTTATCCTAAATTAATTATCTTTAATTAAAATTCGTGAAAATCGCCGGATTAACCGCTTTTAGCGGATTTTCGAAAGTGCTCCCGCTAGGGACCTTCTTTCGAATTTAATAGAACCACTTACTCAAAATCTCTGGAATTTAATTTCCTTTTAAAATAAGGAAATAATTGCACTCTTTAGTTAACTTAGGTTCCTAATAATCCTTAAATTAGGTGGCGACTCCAAAGAAACCCTTTGGAGTCTCCATTTTGTTGAACATTATACCCGAAACCTATCTTTTTCTTAAAAGAAAGGGTAATTAATTTTGGGGTTCAACAGCTATCATAGATGGAGCAGATTATATTTCCCAGGAAACAGGTAATATTACTGTCTGCTTTCAATATGTTCCAAACGTCACATTGCGCTCTCCGAACATAACATATATGTTCAAAACATTATAGGAATATTTATTTTCCGATGATGTTCCGAACTCATTATCGGAGTTCTGAACGTGTGGGTCATGTTAGGAACATCACTAATGTTCCGCACTTCTTATTCCTATATCTTCACTTGTGCTTTATGCTAGGAACATGTTTTGACTATTATAATTTTTATTCTTTTTAATAGGTTTGAAGTTATGACATCAAACATAGCTGAGTCCATTAATTCCATGCTGAAAGAGCAAAGAGAATACCCCATTGCTGCCCTCTTGAAGGATATAGGTAGGAACTTTGCGGAAAAATTCCACACTAGGGCCACGAAGTTAATCAACCACCCAAATTTATGCGTCCCAGACGTTGAAATAAAAATAAGGAAGAATAAAGAAGCGGGAGACAAGCTAGTTGTCAACAGGAAGGGAACTTATGGTTTCGAAATCATTAGTCCAGGGCATGAGGCAGAAGTTGATCTATATGAGAGGACATGTACATGTAGGGAGTTCGATCTTGATCAGTTACCTTGTGTACATGCTATGGCAGCAATTAGGGGGTTGCATGGCGATGAATATGGAAGTAGAGTGTATGAATACACTTCTGGATATTACACAACACAAGCATACATCCTTGCCTATGCAGAGCCTGTCAATGCAGTACCTCCTGAAGAATCATGGGTCGTCCCTGCTGAAGAGATACTTTATCCAGTGCCTCCGCCCCCAAAGCCGAACAACCGTGGAAGGAGAAGGGTTAACCGGATTCGATCTATTGGGGAGCGTCTTCCAAAGAGGAGAAATAAATGTGGCAACTGCAAGAGATATGGGCACAAGAAAACTACATGCCCCGTTGTTCGTAGTGGAAATGAGGCTACAAGTCAGCCTACGAATTGAGTTTGTGAATTGGATATTTATATCGTCCTCGTTATAATTTCAATTATTTGGATTATTTGGATATTTATTTGAATTGCATAATGGACTTTTCGTCCTACTTGTATTGGTCATCTTGTGTACATATTTGGCCAAATTTGTTTCTTAACTTATGGTTTGCACAGATTTGCTTTACTGCATCTTTTGTGATTATGTTGTGCACATAATTGCATATTGTTCGCAACACATCCATTTTGTTTAGGATATTACATGTGATGTTCCGAACGATGGCAAGGCATGTGAAAGCTTGTGAGGTCTTTATTTCACAATTTACAGTCGTAGCGTTTACCAAGTGCTACCTTATAGGAAATGTTCGGAACCTCGTGTCGATGATATTATATTATACTTTTATACGTGACGTTCCGAACAAGCTATTCAAAATTTAAAACACACAAAAGGCTACAATGAACAGTTGGGAACGCAAATACCAATACACTAAACGGCTAAAATACAAGTTGGTTGCTGCAACAGTCACGTCAAAAAACACATTGACACTTGTAAATATGCGTCCCTTCATTTGCTTCAAAACATCTATAAATACCTCCACTTTGATGAACACTCAATTGACAATTCATTTCGCATTAACCAAGTATTACGTTCAGTTTTCACTAGTTTCTATATCAAGGAAGAACAAGTTGAGGTACTCAAGTTTTCCATATTTTCTGCCTTTTTTCTAAAACGATTTCTCCATCTAATCTGTTTATATTTCCTTAAACATAACTATCCACTTTGATTCTTTTCTAAATTTTAAACAACTTTTCATGCAGATGGCCAATAACGCATTAAACGATCCATGGAATAAGTACCACCGAGTCCAAGAGCCTCCAAACAAGTCGCTTCCCACAAGACTGCTAGACGTGCATTATGAAGTTGTTGACATCAAAGAGGTAGCAGATAATTGTGAGAGGTCCATTCAAACACTCGAGACAAAACTTGAGCAGATGCAATTGCAGATAGATCGGATTGAGAGGATTTTGCAAAATCAATTCGGTGGAGATCCAAACAATAACGAAGACGCTATTATATATTAGATGTTTAAGTAGTTCTACTGTTTATGAATATGCTTTTGTATCTCTGTTCAATTAAAATTATTATGAAGGTCTTTAATTAGTACTGTTAAACTGTCTCCAAACCATCCTGTTTGCTTATAGTTCGCAACACATCAACTGTCGTTTAGGATATTATAAACGATGTTCCAAACGACAACTTGGCCTACTCCATTTCTGGAAAACTTAATAAAATCATACAACACGTTCGGAACATAAAACGTATGTTCCATCATGAAAACAAATGTTCGGAACGCAACGGTTATGTTCCAGATATAACTGATGATCATTAACATTATCCACGTCCAAATATCCAGAATGAAAACAAATGTTCGGAACGCCACTGTTATGTTCGTCACATTGAACAGCCGTTCGGATCGCACAATTGTTAATGTTCTCTTCGGGAGAAATGATGATCCATCCATATACCGATGTTTCGAACATCACCTTGACGTTTTTCGCGTTCATGCGATGTTCCGAGCGCGCTGTTATACTGTTGCTATCTTCATCACACTCTTCACATCTTGAGTGGTTAGAGTGACAAACTATCATCATTATATACCTACAAAGGACCCAATATTCCTGTAAGCGCGATAAATTCATCCACTTTCATCACAAAGATCACTTAGAGTAGTTTGTAGGACAAATGGTTATCCTTGTTGAGTAGAAATGGACAAGTAGAGTCGTTAGAGTGGCAAATGATGATCATTATGACTAGGCAGGACCCAACAATACTTGTAAGAGTGGAAAATGATGATCAATATGATAATAAATGACCAACTATACTTGTAAGAGTGAAAAATGATGATCACTATCACTATAAATGACCAACTATACTTGGTATAGGGAGAAATGATGATCCATACATATAATAAATGACCAACTATACTTGTAAGAGTGATAAAGGATGATCATTATACCTAAAAATGATCCAAGATACCTGTAAGGGTGCATTATGATGACCATTATGAGTAGAAATGGCCAACTAGAGTTGTTCGACAGACAAATGATGATCCTTCTAATCTAGAAATGACCCAACATACCTGTAAGAGTGTCAATTGATGATCATTTTAACTATAAATGACCCACTATACTTGCTAGGGTGACAAATGACGATCACTAACACTATAAATAACAAATTATGCTTGTTATAGGGAGAAATGATGATCCATACATATACCGATGTTTCGAACATCAACTTGACGTTCGTCGCGTTCATGCGATGTTCCGAGCGCGCTGTTATATTGTTGCTATCTTCATCACACTCTTCACATCTTGAGTGGTTAGAGTGACAAACTATCATCATTATATACCTACAAAGGACCCAATATTCCTGTAAGCGCGATAAATTCATCCACTTTCATCACAAAGACCACTTAGAGTAGTTTGTGGGACAAATGGTGATCCTTATGAGTAGAAATGGACAAGTAGAGTTGTAAGCGTGACAAATGATGATCAATATGATAATAAATGACCAACTATACTTGTAAGAGGGACAAATGATGATCAATATGATAATAAATGACCAACTATACTTGGTATAGGGAGAAATGATGATCAATATGATAATAAATGACCAACTATACTTGGTATAGGGAGAAATGATGATCAATATGATAATAAATGACCAACTATACTTGTAATGAGTGATAAAGGATGATCATTATACCTAAAAATGACCCACTATACCTGTAAGGGTGACCAATGATGATCATTATGAGCAGAAATGGCCAACTAGAGTTGTTCGACAGACAAACGATGATCCTTCTAGTCTAGAAATCCACCAACATACCTGTAAGAGTGTCAAACGATGATCATTTTAACTAGAAATGACCCACTATACTTGCTAGGGTGACAAATAACGATCACTATCACTATAAATACCACATTATGCGTGTTATAGGGAGAAATGATGATCCATTCATATACCATTGTTTCGAACATCAGCTGGACGTTTGTCGCGTTACTGTGATGTTCCGCGCGCGATGTTCTATTGTTGCTATCTTCATCATACTCTTCACAGTTAGAGTAGTTAGAGTGACAAACAGCCAAGTAGAGTTGTTAGAGTGGCAAATGATGATCATTATGACTAGGTAATTAAATTGAGATGATCAGTATCACCCTAAATTACCAAGCATACTTGTTAGAGTGGCAAATGACTACACATCCATCTTTGTGGTTTCGAACATGCAAAATATGTTTGTCACATGACTAACACGTTCGGAGCGCCTTATTTCGATGTTGCTATCTTCATCGTTCTGTTTTAGTAAATGTTCAGATCAGATCGCGTTATGATTGAAACATGAAGTATGTCGTGCGGAACGACATAGGGTACAATGGTAAATTATAGGACAAAATAACAATTTCAAATGAAATTTCTTGATCATTACTACACAAAACATAACAATTGGAAATATAGAACCTAAACTATGAACCAACACTTGATCCAAGTACAGAATATGAGAACGATTAGCACCACAACTAGCAGTACCCCAAAACCCAATTTTTTCCGCCATAAACGTGCCGCTTTCCTCTCTTCTTCAACAGCTTTCAACTTCTTAAGTAGACCCCATATTACTCTCTTTGCTTGATCTGACATCTCTTCATCATGCCATCTAAAGTAGTTGCAGCCATTTGCCTACATAAAAAAAAAAAGAAAATAAATAAAACAAGCAAATAAATCCAAGAAAGAAAATAAACCCATCACCTAACCAACCTGACCATATTTGCATCCGTAAAACCTCCTTCCTGGGTTTAGCTGAGTCCACGATTTTGTTAACTTCGCATAATCTCCACATCGACAAAATGGTACAACACTGCCGCTATTAACGGATCTACTAGACATTTTAATCTGGATGTTTGATGTAATTGTGTAAACTTGTTTTATAAATAATGAACGTATATATAATGTGTTGGGTGGTGAATTTTTTTTACCGTTGGTAAATAAATGTTGTTCACGCGCCCAATGTAATAATCTATCACGACATTCGGCTAGATCGAAATGATGTTCGGAACATCGTGTAAAGGATAAAGGATATGTCACGCGCATTATAGTTATTTACAGTGCCGTTCCGAACAATAGCTTCAATATTTGAAATTTAAAAACGTCTACAATACAATTTCCATTGGGGAATACACCTATCATCTAGACTAGGTCTGCAGGTAGGTCGAAATGATGTTCGGAACATCATTTCAAGGATACGTTACACCAATTACAGTAATATAGGCTGACGTTCGGAACCTGTTCAAAATTTGAAATACACAAACGGCTACAATACAACCCGCTCAAATACCAATACACCAAACGGCTACAAACGTTTTGGTTGCCTTTCTCAACTTCTATAAATACCCAACGATTCAAAGCATTTCAATCCATATTCATCAACTTACACTTCAAGGAATTTCAATCCACATTAATCAACTTACACTTCAAACTATTCATCATCAAAAATGGCACGTCAACCACGAACAAGAGGGGCAAGAGGAGCAAGAGGAGCAAGAGGAGCCTCCACGGCCAGAGGAGCCTCCACAGCTAGAGGAGCCTCCACGGCTAGAGACGCCTCCACCTCTAGGGCATTATCATTTGAAGACGAATCACAAACTGAAAGGGCTATTGACATATTGGAACAACTAAGGGCAGAAGTGTGGGGTTGGAAGTTCCAGTTTGAGGGCTTCCTGCATGACTACAAAAAGGACGTCAGAAAGATGACGAAGGAAACGCGAAGGATCAAAAGAATGCTCAAAGGTCTGCTTGCTGATAAGGCGATGCATTACCTTGACTTCTACTCCTCTCCTTCACGCTAGATTTGGATGTTCCTATTAATGTTATTATATATTTCTTTTTGAATGTTTATAATCTAGTATCTTTTGGTAGAATGCTAGTATAAGTAGCATTCCTTTTGTAAAGCACTGACAGTGATGTGCAGTTTCTCCATTTGAATGCTAATATAACTAGCATTCTTTTTTGTAAAGCTCTACAATGATTATCAATGGAAATGACTTTTATCTTGTTCAGAACTCCAATAAGCCGTTCAGAAAGTTTTTTTGTCGTTCTGGAACATTATTGACCTTTATACAATAAGAGTATCTCGTTTGGAACATCGTAATTTTGCGGAAAACATATATATCTTGTTCTGAACAATTGATGAGCACTCGATATGCTCTGTTCTTTTTCTAAAAACACTAATCCATCTATCTATAATTAAAATAACCACAGTATACCGAACGATATTAATAATGTTCCGAACATCTTGTTAAAATCTAAAAGGCACAACAGTTACAATATTATCAGTTGCACTCGTTTGAGTAGTACATAACGGTTACGAGTTTCATCAAAAGTCACTTTCGATAAAGCCCTTCGCAACAGACTCGTCGATTGCCCCTTTGTTCACATTCACACATTGATAAATACCCAACAGTCACACAGTGATCTACAACATTTCAAAATGCCTCGTCGACCAAGAACAAGGGGAGCACCTATAAGAGGAGCATCGAGTTCAAGATGGTCTACACTTCCTTCCTCGAGTTCACATTCAGATTCTGGAAATTCGACCAATGGCTTGGACCAATTAAGGTATGAAGTGTGGGAATGGAAATTCAAATTTGAAGAATTCTTCCATGATTATAGAAGGGACATAAGAAGGATGAAGAGAATGCTTAAAGGGCTCCTTGCTGAAAAGGGAATTGATTATGTCCCGTACTCCACACCACCAGGAACACCACCTGAAGCACCACCACCCTAAGTTCGATTGCTTATGATTATTTTAGTTATAAGTTTATATGTTTATTATATTATTGTGCCGTTTGTGTCTCGATATAATATGTATTTTGCATTTTCTAAGGAACGACTTGTCGTTCCAGAACGAAGTATTATCGTTCCAGGGTAAACTTAATTAAATGTTGCAGATGTTTGGAACATCACTTTGCATTTCAGGAACAGATTCATGTCGTTCTGGAACTTGGCTAAGAAAATAAAAGTCATCCATACCTAATTACAAACCCAAAAAAAAGTTAAAAGATTATCCAAATATTACATATTACCCAAATCAAGGCTTCATTTTCCAGTCGAAAATATAAACGGCAAAACGTCGCCTCCACCGATCAGCCTCTTTGTCACAAATTTTTTTCATGGAGGTGTTTGTAATGAGATGCTCAATGTACATCAACGCGAACACTCCACAGGATTGCCCTGTTAGATTTTGTGGACAAAGTGATCTTGGCACTCTCTCAAACGACCACATGTCTCCTTCATTACACATCGGATCCAATTCTTTGAATAGCTTAGAATTTCTGACATAGATCGGGAACATGTACAGAATGGGAACAATTATTGGCAAGAACTTTTCATCATCATTAACACCATGATTGCAATCATACACCCAAACCTTCGCTCCAACCATGTCAAACACCACCAACACGTAGTGATTGTCGTTGATGTTGAAGACGGCGAAGATCCTCTTAGCACCGGCCCAACACCTACCCGCTGGGTAGGGTAGCTTTCCATGTGCATACTCCAGATAATCATCATCAAACTGATACTCCTTCAACACTTTGTCAAGTGGTAGCTGTTTGTCTTTCGCATCTGCTTCCAGTTGGTAGTACCGTTTTTTCATGTTTGTCAAGAATGCCATATCCAAAATGAGGTCACTTTGATCGTAATGATAGGGGTAATTCAAATGCCTCTCCCGCATCATTGTCAGCACAGCTTCAACATATTGCAGAACATATAAGAGAGACAAAAAATAATTGGAGTGTAAGTGAGTGGTGAAAGGAAAGGTCTGTCTTTCCGAACATCATTCCATGTTCGGAACGACTGTGTGATGTTGTTCCAAGCATACTATTGATGTTCCGAACACAGTTAGAATGTTCCCCACAACGATGTGAAGTTCAGAAAATCATTCAAAAATAAACTTACAATGTCCCACATCCATTGTGTCTTGTCCACCAGTTCTTTGAAATCTAGGTAATTCATCGGCAATCCAAGAAAAACATCTTTTTGTTTCTTCCTCTTTTTCATAAATGTGCTCAACGCCAAAACTTTTTTCCGCTTCAACGGCTTGTAAATATCCACTGGCAGCCTCGGACAAACTTCTTCATGCTTCTTCTCCTCTTCTGTTTGTGGTGATTTCACAGCCTTTGCAGGTTTTACAATAGTTTTGCTCTTCAACTGCTCAATCGTCTCCTTCACGGCCGCCATCTCCATCACCATGCCTTTACGCCAATCGTCGCACTCTTTGCAATTGCAACTGCTACATTTGGGGATGTCGAATCCATCACCACCAGAAGCACCATCCTTTGTCTCGTAAGGCACGATCTGTTGCTCATAAGCCACCATCCTTTTCTCATAAGCCACGATCTTTTCATCATAAGCAACCATCTTTTGATCGTAAGCCAAAATCTTTTGCTCCATTGCTTCCCTCCACCCGCTGCATTCACCACATTTGCAGCCTCTGCAATTGGAGCTCCTCTTCACTATAGCAACTTCAGTGATACCGGCAACTTCAAACTCACCGCTAACTACATCACCATCAGCTTTGTTTCCAATGTCAATATTTACATCTTGCAGGCCACCAATTCCCTCTTCATTGTATTCACCATCACTTCCAAACATCATCGTTTCTGGTGCTTCCATAGCTTTAATTTCTATCACTTGTCTTGGAGGGATTGCAGGATTGTTGTTGAAAATACAAATTGTAGTGCCACCAACAAGGCCAACGGTGCAAGCATCCTCGAACACTTTACAAAAACGATCAATTGTGTCGTCCTCTTCGTCATCAAATGGCATGAGGTCTAGAAAGTACTCCATGTTCAGCTCTTCATCGGTAGGAATGAGGAAAGGGTGAACAACCTGTTAATATACCCAACAACATTAAATAAATATCAACTAAATTTTAAAAATCTTTTAATGTTGTTTGGAACAAAGTCTTGTTGTTCGAGAACATCAGAGAAGGATGTTCCGAACATTGTTGACTGTAGAAGTTGATGGTTCTTCATTAAGATGTTCCGAACATCAAAGAGAAATATCTCAGCAAACACGAGGTTGTTCCAAACATTACATAACATACATGGAAAACTGAATACTTACAGGAACATCTTGTTGGTCAAACAACTTGTCCGTAACTCTTTCATAAATTTCAGTAAGCCTGTTTATGATCCTTGGCATTGTTTTTTCTTTTGGCAAATCCTTTGGTCTCAAGGCAGGAATGGCTTCATGAGCCCAGGCCATGAATGCCCATGGAAAGCCATAAAGATTGTAAGTCTGGCTTCCTTCTGCACGAGGTTCCATTGGCTTGATCAGATATTCCATTGTTAATTCAAAACTCATCCTACCCCAAGGATAACGCTGGAATTCTGCAAGATCGGCGGACAAGCACACCACCCATTCCTCTATTCCATATTTGGAATCCCTCGCACACAGAATAGTATGAACAAACCAAGCCATGCACAGATTTAAATACCACTTCTTGGGACAGGTTCTAGAACATACCAACTCAAGCAAGTCACCAGACTTCACATCTTGCTTTTTCTTCGGCTGTTTTTGTTTTTTTGGCTTGTTGAACTTCCTCTTTGCGGGTGAAGGTGAGGATGGGGGTGACTCCTCCTCCTTCTTCTTCCCCTTCCGCTTCCCACTACCCTTCTCCTTCTCCTCCTTACCCTTTATCTCTTTCTCCTTCTCCTTCGTCTTTTTCTCCTTGAAATAATCAACAACAAAATTCCACAATTCCTTCCCCTTTTCTTTCATTTTATCCATGTACTCTTTCCTTGGATAGGGCCCACAGTTTAGCCCTGTCATTAGTGCAAACTCGGATAGGCCAAAACGTGCTGGCAATCCATTGAAGGATATCCAAACCTCTTTCTTCTTCTTGCAAATAATCCTTCGCATGAGGAGGTTATGCACCAACTTGGTGCCAAACAGTGGATATTCCGGTAATTGCAAGAAAGGACCGAAACAGCTATTGGCAAATCCCTTTCTCACCTGCAATTTTTTCAGAACCTCCTTGAACTGTATCATACCCCTAGCCAACGAAGAACGAACAGTAATCTTCCCATTAAAAGGTTCATTGACCCTCAACGTTACTCTTGAAAGTAGCATGACCAACGTCTTCATACTGCACATAATTTTAGCATAAAATTAATAAAATGAATCACAATGATAGTAAATTAATAAATGTTCGGAACATGAGTATGCTGAGGTTCTGAACGACAGATGCTACTGTTGGGAACAAAACGTAACGTGTTCCGAACGAGAGCTACCAGCCTTAATGTTGATGTTGGGAACGTACAAAATGTCGTGTAGAACATCAACATTGGCGTTCCGAACAATACGCGTTTCAATTCAACTATCACCTGGTCTTCCTCCAGTTTCAATCCAGATGTTCCTTCAGCAGTTTCCTTCTCTTCACCTGCTTCCTCTTCAACATTTCCACCTGCATTATTTACAGCTTCCCCATCTATTTTAACTCTTTTTTCACGATCCTTCACAAAGTTGCTTTTTAAAATTACATCCTCCGCCTCTCTTGCCTCTCTTCTACTTCTTTTGCTGCTTCTTGGACTCTCCCCTGTTTTATCATCTTCCCCCTCTACTTCTTCTCCTTTTTCTCTACTTAAATCATCAGCCTCTTCATTTTTTTTACCACCATCTTCCTCTTCCTTTTCACCATCACCATCTTCCACTCCAGTCCTCAAAAAATCACTTTTTAACAGTTCATCAATACCGGCGTCATCTAAATCCACCCTTCTTTCACCCTCATCTGCAGCCCTCTCCAAAACCTCCCCACCTTTACTTAGATCGTAACTTGGTGCTGGACTTTGGCTTTCCTCTTGTTTATCACCTTTGTTCCGTGGACCTACTACTTCTCCTTGGCTACATTCGTCACTCTCCACAGCTAATTTTCTTTTAGTGGGTTTAGTAGTTCTTGGGCGTTTAGGAGTAGGTTCTAAATCTGTTGGAGTACGTTCCGAATCTGAAGTACTAGGCTTGTCAAGTTTCTTCTTCGGCGAAGGGCCCTTTTTCTTAGAAATCGCCTTCTTGGGAGTCTTTGTAGGCTGCTTCTTCTGCTCATCTTCATCTTTATTTCTCGGCCTTAAATTTACCATTTTTCTGCAAAGCAAAACAAGGGGATACTAAATTTAGTTACAGAAAAACATGAACATCCTATTAGATGTTTAGAACCTCAGCAACTATGGTGTTCGGAACATCAAGACACATAACAGCAATAACTTCAATTTGCAACTAAGTAAAGCAGCGTTGGTTCCCAGAAAACCCTCAAATCGTCACAATTTAACCAAAAAATGTAAACAACCTAAACATTTCAGTTGAACATCGAAAATCCCCTTTGTAGTTCGGAACTACTTTACCCATTAAAACACATAATGTCATTCAATTTCAACACAATATTACACCTTTTGTACAAAAACAAACATCCAAATCATCGTTAATCACTGTCGACGAAAAAATTAAAATCAAAAACCTAGGTTCGACATTTACACCACAGTTTAAATGATAACGACATAGTATACCTTCTATATAAAATACTTTGTTGTATTGCTGGTCGGATTCCTTGAAAACACAGAGAATTTGGAGTGAAAAAGGAGATGAAGTGTGAAGTTGGTTGAAAGAAAAGCCACGCGGGGAAGGGGAAAGGGGTTAACTGATGAGTGAGGTTTGGTGTTCCCAAGGTTTCAAATAATTATTATGTATGTTTTAAGAAATACCCTCAAGTTTTAAAAGTGTTAATTTGGTCCATGATTAGTGTTAATCAGACTTAGAAATAAAAGAAAATGGAAAAGAAAATCAGAGACCCTTTTCTGCCAAAAAAGAGTTGTGCGGTTCTGGAACGCTACATTTCACAACTAACTGGCCACGCTGGCATCCTAGCTGACCAACGACTTAACTAACTGCAACACTGTAAAACGATGTCGTTTCCAGCTTATGAAAATGGCTAATCCAAACAAAAACGTGTAATCTTCATTAAACTGTATTATTAACTAAACGACGTCGTATTGACTAATTCAAATTTCTGTTAAAATCAGTTAATATCATTTAGGGATTGATGGATGTATACATAATCTATTATATTAAAATGTGTATACACTGAATATAACTGAAAAAGTGAGTGTATACATTGTGTATAACTGATAAATCTGACAGTATAAACCGTAAAATTTGGTGTAAACATTGTGTATACATGAGGAGACCGTTTGTACACACTAACATTGTTTGTACATACTGTGTATTAGTTTTGTATATACTAGCTATAAAAAGTAAGGACTACTGAAAAGTAACGTGAGTGGAGTTGACTCGCTGTTTTAGTAATTATTCCTTATTTTATTAATGAAAAGAAAATGAAAAGCTTGAACAGTATGATAATAGTTATTTATGTGCTGTGTAAACACTCAATGCGAATAACCTTATACTGCCTATAATCACGTGCCCCCAATTGTTAATCAGAAGACTAATTCTTATCAGATTCAGTTGTGTCATAAAGCAAATACTCTTTTAAGTTATTTGGTATCCCAAATATATGGTCCAATTAATAATCATTTGTATGATTTTTTCTGTTAATAGGCTCAAAATTGATATCTTCGATTAAGGACAGAGATATCTCATCCATTCCGTCTCATTCATTGGTTATTAATTAGATACCAAACATGAAATCAAGTGATTGTCAAAATAACTTCTATTTTGGAATCAGAATTTAATGAATCCAGTTGTTAGGAGTGAATATTTCCATCGTTACCCAACGATCTACTTGATATTTTTCACTCTCTAAGATCTTCTTTCTCCTTCTTGAGTTGTTGATGCAATGTTTTACATCACTCATCAGAGCTAGCATCGAGCCTCATTTTGTAGCTGCAAAAGGGTAAAATGTCAATCAACCCTCTGATATGATGCTAATAGCCATCCATTGTTCTGAGCTACTTACATAAAAGAATGATACTATATCTAATCATTAAACTTCTTAAATACTGCCATTAAGATCGTCAGCACTTCAAATGTCAAAAAATAACAGCTCTGTACTATCCTCAATTTTTCCTATTGGAACAGAGTTCTGTATGATAAGAAAGCAGTGGTTTTGCACAGAGGCCGTCACCTTAAAGCTTAAGATAAGTTGACAGTGAAAGAGATCTCAGTTTCGACTTCTAGTATATAGTACTTCGAAAGCGTAACAGAAACTGGAGTTCTATGGGTCTTATGTACAGGCTACAGCTGTCAAGTTGTTGCACTATACTAAATGATCACGTCACAAAATCTTAGGGTTTTTGTCTGTTTAATTATCATTGATCTATGCTACGTTTAAAAGATAAATTGACAACCAATTCGCCTCCTATAATTGGACTTATGTTGTACTTTGCTCTATTAGTAGGAGTTTGTAGTATTATCACAAAACTTTCGGTCTTTGTGGTGACATCTTGCTCTTAGGTTTACTTTTCAAAAATCGAGTGATAACAATTCGTTTTCTAAAATTAAAGTTGGAAGTCTTTCTTTGCTCAACTTTTAAGATTTGTATCACATAATTGGATATCAGTGATAATTTCTCTTACTCATGCTGACATTTATTAAAGAACGAGTACCATTATTGAAGATAAGCAATTACTATAATTTTAAGTTTGAATATAGTTTAGCATAGTTAATTGCTAAACTCAAACGGTAATGCATCAATCAACCTTAGATCGATATGATACTAATAGCCATCCATCATTCTGAGCTATAAGCACACAAAAGAATTATCGTATCCAATTATTACACTTTTCTCTAAGATCGTCAGCAATAGCTACTTCAAATGTCAAAAATCCCAGCTGTGTTATCCTCTGTACTATCCTCAAATTAGCCAATAAGGTTGTACAGAAGAGAAGTAATATGAAAGGTGGCGCAGGTGTCCTTTGCATGAAAAATTGTACTGTAATCTTTAAAGTTGATAAGAAATCAGAACTCGTTTTGGACAGAGTCCGTCACTCTGCCTAGTACTTGAAGCTTAAATAGAGTGAACAAAGATTTAAGAAAGTGACAGTGAAAGAGATCCAAGTTCGACTTAATAGTACACTGCTACAAATCTATGCATAACTGAAGCTGGGAGTTCCATGGGTCTTATATACAGCTAGTTGGTTGGTTCACTAGTACTGTGTGATCACCATTCACCTCACAATATACAGTCTATAATGTACAGTGTACACTTATTTTTACTTTCAAAGAATGACAATTTGTTATGCCCACTATCTCTTTGTTACTCCCTCTAGTCCAAAAATAGTTGGTCATTTAGCCAACCTTACCTGGTCCAATAGATGGCGGTTTAGGAAAATAAGACAAAATTAATGTTGTTTTTCCTTTAATACCCTTGCATAGTTAATGAAAACGTGAACAACTTCATTTCAACTCCCAATAAAGAGCAAAATAGTTAAATTACACTACAAGAAGTACATTTTTTCAATTTTCTTAATAACCGTGTAAAAGTCAAAATGGCCAACTATTTTAGACCGGTGGGAATAATTTTCAAGTTTTAAGTTATTTCATGTCCTAAGTTGTGCAAATACGCGTATGACCTGTCGGGAAGGTGAAGAACACTTAGAAACAAAAGCAAGCTATTCCCTGCATTTAATTTATGTGACATAAATTTTGACTCAATACTTAATTACGTTTAAAAAAGAAATGAAAGAATCTTATTAGACGTGAAATGGAAAGTTAAGGTTATAATAATGTTTCCAAATATAGAAACATGGAAAATTTAGAACGAACTATAATAAAATAGTGTTATATAAATCGAAATGAGTAATTCTTTCGTAAAGCACGTGGGAATGATAGTGTATTGTGCATTTATTTGGTACATTACAGTACATTAATTCAAAAACGAATGTCACGCTTTCCTTATTAGTTTATTAGAAAAAGAATGATTTATTTTTAAATTTAGAAATAATTTGATTCCAAACCGTTCATTTTAAATGCCCAAAACACATATTTGAATATTATAAATGGAATCGAAGCCGGAGTATTCTCATGCCACCATTCAACAACAATCCCAGAATTAAAATGTTTTATTGCAGCCATATATCTCGGAAGTTATGAATAAACTATTTTTTTATTCATAACAACATTTTAAACACGTACCCACAATTTTGTTCGAACTGATTTGAAGGCCTCTCAGATAACCTATTTACTTGTAGTTGAGTAAATTCACTTGGAACATTAAGAGCAACACAATGTTGCTTAGAAAGAACTTCATTCATCATGTGTGGTTCAGTACAGACATAAATTTCAAGCAATCGTATGGACATTACGCCCATCCATTCTTCTGGTAACTTTAAAAATTCTGACAATGTCTCATCATCATATATATTCCACTCACAATATATTGGCGCACCTTGACTAGTAGATGAGTGTGGATACCTACCAAAAATTAAAATCTTTACCCGTGCGAGATCAACATTCATTTTCTTAAACAAAATACCAACAAACCTATGATACAAAATAGAAGTTGGCACTTTAGAATTACTTTTAGGAAGTAAATCATACCTGATTGAGTTGTTTTCATGTAACACTTCACCTCCCCAATAAAATGATACATTTACTTTGGACATGACAAGAAAAAAAGAAATGTTGTTTGTTGCTGATAAGAAATGAGGCTCGGTAGTGGTGGTACATATGAGATGTGAGGCTGGAGTTAAATAGAGTAGAAAATATATGGAAGTTGGCAGAAGTTTTGCCACCAAGGGTTAGCATATGAGATGAGCTCACCTAATGATGGTCCTATCCTATTATATTATATTGCCTCGGCATGTAGGGTCTAAAACTACACACTGTCCTGTCATAAAAGTATATGATAGATAAAAATGGCTGCATGGCTTATCATTTTCTTTTTCTCTATAAATTAGCTTTAACTTCACTTCCTCAACCTTCAAAAACATCTTGTTCCATTTGTGTTTTATTAAGATTAAGAACTTGCATCTAGCAGCATTTCCCTTTCGCTTCTGAAATGTCTTGCACTGCCAAGTGTTTCACAATCTTTGTCTTGCTTTGCTTTTTGGTGATGCAAGAGTCACATGGTCTCTATCTCTATCTGTTTCTCACATTTATGTTTGTTCAAAGCTTTGTGCTGTTTGTAATGATGTTTTATTTTGATGTAGGGTGCACTAGTAGCTCAAAATGCATTTCGCGAAAGGCAGTTGCTTCAATGAGACTTCTAAACAGGAAGGTTTGAACATTGCCTATATGACTGCCTATAGTGTTTTCATCTTTTTGCTCATACTATCTTTTATTCTCTGCTAATTTCCATGCCTACATATTTCTTAAACCAATGTGCAATGCAGGTTTTAGGAAGCCAATGGGCTGCTTATGGAAAGGGCTTACAATATGGAAACTACAATAATAAAGGGAAGAATGAGAAGTTTGCTGATTGGGAGCTTAGAGGAGTTCCAGCTGGTCCTGATCCAATTCACCATCATGGTGGCAGTCCTAAGAAACCAAAGACTCCATGAAATTATGCAGTATCGATTTTGTTTATTAGCTCTATATATTTCCAAGTTTTTGCTAAAGGGTACTTGGTTTCGTCTCTCTTTTTGTTGTTTTTGGCCCAGCAGAACAAAAAATGAAGCAAAAATATGTAAATGGGCGGCTGAGTGTTAACCACTTGGAATAGAAGTTTATGTCTGACAATATGTATATAGTGTCCATTTTGGTCCTAAGTAATGGTAACAATGAACATAGTTTTTTGCTATCACAAGTGAATGCTCTCATTGTCATCAATGCAGAAAAGCTTGTTTTTGGAGCTAAAGGGTTAGCTGTATATTGTTTCTTAGCTGATAAAACAAATGAAAACAAGAAATAAGGGACAAAATCGGTCGTAAAGATGGTGTTCTCTGCCCTAGTTGAGGGAGAAATTTTTTCTGTTACTGGTTATATAAGTTGCACAGAAATGTAAATTATCAACCACATTCATATAATTCATTTACATCATCTTCAACATAGCCAGACACTCTTAGCTCAACTGACAAATTCTCAAGCATTGCATAAATCTGCTCTGAGTGCATATGTGATCTATCTCCAGCCACAAATTCGTTAACAACGCCATCAATCTCAATGGAACTAATTCCCGGTCTCTTCTGTATGCCACGCTCCTTCATTTTCTTCCTAACAGTACTAGCTCCATGCCAACTTCCCAGAGCAGCATATATATTAGAAAGCATCACATGGTTTGAATCTCCCCGTGGATCCAACTGATAAATATAATTCATTAGCCTTTCAGCTAGTGTTACATCCTTGAGATTTCGACAAGCTGCTAATATAGACCCCAATACAACTTCATTTGGCTTCATGGGCATATTTTCAATAACGCGTAATGCATCTTCTAATCGTCCAGCACGGCTATAAAGATCAACTATACAACCATAGTGTTCGATCCTAGGATTAATCCTATGAACTCCTTTCATTGCTTTGAAAAACTTCAACCCCTCATCGACCAAACCAGCATGGCTACACGCGTTGAGAACTCCTGTATACGTCACTGCATCTGGTTGAAACCCTTCATTTTGCATCAAATTGAAATATTTTAAAGCATCTACCGCATATCCATTGACCGCTAAACCTACAATGATCGAGTTCCACGAAACCAAGCTTCTCACCGGCATCTCATCAAACACCTGGCTCGCTAACTCCACGCATCCACACCTACAATACATATCGATTAATGAGTTATTTACACGAACATTGTTCCTAAACTCGCGTCCCAATATATATCGGTGTGTCCATAGGCTTATTCCAAGAGTCCCTAAATTAGCACAAGCCGAAAGCACTGCCACCATTGTTACATAATCAGGCTCCACACCAGATAACAACATTTCTTGAAACCACATTAAACCTTCTTCAAAATGCCCATTCTTAACAAACCCATTAATTAACGCCGTCCAAGATATCACATCTCGTTGAGGAATTTCATCGAACACCTTAACCGCATTCTTAAAATCGCCATTTCTCATGTACCCATCAACCATAGTGTTCCAAGTCACCTTATTCTTAACACCCATATGATCAAAACACAATCTAGCCATTTCCACTAGTCCAAACTTCGAATACATATCGATAATCGCAGTCCCCACTTTCATATCTCGAGTATCTAACCCGATTTTTCGAGCATATCCATGAAGGGCAGGCCCGAGAGACCGAGCTTGGGCAGGAAAATGGGCACACCCGGATAATAAAGTAACGAAGGTAACGTGGTTGGGTTCAATGCCTGAAACCCTCATGCTAGTCAACGCGGAAATTGCGTTGACTAAATGGCCGTTTCGACAGTGAGTGGCTATTAATGAGGTCCATGAGGAAGTACTGGAGTCAAGATTATTGGTGGGGTTCTTTAGAGCTATTTGGATTTTTGAACGGTTGCGATCCGTGGTGACAGTGGTGGTGGTATTGGTTTGGGGGAGGAACGGCGGGGGAGGGTTGGCGGGAGAAACGGTTAAGGCGGGAAGGGCCATTGCATATTTTAAATTACGGTTGAGATATGTTATATAACATCAGACAAGGATGCGATGTACTGACACCTTACCCCAACCAAGCTGAAGAGGTTGCTTCTAATAGATCCTCGGCTAGAAAAATATTTCGAAAACTTGTTTGAAAACAAACAAGGTAAAGCTCAAATACTTAATAAAAACTACAAAAACGCAGAACAAGATAAAACTACTATATATAAGAATAAATAAAGCTACTATGCCAGCAATCATTCGACTACTACCTAGCGTTCTACCATAATCCTCAATCTCCACGTTTTTTTATCAAGGGTTATGTCTTCGGCAAATCACCTCGCCTCAATGTTTCTTCGGTCTACCTCTACCTCTTCGTAGACCCAGCGCAGCCAATCTCTCGCACCTCCTCACTGGAGCATCTGTATTCCTTCTTTTCACATATTCGAACCATCGCAGTCTCCTTCTCGCATCTTATACACCGCTGAGACTACTCCCACATTGTCACGAATGACATGTTATATAGAAAGGGTTTTTTAGTTATTCATGTGTTTGGATGTTTTTCAATTGTTTCATTTTTCAAAAACAATCTCTATTCCCATATTTCATTTTATATGATATTATTTGAATTGTTTGATTTTACTGACAAATTAGAAAAAAATGACTTTAAACACTTGTGGTTTTATACTAGCTATTACATTTATATGGCTGAAGAAGCTTTTCATTATAGTTAAAAATGAGATTCAAGTTAAGTTTTCAAATTAAAAATGTTTATATTTTCTGGAATAAATAAAAAAAAAAGTGATGACATTTTTTTGGGTACTACATTGGGTGATGGGGGTAACTTTTGGCTTTTTCTAAAAAAAAAAAAAAAAAAAAAATACACCTCTAAACAAATGATACAAAGTCAAGGCTCAAGGGCAAAAATATTACCATGGTTTTTACGTTTATTAAATACAACATATGCAATAGGATTTACACATATAAGATTTAGAAGGTTTGCTTGAGTATATTTAAGTACATAACAGATAATTAGTATGTGGTATGCTTCCTTTTTTTTTTTCGTGTATAAAAAGTGACATTCTTATATCTGAGTTTTTAACTTGAAACTTTTCATTTTACTTTAACGACATCTTCTATGCACACAAGAATTTTATGGTATAGTTAAGAACATAATTTAGTAAGATGTTTCTCTTACATAATAACTTTTATCAGTAGAATATGTCTGTCTATGTAAAATAAAATGGGGTGAGCAGTGTAATTTGTTTGGTACGTGGTTTATCTGAAGGATATCAAATTGGGGGCCCTAAATCGGATCTGGCTCATCTCAGCCCAAATCAGCCGTGAAATTTTGATCACTAATCATTTTTGGACGCGTTCATTGGGAACTATCCACCGTTTCAAAATTCACTGAAGAATAGCCATTATTCGCGCGCACACTTAAGCTCCATCAGTGTTGGAAAAACACCCCAGACTAGTCCCATAACAAAAAACTGGGGCTTTGAACAAAACTTGTTCAAAGCCCAAGTATTTTATTATGGGACTGAAGCTTGTTCAAAGGTCCATAACAAAATAATCCCATAACAAAATAATGGGACCTTGAACTAGCATGTTCAAAGGTCCCATTATTTTGTTATGGGACTTTATCCCATAGCAAAATAATGGAATTTATTCCCATAACAAAGGTCCCATCAAAGGGATAAATCCCCATTATTTTATTATGGGACTTTATATATAAAGCTTCAGTCCCATAACAAAATGATGGGGCTGTGAACAAGTTTTGTTCATAGCCCCAGTATTTTGTTATGGGACTGAAGCTTTATACAAAGTCCCATAACAAAATGCTGGGGCTTTGAACAAGTTTTGTTCAAAGCCCCAGTATAAATACTGGGGCTAGTTTACTGAAGCTTCCCCCAGTATAAATACTGGGGGTTTGAACAAAACTTGTTCAAAGCCCCAGTATTTATACTGAGATTTGTCCGGATGTGGCTATTTCTCAGCGAATTTGTTTTTGACGGCTACAAATCAATTAGCGCGTGCCAAACAGGCCCCTACGCGAAATTTTTACAAATCAGCCCAACTAAATGGATTGGCTTGGTTTGGCTTGGGGATTGATGAAGAGGGCTGGGTAGAATTCATCCTTGGAAATTTACACCACATACCTATAGAATGAACTAGGTAGATTTACGAAAATATCTATCAAAATTAAAATATTTACCGACTTCTACCCATAAGTTTCATATTTATAAGCTCTACCTTTAAGGTATACACCCCTATAGTATAACAAATGTATACAGTAATAAATTGGTAGGTTGGGTAAATACTTTTAATTTCATGGGTAGTGTAATTTTTAATGGGTAGAGCTTGTAAATACTTTGAATTTCATAGGTATATAATGTAAAAAACCCTATGAAAAATTACATGTTTTTATCCATTTAAAACCCAATATCACTCTATACCTATCTAGAGTTTGTATTATGCGAATACCCATGCAGAGTAAATATATTTTGCGACTATCCATTACTTTAGAATCGAGAGACCCAATTCAATTTTATCAGAACCTTTCATCATCTTTATCCCCTCATATCTACTTTCTCTCTTCTTTCTCGTCTTTTCTTCTCCCATTTCAAAATTCTCGATTTCTTTCTCTCCCATGTCCATGAATTTTACTTTTATTTATGCCTAAAATTTTCCTCCTAGGTTAAACAATTAGATTTATAATAGAGTTAAAAGCAATACAGCAAAATACGAGGAAAAGTAAGTAGTTGTATTTCTTAAGAATAGTCGGATTCTGTATGAATTGCTTGTTTGTACAATACAATGTAAGGAGGGGTATTTATAGCTATGATTTACATTATGGTAAAATACAAAGACTAATAATGTTGTGGGCCTGTATACTCAAGACGGTGGTATATACTAATCCTAACTAGGAAACTGTAAACCCTAAGGCGGCGGAATGTATGCTTTACGTCCCAGGGCCCGTGCCTGTTGAGAGGCCGTAGCTTGAGAGCAAGTATGTATCCTCTGCGCCTGATGACTTGTAGATTAAGCCTGGTCTTCGCCAACTAGACTCGTATCCCCGTAATCATAGGTGGCGTATTTTCACCCACACAGTCAGTCTCGCTATTTGCTGAGTGCTAACATAAGCAGTCAGGAAGTGAAAGAGGTATGCAAAAGAAAAGTGTGAAAATATATCTCACTGACTCCTTGAAACTCGCAGTCTTTGTTACCGAGACAGACGCCTAATTTCTTCTGCAATCCTACGCGTCTTCACTTGATTGGTTGTTGTCGATTCAATGCACCTTTCCCATAATTGCTTTTTACTTTGTCGAATTGTTTCATATCTCCAGGCCATAATTATATTGATCATTTCGTGCTCCATCTTTATCTTATTCTGCCTATAAAATGGGCTTCATAGTAGATGAAAATCACAAACTTCTTTAGAAAATATTTTATCCTCCATAGAACTTTCTCATGAAAGAATAACTCATATCCTCCAAAATATTTGCCTTGGACCCTAGTTTGATATTCCTAGAACATCTTCCTCATTCAAAACGGATGGTGTTTGAGAAAATTGAAAGCAAAGAAACTTCCATAGTTATCCTTCTTTGTTCTTCCATCCATGAAAGGATGAGTGATGTCATGAGGCTTCTCTTTCAGGATGCCTTCTGCGTACTGGTGGCTTCTTTGGTGTCGGGTTGATGCACCAATACCTGGCTTCGTTCCTTGGCTGGCAAGGGGATTCAGCCTTACACCATTAGCAGATTAAGGAGTCTCCAAACTCTAAATCCTCTTGTGGCTCACGGTTGCCTCCTTGTTTGGTTTATTCAACTAGATTGCTATCGTGATGTTTCTTCGGCCGCTGGCTGTAGACTGCCTGGGGAGGAACTCCTTTCTTGCGTAGGTTCCCAACTCAAACCCACACCTCTTCAATTAGCTACTGATTGTGCTGAAAGATCGCTGGGGTTGTGCACTCCATTTGACCAGTAGAAGTTGAAAAGAATCTTCAAGCTCGTTCGTCATGATGAGAGAAAAGCTCGCCCATGCTCAGACGCTTCCGACGTCCTTTGCTCAGGACCTGATACAATAATTCAGGCACGGGCGTTGGTGGTATTAGTGGTCGTATACTGAAGAATGCTTGGGCTGACATATCTCCTAATGGGAGTTTCAGCTCTTGCCGAGGTGTTCCAAAATTTTGCCTTCTAGATGCCGGAAAATTTTCTAGGATGCTCGCTAAACAGGAGCTACAATCCAGATGAAGGATTTCGGCCGTGCTAAATCTAGAAGATCTTGCAGTTTTAGTCCCTTGAGACTTATAGTTTCTTAAGAACACTTGTAATGAACAATATTATATTCTAAAGATCTTGATTGTATATTGTACGTCTACGGGCCTTTGGTATTAATGAAAATAGAGATTCATCAATATGTGTTTTGTTGGATACTTGCGTAGTTACTTGTAGTGCAATCAAGTAGCATTGTTTGGGTGCCTTTTTGGGCGTTTGTCTTTTAAAGATGGGAGTGCGCTTGTTGGACATTATTTTATGCATCAGCAAGTGATGGCTTAGATTGTGTCTGCGATAGACGGCTTAAATTAGGGCATGGCCTACGCCCGCAAGGGGACGTCTTTAATCCGTTGTATGTAACGGGATATTTTTGCGTTCAAGCTAGAACGAGTGTGCTTGTCCACTCAAGTGCTTAAGTCTTAAACGGCACGATGCGGGCAGGCGTTGCCACTTTTATATTGGTGTAAGTGTTTAACTAGAAGTAATCTAGCTTTAAACAAGTAGTTTACTCTACTTTTATAATGAAAAGTGAGTGTATTACTTTAACTTACATATGACCAGGGCTATGAATGATTGGATTGCAAATAGATCTGATTGTAAAACTGACTAAGTAGAATAGTAGTTTTATTGATAAAGAGGGCACGGAGCCAATAAAAGTTTAGCAAACTTTAACTAACAACGACAAGGCTAAGTACCCGTTAATAATAATAAAAATAAACAACAAGAAAGGGAAAATACATGTCTCGGGTATGTTGTTCTATTGACCTTTCAAGAGCAATACTCCCTAAGCCAACTGATGGTTGTGCCTTCCTCATCCTTGGATGCGTTATCTTTTAAGCAGTGCTGCCCTATGCATGGCGAAAGGTTGACTTCCGAGAGGCTTTGAATTACTCTCTGAAGATCCTTCATTGGTTGGTACTGGACCTGGGTGCATGGCCTATGGGCTGATAACCATCCGATGATAGAGCTCTCTGTTGATCAGGCAGTATTGAGCTGCCTGCCTTCGCAGTATCCTACTTTTTCCCTTGCCTCTAGGGAGCGTTCCCTTATCCAAGTATTCAATCAATGCATGACGCCATTCCGAGATAGGTCTTGTGGTAGGAACTTCAAGGTTCATTAAGTCTGCGTGGGTTAGCTCGATTAACATCTTTGGGCTGCCTGAACTTGTATCTGCATCAGCTGCCGAACTAGCTGGTACATCAGCCACTGTACCTTCTTCCCGATGAAAAAACTCCCACTGATAAATTTTTTTTAGAATGGCCTCTATTTTGGCTAAGCGTTCAGGCGCGCAGATGACTTTAACTGTGTAGACTCCATTTATCTGATTGACCACCTGCTGGGAGCCATTGTAGAGGCTGATCTTCCTGGCCCCCAATATGTAAGCTAATTAAAGTGCTTGAATTACGGCTTCATATTCTGCTTCATTGTTCATAGATAACGAGCGTCATGTTGCGAAAAATCTTCTCGGTTTGGTGATTTAACCGACAGATCGAGGTCGACTCCTTCGTCCGTTAGTGCTACATCCATGTGGATTACCCATTTTCCGGGGCCGATCTCCCCTATATCCTTTATTACCTTTTCAGCTTTTGGCATCAACTCTATGCTGAAACCCGTAGCAAAGTCTACCAAAGCTTGTGATTTGATGGCTGTGCACGGCTGGTAAATAATGTCGTATTCTCCCAATTCTACGGCTCATTCTACCAACCTCCGTGAAAGCCCAGGTTTGGACAGAACGGTCCATAATGGGGCAGAAGAGACCATGACCGTATGATTCAGAAAATATGATCTCAACTCCTGAAAGGTAGCCATCACCACCATTGCTGCTAGCTGCTCTAATAGTGGAAAATATGCTTCCACTCCTAAGGGCGCCTTGCTAGCATATTGTACGAGGAGTTGTGTTCTGCCGTTCTCCCGTGTGAGGGCCACATTCTACGCTATTTCTGAAATTATGACGTACAACAACAGACGCTACCCCTGATTGGGCTCGGTTATCATTGGGGGTCTTACAAGGTTCAACTTTACCCCCTATCAGTGATTGGCAACAGAGCATTGGCAGGGTCTTCATGCTTTACCAGTACTTTGGAGAGTTTATACCACAGCTCCGCGGCTCAGGGAACCAAATTACTCATCGCAGAGACCCGCTCTCAGATTTCCGTAGCTTCTTCTCTGGCCCTCCGCTTAATAGACGTATCCTATTGTGGCTCTTTTTCAACTGAGTTCACCTCTTCTTTAATACTTGAATCAGTGTCGGCATCGAATGCTTAACCTTCTATGAGTAAGGACCACTCACCTCGTACTTCGCTGATTCTGAATAGAGTCGGGTATCTAAAGACTTGATGAAGCATTGAGGATACTCCCTTTACTACATGTATCCAGGGTCTTCCCAAGATGACATCATATGAAAGGTTGCAAGCCATTAGCTGAAAAGGCGTTGTGCTCATTACGTCCGGGAAGAAGACCGCTAGAGCTATTTCTCCGATGAACTTCTCACATATGTTGCTAAAACTGGTCACTTTGCAAGTACTTGAGGTTATTTAATGCTGCAGGCCCATTTCTGTACTATCTCCCACCGAATGATGTTGACATTACTCCCTAGATCTATCAGAGCTTGCCTGATCTGAAATTAAGCACCTTGACCGTGATAGTCAGAGCTTCCTGATAGGGGTCCTTATCGTTCTTCAAACTGAACATGATTGGGCCAGTAGGTGGTCCCTGTCTCGTGGACTTCCAAATCTTAACAAACCCAGGCGCTACAAAGATCGCGTTGACACTCCACTTTTCCTTGGAGTCAGACCCCCTGGATCGCCTTGCCCCTTCCGCGATCAAGTCTTTGAGGTGCCCCTCATTCAATAAGTGTTCTGTCTCGAGCATCAAAGCTTTTTAGTCGACCATAGCATGGTTGTTACTTCGATGAAAATCGCAGTAGGCCGATGAATTCTTCCTCGTCGCATTTTTTATAATGGGTGGCCAGTGCAACCTAGAGCCCAGTTTCCCAAAGTGATTGGTTACTAGCTGTACTGCGTTTACCTACAGCCTGAAGTACTTGAAGCTACGCTGCTCCAGACATTTCTCGTAGGCTCCGGCCCCCTGGAATTACTTTTCTTTTCTAATATCTTCCCGGGATCTTTTTGATACTGAGTCCTTCATTTTGTTTTTCTTTTGCTGCCCTCCGCTTCCAGAGATGGACTACCTACACGTTTTCTTCGCACATCTTCACCAGACTCCAAGGGTGACTCAGGTTCGAGGCGGAGTTTCTCATTATATCGCTGATGTAGGGCATTCCATGTTGTCACCGGATGTTGAGTAAGACTCCATTACAACTCTCGAGTAGCTAGCGAACCTTTGGGTTCAGGCTCTTGTCGAAGGCTACCACGGCAATATTCTCAGAAACTAGAGGAAGCTCCATGCGTTCCCTTTGAAATCTCTCCAGGTAATCTTTTAGCAGCTCATCATCACGTTGTCGGATCTCGAAGATATCCTCCATACGTTTCTCTCGCTTGCGGGCTCCGGAGTGTGGCTTCTTGAAGAGATCTTGCATCTGAAAGAATCATTCAATCGACCCTAATGGTAACTGTGTGTACCCTGCAAGGGTAACTTTGGTCAAGGTTGAACTGAATCTCTTCACTAGGGCATACAGGGTTTCTTCTTCAGTGATCTCATTTCTCATGACGACCGTGTAATAGGTAGCGATATACTCATCTAGGTCAGTGGTTCCGTCGTACTTAAGGTTATCCGGTAGGCGAAAGTATTTGGGTACGCGGACCGGTGCATCGCTCTCTTTATATTCATGCTTAAAGAACTTCTGCTCATCTACGGTAGTAATTTGAGGTGGAGCACCCGGCACGTTACCAATCCAATCGTGGATGCAGCTCCTTCAGGATGTCCTGGATGACATGTCTTTTGAGGAGATCAGCGAGGAAGTCGTTAAGTCCAGAATTGCTCCCGTGCTATTGATCATCCTCACCGTCACTGCATACAGAGATCGGATCCCTGGGAGTATCTTTTGGCTATCCATTGGGATCGCGGGGATATTTCGTGGACTCATCAACCACATCAACCGCGTCAGCATTGTTCTTTGGGACATCATTGTTGTCGTTCGACATGATGGTGCTTTTCCTTCGCAAAAAACCTACAATTTCATGGGCCCCACATTAGGTGCCAAACTGTTTATGCCTAAAATTTGCCTCCTAGATTAAACAATTAAATTTGTAATAGGGTCACGAGCAATACAAAAAAATACGACGAAAAGTAAGTAAAAACTGAGGAATAAATAATTGAGCAGAAAAGTAAGTAGTTGTATTCCTTGAGAATAGTCGGATTCTGTGTGAATTGCTTAGTTGTAAAATATAATGTAAGGAGAGGTATTTATAGCTATGATTTATCCGGTCTTAATTATGTTAAACTACAAGGACTAATAAGGTCGTGGGCCTGTTTACTCAAGGCGGGGTACATACTAACTATAACTAGGACACTGTAAAACCCTAAGTTGGCGAGATATATGCCTTACGTCCAAGAGCTCGTGCCTGCTGAGAGGCCGTAGCTTGGGAGCAAGCGTTTATCCTCTGTACTGGTGACTTGTATATTAAGTTTAGTCTTCGCCAGCTAGACTCGTATCCTCATAATCGTAGGTGATGTATTTTTACCCGCACAACTTTATGTATTGGTCATCATACTGGTTTTAGTTCTGCACATTTATTTCAATTGCTTTATAACCTTTTATGGACGCAATCATGTTTTCTCCATTATCCTAATCAATACTGACTCAGTTGCCCTCATACCCTTCTACTTCTCCTGTACTTAGTGTTCTAGTGCGGCAGGATGCATTGATTGTGAAATTGAATATTAATTTTCTTTTATCAACCAACTTAATTATTTTTTTTCTTCTTTTCAAAAAAAAAAAAAGTAAAAGAAAGAATAGCATAGTTCAGCTACTTTTGTAATTACTGTTTGTTTGGAAGCTTGCTGCTTGACGAGATGTGGAATTTGGATTAAAAGATGGCAAATATAAAATTTGTATTCTTTCTTTTATCCATTCAATTTTTGATAAAACAAATTTTGTTATCAATAAGTATTACTTTACTCAAGCCAAGTTGAATCGTGATTTAATTTTTTTCTTTTCTATACGAAATAAAATAGTGTGATTCTTTTTTCTATTTTATATATTTGTAGTGACTATATTAAATGATATAACAAAAATATATACATTATAACTAAGAGTATATATCAATGAGATATTGCACTAATAAAGTTTTCTATTGTCCACCTTTGCACTAGGCCAACTTATATATGATGGAAAATATTAGCATACTGTGTACTCTATTATATACCTTTGTAGTATACGATATATTTTATCGGTATACCATTGTATTAAAGCTCAATTCAATTATATATTTTTTTGGATATTGTATACTCTTTTAGCATGCCTTTATGTGTTTGGATCAAAGTGTGTGATGCTACCGAGCAGAATATTTCAGTTTTTGTCGTTTTGAAATAAGTATACCTTTTTGCTATACTGTATACTATTTTAGTATACCTTGTTATGTTTGGATCGAAGTGCCAGAACACATAGATATTTCAAATTTTATTGTTTTTAACAAAGTATGCCTTTTTGGTATATGGTATACTCTTTTGGTATAACATTATATGTTTGGATCAAAGTGTGCGATGTTATCGAACAAAATATTTCAGTTTTTGTTGTTTTGAACAAAGTATACCTTTTTGGTATACCTTGTTATATTTGGATCGAAGTGCAAGATGTTACAGAACATATAGATATTTCAATTTTTGTTGTTTTTAAAGTATTATACCTTTTTGGTATATTGTATATTCTTTTGGCATACTTTTTTGTTTGTTTGTATCAGAGTGTGAGATGCTATCGAGCAAATAAATATTTTAATTTTTGTTGTTTTGAACAAAGTATACCATTTTATTATACTGTATACTCTTTTGGGATACCTATTTGTGTTTTGATCGAAGTGTGAGATGCTATCGAACAAATGGACACTTTAGTTTTTATTGTTATAAACAAAGTATACCTTTTTGGTATATCGTATACTCTTTTGGTATAGCATTTTTGTATTTATATCACAGTTTGAGATGCAATCAAATGTTTTTATTGCTATAAACAAAGTATACCCTTTTGGTATACCATATACTCTTTTGGTATACCTTTTTGTGTTTATATCAAAGTGTGAGATGCGTTCAAACGAATGAATATTTTATTTTTTGTTGTTATAAACAAAATATACCTTTTTGATATACCATATACTCTTTTGGTATCCCTCTTTTGTATATATATCAAAGTTTGAGATGCGATCGAACGAATAGATGTTTTAGTTTTTGTTGTTATAAATAAAATATACCTTTTTGGTATACCATATACTCTTTTGGTATACCTTTTTGTATTTATATCAAAGTGTGAGCTACGATCGAACGAATCGATGTTTTAGTTTTTGTTGTTATAAATAAAATATACCATTTTGGTATACCGTATACTCTTTTGGTATACCTTTTTGTGTTTGGATCAAAGTGTGAGATGCGATTGAGCAAATAAATATTTCAGTTTTGGTTGTTTTGAACAAAGTATACCTTTTTCTATACCGTATACACTTTTGGTATACCTTGTTATGTTTGGATCAAAGTGTGAGATGTTACAGAACAAATATATATTTCAATTTTTGTTGTTTTTAACGAAGTATGTCTTTTTGGTATATCGTATACTCTTTTGGTATACCCTTATGTGTTTGGATCAAAGTGTGCGATGCTATCGAGAAAAATATTTTAGTTTTTGTTGTTTTGAACAAAGTATATCTTTTTGGAGTAATCCTATATACTCTTTTGGTATACCTTGTTATGTTTGGATTGAAGTGTGAGATGTTATAGAACACATAGATATTTTAATTTTTATTATTTTTTAACAAAGTATACCTTTTTGGTATATCGTATACCCTTTTGGTATACCTTTATGTGTTTGGATCAATGTATGCGACGCTATCGAGAAAAATATTTTATTTTTTGTTCTTTTGAACAAAGTATATCTTTTTGGTATACTGTATACTCTTTTTGTATACCTTGTTATATTTGGATCGAAGTGTAAGATGTTACAGAACACACAAATGTTTCAATTTTTTTTTGTTATTAATGAAGTATACCTTTTGGTATATTGTATATACCCTTCTGGTATACCTTTTTGTGTTTGGATCAAAGTGTGAGATGCTATCGAGCAAATAAATATTTTCGATTTTGTTATTTTGAATAAAGTATACCATTTTGGTATACTATATCCTCTCTTGGTCTACCTTGTTATGTTTGGATCAAAGTGTGAGATGTTACAAAATACATAAATATTTCAATTTTTGTTGTTTTTAACGAAGTATATATTTTTGGTATACATTTTTGTATTTGGATCAAAGTGTGAGATGCTATTGAGCAAATAAATATTTTAGTTTTTGCTGTTTTGAACAAAATATACCTTTTTGTATAATGTATACTCTTTTGGTATACCTTGTTATGTTTGGATCGAAGTGCGAGATGTTACTGAACTAATAGATATTTCATTCAATTTTTGTTGTTTTAAATGAAGTATGCCTTTTTTGTATATATCTTATACTTTTTTGGTATATTTTTTTTGTTTTATATCGAAGTGCGAGATGCTATTGCACAAATGGAAGCTTTCATTTTTGTTGTTTTATTAGTATACCTTTTGATATCTTGATATGCCGTATTAATATATAGTATAATCTAACGGTATACATTATTGATATATTTTTTCATACAGATATTCAGTAAGTTATATTTATCACTAATATATAGAAAAAGAAAAGGAAAAATAGAGAAGGAGAAAAAATATAGAGAAAAAATTTCAAAGAAAAATGTTATGTATCTGGAAGAAAAATTAAAAGAAAAAGGAGCAAAAAACATGCTGAATAAATGAATAGTGTTAGAAAAGGAGAAAGAAAAAAGAAAGAAAAAAAAAGTCAAAAAATGAAGAAGAATAGTTAAAACGGAGAAGGATAATTGAATAATAAAAGAATGAAAAAATAAAAAGAGAGAAAAAAATAATAAAAGATATGGGGAGGGAGAGAGTCTTGAGTTCCTTGTTTTATGTCTTAAAATATGGAAGTAATTAGCTAATGAGTATAGCATGTAAAGAAGTTATGGGTATTAATGTAATGAGTGGAGCTTTGTAAATATGATGAGATGTATGTGTATTTTTGTAAATACCGTTCATCCTTTAGCCCGTAAACTAAGAACGTCGTGGGTACTTGTTAGAGTCCTTTTTGCAGAAATATGACACCATAAGCAATGGTTTTCTTTTTTTTGCCTACACTTAATAGGATTTTGCAAAAATGCCCTTCTTAAGTTTATTGAAAAAATTATAGACGAAAATACCACTGTCGATCTCTTGGCACTAAGCCAAGACTTGCTCTTTGACCTCTCTCTATTTGCTAACACTTGACCTTGAAGTGTTGGCAAAAGGCAGCACTTGCCAGCATTTGGTTGCAAGTGTTAGCAAAAGGCAACACTTGCTCCTTCCTATCTCAACCTGCATTCTCCCCATATAACTTGAAGTGTTGCAAGACAACACTTGCCTTTGACCTCTTGCCTAAAAGACAATACTTGTAAATTTGTGCCTTGAAGTCTTGGCCCCTGCCTATGCACCAGTTGGTTTGGCCCGATTTCTAGAAAGATTTTGCATCCTTTTTTAGTATATAGCCATAAACTCCATACGCCTTAGTCTCAATTAGTCAATTGAAATATTCAATAGATGCGAGCCTTGTGGCTCATTTGCAGAAATACGACACCATAAGCAATGGTTTGCTTTTTTGCCTGCTCTAACAATGGTTTTGCAAAAATGCCCCCTTTAAGTTTAATGAAAAAATTCTGCACGGAAACACCCCTGTCAAACTCTTGGCACGGAGCCAAGACTTTCCTTTGATTCCTCTCTATTTGCCAACACTTGCCCCTTCAAGTGTTGCCTTTTCAAGTGTTGGCAAAAGGCAATACTTGCCAGCACTTTGTCGTAAGTATTGGCAAAAGGCCAAGACTTGCCCTTTCCAATCTCTTCCTGCATTCTCGCCATATAACTTGAAGTGTTGGCAAGACAAATTACAAATTTTTACCTTTGAAGTCTTAGCTTCGTGCCAACATAAGGATATTGCAAAAACATTATTAAAGAGGGGCAATCTTGCAGAGCCGCGCAATCTTGCAGGACCGCTCTTTATGGAGGGCACCTGGTGAAATTTTTTGCTATTATAGCATACAAAATAAATGAGAATCCATTTAAACTCTATCTATTTGTTAGCTCAAAATCATGGGCTTTATTTTTTATTGAGTGATTTTAGCAATATTTGTTAGGTAACTTCTTAACAAACAACCTCTAAATCTCTCATTATCCCTAAGTAATTTATGACTATAATTAAGAAGCTTATCTCGTCATACCTTTATATATATATATATGCATCTATTATTGGAGTTACCACAATTTTTTATGTTATACAAAAATTATGTATCTATTATTCAAATCATCCCTTCAATGCATTGTCATATGTGTGTGGTACTTACTAGATATACATGTTAAAAAATTAAAGATGAGATTAATAATATTAATCATCCAACTATGTTTCTCCTTATTCTATATTAAAAGTTATGTTTCTTATTATTATTCATTAAATACACACAGAATAAACAAACGATATGTATAAAATAAAATACATTTCATCGTTGTAATAATTAAGTTTCATACCTCTGTCCTAGAAATAAAATATGCATAATGTATACATATTAGGCAATTCCTATGTTATAATTAAGTCATTTGTGTATTGGGTATGTACATTAAAGATAAATTATATTCATCATTGATAGTTGTTTTTCGCAATTAGACTCAGATCTACGTTGTACATATATGATAATTTGGTTATGATCTTAATTCCATTCCTAACTTTCAGAACAATGATTTGCTTACTTATATCAACCAAAACCAATTAGTAGGTGATTTAGTAGACACTTCTTAGAAAACAAAAAAGGAAAAGTTACCCTAATATTAACTAAACTAAAATCACTGAATAAATTTGCACAAAAGTACAATTTAGGGATATTTTTTAACAAAATATAAAGATATTTTAGCACAACTACAAAATATAGATAAAATAGAGACCTAATTACAAAACATAGCAAAGGGGAAAAAACCCTAGGCTTCTTCTCCTACTTTTTCTGTTTTCTCTCTCTCCATGTCCTAACCAACCGCCGCAGTCCTTCTCCCCTTCATCACCCAGAGCTCCAGTGTCCCTCCCCAGCAGATACCCCACAACCACTGCCCCACATTGCTGCTACCGGTGTTCCCGATAAGATATGTCGTGGTTTTTTTAATCAGATAATGGTGATTTGCTTCAAATTTCATTTATTTCGTTCATGTATGGTGTTTTAATGAAGCTGTGGTATTTTTTTGATGAAGTATTTCTGTTTTTTGGTTAGTTATGGTGCTTTCGGTGAGATATGTTTTCATTCATATATGTTATTTTTCTTCTTTATATTTCACTGTATCAATATTGTATCAACAATGTATCAAAATCGCATCTGCACTGTATCTATTAGTTTCAGTGTATTATTTTTGTATCTTAGTGTAAATTTCAGTTATTTCCTTGTCTTCTTCTTATTTTAATCTATCTACATTATTTCTACAGTGTTTCTGCCATGTTACTCCATACTATTTCTAGTGTTTCTGTTGTAATTTTTTTCTAGTGTCTTATATACCCTCCTTTTTTTTTCTTTTTCTTTTTTTAAAAAAATATTTTTCTACATTTTTTATATTTAATTCTCAATATTTCTTGTATTTTTGTTGTTTTTACTTGTATCTATCCTGTTTCTACAGTATTTCATATTGTTTCTGCACTTTTCACACTATTTTAGCATTATTTCATACTATTTTTGCGCTGTTTATCACTGTTTTTGAATTATTTCACTCTTTTTTGGCATTGTTTCATACTGTTTCTGCAATTTTCTAGCCGGCAGTGGGGGGTGGGGTGAGGGGGGCAGCAAGGGGGAGGGATGTGAGGTGGAGGCTAGTGTTTTTCCTTTCTAGTTGTTTGTAGCAACTTGTATATAAAATATAATAATAATGCTATATTTTGTAATATCAATAATATTGCTATGTTTTATAGTTAAGGCTTCAAAATTATATATAAGTATAAATACCCCATTTCTTTTTGCGGGTATGAAGCGAAACCAAAAAAGACTCCCAAACATGCAGTAACTATTGATTCCTCTTATAATTGCATGCAGAGTTTTTAAGTAATTACTCTTGCATATAGAGCTTTTACGTAATTACCCATACATTGTTCAGCTTTTTTTTACACATCATCTTTATTTTAGTCATAGTTTATCAATTTATTGTTCTTATAATATTCAACTTCTATTCATAAAGTATACAGTTACTTTTTTCCATAGTATTATCATTTTTGTAAACAATATCCACTTTATGCATAATATTTCAATTTTATTCATACTGATTAAAAAGTGGATCATTGTATATACATAATATTTATCTCATAAATACCTTATTGACACTACTACAAATATATCATATATGCAGTTAAGAACCATAAAATGTACTTGTTTGATATAATCCTCATATCTCAAATATAGCAAAATATATTTTCATCGAAAACGATCTCTCGACCTTGGTAGAGATAAGGTCTACGTATATCTCACCCTTTTCAAACTCCATTTGTGAGATAACACTGAGTATGTTATGGTTGTAGTACATAAATACATTTTCATGTATACATAATTTATATTTCAAATATATATAAAAAAATCTCAATGTATACAAACTTTAAACCTCAAATATGTTGAACCCATTTTGATAGTGAAAAACTAAGTAATTAACTAACTAATATCAAAATGTAATAGGATGGAAAAATTGGAGAACGAAGATGTGAAAGCAAAAGGAACAAAGGGCAACTCTGGATGAAAGCCAACTATGGAAAGATTGTACAAGAATAACTTTAAGGAATAAAGGGTTGACTATCTATGGAAAGAAGGATCCTCGCAATTAAAGGATTGCCAACTGGGAAATGTGAACACCGAAGAGTTCTTAACCTTATTCTAAAAAAGATTCTAACAAATTTTAATGAATCTTTGTGAGGATCAATTCTCTTGGGTCATTTGTATCTCTCTTCGGCAATAAAGAATATTGCCAAGATATCAAGACCGTCAATCATCAAACTGATTTAAAAAAAATATGACAGAGTGCAATATCAAATCAATTTTACAAGATCAAAGTTAAGGAAATTGCTTCAATCAAGGACTGTCTACTATACATGGAAGGACTACAACGACTACAGCTCCAAGACTAATATAACGAAGATCTCTGTAAAGACAAGGCTATGCTACTATTTACTGTCTACAATCCTTCTAGCTTTAATTTTTCTGTATCACTTTATTCTTGAGAGTTTACGAGTGCTCGAAAAAGAAAAAATAAAGAAAAGAGCAAGGTAGAGGTAATAGTTGTGTCAAGGAAGTTAGGTTTGATCATCTATAAATCAGACATAGTCGTTGTTGGTGAGCGAGTGCTAAAACTAATTGCTGTGAAGTTGGTGGTGAATGATGAACCATATGTTATACTCGGAACCTAAAGAGATAGAAGAGATACCCTCTCTTTTGACGCAAGGGGACTGGATTAGGAACCACACTAACTTTAAACCAATATAAAAATCATTATGTCGATTATTATATTCTACGTTTAATTTCTACACTTTGTTTACTTCCCAAATCTCCTTAAGTTAACTAATTATATTAAAAAGAACAATTCACCTCTCTCCTGTACTTTCAAAATATACATCATATCAACACAATAAAAAATACATCTGATATATTTTAAGTATATGTATATAAATATATATTAGATATAAATTAAATAAATAATAAAATTATTTTTTCAAGAATCAATAGACATATATAACTCACATGAAGATTAAATTTTTATACTTTTGATATTTTGATAATAAAATATTGAGAAGAATAAGTAATTCGAGTAAGAAGGATATTTCAAGATCCAACAACGAATTTTCTGATAAAAAGGAGAAAAGGGAGCAATGGTTGGAGAGAAAGATTTTGGATATAGATGTATTGGTCAAAATTAGACCGAACACGTATTACCAGGTATTCGATGGCATAGAAGGTTCGGAGTAGAGTTCGGAGACAAGTCATACAACTCAGCCTGAACACGGAGGTGATGAATTTGATCAAACGTCATTCATCGAAGACGGGTCGTCTTTAGCTTAGCGATCGACAGGTTGATCACTAGTCGGACAACAACTGTGATCGATTCCATATCCGGATAGTCAGAATCTGAAGAAAGGACAAACAGACGATCAAGCAGATAATGTCTCCGCTCCAACAGCCTCTGAGATTCATGGGTATCAACGTTATCACATCTCAGAAGTGTTGGCTTATCTTCAGAAGGCATGGGAGAGTAGGAGACGTAGTGGGTTAGGATTCTGGGCTTGTTAATACATCATTTTCCCCTCATTTGTACCCCTTAAACACTCCATATACAAAAAATACTATTCATTATTGTTTATTTGCTCTATTGTTGCTATCGATATGGTTTTGTGGTGAGCTTGCTTTACAAACACCAATGGAGCACATTCAGCCTTATCAATAAGATTTTCTTTACCTTGCTTCACCATTCTCTCTAATCATCGTTATCTAATTATTTAGCTTTATTGATCTTGCAATTATTATCGTCTAATCCACACTTTTCATATCTTAACTTGTTAAGCATATCATTAATACGCCTATAATCTTGATATAAAGGATAACTTATGCCCTAATCAATACAAATTTAATTGTTAAACCTAAAACCAATTTTTAAGGAATACAATTTGCCGCCAACCGTGGGCCTAAACAATCTATTTATTTCAAGATTTACGGCTTCTATTCAAGTCTACTCACTTCCATTTCATTTGTACGAAATGGAAGATGACGCAACTAGACTCGTGACTACTGTGGTCGATGGCGGTCTTGTTCCGGAAGCTGAAGATGCAGTCACCGGTGAAACCCAAAATAGAGAACTAGGTCAAGCTTTGAGCCACACTCCAACCGATTCAGAGCAGAACTCGCCAAGGACCCCGAGAAATGGAAAAAGGTGTAGCCCCCGATTTAGGGTCCAATGAGTGGGGACTTTTCCTTACGGATTATCTCAAAAGGCAGTAAGAGAAGCAGCAGAAGTTCTTCGCTGATCAGGCGATCATTAACGAGAAAGTAAGTGCTCAGTTAGCATCTCTATTCGGCTCTTTAAGCTAAAGAGCACCTATTCCTCCTACAATTCTCCCCGTAGGTACTCCGGCTTCGGTTTATCAGGGCACAGTAATAGGAGGACTTATAGAGGGAGTCGGATCCGGAGGATCGGGTACAACCATCGTGGCTGCGGGAGCTCTGGCTATCGTGGTGGAAGTGTCAGAAGAATTAGCTTTACTCAAAGAGTCGATGGATAAGAGGTTCAAGAAAATGGTGACATTTATGGAAAAGCTTTCGGGGCACCGAAGCAAACAAAGAGAACTGACATTAAGAAATTCAAAAAACTGCCATTACAAGCTGAGTGCTGACCTTTTACCTATACCGAACAAATCAAACTCCCAGAAAATATACCAAAATATGATAGGACGACTGACCCTACTGACCATATCACTACTTTTGTCACGGCGGTTAAGAGGAACGATCCTACGGATGATAAGATCGAATTGATGTGTTTGAAAAAGTTTACAGAGACACTTACTAAAGGTGCATTGACTTGGTATGCCTTATTTCCCAAAAAATCGATTAATTCATTCTATGAGATGGAAGAAAAGTTCATTAGGGCGTCTACGGGGGCTTAAAAGTTTGAGAGGAGAGTTGAAGACATATACGATGTTACTCAGCGACACAGAATGAATCAATAAAGGAATTTATGGATCGGTTCCTAAAGGAAAGAATGACACTACCTTATATCGAAGAGAAATTGGCAACCTTAGCATTCCCTAACAATCTGAACTACGTGAGCATCCTCCAGAGACATTGGATGATGTACATTATGAATGTAATTCAAAAATAAGATTAGAAGAGGAAGAGCTGAAAGCTGATTATAGTAGCCAACGCAATTGTCGTTCGGAAAATCCAAAGGACCGCTTTGAGCCTTATAGATTTCCATGTCAGACAGGTCGGAGAGTTGATAGCAGAGGTTATAGAAGTTCAACCAAGAGAGAGATGATGTGTCCTTCTTTTGTGCCTAAATATCCATCGGTTCCTAAGATCTTAGAGTATAATTTCAACGTAACAACGTCTAAGCTCATGAATGTTTTGAAGTTGATGGGTGAGAAAGCAGTAAAATTCCAAATGGGTATGAAGACTAACCCGGCCAAGAGAGACCTGGATCTGTGGTGTGACTTTCATGGCAACCACGACTGTGTGACCGAAGATTGTAAAGCTCTATGATATGAAGTATCTCACTTCCTTCAGAAAGAAGAACGGCAAGATTTGTTAACTGAAAAAGGCAGGCAGGCAGACGTTTAACAAGAAGAGAGAGGGGGAGTAGTCTCCAAAGCCTACTGGCTCGAGGAGGATAGTAAATGTCATTTTTCATAGAATCTAAGGGCAACAGAGTGACTTTTACCCTGCTAAGAAATATGCTAAAGTTCCTATCACTCATGAGAAACGAGCATGAAACGATATTGTAGATGAAATCGTATTCAAAGAAGCTAATTTCAATGGGATATTATTTTCCCATCACGATGCCTTGGTAATTATGACGAGGATCGATGACTCGGCCATTAAACGAGTGCTTGTTCATGCCGGAAGTTCTGCTAACATTATCTAGTCTTGGGTAGTGGAGCAGATGCAGTTGACCGATAAGATTATGCCAAAGTCAACCATGCTCTTCGGATTACAAAATTCGAGTGAGAAGACTCTAGGTGAGATTACACTCACAACGTACGCAGATAGTGTAACCAAGGAGACCGTTTTACAGGATTTTTGCGATGACATGGCCTACAACGTTATACTTGGTAGGCCGTGAATTCATGTTGTCACGCCCTAAAAAATTAACTGCGGGGTGTTTATTTATTTAAAGGATCGTGACTGGTGTTCAAAAAGGTACAGAATTATTTAGAGAACTCGGAGTCGCCACTTGACATAGTTTAAGGTGTGCCAAGTCACCAAAAGGTACCTTGGAACACCTCTGACTCGTCTAATGGTCTACGTTAGAGATTTGGGTAAGGTTCTCAGTTAACTCTCGGGAAGGTATTAGGCACCCTCGAGTCCTGTGCCGAGCACAGTTGCTTTATTGTCGCAATTTTAATTTTATTAGATATGGTTGTTATCTTTTGCCGTTGATTTGAATTTATACTTTTATTCAGAAAATTTAAAAGCGTCACTCCTATCCAACCTCACAGAGGACTGGTTAAATTTAAATTTTAATTCAGAAAATTAAAAGCGTATCATTCTTTTCCAATCTTACAAAGGACTGGACGAATTTACACTTTGATTCATAGTAAATAAATAAATAAAATGTATTGCGCATTTTCGACCCTACAAAGGACTGGTCTATCTTTAAAAGAGTAAACTTTGAAAAAATAATTAATTTAGAATCAGTTAACTCAATTTAGTTTTTCTCTTAGCCTAATAAGTAGATTACAAATCATACTTATAATACTGTCCAATTGGATTTGAAACCATATTTTATCGCAAGATTCATCCTTAACTTCTCTCAATTTAATTTGGCTCGTGTCAATTCGGTTTTTCTTTTTACCTAATAAGTAGATCACAAATCATACTTATATACTTGCCTAATCGTATTATATTTTGTTAAGTAACTTTTATTTAAAATGTTTAATGAATAGTAGCTAAAATAGTGGACTATATAGATCAAACCATTTCAAATCTAACTTTTAAAGTGAAATTTAATTATATGGATTAGATTAAATGTAACAAACTTGACAGAATTAATCAATTATGCATCTCTCTTACCAAAATACGGTTGTTTGCAAATTAAGGACTATTTTGTTAAAGCAGGTGGCTATTTGTCAAGCCACAACAAGTAAGCCTTACGTTTGCAGTGGGCTGAACTATTTGCGAAAATGAGCTGCTTTAAGTTTGTTTTGCAAAAAATAGTCACATTTATTTCTATATTCCAAATAAGTTGTTTCTTTGTAAAGTAAGGATGTGGCCAAATTTTAAATTAGACGTCCTAGTCATTGCCTATTCGTCCAGATTGCGAACTTTTAATCAAGCTTTGCACTCACGGTCATACTTCAACATATTCTTAAAGATTTGACCAATTTCGTAAAAACATTCTCAAGTTCAATCAAACTTCCAACAATCAGTACTATAAGCCTATTTCATATTTTTTACATATCTGTCCAGATTTTAAAAAAATTGCACCCGTAGCCATATTTGCAGAAAGGGTCAAGATTTAACACTTATTACTTATGCTGAAAATATACTTTAAATACTAGATACTTACTATTAATTTTCCATCATATTTCTTTCCACTTATCTTAACATATACATGGTTCTAAAAAAAGGTATAAATTTTATAAGGGCAAACAACATTAGGCATACAATTACTTAACTAAAGACACTCATAAGTAGACATCATTAGGCCTTTAAAACATGTTGATTTCCATATCATTTCAATAGCAAATTACTTGTAAGATACAAGGTTCAAGTATTACCTAGATAAACGAGACCTTAGAGCTCGGCAATGACGACCACTAGCGAACCAAGACACGTACACAGCAAGGAACACCGGACAGCAACTAAACAGCCCCTTATGACCTCTTTTTAACTCTTAAAACTAGTATATTTATACCCCCAAAAGACCCTTAGTATAAAGGCTTTTGGTTCTAAATCTTTTCTTCAAACTTACTATTTTTTCTCAAGTGCTTTTTGCTCTCAATTCAATGTAATTTCAGCTGGTTGTTGTATGTATTTTCAGCTAGTGGTTGGTGTGTTAAAGAGGAGTAAATGCCTCTATTTATGGCCAAAAGTGAAAACAAAGGGGTGGAGTATAGACTTGTACAAAAGTACAAGCCCACACCCCTACACACAGTATTTTACCCACTTTTCAGCATAGTACAGCATAGTACAACAGCTCTAGGATTGCTTTCAGCCGCCCTATATGTCTTAAAAGCTGAAAATTTTAACCTTTCTATTGAGATGACATCCCTATGGACTATGCTACTTGGTCTATTGGACACAAAATTAATATAAGCTAAAATCAAAAATAAATTATACAACTGATACTCATTCCTAACTAGTAAACTTCTAATTTCTAACTAAATCAAAATCCCAGCAGGTCTTCCAAAGCTTAAAGATCATGTCTAGGCAGGATACATTTTTAACAAACAAAAAGAAAAGCAAAGTAGGTGAAACTTAAGTTTCCTGGACAAGTTTAATCAAGTCAATGTAATGAGTTTAGTGAAGATACTTGCAAGATCACACTCTCCCTTATCACAGAAAGGCAAATCAAATTTAAACTGATTACTCTCCAAGCTCACAGACTCAAACATACAATGATCATGCTAAATAGACCTAGACCTACCACATGATTTCTACCTGCAGAAATGCATTGCCAGAACTAATACATAAAGCGCCCACCCTAAGATATAGCCAAACAGGATTCAAGAATTCAATGGCAAGAACATACTTAAACTTAAACGATAGATTCATCTACAACTTAACAACAAGCACACGAGTTGGAACAATTTTCCACTAAACTTACTAATCAAAACTTGAACTTGAAGCAATCTAGAATGCTTTCAACATAAGTGTATCTCATTTCAATAATATATGGTTCAAATCTTTCCAACAACAAGATGTACATACGGACTCATACTACATGATCCCATATTTAAACCCAAACATTTAAATAACAATGACAAAGAAAAGAAAAGAGGCATCAAGCTTGCTTTCTAATCCGTAAAGAGAACCACCGCATCGCTGCCTCACTGCTACCTCGGCCACACCAATCGCTGCGTCACCACTGCCTTGTCGCGCCACTGTTACAGCTGCGTTGCTACTGTCTCGCTCTCAAATCAGCCTCGAATCACTACTGTCCCAGCTGCCTTGACTCACTACTACCTCACCATCAATAAAACAGTCACAAACAACCCATCATCATCATCCCAAACATCATGAAAGAAAAGGGAAAAGAAGAAAAAAGTAAGAAGAAGAAAAAAGAAAATAGAAATGGACAGGGGAAAAGAAAATTGGGTGCAAGGGGATGGGGTTTTGGGAAATGGGGATGCGAGGGTAAAGGGGAGAGTGGAGAGGAAGACAAAGGACCAAAAAACTCACCGGAAAAATCAAGGGTCGCCAGAGTTGTAGTTTGATCGAAACTTCAAAGCCCGATCTACGCCAAACGTTTGAGAATTTGAAGAGAATAGTTGCAGAAATGGAAAGAGGGGCTCGAAAGGAATTGAGTGATATATTTTTTATATTTTTCCAGCTACCGGAGGTGGTGGTCCGATGGCGGACCAGTGGTGGTGATGCGATGGCCCGGCGGTGGAGATAGGTTTTCCGGTGGCTGCTGAAATTTCGCCAGCATGGCGCCAAGCCAAAGAGGCTTAGGGTGTATGGAGAAGTTTGTGAAGATTTAGGGGTTTTATGGTGTGAGTTTGGGCTTGGATGAAGAATGGGCTAAGGTGGTGGGCTGATTGGGCTATGTATTTTGCATGTATGGCCATTAAAAAAGTCTACATTTATTCAGAATACACACAATTAACTAAATGAAAACCCCACAATTAAAAATATAGAATCACAACTAACACATAACAAGTAGTTACTTTATTTTCAAATTTCACATCCTAATTACAGACAATTTTAGTTAGAATAGAGACTAAATTTAGGAAAATTTTAGCAAAAATCCTAAGAATCTAACACAGCTATTTTGTGCAATTTTTCTGTGTTCGTGCCAAAATTAGGTGATTACACATATAATGTCGGGTACGGTGCCATCAACCTTGCACCAAGTAATTAAGTTTCCAACTAAATGGGAAGTGCACGAAATTAGATGGGAGCAGCGAATTTCTCGTGAGTGTTATTCGGTGGCTCTCAAGAGCTGAGTTATCCTAGACACCTCCAAATAGCAATCACAACAACCAGTGTCTTTGGCCAAACAAACATTTAAAGAAATTCCAGAGCCGAGTGAAAAGTAGTTCGCCAAGATTCATGACTTTATAAGAGAACCAAGTAAGCAAAAAGTTGGAGATTCAACTATGGAAGTTAGAGACTGTTGTATTGTTCGAGGACTTACCAAATCGTAAGGTGCATGTCTGTTCGAAGCTAGCCCCTGAATAAAGAACAAAGGTTATTTCATTCGTAAAGGCAAACTCAGATTGCTTTGCTTGGTCCCATGTGGACATGGCTGGCATAGATCCAGAGATCACAACGCACAAGTTGGATGTTGATCCTTTTCACCCTCTGGTGAGGTAGAAGAAGCGGATGAACACTGGCTTTAAAAAGAAGGTAATCGATGTTGAAATTACTAGATTTCTTAACAATGGGTTCATGCGGGAAGTGAAACATCCAGATTGGTTAGCTGATACGGTCATAGTACCAAAGAGGAATAATAAATGAAGAGCGTGTGTAGACTACACTGACCTAAATAAAGCTTGTCCGAATGACTCTTTCCCACTTGCACATATCAATCAGTTGATCGATTCGATGGTGGGTCACGAGTTATTGAGATTTTTAGATGCTTACTCAGAATACAAAAAAATATTGATGGAGCCGGATGATCAGGAGAAGGTGTCATTTATAACGGACAAAGAGACTTATTGTTATAAGGTCATGCCCTTCGAACTCAAGAATATTGGGGGAACTTATAAACAATTAGTCACCTGAATGTTTAAAGATTTGTTTGGAAAGACAATGGGGGTTTATATCGATGACATGTTGGTTAAATCATTTAAAGCAAATGCTTAGATCATTTAACAGAGACATTTGAGACCCTTCGACAGTTCAACATAAAGCTGAACGCAGAAAACTGTGCGTTCTAAGTTGGAAAAAGCAAGTTCTTGGGTTTAATATTGAAGCCAACTTAGACAAGATTAAGGCTTTAGAAGAAATCCCAGACGTGCTGATGTTGACACCCAATTTTGTCGTTCCTGTTTCAATAGCCATTTTCAGAAAAAATTTCACTGATAACCATACAATTAACTCTACTATCTTCCCTTTGACTTCCATTCAAAATTCTTATTTCACACAAGCACGCCAATTAGGCTATTTTTAAAGACACCAGCACAAATTACAGCTATTTACAAAATGTGCACGTTTAATTACGAATCTTGCAATTGCCTTTATTTTCAACAAAATTGCTCAAAATTATTTTAAATCTCATAATGATATTTTCTCCATTTCTTTAATCATTTTAGCATTTTTAGAATTAATTTTTCAATTTTCTATAATTTTATATTTATTTTATACACATTTATACATATTTTATACAATTTTATACACAATTATATATATATATATATATATATATATATATATATATATATATATATATATATATATATATATATATATATTTAAACACTTATACACCTCACATGCCACGACGCACCCACGTCAGCGCCACGTGGGTACACGTGGCTCCATCTTGACCGTTCAAATAATTGATCCAACAGCCAAGAACATACTTTTCTTTTTTAATATATCACCCTCCTCCCCCGAAACCCTAATCTCCTCGTCATTTCCCTAAAACATCTGCCGCCTCTCCTTCTCTCTCGTCCAAAACCCTAACACCACCACTGTCGGAGCCTTTTTCGGTCAATTCCGCCGACAAAACCCTGAAAGTATCATATTTTTCGACCCTCCTCACCGTCCGCAACAAACCCTTATAACAATTTCCTTAAACAATGAAGGTCGAAATCCAACCTTACCCCGACCTTCACCTCTGTCACCGGAAAAGGAAAACTCTGGTGGCGTCCAGGTAAAACCTGAGCGTTACTATCATGAGAAGGGAAAAACCCTCACGCATACGCGATTGACAAGCGGGTCCAGACCGACCCGTTCCAATTCAAAACAGGGTAATCCTTTCCCTTTTTTTACTATTCATGAACTTATGTGATATCTATGCCTGATTTTTTTAGTCTTACTGTACATTAGCATGTTTAGTTGATTGTTCCATGTCAATTAGTTAGGGTAGAGTCCATATGACTGTTAATTTTCGTCTAACTCACTGTCAAGATCAACCCTGCATTTGACTTTTCGTATGCATGAGTTGGTATGTTTATAGCTTGGGTTCTATATCATCCTCATTAGTTTTATGTATAGAATCCATGACTAGCTTGGGAATTGATTTCGTGCAATGTATTCAGTTGCTTATCCTATCCAACTACACAATCCTTATGAATATAGGATTTACCTTGCTTGAAATCTGAATGATGATTTGATTTGCACAATTAAGGGAAGCCAATTTGTCCAATTTGAAATCTGTGACTGATACTTGATTGGAAAATTGTTTTAGTGATTAGAGGAGTATCAATTTAGGATGGATTGAAATATGCTAAGACAATTAAGGGATTCTAGATCCTAAATTAGGGTGGAGTACTAATTTTCGAACCTAGACTCTATTACAAGCAAGGAGTAGGAATATATTTGTCTAGGATCATGTTTTATGTGATTGACCCTGATTTTAGGGCTTTAATTTGATCTATGTTTGAAAAGTATACCTAGATGAATACTGTTATTTCTGGAAAATTATCTCCCCTTGCCTTTCTTTACTTTGCCTGTTTGGATCTTAAACCCTACCCTTCACACCTATACTAACTGGTTCTATTTTTCACATTAAGGGACACAGAAACATACACTCGGCTAAGAAATACTCCTTTCCGTCTGTTGATCACTCTAAATCTCACTTATTTCCTAGCTTCATTGTGAAAAGGAGAAGACCTTTACATCACTTGTAAAGGCTTTTTGGTTTGTTGTATTCTCACCGTTTCTTCACTGGTTGTCTGTTCTAATTGTTAAAAAAGGTAGTCAACTCTCCTATGCTCTAAAGATATGTGAAGCATGACTCTATGAATATAGGCTATTGTTTGGGCCTCCTTTTGGCCAATAACACTGCTTGCAGGTTCTTTTGGGATAGTCCTACAGACTAACCCTGATTTCTATTACAGGGATGCAGGACTCTGTGGGAAAAAGGCATGAAATGTCTTATGCTGCTAACAAGTTTTGTGCAGCGGTGAATTTTTGTTGGCTTGAATACTGCATAAGCCAATAGGCTTTGTACAGTGCACGAAAGTGTTTTCACTGTCTTCGTTTGTGATTTAGACTTTCCCCTTTTATCTGTGTATTCATTAGGTCATCCCTTCCTGTATTTATATGTGTATTTGGTAGTAACACCTCGGCTACACAGGAGCCTTCCTCTAACCTTCAAACTTTGTGGGTACATATATCATTTTTCCTTAAACAATGGTCTAGCATGAAAATTAAGTAAATGATTATTGGAAATTTATATCAGCGTGTTTTCAACATATCTTAACTTAAGATTAATATCATAGTGTTTGATTGAAGTTCTCGCGTGAAAATCAGAAAGGTTTTGTAATGGGGCTATTTGTGCAATAATTGCTTGAATTAAGACTGCTTTCTGCGAATCCATAATGCCCCTCTTTTGCGTTTTATCCAGGCCCAATCCATATTTTTAAAACTGGCCTGACTATGTGTAAAAACATATTTTTGCTAAAAGTATTATCTCCTATACGCTAATCTAATAGTGTATAGGGGACTATAAAACTTTTAGTGGTCGATTATATATATATATATATATATATATATATATATATATATATATATATATATATATCATGCCTATATTAAGTGCATGCCTATATATATATATATATATATTAAGTGTGGAAAACCTTTATTTGCATTTGTGTGTTTCGTGCTCCCTCTTTCAAAAAACAACCTACTCCTATATACATATATATTTTTTTGAAAACTCGACCCCAAAAATAAAAAGCCATTAGGGCTAATGTTTGACAATTAATGTCAAAACACCCCGACCCAAAATGGCTAACATTTCTTTAACATATTAACTACAAGTTGGTTTTTGTGTTATTTTGGAAACAATTTTTGAATATCTGCCTATTTTTGCAATTAGTCCAATTATTGAATAGCCATAAATAAACTGTTTGTGAATATTTCTTGTGAATATAGCCTCACATGAATCTATATATGGAATTGACTGGCCAAACGTACTATTAGGCAGTGAGCTTAGGCCGTATTTGGAAAATTCCAAATGGCCCATATCCTTTTTAACTATATATATCACTGCCTACTTATTTCTTTTACACGAATGATTCTTTTGCTTGCTTGACTTCAGCTTTCAGCACCTAATTTTAGAAAATGACTCTAGAATTACAATTGCACATTTATACTTGAAATTAGTCACTTCTAGCCTTGTTACACCTTTAAATCCCAAAATTAAGACTCGGGTGGAAACCATTTTTCGTGGGACTCGGGTAGTGCCTAACACCTTCTTCCCGAGTCACTAGGACTTCTTACCCTTAGAAATTCTGTAAATGACTCCTGGAGTATAACAAGACCTTTAGACATTTTAGGTGACCTAATACAACTTAGATAACTTATTAGATGGCGACTCCAAAACTAACTTAACCGAGATACCTAGTCAAACCCGAACCTTTAACTCACTCCGAGTTAGGATAAAAGGGGGGTGCGACAGAATGGCGATTCAGCTGGGGATACTCAAACTCCTAACCACAATGGGTTCTAATTTTGAGATTTTATTATTGTTATTATGGATAATTTCCTTTTGCTTATTATTTTTATTATTGGACTAACTTGTTTCCTTTTTTGTTTTTCTTTTTTTTTTATTATTTGCATGAAATATTTTTTGTAATATTGTGACATTCTTCATTCATACTACTCCAGTCCTGAAAAACCGACACTTGCACACACACAAACGATTACGTGGATCTCACGGTTGTTTCACCCTCAAAAACCCCTTTAGGGGGAACGGTTGGAATATAGTTGGTCCGTGGTACAACTAATAACTCTAAACGTCCCCACCCCTTGGTCGTCCGCCTAGGGAACCACATCTAGAATCACCCAACTCTTGAAATGTAATATGTATGCATCATGTTGTAGGAAGGGCTTCCCGTAAGCTGGCTAGTTTTCAACTTGCTAAAACAACTCGATAAGTTTTTAACCCCGAAAGGACGTTTGAACATGTCTATATGAATTCGAGAGAAAAGAAAAGAAAAGATACAAAAATAAGAGAGAGAAAGAATAGAAAAAGAGAGGTGAAAATGAGTTAAACATTTTGATTGTCCAATTGTTCTCGAAGGGGTGGAGAATTTTTTATTCATTTAGTTTTCTTTTCTTTTATAGGTTGTCATGAGTCAGAAATTTTACCAGTTCGGGATGGTTTTGGGTGCACCTCTTATCTTGATATGTTGGTGGAGTCGTTGTCATTGCTTGAACAGACGGAAGTGCGTAAACACTTGGGGCATTTGGTGTCTTTGTTAGAAATGGAGCCTTGTCGAGAAATGATCGAAGCGTCGTTATTGTTTTGGGATAAAGAACTAAATGTCTTTAGGTTTGGGATATCGAGTTAACGCCTTTGTTAGAAGAAATTGGAGGGTTCATATCAAATTCGGGTTCAGATAAGCATCGATGGTAAATGAGTCGCATTTTAGCTCCCGACGTCCCTACACCTGGAGAGTTTTGTGATAAATTTGGGATGGTAGCAAGTGTCGATGTGGAATTTTTTTAAGAAAAGAAAATACCATTTTCCTTTCTCTACAATAAGTTTGGGTATCTGAGTGCTTTTGACGATCGTAGAAAAGAGTTCAAATCCCATGGTGATTGGAGGAGGGATAGATCATTTTCATTCGTTGTCTGTTTCTTAGGAATTATGGTATTTCCCGAGAACTCGGATCATAACATATGTTTGAGGCTTGTCATGGTTACTGATGCAATATTTAATGGGATTGGTGGTTATCAGTACATTATCATTGCCATGATCGTGGCAGATATTTACCAGGCTTTGGGTTGTTGTAAGAGGGGAGCAAAATATTTCCAAGGATATAATCTTCTATTGCAAGCATGGTTCAAGGAACATTTAAGGAAGGCGAGAGGTTCGCAAGAGTTATCCAAGCCAGCCTGTTAAAACTACTTAGTTGGAGATCGTTACGGGAGTCGAAAACTTAAGCAACGAAGTAACACAGAAAAATGGATGAAGCTATTTGAAAACATGATGGACGACTCAATTCAATGGATGTTCACTTGGTTTCTTTCACCAGATTTTATCATTAGCTCTGAAAGGCATCCTTTTTGATACTTATGGGATTAAGAGGCCTCCATCCTTATCAGCCATTAAGGGTAATGAGGCAAGCAGGAAGGAAGCAGATCGTACCACTTGTACCAGACACAAAGGCATACCAATTTGATTACACGCTGAGGATATTGTCCCTAGGGTCAAAAACATCAAAACACCTTGGGAAGGTAGACAAGTCATGGGGGAGAAGTCAATAGCGCCTGACAGATATAACGCTGGTTGCGAACCAAATTACATCAATTGGGTGCATTCCAGCATAAAGGGAAATGTTGTGGTTGGACCATGCCGAAGGAATGATATAAGGGACCGAGAAGCGAAGGCTTAAATTTGATATCGTGAGTTTATAATGAAAGCCATAAAAATAGACAAGGAAAACAAGGAAGAGATCGAGACTTGGAAGAAACGTGCATTGGAATTAGAAGAAAAGATGGAAGTATTGGGGACAAAACTTGAACAATGGAATTCTGAATGTGACGCGGTGGATATATTGCATCTGGTTACAGCAAAAGGATACTTAACCAAGGCTATGGAAGAAATCATAGAGGTGGCACGAGAAGCAAAGAGAGCCAGGCTAGAGAAGGGGCATGTTGCTTAGTCTTGTGTCATTGTCATTGTCATTTCTTTTGTATTTTTATGTTTTCGAAAAAGAGTCTTCATGTATTGAATTTCAAAGCTATTTTTGGGGAAATTATGAGAACAATTGGCAACAAAATGCGTACTTATTTTCTTTTGCATCATGATAAAACTAGGAAGGCTAGACGTCCTTGGCACGTCATAGTCCATTAGTAAACCTCGTCCAAACGTCGAAAGGATCCATGACCCGACAACGACAAATTTGCATCCCTGCATGGATTTGAAGAAATGTTTGTGCCAAATATTGATCGTTTGCTTGAGTGTGGTTAAAACATTAGGATTATTTTGATCTTTTTTTTTGTTTTATTTTCAGACTATGGCTGGGAGAGGTACACTCCATTTTGACACTGTTTTTAAAACTCCTTATCTGATTAGGCTTTGGTGGGATGACTTGGCTATGGCTAGCATAGTGCGTGTCAGGAATATGCTAGGAGACTTGGTATTCCATATGGGATACACATCAATACCCAGTTTGGTTGAAGCGGCTACACATTTTTGGGACTACAAAAGGGCAGTGTTTCACTTTAATGGCATAGAACTGGCACCAATGTTGGAAGAAATTGGAGGTTTAGCGGGGTTGAAACCTAAACCCGAGACTATGATCTATCCCCGAGAAATGCAACCTACGGAATTCTTGGAACTCCTACAAGTTCCCTATGCACCATACTTCAAGGGTGTTAAAAATGCAAAGGTTACTCTGCAGTTTTTGTATTCTAAGTTTGGAGACTTGACTCTTCGGTACAATATGCAAGGGCCATCAGGATTCCAAGATTGGGAATGGATCGAATATACCGCTTTCACCATTGCTTTTCTAGGAAGCGTAATTTTCCCTGAAAAATAAGGAATGATAGACATAAGAATGGGGTTAGTAGTTGAAGGTTTGCGTAGAGGTTCTCACAGGCGTTAAGTAAGTTTGGTTCCGATGATCGTGGGAGATATTTATAGGGCCTTAACCAAGTGTAGAAAAGGAGCGGACTTCTTTGAAGGGTGCAACTTCCTGCTACAAATATGGTTGATAGAACATCTACATAAGATCACAATAAGCCCATTCGCACCAGTGACGCTAAGGACCAATGGAATCATTACACACGACGCTCGTATGACGGACGCCGCACAGTGGACAAAGCCTACAGGCGTGCATAGATGGTACACCAAGTTCGAGGAGTTGCGAAGTGTACAGTAGGTGATAGAAGATTGTGCCTATTTTACTGTCTCCGTGCAGGGTCAAGATGCTACTTTCTTGACACTGATTGGGTTCCGAGGGACTCACCATTATGTTACCTTAAGAATCCTCAGGCAAGTGGGAATGACACAGCAACTCCCTCAACTGACAAAAGGAAGGAGTTTCAATGCTGACATGAACGACATTGAACACCCAATGGTTGATGCAATACTGATAATGTGGGAGAAGAGAGCAACTATGCAATTTTGCCCTGGTTGAGACAATCGGGTGAATCCTGGCACTGCACTGGCCTATCCTCAATGGCTCAAAGAAGATAGAGAAAGATTTTGATCCAAGTCTCGAAGAAAAGTACAAAAGGATACGAAATAAGCTTGAACAAAAGAGGAAAGAACTAAGAGCAACATAAGAGAGGGAAATAAGAAGGCAATACAAGGAAAAGATTAAAGGGGATGAAGGAAAATCTTGGATGAACAAGACACTGGCAGCTAGACAAGTCGCGGGAAGTTTGCAAGAGCTCCTCAAAGGTTGCGCAGAGCATTTCAAAACGGTACCATTGGTAGAAAAGGAAGCAATAGGAATGGAGATTTGTGAATTCTTTACAAAATCTTTGGGTGACATGCGTGATGGGAAGGACTTTATGGAAATATTCATCATCCCTCCACCAGAGGGCTTAGAAAAGTAACCAGAGGTGGAATTTGAAGGAGAAGAGGAGGAGGAAGATGTCAAAGTTGATGTTTGATCAAGAGCATCTCTTTGCTTGGCATGTAGTCAAGTCGTCTTTAGTCGAGTCATTTTTCCCTTTCCCAGTCAAGTTGTTCCCTTTGTCTTAGTCGAGTCGTTGTCTTTTTCCTTTTACAAGATTAGTATTTGTAATAAAGCCAAGCAAATCAAATAAAATTTCTTTGTTTTGGGGTTTATAGATTTGTTTTGATTATTCTCAAGCAAAAGAAACGACATACTCCGCACAAACATTACTTCAAATCATTGATATGCCTATCTCTGGCACAAAAGAAGTCCCCTGCATTATAGGACACGATCGCTTGATATTAATTTGTGCATTTAATTTCCTAATGTTTTACTCATATCTGTCTTTGTCTGTTTTTAAGGTTATTTTACTCCCAATCCTCGAAGGTTGGTTTGTGCATTCTGGCCGGACAGCAGTACCATCTGAGATCCAGAGGATCAATTTCAACGCCTACCCCTCTACTGACAAGGACAAAGATGAAATGAAATATCGTGGCTGAGTTTGACAAAGTTGATGGAAACACTACTAACTCCGTTATTGGAGGAACTCCTTGAAAGCAAGGTTTGGTTGCATACGAGGAGTATGTGAAGTTAGAGCAAAGGTTGTTTGAGCTAGAGAACAGAGTTCCCCCTGCCTATGCTAATGAAACTACTGACCCAAACAAACCTACCCGCCCTCATGGCAAAGATCCCTTATTTCCCGAGAAAGACATCCTATACCCTACCTATGCCGCACCACCAAAAGAACAACAAAACACCTCATCACTCAATTCCCTACTTTCACTGCTGAAACCAAACCTGTTGCCTCACCCACCAAAGATCATGATATGTATGCATGGACAGGGGAAGATGCAGACGACACCAAGGAGCAAGTCAAATGGTTGGTGGAAAAGTTCAAGAAATTTCAAGTAACCAAGGAGACTAGGGGCTTAGCTTGCGAAGACCTGTGCCTTTATCCTAGTCTGAAGTTTTCCAACGGTTACAAGACACCCAAGTTCAATCTGTTCGATGGCAGCGGTGATCCGATGGCTCATTTAAGGTCTTAATGTGACAAGCTGATTGGAGTTGGACACGATGAAAAGATCATGATACAGTTTTTCAACCGCAGTCCGACAGGTGACGCACTGACATGGTATTCCAAACAGCAGTCGAAGAAGTGGACAAGTTGGGAAGCAATGGATGGAGATTTTTTTGATAGTTTTGGGCATAACACTGATGCCATGTATGACCGATTCTATTTGGAGAAGCTGAAGATAAAGCCTACCGAAACCTTCAGGGAATTTGCCATAAGATAGAGAGCTAAAGCTGCTAAGGTCAAACCACCCATGGATGATACGGCGATAGTGGCGACTTTCATCCGCATACAAGAAGACGTGTACTTCGATAAGATGTTGAACATGCAGGATAAAAAGTTTAGAGATTTGATCAAGATCGGTGACATTGTTGAATATGGGTTAAAAACAAGAAGGATTGTTAGCTTAGTTTCGTTGTAGGCCACCAATAAAGCACTACAAACAGGTAGCACGGGAATAACTAAGAAAAAGAAAGACGATGTCTCTTTCGTCACCGCCTCCCTTGACCATGCTCCTACCCACAATCACTACTACCAAAAACCACTTTCGCCATACCCATATGCTCCACCATCATCCACTTATCCAGTATACAACACACAACCTGCCTTCCAAAACACACCTCCACAAAGACCACCATACCCGCAAAGCCCAAACCACAGAAATGCCAACACCTACTCACCAAGACCTTGCCCAGATAACAATCAAAAACCTAGAAGAAACTAACCCCGTTGGCCAAATCCCGGACCCAACTGTTTGAAAAACTCAAAGCAGCAGGCCATATACAGCCCATCCCGTTTAAAATGCCTGAAAGAATATCACCGTTCTTTGATCAATCTAAAACCTGTGCCTACCACTCTGAAGGAGCTGGCCATGACATTGAGAGATTCTTTGCTTTGAGGGACAAAATACAAAAGTTTAATCGATCAAAATGTGATACACTTGAAGGCACCGAATGTGCACAACAATCCTCTACCAGTTCATGGAGACAATAGGGTAAATTTTATCGAACTTGATGGGGATTGAAACTTAGAAGGAACCATTGTCAAGTCAAAAGAAGTTGCACCAGCATTTTCTTCTGTTGCCCAAGCTGCCAAGGCACCTTGTCCTTTCAAAGTGGAAGTGGCTCCGAAGTTCTATGTGGATGTAGTCCCTCCCTACAATAACAAAGCAGTACCATGGGACTATGAAGTAGAGAATAAAGGAAAGACAGTGGTCGAGACCATTGCAGCACAAGGAATGACCAGAAGTGGGAGGATCTACACTCCCAACCATCTTGTACAAGGCAGAAGAGGGATCAATGAAGAGGAATTCGAAGAATTGTGGAAGAAGGTTCAGGCGAAGGAATACTCTGTGGTCAAGAATTTGGGTAAGTATTCGTCATAAATCTTCCTCTACTTCTGAAATCAGAGGGCCACCGGAACGCCCTAATGAAAGTATTGGATGAAGCACATGTACCGGTAGACACCATGGTTGAGAATCTGGCCAGCATGGTTGGGCAAGTCAGGGAATCCAACCGAATTAATTTCCATGAAGATAAACTACCGCCAGAGGGACTTGGGCATAATAAGGCTTTGCATGTCACTATCAAGTTCAAAGATTGGTTCGTGGGAAGAGTCCTGATTGACGGAGGATCTGGTTTGAATATATGCCCGTTCATCACCTTGAAAAGAATAGGGATTGACCAAAGCGAGATCAGGGAAAGTGATATGAAGGTGAAGGCGTTTGATGGTTCACAAAGAAGCACTATTGGGGAGATCGACCTAACCATCATGATGGGACCTGCTGAGTTCGCTGCTGAATTCCATGTCATGGACATTTCAGCCAATTTGCTGCTAGGAAGACCTTGGATACACATGGTTGGAACAGTTTCCTCTACTGTGCACCAGACGGTGAAATTCGAATGGGACAACAAAGAGGTTGTAGTATTCAGGGAAGGAAGCAACTCTATCTAGAATGAGTAAACCATACCAGCAATCGAGGAAAACACTTTGGATGGGCAAACTTTCTACAATGTGGAGTTAGTGGGAGCAGTGCACGGTAGTAAAGGAAAGTATTACCAAAATCAAGACAAGAAGTGGAACCACAATAGCCCTGAAAAAGATGTTGACATAATACTAAGAGGGTATTTCACCTACTTTGTCCCTAAGCTTGTTAACATTCCCCAGGAAACTTGAAAAAAGAGGAACTTTTACAGTGCTTATTGGGATGGCCGAGGTAAAGGATATGAAGGAAGGGATCTACTCTGGGAGCTCGTGATGTCTGATTGGGGCGTACCTGCACGGGAATTCCGTGAAACAATACATGCTAAGACTGAGAAGCAGCTTGTGTACCCATCCAGTGCCCGTCCTCACTGGAGACGCATTTCTAGAGAAATAAGAGGAAGACAAGTATGGATACCTAAAATACCCGAGCCTGAGCCCGAGGAAGTTCAGGAGCCATACGTACTCCCGCAACCTGTAAAGTGGCCCGGAGATTGGGTGATAGGCATCATGTTGAAGCAAGGTTATGCACCAGGAAAAGGTTTGGGTAAGAATTTGGGTGGCATAACAGAGCCCATTTAAATTATGATGAAGTATGATGTGGATAAATCAGGCATTGGATACTTTATGAGTTACGAGGAGCACATGGAAGAAGCGTCCTTGGATTTTAAGTACTACAAAAGATCTGTCGAATCTCTGCTACATGTTTTCGTTTCACCTGGTTTCTTGGACGGTCACAAAGGGGAGGTATCTGCAACACGAGAGGATGAATCAAAAGTCGTTGATGCTGAAGAGGATTTTCTGGCAGGCATGCAGAAGCTGTTCCTATTTAACGAAGACTGCTGTGTGATCCTAGAAGAGCATGTTGAACCTCCTGGTCTTACAAAAGCCGAATCTGGAGTTGCACTGAACAATTGGACCAGCAACCTGGCCCGAGCATATCGTGGACCTGTGTAGAGCTGGGAGGATCAGTTTCCTTTTTTCATGCTTTCTAAAATAAAACCCGACCTCGAGTCGTGGAATTTGCTTTTTTCTTTTTAACATGTCTCCTACAAACATTGTTTTGCAAGGATTCATAAATAAAAGCATTCTCTTTTGCTCTTTTATTTTATTTTATTTTATTTCATTTTTAACCTTTTTAATTACACATTATTTTATTTTTTCAGCATTCAAACAAATAATTTTATTGAATCTGCAACTGCAACGTGTAACAAAACCACTGAGTTTAAGGAATCCGATCTTCATTATGATGAGTTTGATAAGGCAACACAGCAAGAAATTGAGAAATTTGAAAATAAGCCTAAACCGAATTTAGAAGAGACAGAAGTGGTGAATCTGGGAGATGATAAAACGATGAAAGAGACGAGAATTAGTATGCATCTCACCCTAGAAGTTAGAAAGCAGTACATTGAATTCCTTAGGGAGTATAAGGACGTATTTTCATGGTCGTATGATGACATGACCGGTATAAGCACAGATGTGGTAGCACATAAATTGCCCATTAATCCAGGCTTTCCGCCAGTCAAGCAAAAGGCTCAGACTTTCAAATTGTTGACTTTAGTGAAAATTGGAGAAGAGGTGACCAAACAGCTCAATGCAGGGATCTTGAGAACAGTCAAATACCCAACTTGGTTAGCCAACATCGTCTCAGTGCCAAAGAAAGATGGGAAAATCAGAGTTTCTGTAGATTATCGGGACCTGAACAAAGCAAGCCTAAAGGATGACTTTCCTTTGCCGAATATACACATCCTGATTGACAATTGTGCAAAGTATGAGCTACAATCTTTCGTAGATTGCTTCGCAGGTTACATCAAGTGCTCATGGATGAGGAGGATACAGAAAAGACAGCCTTCACTACTTTTTGGGGGAACTAACTGCTATAAAGTTATGCCTTTCAGTTTGAATAATGTCAGGGCTACGTACATGAGGGCAATGACCACCATGTTCTATGAGTTGATGCACAAAGAGATTGAGGTATATGTGGATGACATGATTACCAAGCCAAGAAGAAGCTCGGAGCATCTGGATAATCTGTGCAAGTTCTTCAATCGCTTGCGTAGATACAATCTAAAGCTGAACCCGACAAAGTGTGCTTTCATTGTTCTAGCTGGGAAGCTATTGGGTTTCATAGTCAGCAGAAGAGGCATTGAGTTAGATCCAGCTAAAATCAAAGCCATCAAAAAATTGCCACCGCCGAAAAGTAAGAAAGAGGTCATGAGTTTCTTGGGACGGCTCAACTACATTACTCGATTCATAGGTCAATCCACTGTCATCTGTGAGCCAATTATCAAATTACTGAAGAAAGATGCAGCAATAGAATGGACAGAAGATTTCCAGAAAGCATTCGGCAGGATAAAGGAGTATTTGTCTTGCCTGCCTGTGCTGGTTCTACCTGAACCCGGGCGACCTCTAATATTGTACAGGTCTGTGGTAGATTCAGCATTCAGATGTGTATTAGGACAGCATGATTCAACATGAATAAAGGAGCAGGTGATATATTATCTGAGTAAGAAATTCACTCCTTACGAGGCCAAGTACACATTGCTGGAACGTACTTGCGGTGCATTGACTTAGGTAGCGCAGAACTTGAGACATTATTTGACATCTTATGCAACCTTGTTGATATCAAGAATGGACTCTCTTAAGTATATCTTCTAGAAGCCGATGCCTACCGGGAAATTGGCCAAATGGCAAATGTTACTAAGTGAATTTGACATTACCTTTGTCACTCAGAAGGCGATGAAAGCTCAAGCCTTAGCAGATCACATGGCCGAGAATCCTGTAGATGATGATTATGAGCCTTTGCACACTCACTTCCAAGACGAGGAGGTCATGTTCATTGGAGAAGACATTGCAGAAGAGTATGATGGTTTGAGACTATTCTTTGATAGAGCGGTAAACTTCAAGGGAGTCGGCATTGGAGCAGTATTGGTTTTCGAGACAGGCCATCATTATCCGGTCATAGCGAAACTCAAATTTCTTTGCACCAACAACATGGCAGAATATGAGGCTTGCATCTTAGGACTCAGAATGGCAGTAGACATGAACATACAAGAATTGTCGGTGATTGGAGATTCCGATCTTTTAATCCATCAGGTTCGACGTGAATGGATTGCAAGGAATTTGAAGATATTTCCATACCCGGAGTAAAAGAACTGAAGCTGAGGTTCGCCAAGATAGAATTTTGGTGCGTGCCTAGAGTATAGAATGAGTTCGCTGACGCCTTAGCTACTATATCCTCCATGATCCAGCATCTCGACAAGAACTACATTGATGCAATACCTGTAGAAGTGAAAGAACAACCAGCATACTGTTTTCATGTAGAAGAAGAGTTGGACGGAAAGCCATGGTTCCATGACATCAAGAATTTCCTCAAAGACAACATTTATCCAGAGAATGCTACAAGCCTCCAAAAGAAAACGTCGAGGAGATTGGCGAATGGTTTCTTCCTAAATGGTGAAGTCCTGTACAAAAGAATGCCTGATTTGGGTTTGCTGAGATGTGTAGATGCCAAAGAACCCGCGAGACTGTTAGAAGAACTACATGTTGGAATGTGCGGCCTACACATGAATGGCTTCGTGCTTGCAAAGAAGATCTTAAGAGCAGGCTATTTCTGGATGACTATGGAGCATGATTGCATAAAGCACACAAACAGATGTCATGAATGCCAAGTCCACGGAGACATGATTCGGGTACCTCCGAGTGAGCTGAACGTTATGGGATCACCTTGGCCTTTCGCCGCTTGGGGAATGGATGTTATAGGACCAATTGAACCTGCTGTATCAAATGGACATCGGTTCATATTGGTAGCTATTGGCTACTTTATTAAATGGGTGGAAGCCGCATCATGCAAGTCAGTAACGAAGAAAGTGGTAGCAGATTTTGTCTGTGACAAAATGATCTGTCGGTTTGGCATTCCCGAGTCAATCATTACTGATAATGGGTCCAATCTCAATAGTGACTTGATGAAAGCAACCTGTGACACTTTCAAGATCAAGCACCATAATTCTACTGCATACAGACCTCAGATAAATGGAGCAGTTGAGGCAGCAAACAAGAATATCAAGAAAATATTGCGCAAGATGATTGACAACTAGAAGCAATGGCATGAGAGTCTACCGTATGCACTGTTGGGGGTACCGCACCACTATAAGAACATCAATGGGAGCCACTCCTTACCTATTAGTCTACGGCACTGAAGCAATAATACCAGCAGAGGTTGAGATACCTTCTCTAAGAATCATTCAGGAAGTAGAACTGAAAGACGTTGAATGGATTAAAAGAATGATGGAGCAGTTAGCATTCATTGATGACAAAAGAATGAACGCAATATATCACAGGCAGTTGTATCAGAAAAGAATGGCAAAGGCATTTAACAAGAAAGTCCGGGTGAGACCCTTGAACCGAGGCAGTTGGTGCTAAAGAAAATATTCCCTAATCAAGAAGAGGCAAAAGGCATGTTCCCACCGAATTGGCAAGGGCCATACATGGTTAATCGAGTTCTGACTAGAGGAGCTTTGATATTAGCAGAAATGGATGGAGAGATTTGGCCAAAACAGATCAATGCAGACGCTGTCAAAAGATACTATGCTTGAAGACCTGCACAACTGTGTTTCTATTTATGCAATATCTCATGTAATCTGGAACTACGTTATGACCTGATTCCCCAAGATGGGATACGTAGGCAACCTACCCAAGGTTCGGTCGCATCAATACAAAAAATTTATTTTCCCCACGAAGTAGACACTGGGGCAGAATTTTTGAGGACCTCTTAAAAATTCAAAAGGACAGACAGAAATCGACAATGGGGCGGAAATTTTTGAGATCCCCTAAAAAATTTCAAGAGAAGGCGAAGTGCAGAAACTGGGGCAGAATTTCGAGGTTCACCAAGAGAAGGTTCTAGTATAGTCTGAAAAGCAACGGTTGTAATATTATATCCGTATTGTATAATACAGTGTACGATTCAATGGACTAAAACACATTTTCTTACAAAACTTTTCTCAAATACTTGCATTATTTTCTTTCTTTTGTTTCTTTATATTCCACATTAGCTTGACCAAGGTACCTAGCATTCTCAAAAAGACATTACAAGAAGAAGGCGCGGAGCAGACAAAGAATGCAAAAATCAAACCTTCTCCCCCCCAACGCACAAATTTTTCTGTGGACGGAGGCATTATAAAAACGAAGGGTATACAGCCCGACGCGAAAGGCAAACATCTCCCGACGAGAGGCATTTATTTTTCCTTTTTGCACTTTACTTTACTTTTTGTTCGCAGGGTACACAGCCCGACGCGATAGGTTAACATCTCACGACGAGAGGCAGTAGGAGTAGGTTCTCTTTACGAGGAGGCAGTAGCAGTTTTCTTTAGCCAACAGTAGGTTCTCTTTACAAGGAGGCAGTAGAAGTAGGTTCTCTTTACGAGGAGGCAGTAGCAGTTTTCGGCCAGCAGTAGGTTCTCTTTACGAGGAGACAGTAGTAGCTCTCGACGAGCATAGGTCTCTTTACGAGAGGCACTGGCAAGACGATCCAACGACAGGAAAGTCTATTTTACATTTACAAATAATATTGCAAAAGCTCACCATTATTGCAGGAAATAATTTGGCAGCACAACAACCTCACAATCTATCATCCAACACATAAAGTCACAATTTCTAAATACACCCTCCAAGAGTCATGATAAATTGGCCGCTCTATTAACGTCTTTGCCAGAAGACTCTTTCATCATCCCCGGGCAAAGAGGGGCAGCTGTTGACACCCAATTTTATCCCTCATGTTTCAATAGCCATGTTCAAACAAAATTTCACTGATAACTATACAATTTACCCTACCATCTTCACTTTGACTTCCATTCAAAATTTTTATTTCACACAAGCATGCCAATTAGGCTATTTTTAAAGACACCAGTACAAATTACGGCTATTTACAAAATGTGCACATTCAATTACGAATCTTGCAATTGCCTCTATTTTCAACAAAATTGCTAAAAATTATTTTAAATCTCATAATGATCTTTTCTATATTTCTTCAATCATTTTAGCATTTTTAGAATTAATTTTGCGATTTTCAATAATCTTATATGTATTTTATACATATTTATACATATTTTATACCATTTTATACACAATATATATATTACACACTCATACACCTCACATGCCCCGACGCACCCACGTCAGCGCTACGTGGGTACACGTGGCTCTATCTTGGCCGTTCAAGTAATTGATCCAATGGCCAAGAACATACTTTTCTTTTTTAATTATATCACCACCAGCCCCCTCCCCCTGAAACCCTAATCTCCTCGTCATTTCCTTAAAACACCCGCCGCCTCACCCTCTCTCCTTCTCTCTCGTCCAAAACCCTAACACCACCACTGTCAGAGCCTTTTCGGTCAATTCCACCGGCAAAACCCTGAACAAATCATATTTTTCGACCCTCCTCACCGTCCGCAACAAAACCCCTATAACAATTTCCCTAAACAATGAAGGTCAAAATCAAACCTTACCCCGACCTTCACCTCTGTCACCGAAAAAGGAAAACTTCGGCGAAGTCTAGGTAAAACCTGAGCGCTACTTGCATACGCGATTGACAAGTGAGTCTAGACTGACCCAGTTCCAATTCGAAACAGGGTAACCCTTTCCCTTTTTTTTTTTACTATTCATGAACTTATGTGATATCTATGCCTGATTTGTTTAGTCTTACTGCACATTAGCATGTTTAGTTGATTGTTACATGTCAATTAGTTAGGGCAGAGTCCACATAACTTTTAATTTTTTTCTAACTCACTGTCAAGATCAACCCTGCATTGAACTTTTCGTATGCATGAGTTGGTATGTTTATAGCTTGGGTTCTATGTCTTCCTCATTAGTTTTAAGTCTAGAATCCATGACTAGCTTGGGAATTGATTTCTTGTAATGTATTCAGTTGCTTATCCTGTCCAACTACACAATCCTTATGAATATAGGATTTACCTTGCTTGAAATTTGAATGATGATTTGATTTGAACGATTAAGGGAAGCCAACTTGTCCAATTTGAAATCTGTGACTGATAATTGAATGGAAAATTGTTTTAGTGATTTGAGGAGTATCAATTTAGGATGGATTGAAATATGCTAAGACAATTAAGGGATTCTAGATCCTAAATTAGAGTGGAATACTAATTTTCGAACCTATACTCTATTACAACCAAGGAGTAGGAATATATTTGTCTAGGATCCTGTTTTATGTGAATGACCCTGATTTTAGGGCTCTAATTTGATCTATGTTTGGAAAGTATACCTAGATGAATCCTGTTATTTCTGGAAAACTATCTCCCATTGCCTTTCTTTACTTTGCTCGTTTGAATCTTAAACCCTACTCCTCACATCTATATAAATTGGTTCTATTTTTCTCATTAAGGGACGCAGAAACATACACTCGGCTAAGAAATACCCCTTTCTCTCTATTGATCACTCTAAATCTCACTGATTTCCTAGCTTTGTTGTGAAAAGGAGAAGACCTTTACATCACTTGTAAAGGCTTTTTAGTTTGTTGTATTCTCACCATTTCTTCACTGGTTGTCTGTTCAAATAGTTAAAAAAGGTAGTCAACTCTCCTATGCTCTAAAGATATGTGAAGCATGACTCTATGAATATATGCTATTGTTTGGGCCTCCTTTTGGCCAATAACACTGCTTGCAGGTTCTTTTTGGGATAGTCCTACGGACTATACCCTGATTTCTATTACAGGGATGCAGGACTCTATGGGAAAAAGGCATGAAAAGTCTTATGCTACTAACAAGTTTTTTGCAGCGGTGAATTTTTGTTTTATTGAATACTGCATACGCTAATAGGCTTTGTACAGTGCACGAAAGTGTTTTCATTGTCTCTGTTTGTGATTTAGACTCTCCCCTTTTATCTATGTATTCATTAGGTCATCCCTGCCTGTATTTATGTGTGTATTTGGTAGTTACCTCAACTACACAGGAGCCTTCCTCTAACCTTCAGACTTTGTGTGTGCATATATCATTTTTCCTTAAACAATGGTCTAGCATGAAAATTAAGTAAATGATTATTGGAAGTTTGTATCAGCGTGTTCTCAACATATCTTAACTTAAGATTAATATCACAGTGTTTGATTGAAGTTCTCGCGTAAAAATCAGAAAGTTCTGGTAACGGGGCTATTTGTGCAATAACTGCTTGAATTAAGACTGCTTTCTGTGAATCTAAACTGCACCTCTTTTGCATCTTATCCAGGCCCAATCCATATTTTTAAAACTGGCCTGACTGTGTAAAAACATGTTTTTGCTAAAAGTATTATAAAACTTTTAATATAGGTACATACATACATACATACATACATATATATATATATACACTTTTTTTGAAAACTAGCCATATCGCCTATCATGGTTGTTGCATGCCTATATTTATGTATATATTAAGTGTGGAAAGCCCTCATTTGCATTTGTGTATTTCGTGCTCCCTCTTTAAAAAAAAACAGTCTACTCTTATATACATATACAGTTTTGAAAACTCGACCCCAAAAATAAAAAGCCATTAGGGCTAGTATTTGACAATTAATGTCAAAACACCTCGACCCAAAATGGCTAACATTTCCTTAACATATTAACCACAAGTTGGTTTTTGTGTTATTTTGGAAATAGTTTTCGAAAATTTGTCTATTTTTGCAATTAGTCCAAATACTAAATTTGCATAAATAAACTATCTGTGAACATTTCTTGCGAATCTAGCCTCACATGAATCGATATATGCAATTGACTGGCCAAACGTGCGATTAGGCAGTGGGCTTAGGCCGTATTTGTATAATTCCGAATGGCCCATATCCTTTTTAACTATATATATCACTGCCTACTTATTTCTTTTACATAAATGATTATTTTGCTTGCTTGACTTCAACTTTCAGCCCCTGATTTAGAAAATGACTCTAGAATTGCAATTGCATCTTTATACTTGAAATTAGTCACTTCTAACCTTGTTACACCTTTATATCCCAAAATTAAGACTCAAGCGGGAACCACTTTTCGTGGGACTTGGGAAGTGCCTAACACCTTCTTCCCGAGTCACTAGGACTTCTTACTCTTTGAATCTCTGTAAACGACTCCCGGAGTAAAACAAGAGCCTTAAAAATTTTAGGTGACCTAATAAAACTTAGATAACTTATTAGGTGGTGACTCCAAAACTAATTCAACCAAATTACCTAGTCAAACCTGAACCTTTAACGCACTCTGAGTTAGGAAAAAAAGGGGGTGTGATAGCTGACCAAGATCAAAGACGTACAAATGTTGACTGGTCGAGGTGCATATCTTAGCAGATTCATCTCCAGTTCATCTAAACAATGTCACGAATTTTTCTCTACCCTAAAGAAGAACACAAACTTCGAATGGACACGGGAGTGTCAGCAGGACTTGAAGGAGTTGAAGCATTACCCATCAAACCATTCACTTCTTTCAATGCCGGTGGATAAGGAGGTATTTCTTGTTTATCTTGTAGTCTCAAAAATGACCGTGAGTGCAGTCCTCGTTCGAGAGGATGAAGGTAAATAGTGTCCAATTTATTATGTCAGTAAAACTTTACTTGATGCAGAAACTAGATATTCACACTTAGAAAAATTGGCTCTCCCACCTGTAATAGCTGTACGTAAACTAGAGCCACTGCCACGACTCAAATTTTTGGCTAGGCCGTGCGGGCACCTGGCATCCTCCCCTATACCCATCGGGTGAACCCTTTTGAATTGAATTAACAAAAACGAACATAAAATCAACTTATAGATAAGAAATAAGACTTAAAGAGACATGAACATAATTATACATAAGCTGTACAGAAGAAGTTATAGTTGACTACCCAATGTACTAGGTTTAGGACTATCCATACAGACATCTAAGAATACAAATGGAGTATAAACATCTCCTGAAGGGAGAAAAATATAGTTGAGATAATAAATATAAAATTGGTGGTCATCCTGAATAAAAGCTGGCTGACCCTGACAGCTGAAGTCTTCTTCGCTCCACAAAAACGTGGCGAACTCAATCCGGGAGCAAACCTGCCGAAACGAAATAAATAGACAAGAAACAAACAGAGGGTGAGTCGAAAGGACTCAGTATGTAGGGGCTGGCTAGCCAACTCGAAGAAGCAGATATGCTAGCCACGGAGAAGTTAAGCAGGTAAACTAAATTCACTTTATTCCAACTATAAAAAGGCATAACCAGCTAATAACTTGAAACACGTAAGGAACCATACACTTATAAACAACCAGGGGCATAAGATAGACTGAAAAATATAAGTAGCCCGGAACATATTCATAATCAGAAATGCATGACACATACACAAAACATCGCGCTACAATCACACAATGCAGAGCAGCTGGTGCAATGAAATGAATGTAATATGATGCAATGGGCCACATATGCCAAATGAATGGAGCGGAATCCTCCTACTCTGAGGCGGAATCCTCCTACCCTCAATATGATACAAGGAGTGGAATCCTCCTACCCTCAATATGATGCAAGGAGTGGAATCCTCCTACCCTCAATATGATGCAAGGAGCAGAATAGGGCGGAATCCTTCTACCCTCAATATAATGCAAGGAGCAGAATCGGGCGGAATCCTCCTACCCTCAATATGATGCAAGGAGCGGAATCCTCCTACCTTCAATATGATGCAATAATAACCCTTCACCGGTACCAGAAAGTATATGCAATAATAACCCTTCACCGGTGCGGGACTCTCATACACTACTGGAAGTATATGCAATAATAACCCTTCACCAGCACAGGACTCTCATCGACTATCGAAAATAAATGCAATAATAACCCTACACCGCACGAGACTCCTTCACCGGCACGAGACTCTCATCGACTACCAGGAAGTATATGCAATAATAATCCTTCACCAACGCGGGACTCTCATCGACTATCGGGAAATATATGCAATAATAACCCGTCACCGGCACAGGACTCTCATCGACTACCGGGAAGTATATGCAATAATAACCCTTTATCGGCGCGGGACTCTCATCGACTGCCGGGAAGTATATGTAATAATAACCCTTCACCGGTGCGGGACCCTCATTGACTACTGGGAAGTATATGTCAAACTCACAACCAGAATACAATGCTAATGCAATACCAACAACAAGGCATGATATACAATATACACTGTACATCAAAACCTATGGTGTAATAAGTACGCCTATCGGCAGCTACACACGTAAAGAATACATGGTAAAATATCCACAAGGCCAAAGGCCACCAAAGAAATGGATATAATCACTTACCTTGTTTCAAATTTAGCATTGCTACTCAACAAGCGCTTTGTCCTTTGGATTCATTACGAAACGATCCCGCTCTATTCAATAAGAAACAAAATATATCAAATAAGGCTAAAGGCTTCATTCCTTACATTTTAGAACAATTCAGGTAGGAACCCGACACCCGATTTGGATACGCGATATGCAGTCCAGGCCTACGTACATGGTTCAAAATCACATAACCAAATCCTAAATAAATTACATTTATGGGTCGCCCATAACTTCTTGAGTTCGAATATATAATCAATTCCATTATCGGGGTCCACTTAACCCTTTAAACTATCAATTTAACTTATTAAAATGATGCCTAATATCCTGATTTCTACCATTGAAATATATTCAGACAGACACAATAAACTGAAATAATGAGATAACATCATTACCTGGATGTTTCGGAGTGAAAATTTTACTATTTTCCTTCTTCTTTTCCTTTCCTTTCTCTCTTTTCTGCCTTTTTTTCGTTATCTGTGTTCCTCTCTCTCTCTCTCTCTCTCTCTCTCTCTCTCTCTCTCATATCCTCTTTCTAATCGTTTATTGAATTTAAGATAAGGGATAAACCCCTTAGCGGCCACTTACTATAATTATTCCTTCCTATTTTTGTTTTCCTTTCTATTCTTTTTTGCGTTTTTAATATTTCTTTTTTATTTTGAAAATTTGCTACTATGACGAAAATTAAAACAGAACCCTACAAAGCTCGGAATGACATCAAATTTTGCATACAAATTGTACAGAACTTGTATGATATGCTCATAAAAATGGAACTTGAATCTGATTCCCAAAACACGAGATACGAATTAAACGAAAAAGATCAATTCTCGCTTTTCGGGACTTTAGCGGAAACTATCCGAACGACCTCGAAATTCACTCCTGAAAGTTCACACAGATAAAAAATGACCATACAAACCTAACAACGCTTTCGGATTTTGAATCGGAGCTCATTCGCCAAAATCGAACTCGAAAATCTCTTTTTAAAATTTACCGACAACAAAAATTGAAACCTTCTTCCGATACCTACCAAACGAAGTCTAATTTAGCTCAAATTTTACAAACAGGACCTAATGGACCTTAAAGAGCTTTTAAGACTGTCGGCATGCCAATCAAAGTTCTAACTCCTAAAACGACTGACTGAGGGTCATTTCAACCATATTTCCAATGTCACATTATTTTCGTCGTCACCACTTTCCCTCTCCATAGTATATTTCACAGGCCAGAGCGGTCCGGAAGATTGGAAAAATGTGCAGTTGAGGTGAGCGAGCACCACATCAACTATCAACCTCGTACCGCTATTAAGTCATAGGTTTTAGCGGATTTTATGGCCGATTTTAGCGCCAAAATCCTACATAAGGCAAAGAAATAAGAAATTATGATGAAGGGGCTAGACCTTGGATTTTGGACCTTCTATACGGATGGTGCCTCCAACACAATTGGTGCTGGGATTTGCATTGTAACAATGAGGACGAATATGAGGCCATAGTTGCAAGTCTCGAGTTAGGTAAAGAGTTGAAGTTTGAAAAACTTGAACTCAAAAGCACTCAGAACTTGTAGTGAGCAAAATCCAAGGAGATTTCACAGCTCGAAAACCAATGATGCAACTATTTTTGGCAAAGGTAAAAGAACTCTTAACTCATTTTTATGAGTAGAAAGTGATGGAGATCCCAAGGGAAGAAAACGTGGAAGCGGACGCCCTGGCTAATCTTGGGTCAGCATCCAAGCTATCAGACTTTGTTGTTAGTCCGGTCGTCCATCTATTCGACTCAACTATCGATCGAATAAAAATTGAGGTAAACACAGTTCAAACCACTTGGGATTGGAGAAATAAGTTTATTTCATACTTTCAGGCAAGTGCTCTTCCTTAGGACAAGAAAGAAGGCCGAAAGCTAAGGGTTCAAGCCACTCGCTACTGTCTTGTGAAAAATGAATTCTATAGCCAATGTACAGTGGCCCGTTATCAAAATGCTTGGGTCCTAGATAGGACGACTATGTAATGAGAAAGTCCATGAAGGTGAGTGTGGAAACCATGTTGGCAACAAGTCCTTGGTACAAAAGTTGACCAGAGTTGCTATTATTGGCCGAAAATTGGGGAGGACACTAAAAGCCTTTGTCCAAAAGTTTAACAAGTGTCAGCGCCATAGGAACCTTCTCCATTAACAAGCAGAGCCACTTGATTCTGTCATGTTACCATGTCGTTTATGAAGTGGAGATGGATATAATCGGGCCACTTCTAACTGCGTGTGGTCAGTACGCTACATGTTTGTTTTGACTGACTATTTCTCTAAGTGGGTTGAAGCAGGTGCATTCTCCAAAATGAGGGAGAAAGAAGTGACCGATTTCATTTGGTGAAATATCATATGCCGTTTGGAGTGCCCAAGGAGATAACTTGCGACAAAAGCCCATAATTTGTAAGTGCAAAGGTTACCAACTTCTTCACAAAATGGGGAATCAAGAAGATTACATCAATGCATTATCACCCAAGTTCGAACGGAAAAGCTGAGTCTTCCAACAAGACAATTATAGAGTATTTAAAAAAAAAGGCTAGAAGCAGCAAGGGAAGTGTCTGGAGGAACTCTCCAGAGTGCTATGGGATCATCGGAAACGACAAAAAATAGCACCTAGGAGACGCCTTTTCCCCTTGTATATGAATCAGAAGCCTTGATTCCGATTGAAGTAGGCGAACCAAGTCTTCGGTATGCCTATTCCACTGAAGAATCAAACTAGGAGGCTTTAGCGATTAGATTAGACTTGCAGAAGATGGAAGGGAGCTAGCATTGGTCCGGATGGCAGCACAAAAGAAAAGTACGGAGAACTACTTAACAAAAAGGCTAGATTTCAGAGTTCCAACAAAAGTTGACTATGTGTTGCGGAGGAAGATACCTCAACCAGGAGAGCCCAACGATGGCAAAATTGTGCCAATTGGGAAGGACCTTTTCGAGTTGCTGAAGTGTTCGGAATGAGAACTTACTGTCGCACCCCCCTTTTTATCTAACTCGGAGTGAGTCGAGGCTTGGGTTTGACTAGGTAACTCAGTTGAGTTGCGTTTGGAGTCGCCACTTAATATAGTCTTCTAAGGTGTATTAGGTCACTAAATGTCTAAGGGTCGTGTTTTTAACTCCGGGAGTCACATGTACAGAGATTCTACGGGTAAGAAGTCCAAATGACTCGAGGAAGAAGGTGTTAGGCACTTCCCCAAGTCCCACGAAAGGTGGTTCCCGCCCGAGTTTTTATTTTTGGGATGTTAGATGATAAACAAGTAAATTGTGTTTTAATTCTAAAGTCACATTTCTAAATTTAAGGCTAAAATCGAAATCAAACATGCAAAGAAAGGTACTCATGCAAACAGTTCAACGTAGGCAGTGGCATAACACATTGTGCTTTTATAATTTGCAGAAACGGCCTAAACCCTATGCCTAATTGCGCTTTTGGCCACTGATTTTACAAGCATTGAGTTGAGCAGGCTAGAGTCGCAATAAACAGTTTCAAAATAGTTTATTTGTGCAAATTCGGTACTTGGACCAGTTTGCAGAAATAGGCAGGTTTTCAAAAGTAGCTTTAAATTTGATACAAAACCAAATTGTGGTTGATTTGTCAAAAAAAATGTTAGCCATTCCGAATCGGCGTGATTTGACATTAATTGTCAAACCCTAACCTTAATGGCTATTTATTTTTGGGGTCTATATATATATATATATATATATATATATATATATATATATATATATATATATATATATATATATATATATATATATATATATATATATATTATAAGTAGTAGGCTGTTTTTCGAAAAGAGGGTTCACAAAGCATACAAACACAAAGGCTTTCACACATAAGTATATATATAAGGGAAAAAAATATATGTAGCCATAAACAATATGACACTTACATCTATTTGTCCATGAGAAAAAATTAATAATGGATATCCATTCAATAGCTTTTTTAGGAGGCTTCTCCTAAATCTTTGGTTATAATGTTCCAAAAAAATAGTTGTAGTAGATATTCACGTAACTAGGGATTTGTCAATTATTTCCTAATAATGATCCATAGAAAGGACCACAAAATTTTAATTATTATTTAAAAAATGTACCTCATACCTTTTGGATCTAAAAATATATAACGCGTTTTACCTCTCCAAATCAATATCCTATTATTATTTACAAAATATCTCCCATATCATTTGGATATTATCTGCCAATAATATTCTAACAATAGTATATTCTGCATTTGCATACCACTTAAAGTTAATATCCTATTAAAATTTACAAAATATACCGCATATCTTTTGGATACGATCTATCCATAATATTTTAAAAATATACTTTGTACCTTTGCATACTACACCATGTACGAATATCCAGTTATTCAAGTAAAAGAACTTGAACAATATTTTCCCCCTTTTCAAACTACCTTATGGATCAGTGAAATAATGGTACAGTACTTACACTGTCCATTCGCTAGGAAAGAAACTTTCAAACTCGTAAACAAAATCAATTGTTCCGATCCACTCATGAGATTGAAGCAAATCATAATGATATGCATTTTGCAAATCTAAACAACCAACGACTTGGAGACTTGATGCATGGGCGAGGTTTAACACACTTGTTGAAAGTGAAGCGTTGAGAATAGATTTTTAAAAGTTAACCAATGTCTTCGTAGAAGAATTTCTTCAGCGATTTGAGAGTATGATGATGTTGAGAAAAATCCCATTTAGAAAAGTAAACAACTTTGGTTTTGGATGCAACTATGGAAGTAATTTTGGTTAGAGTATAACTAGGATTTAACTTGCCTTTAATATTTTTTTGGTAAATTAATATAGAAAAGGTAATATTATACTATAAGTTAATTTTTTTTTTTGGATAAGTTAATTTAATTACCGTTGAAATTATCTGATGGTGTAAAAAGATTTATACACAGACGGTGCATAAAACTTAAACTCTTAAGTGACACTCATTAATATAGATATTAAGGTATATTAAATTATCCAAATAGATAAGGTAAAATATATCCTTAAAACTAGGCAGGATAAACTCTATATGTTTCATAAAAAGTAATGTCCATAAAATGTCCACTACATTAGTTTTTGTTTATGGTGTATAATAAAATGATAATGTGTTTATTTTTTATTTATAACTTTAATAAGTGTTTATGCCATGTAAAAATTCCTATATATAAGCGTGCAACACATGATTAAGTGATATGAACATGCTTTGGAAAATACGTATATAGATTTTTTATAGTTGACCCCAAACTTATACTCCCCTATACACTATTAGATTAGTGCATAGGAGATTCAAGTTTTGAAAAAGATAAATTTAGCACATAAACATACCATATTTTTTAAAAGGTTTGTTACATATCTATACAAACCTACACCCCTATATTACACAAAAATATCAATATTTTATAAATTACAGTACATAGCAATATTTTTCTAACATATTTTTATAATATTTTATTTATAATAATTACACTTACACCCACTCACCTACGAATCCTAAAACACTTTCTCCACTTCCCTCAACCAAACCAGCTATCACCCAATTCCCTCCTCAGATCCAAGTATACAACAGAGAGAAACACTATCGGCGGTGGTGGAGATACCTAGAAGACAACGGGAGACGAGATGCATAGCAGTGGTACACTCTGAGAACTCCCATCGCCGGTGACACTTTTGTTTCTCTTCCTCTGCCTCCGATTGGTCTATTATTAAAGCGAAAGAAGTGCAAAAGGGAAGGCGAAGGGCGGAGTAGCAGTGATGCTACCAGATCCCTCTCACCGGAAAAAGGGACCCGACGTCACTCCTCCACTCCACCGCTATCTCACTGGAGGAATCAAAGTTTTGTTTGATCTAGTTTGGGATTTAACAGAGTCTCTGTTTCCTTCAGTACTCGTTGCCCCTGTTTCGTTCGTCTCAACCATTCATTAAAACTCTATAAAATTGAGCGAAACTTTCTGCTATACATTTCTACTTTACAAATCTCAGTTATATATACATAGTACTGGAACAATACTCTGCAATACTCAATCTTTTACAAGCATCTACAGGTTCCAAGTCCCTCATATTTCTAATAGTCATTATCTGCACTTTCTGCAATTCTAACCGGGTTTAGAATAGTAATTATCATATGTAATATGTTTTTTGTGTATGTATGTGTACTGATCTATTTTAAACTTTTTGTGTATCTATGTGTACCGATCTATACGTCTTTGTTCTTGACCGTGTGTGATAAAGGAATGCCAATGAATGATAAAAAAATGCCAATGAATGAAACAGCTTGAAACAGTCTGAAAATAATCTGAAACGATGCTGAAACAACAATGAAACAGTCTGAAACAATGATGAAACGGTGCTGAAACAACACTGAAACAGTCTGAAACGGTGCTGAAACAACATTGAAACAGTCTGAAACAGTTAGATACAGTGCTAAAAACAACCTGAAACGGTGCAGAAACAATAGATAAAGTGTTGAACACAACTTGAAAAGGTGCATAAATAGTTACATAAGCTTCAATACGGAGCAAAAATAGTGCAGATACAGCGGTGAAATAGTCTAAAACCGCTAGTAAAAACGTCCGAAACAAAATGTAAAAAATAATGTGAAATAATGGAAAAAGGTGAAATAGTTTAGAAATAGTGAGAAACAACGCACAAACAGGATAAAACAAATGCTAAAACAGTGTAGAAACGGCTAGATACAGTCTAGAAATAGTTTGATACGGTGCATAACCACCTGAAACGATGCTGAAACTGCATAGATACAGTGAGATACAGTTTGATACGGAACAAAAATAGTGAAGAGATAGTGAGATACCACGTTGAAACAGTCTGAAACAGCTAGTGAAAAAGTCCGTAAAAAAATGTAAAAAATAATGTAAAACAACGCAAAAAAAATTAAAATAGTTTAGTAATAGTGAGAAACAATGCACAAACGGGATGAAACAAATACTAAAACAGTCTAGAAATAGATACGAGGTAGTTGGTAGTTAAGATACAGTGAGATACGATGTGGTTGGTAGTTGAGATACAATAAGATACGATGTGGTTGGTAGGCAAAATACGGTTAGATACGAGGTGGTTGGTAGTTGAGATATAATGAGATACGATGTGGTTGGTAGGCGAGATACGGTTAGATACGAGGTGGTTGGTAGTTGAGATACAGTGAGATACAATAAGATACGATGTAGTTGGTAGGTGAGATACGGTTAGATACGAGGTGGTTGGTAGTTGAGATACAACGAAATACGATGTGGTTGGTAGTTGAAATACAATGAGATACGATGTTATTGGTAGGCGAGATATGGTTAGATACGAGGTGGTTGGTAGTTGAGATACAATGAGATACGAGGTAGTTGGTAGTTTGAGAAACATCGAGATACAACGAGATGCAGTGAGGATGGGATGAGGAAAAGTGAAATTAGGGAAAATGGGAGGAGTAAAAGTGAAATTGGGGAAATGGTGGGAGGAAAAGTGAAATAGGGAGAAATGGTGGGAGAAAAAGTGAAATAGGAAAAATGGGAGGAGTAAAAGTGATAGTGGGGGAAATAGGAGGAAGAATGTAAGGATTTGGTATGTTATGGGAAAATATTGCTATGTTTCTGCTATGTTTGTAATTAACTTCTCCTTTCCTCTATAATGGGCAATTTTGATAAAATATTGCTATGTTTTGTAAATAACTTCTAAACCTTGTACTTTTATGTAAAAATTTATTTTTTAAATGGGAATTGGGCCTGTGTCAATAACGCAAAAAGGGGTCGTCCAACTTTTAAAGAAATAATTAGGTTTTAGGCAGTCAGTACACAAAAGGCCCTTGTTGTTAAAAGTTTCAGATTTTTCATATGAATAGCTTCGGATAAACACTGTAAGGTGGAGTTTAAATCATAATATACTAGGAGTATGCTTATTCAAACGCCCAACTATCATTTAAACCTGATTTTCATGTAGTCACTTGCTTTAATTAGGCATGATGCACACACAAAAGGAGGAAGGGTAAAGAATAGGCCCCCGGGTAGCCAATGTACATGGCTCACTGCCATATACCCAAATCAAGCCTGCTTTAGTGTACTTTTAGGTAAAAATAGGGGAACCTAACAAATACAACACATAGGGGTCTAGGAAAGTAAAAGAAGAATAAAAGTAAGTGCTCTGTGAACACTTAGTATAGGCCTGCAATGCCCATACTTATATTGATAGGAACTATAGTTAAATGATCACGGAACACCTGCATGTTAGAAAATTGGTATAGCCTGAGAGGCTATCCAAAAGTAGGCTGCGACAAGAGGTTAGCAGGGGAAGCCTGGGAAGGCCTAAACAAACATATTCAGAGTTTACACAGTGAGGAACATCATGCTTTAAAGAGAGGAAAAAGAGATGAATGTACTACTTTAAGATAAGTGCACAGAATGAGAGGGTAAGCAGCTATGAATGCAGCAAGGAAACTATCACCAGTGAGGGTGAAGGTTTCTTATTTTTTAGTAAGCAGTGAGTGAATCAAGAGAAGGAGAAGAGGGTGACTTCAGTGTTTTTAATATGTGTGTGTTCTCTGTGTTTCAATATTTTCCGTGTATGAATTGTGTGTCTAAGTATGTCGAGGTCCATCTTATATAGGCATAGCACATGGCTCTTTTAAATTCAAATTCCAATGTGAAAGGGTGATAAAATTGGGAAAATCTCAAAGAAGGAAAGGGTAGATTATACTGCTAATCAGGGGAACTAATTTTCCAATATATTTTCCATAAATAAGGCTAGTTTGAAAATTACCAAAGGTTCTCATTCAAAAATAGACTAATCAGGGTCCTCAAATTAAGGTAGATAGGATTCTATGCATGTACAGTTCCCCTCCTTGACAATAATCAAGTCTAGGTTCCAAAAATCAGTGTACAAACGTGTCTTAGGCTATTTTAGGCTCGAAATCATGGATTATTCTAACAGATTTCAATCAAAACCCAATTGCTACCCTACTAGTAAATCAAGCAATTTTCCATTCAGACATCAATCACAAGTTGTAATCAAGATCCCTAAATCATGTAAATCAATCACCATTTTAATTTTCAATTTAAACAAGCTGCATGATCATGTATTTTATCAAAATAAGAGGTTACATACACTGTCAAATTAAAAGAGGATGAGCACACTGTCAGGGATGTTAATGTTTTAACTTAATAAAGGTGACATGAAAAATAAGCCATGAGAGTGTCAAATCCAGGCACACAAACAGTCTAGAGCAGTAATCAACTCAACTAATGAATTAAGACAAAATTACTGATCATGTGATCTTTCACTTCAACTAATCAAGTAACAACTAGGCACCCTAATGCACAGAAAAGGCTAGGCAAATTTTGGCATAATGTCACACAAGTCCAGGAACATCAAAAGAAAGGGAAGGGTTACCCGTTTCACCATTAATTCAAACCAGCTTCAACACGTTTTAGCGAAGAACTTCCCTTTTCGAATTTGATTTTACATTAAAACTGTGTGGAGGGTTAGTATCTCGACCATCGTATCAGTTTTTCGGTGACAACAACGGAGGTCGATGAAGGGTCAAGTTTTTGCTCTTCGTCGTTTGGAAAAATTACTATGGGGGTTATGTTGCTGGTAGTATGTGGAGCAAGAATATGTAATTGATTTGAGATTTCGCTGGCAGAGTTGGCCGAAAAAGGTCATGACAGTGGTGGCTAGGGTTTCAGACGTGAGAGAGAGCTGAGGGAAGAGGGCGGTTGAGTGTGTTTGTGGAAATGAGAGTGGGGATTTGGGTTTTGGGGGTGTAGATATAATTAAAAAAGGAAATAAAGATTTCAGCCATTGGATCAAGCTTTGGACGACCTAGATGAGGCCACGTGGGTGTGAGGTGGAGCTGAGGTGACGTGTGAGGTGTATAAGTGTTGAGGTATATATATGTGTGTATAAAAGTGTGTAAAATATGTATAAAAGTGTATAGAAGGTGTATAAACATGTATAATATATATATAATTATAAAAAATTATAAAAATTAATTTTAAATACTAAAATGACTAAGAAAATGTATAAAGAATATTATTTTGAAATTTAAAATAATTTGAGCAATTTTGCCGAAAAAATAAGAGTAATTGCAAAATTTATACAAAAAATTTCACCGCATGCCCTCCATAAGGAGTGGTTTTACAAAATTGCTCGCGCTAAGGAATGTTTTAGCAAAATGCCCTTATTTAGTCCGGAGCCAAGACTTCAAGGCAAAAATTTTGTAAGTCTTGGCAATTGGCTATACTTCAAGGGCAAGTGCTGTTTTGCCAATACTTCAAGTTTTATGGCGAGAATGCAGGGAAAACTGGAAAGGGCTTGCCAAGACTTACGACGAAGTGCTGAAAGTGTTGCCTTTTGCCAACACTTTTCGTTCAAGTGTTGGCAAATCGAGCATTGGTCAATGGCAAGTCTTGCCTTTTTACCAAAACTTACGGCCAAGTACGGCAAGTATTACCTATTGCCAATACTTGAAGGGATAAGTGTTGAAAAGCGGAAAAATATAAAGGCAAGTCGTGGCCCCAAATTTTTTTCATTAAATCTTAGCGAGGGACTTTTTGCAAACCATCTGTTAGCGCGGGCAAAAATGCAAACCATTGCTTCCCGTGTCATATTTTTGCAAATCAGCCAAATTTATAATTGGACGTGCGCATTTGCATTTTGTAAAATAGCAGTAATTTGTGATGGTATTTTAAAAAATAACCAAATGGGCGTGCTTGTTCGAAATAAGGATTTTATATGAAGATAATTGCATGGTTATCAGTGTAATTTTATCCGAAAATGGCTATTGAAACATGAGGGAGAAAATTGGGTGTCAACACTTACCACTTGGAAACAATTAATTCTAAACTACTTCTACTCAATAAGAATGTATCAAACTTAAAGAAATATTAATTTTGAGTAAACGGCTTCGTATTCTCATCCCTTTTCATTTCTTTACTTTCAGACACTTATTTGATTATGTTTATACTGACACTTTTAGATGATAGGCCAAGTTAAGACGAATGATGACAAATATTACCCATGAACACTTGAGCCCTAGACGCTCCGAAATCTGGGTAGGTAAGTCTGACAAAATGTTCTAATGTTGTCTACATGTTTAAGGCAACCCCTTATTTCCCTCTCTTTGTTTCCTCATTTCAAGAAAGCAGATCGAAGAGAACTCAATAGGAAATCGATCTCCAGTGTGCAGATCTTCATACTTCATACCCTAACACGGGAGGAAGGGGGTTGAATGAGTGGTAGAAGCTGTTCAAACGGTTTACTAAGGACTTCCTAAATACCGGGGATTGTCTACGGTCGGCAAATGATTTGATCACATTGGAGATTTCAAAAAGATAAAATGATTCAATCAGAATAGCACTCACACTGCGGTCTGTTCATTTTTAACCGAGCACTAAAACTTTAGCTGAAGACTTCATTCTAGTCACGACCTAGTGGTGGTCGAAAGTTCTATGTATTAAAGCTCCCGTAAGCAGCCAAAAACTTCCACGTAAAATGCCCAGTAGCAGAAAAATTTATCTATTGTATTGAACGCCCAATTGCAGCCGATTTCATAATAATACGAATTTTCTTGTATTATCCATTTTTGCCTCAATACTTAGCACATTTATCATAGAGCTAGTTTGAACGGCCAGCCAATTTACACTTATTAAACTAACTGTTCATCAAATCAACTGTTCAAAAATATTCATGCATATACATGAAAATGAGACGTCGTTATTCATACGCACAAGACAACGTGCCCGATTAATTTGATTTGATTTAATCATACGTCTTCCAAATAAACTTTTGAGTTCAAACACCTTTGTTGCGCTTTAAACGATAAATCACTTATATTAAATGCCAACACGTGAATAAACTCTATATAAATGAAAAGTAAATTTAATTAAAAGAAGGCTCGAAGGCTTAAAATATTTACAAGTCTTCTGCTTGGCTGCAATAAGTTCAAAAACAAAAGCTAAAAGCCCTAAGGTTTCCAAGGTCACGGCAGCCCTTGGCCAGATCTAGCAGAGGCGGTGTGGACATGAGTGGCTTTGGAGGTAGAAGCGACCGATGAAACTACGGCGGCCGGTTGAGCACACTAATGGAGGTGAGACTGTTCATCTCCATTTTCTTCTTCTTCGTCCGCCCTGTCCAAATTTTCTTGTTCTTCCCCTTCAGAGCTCTCGGTTTCGGGAAGGAGCCCAAAGTCTTCACGGGCCTGCTTGACGAGATCTATCATATTCTTCAAGTCCTCTTCAACGTCAGCCCCCCTATCTGCTATTTCCCGGAGGAGATCGTGCCTTGCCTAGCAAAGAATCAACCCTCTCTTGTCCTCCATCTCGTCTTCCAAAGCCTTTTTCTGGAAGACTAGCTCCTTTTCTAAAGCAATGTTTCGGGTAGTCAACTCTGCATGGTAAGACACAAGTGATGTTTTTCCAGAGTTCTCAATTAGGAGGTCTTTCACCAAGCCCTGAATGCGCCTCTCTAAAGCGTCCAATTCGACCTCGACCTAGGAGAGTTTCTAGTAGTCGGTTTCCACATCCTGCCTTAGCCTAAGCTCCTCGGATAGCCTCGTCTTCTCTCTTTCTCGAGTACAGACTCGCGAGTGGCTTTGATGAACTAGAGCTTATGATACTTCACCTATTGCTTGGCGTGTTCAACTTTAAGAACTTTGAAATTTTGGAAGAAAGAGCTTCCATAGGTCATCAGCACATCGACTGAAACGACCTTAAGTAGTCGTTTCGGGAATTAGGACCCCGATTGACGTGCTGTCAATTTTAAAAACTTTGTAAGGACCATCCCAACTTTTCTGTAAAATTTGAGCTAAATTAGATCTCGTTTGGTAGGCATCAGAAGAAGGTTCAGTTTTCGTTAGCGATAAATCGTAAAAAAGAGGTTTTCGAGCACAATTTTGGCGAATGAGCTCCGATTCAAAATCTGAAAGCGTCGCCAGGTTCGTATGATCATTTATGCAATATGTGAATTTTTGAAGTGAGTTTCGAGGTCGGTTGATTTCGGCTAAAGTTCCGAAAGAATTAATAATTTGGTCCTTTTTCCTTTTAATTCGTATCTGGAGTTTCGGGAGTCCGATTTGAGATTTGCCTTGGCGAATATGTTACATATATTTTGTATAACTTACTTGAAAAATTTGGGATCATTTCGACTTCTCTAGGTTTCTATTTTAATTTTAATCGTCGTAGCGAATTTATTAAAAAAAAAGAAATTTTGCAAAGTCGGTTAGCTAAGGGATTTAATCCCTTAGCAGCAGCAGCTATGATATACAAACAGAAACATACGAACAAAGTTAAGAAAAGAAAAGCTAGAAAAGAAAGGGGAAAAAAGGGAAAAAGAGGTGGAAAAATAGTGGAATTTTTACCCCAAATCTCCAGAGCGGGATCGTTTGGCAGTTAATCCAAAGAAAAAAGCAGTTGTTGAGTAGCAGGGCTAGCTTTGGAATACGGTAAGTGTTTATATCCATTTCTTTGGAGGCACTTGGCCTTGTGGATTTTCTACCACGTGTTCCTTACGTGTGTAGCTGCCGATAGGCGTACTCACTACGCCTTAGCTTTGGATTTACATTCTATATTATATGTTATGTCTTATGTTATTGGTATTGCATTGAGAATCTGAGCATTGTACTTTGGCTGTGAGTTGGCATCTACTTTCCGGCTGTCGATGAGAGTCCCGCGCCGGTGAAGGGTTATTATTGCATCACATTGCATTCATATGCATTACATTGCATATCATACTGAGTGCAGGAGTATTCCGCCTCAGCTTTATATTTTATTGGGTGCAGGAGTATTCCGCCCCAGGAGAGTGCAGGAGTATTCCGCCTCTGGTTTACATTATATCGGGTGCAGGAGTATTCCGCCCCAGGAGCAGAAGTATTCCGCTCCAGTTGGTTATCAGATTGGATTCCCCTCGAATGCAGGAGTATTCCACTTCAGGATGGGATTACGGGCACATGTGACCCTTTGCATCTCATTTCATTTCATCTCATTTCATTTCATCTTATTCCATTTCATTTCATACTATTGTGTAGATTTTCTGTACTTGACTACTGTTCTGCTTATATGTGCATTGCTTATTTGTTGATTGTTGTCTGGTTCCGTTTCCCTGACTAGCGTATCTATTTTTCGAGGTTGCTAGTTTGTTCACACTTATTGAGTCCTTATGACTCACCCCCTATTTGTCCTTGTATTTTCTTTTCATTCGACAGATTCTGCTCCAGGACCGAGCCAGCCGCGCCGTGATTGAGGAGTAGTACGTTCTCAGCTGTCTACGGTGAGCCATCATGTTCATTGCGGCCACCAACTTCAGATATTACCGTTTTTCTTACTTTTGCTCCCTTCGGGAGGTGTGTATATCTTTTGGCCTTCTTAGATGTCTGATCTGAAAACCTTTAAAACTGTGTTTTCTGGGTAGTTAGTTGCATTATTCAGACAGCTTGTAGACTTCATCTTATGTTGTTAAAGTTTAGTTCATTTTCATTTCAAGATAATTCTTCACAATTTATATCGATTCAGTCAATAGGGTTCGCCCGACAGGTTTAGAGGAGGTGGTCGGATGCCCGCACGGCCTAACCGAGAATTCGGGTCGTGTCATCGACCCTCCACCTGAGATGTGCAACCTCCTCCTCAAGTGTTGGGTCCTCTACGTAAACTCGACAACCAGCATGGTCGTATGGGAAACAAAAAAGAGCTTAAAATATGAACATATAAAAGATTGAATAATTGGCTAAGGACATGAGTGAAATCCTTACTCGAAGTGAAGCAAACACAGGATGGAAGCAAGCATCAGGTTACTTTATCGGTCCATGCGAGCTTGTTCTCCCGAATCCACGAGATTGTGAAAATAATTGGCCGCAGGCCTTGGGGCCCTGAGCAAGTCGACTGAACCGAAGGTTGTTACCGAAACAATTTGATTTGGAGCTTGGCTAGTGTCGAGGACTTCCTTTAAGGCAGCATAGCCCGCTGCCTATTCTCCCCTCGGGAGGGAGGCTATCAGTTCAACATGCTCTATGACATAGAATGATGAATCCGAACTATCCTTAAAGTTGGACTTCCCAGGTTCAACCTCCAACCGAGAGGAAATATTGTCTCTCTCTTATCCAAGGAAGCAGACCTCACAGGACTCGCAACTTGTCACTTTCAAATTGTTGCCTTATTTTGCTATATGTCTAACTTTCAGTCCAGCCTTCATATTGGGGCCAAATTTACTTTTTATCTTTTCACTGGGCCAAGGCACTTCAACTTCTTGCAACCCTGATAGAAATAGCGCTTCGCTGCTGTGCTTATGCCTCAAACGATTCTCCAATTGTTCATGTTAACATTATTATTCAATTAATGTAAAATCAACAATTTAGATTAGGTGGACAAATTTACTCACAAAAGTATTTTCGAGGACGGTAAAATTAAGAATAATTTATTATTAAAATACATATAAATATGTCCAATATCAGGTGGCACCTGATTCTGTAAAAGTTTATCGACGTATTTTTCTATATGAAACATGGCAGAACATTTTGTTATCTAGATATTTATGCTTTCCATTGCTCAACTACTTGTTTGACACATATTTCCCTTATATATATCTTCTCCTGTTTGTTGCGCGTAGTTTCTTTTTATCTTCCCTCAGGAGGAGGAAGAAGAAGAAGAAGAAGAAGAAGAAGAAGAAGAAGAAGAAGAAGAAGACCAAAAAAAGAAAATTTTTAGTTAAGAACTTCCCATGATGGTACTTGCAAATGAGAGGCTTGGAAACTGGTTTAGAAACGTGAGAGCTACAAATTTAAGGTATCTTTCTAATGAATATTCGCTTCTAAATTCTATATGACATGTTATTTGTTCTCTGTTATGGTAGATTTTAATTTAATAGTTGGTGTGATCTTATAGCCTTGTGAATTTTCTCATAAACATCGGAAGTTTCACCTATTGAATCAAAAGATCTCTATCTTAGTTAATTTCGTAAAGTTGCCCATAACGTAAATAAGGAATTGTATACATTTAGTCAGTTTTCTCATGATTTGGAATAGAATATTTTCCTTAATTTTCGATATAACTTATATTCCTTAAATGATTCGTGTGAATCTTTTAAGATCTATAACTATAGCAAGCTCTGGATCATTGAGACTAAAGTTTGTCGAAGTATCATTTTCAATTGATCCAAGTATTTGAAAAAAAAAAACACAAGTTTTTCTTCACGATAGTCTAATTTTAGCTCACGTTTATTCTCTTTCAATTCAACAAGAACGGGAAGACTTTACACTTAAAAGGGATAGAGCTCCATGTTTTTCTTCAATAAATGTGTACGTAGAGTACAGCAGATTTTTTTTTATTAGATATAGTGTAGAATTACGCCCACTTTGGGATAACGGTACACTTGAAATGTAAGTGCTTTAGTATGATTCATTTTTTTGAGGGGGAACATAGCAATGTTAGTACTTTTATTTTATATAGATTTTGGCAACAGATTACTTTTGGTAAAATCAATTTTGGACTTTTGAAACTGCGTTTTGTGCCTAGAATTTAGGCATCATATTACAAACACTCATTTGTCCTAAAAAGAGTGAAATACTGTGTATATTTATTTAAACATCAAACTATACCCCTATAATATAATGGCCACAAAAATATCTATGACATATTTGCACCAACAATTTAAAAGTCATTCTTTCTATATTAATTTTATATCCAATCAAACACCTTCGCATGTTGGGGAAAGTAATATTCTTTGTAATCATTCTACGGTTGAGCGGAGCAGTATATCGTGGAGCTGGAAAGCTAAATAAAGAGGACGACCTACGGTGGCAACTCACCCAACTTATGCATGTAGAGTTGCAAAGGCCGATAAAGCAGCGATAATTTAAATTGAGTTATGATTAAAATCAGTCCAGTAGGCAATTTGAATCAGCATAGCTGCTAATGTCACACTTGGATGGCAAAGGAAAGTGAAATCTCACCCTTTTTATTTTCATTTCCAGACCTCACAAAAATACGACCCTTGCAAAGGATCAAGTTGGTGACTCAAGAAGAACCTTCATACATGAGGAAAAAGATAAAACATATTACTTGCTTCTCCTTTGAAAGGGAGCTAGGTGACGTACTTCTTTTGGTTTGAGCAAGGGTTACCCTTTTTTGGTTGTTATATGCTACAATTTTGGTTACACGAAGATTATAAATACCAAAATTGTGTTTACGATGAGTAATACGAAGAATTTAGTTCTATGGTACCCTAATTTTGTTTGATAGCTCTGTGGATATATTCAATAGTCCAACGAAGTTCAGCTCTAGTTGCGTAAAGAAGTAGGAGTAAAATGCATGTACTGGCACATTTTTATTTTCTTTTATGTTTGTTTAAGTGTGTCTTCTAATCCATGTTTAAGTTTTTGTTCGAGTAACATGTCGGAAAGTTGGTGTCATATAGTTTTTTTTTCCCGCAACCAGGCTTCATTTGGAACAAAATGCAAAAGAAACAAGAAACTCCCATAATTTTTCATATACAATAATTATACTGCATTACGAAAGGACATCACTCTATAACCCGGCATGTTACTCGTAACAAACTAAAACATAGACAAAAGGCATCTAAACAAACCTAAAGGAAAACACACAAGACCCAACATGTTTGTTTTCCTTCAACTCTTCTACGCAACTAGAGCTGAAGTTGGTTGGACTAGTGAATCCACAGAGCTATCAAACAAACTCGGGACACCTAACATGCTAGAACTTGATGTCATTCCAGCTTGAGCATTAGCAAAAATGTTGCCAATGTTCTCTTCACTTTTTGTTCCACCTACATTTTCCAAAGAAGGTTCATTGTTCATGAAGTCACTTTCAATGTCTTCTTCAATCAAAATTTTCTTCTTCCCTCGATCGATAGTGTCATTGTTGTCACGATTAGCGTTAACTTGTTCATTCATATCCTTATTCTTGTCATGTTGATCGTGGCATGTTATGTTACCTTTCAAAACGAGTAAATTTAACACGAGTCGTCCGTTTTCTCGAGAGGCTTCAAGGTATTCATAATATTCCATACTTTCTTCTTTAAGGATTAACCTCCCATCAACATAGTGTCTAGATAGTGACCATGGCACATCCCCAGGCAACTTTCCCCTCCAAGAAGGAATTGCTGGTGGATATTCCTTTTTCACTTTCTTGATTCGACGAGGACTAGGTTTTTTCGTTGTGTTGAATAATAATTTTCTCTCATGCTCTAACTGCAATTCTTCAAATGAAGACATGAAAACACCACTTTCTGTTCCAAGGAGATCACCATTAGTTGAATACATCCATGGTGATGAATATGGAGTAGATGTAAATAGGAATGACAATATTGATGAGGGTGGTGGTGCGGTTCTTGGTGATGATGACTCCTCGGGTTTTGATGGGAATAACTTGTAAAAGCTGAGGAGTATGTTGTTTCTAGCATTTCCGTTAGAATTTTGAATGATTAAGCATGTGATGGCATTCAAAAATCCAGAAATGATTGATATAATCAATCTTCCCTTGTTGAGAATCTTTTTTGTAGTGAAATCCATGTTACACTCCCGGAGAAAGCTACCACAATCTGTGAATTGTAACAACATTAACCACGTGTTAGACCTTGTTCTTTTGATAGTTACAGTTTGAAACTGAACACATGCAAGACAAAAAAGTTAAGTGTGTAATAATTTTGTCCTCTTACAAGAAAATCGTAAGATCTAAAAAACAAATGTTAGTAGATGGTTTCTTCCTATCTGTCAAGTTTTGATGGACAGGGTAGCAGGCTAATAGATACTTGGTGATATTCAAGGCGCGTCAAATTGATCTGGATACTATCGTTATCGAGAAAAAAGAGAATGATCTAAAACATAATAACCCATAAAAAAAAAAAATACAAGAAAGGGCTAGTTTCTAGTGATCTGTCTTCACCAAATTGTTCTTTCTCTATTATAGTCATAAAGAAAAACTCTTGAACGGATGTAATAGCTCCTCCAAACTGGAAAATGTTAGTATTTGTTTTACAATTGAAGGATTTTAAATCAAGATTTGCAGTAACATGTGTTTAGTGAAGTGGCAAGTAAAACCACTATATACCTCTACGTACTGCTTCTATATCTACAATCCTATGTAACTAATAATAACACATTAAACAATTATGTTACAGTTCTGACAGTCTAAAATTTGTTATGTACAATGAAGTTTTTACAAATGGATGATGTATCTCATGGCAGAAAAATATGAACTTTTTCCTGACTTGAGACAAATTATTAAACGAATGTTGACACATATGGATGCATGATCTAGCAAGTTTTTGTGTAGAGGTTTTAGGCTTTTAGCCAACATTCACGACCATAGTTAGATAGCTAGCACAATCTTCAATAGAAATAGGCATCATTTAGAAAGAAAGAAATTAAAATAAGCAAAAATGCGACATTACAAAATTAAAATGTTGTGCACATTGTGGGATTTGGCTGAAAATACCAAATGATGCACCTTGAAGAAAATGAAACAAAATAGAAGTGAAAATTTGATAAAAATGAGATGGAATTGAGAACAATAAAAAATTAAAAACCAGTAGATATTAAGAGTTACCAAGTACTAGATTGAGAAAAAATCGAGAATATAAACTCTCAATCACTTGCAAACTACCTAATAGCAGCAGTAGAGAAGGAATTTTCAATCCCTTTTATATCCCTACTCCTTCAGTAGCAAAGAGTACTCACTCTATGCTGTTTCAAGCTAAGGTGGAATACACAAGCAAGTGTAAACCTGACTTAAATAAAGCCCCTCATTACTTAGGTAGGTAACTAAGTTACAAAAGAAGGTGATATAAGCCAGGTTAGCATACAGAGGGTGATTTGCACGAGTAGACCCTGTTTGAGGAATTTGTGACAAATAGCCCAGTTTTCAGGTTTTGGAGGGCGTGTTTGTGAAGTTCTGATAGATTTGTCAAAGTCTCGTTCACAACTTTTCATGGATCCCACAAAACTTTCTTGTATGGCATCAAGTTTAGACGAACTTGTGAACAAATGATCTTTTTACGGATAAATTAAAATTTGTGATGGGATTGTTCACAACACGCTATCAAAATCTTGAAAAATAAGGCTATTCTTGCACCAATTTTTTAAGTGGGAACAAAATTGAAATCCCGCACCGAAGGGACATCCGATGTCATTTCTTCGCATGTAAATTCTTCTTGGCTTGATACACGTCAAAACCCATAATTTTTTCAAAAGGTGCTACTCCTAAGGAATACTTACGTAGTATGACTCTTTAGAGAACTTAATTGTAAAATATAGAGATATTTTTCTACTTTCAAAATGTAGCAATATTTTTCAAATATACTACATAATATAGAATTTTTTTTTTTAACTTTTTATTTAAACAAAAGGCTCCTAAAAAAAACTCTCTCTCTCTCCCTCTGACATCCCACCCAACTCTTTCTACCAAAAAGCCTAGCTTTTCCACCACCGCCGCCCCCTCCACTTCCACTGCCAACCCCGCCACTGCTATTTCTCTCCAAATTTGGACATGACCATAGAGAATTCTGACCTGGATCTGGAACTTCTCCTTCGAGCGGAGCAAATTCAAGTCGTCGACTAGATTTGGCTTCTCGTAAGGCCAAGCACAACCATGGGAGATGGGGAGGAGGAGAAAAATTTTCTCTAACATTTTAGATATGAAGATTCCCTGAAGTTTTGCTCCAAATCTCGAGTTCTCGGAATTGTATCTCTATTGTATCACAATTGTTTCCCAGAGCTGAATTTTTTCAAAATGTATATAAGTTGTATCTATAATAACTCATTTTTTCTAAATTGTATATCATGTGTATATGCACTTAATTTTTGTATCTATATTGTATCATCTTCTCCTTTCTTCTTGCGGTTTACTAAGCTTCTACCACAAGTTTCTAGTAAAATCCTCCTCAGAAATGAAGGTTTTAATTTTATTGTGGTGGTTTGACATTGAAGGCTTGATTGTTTAGTGTATCACAATTGTATCTTCAATGTATGACCTATGTATCACTATATATACAATAGGATACACAAGAAAAGCAAGAGATACAACGTAAAAGTATTGTATATTTAGTGTATCTGTGTATCTTTAGTGTATGCCCTATTTATCACAATTGTATCTTCAATGTATGTCATATGTATCATTGTATATACAATAGGATACACAAGAAAAGCAAGAGATACAATGTAAAAGTCTTGTATATTTGGTGTGTCTCTGTTGAATCTTTAGTGTATGTCCTATTTATCTCTATATATTCAAAATCATTCTTAAATTACAATAGAACTCACAGCCGGAATTGACAGACAATGGGGTGGCTGGGGCGTCAGTGGGCGGAAGGTGACCGCAGGGAATCTAAGATTTTTTCCGCCATTTATGTATATATTCTATATTCTAAAAAAATTTGCTATATGTATTTTAGAAATGCTATAGTGTTGTTGTTTTTATGTGTAATAGTCTTTTACAATAAACTAGTCATCTCTTCATATGCACACCTCAAGTTTTGGAAGTTTATGTTGATTTTACTTTTAGTCCTTGTTCTTTATTGCTGCTTTAGCTATTCCTTCTATTTTTCATCATAAATGAAGTATTAACTCTCAAAACAGTCACCCAAAAAAAAAAAAAAAAAAGGGAGGTGGTGACGAAAACGAATACGAATTCTTCTCATTTGTTCCTTTGTTCCAAGCAAATATTTAACCTTTAGGAAGAAGCCTTTTAGGTTTCAACAGAATTGAGCTGTTAGCTAAAATTGAAAGTGGTGGTGCATGGCTAAGGTTATTGGATGCCAAAGTTTGCCTCTTAGCTCCGTTTTGTTAGTTTACGTGGCAATATATATATATATATATATATGAACCATCCGAAACACTGAAACAGTTTGGAGCCAGTTGTTTCCAGGTTTTTTTTTCCACATTCACTTGCTTCATTAATACAAAGAAATTGTCTACACACTGGTTCACTAATTTTTCATTTTTTTAGGTACGAAAGATATGATATTACAACATAACAAATTAAAGTACAAAAGTTGTTCCAGGCCATATATCCATGTGGAGCATTGTTATCTACCATTGAACTATTACTATCTGAAATTTGTCTCACAAAAATAGTTCATAATTTGTCTGGTTGTGTAGCTTCATAAGCAAGAACAGGAGATTCACTTAATTTACATCGTCATACACCTGGCTACTCTCTGGTTAATGTAACACTCAATTTCTTATTAATACCTCCAAATGTAACGGTACATAGGTGTGAAACGGCCATGATCATTGAAGAAGTTAGAATTGAATGAGCAAGATCTAAACTTATATGAAAGAAAGTTGTTTCGGTATGTTTTAAATATCTTAGAATAGTGCACTTAATGAAAATCAGAACACAATGAAGCGACAGGTCAGCGAATACCAACAGTTGGTTTTGATGCTTAGTCATGACGGTGTTCAACTTCGTATATTTGGACATGATTTGGTTGAAATTTGAAAATTTTGAGTTTTTAAAGTTGAGTTAGAAAAATAGTTTTTGAATTTGAAGTTGTGTTTGGAAATACATTTCAATTGAATACCAGTATTTGAAAATTTGAAGATTTTATTTTCAAATTTTGAATAAATTGTATAAACAAATAAATATTTAAAATACTATTCCAAATTTTGATCCTAAGTTTTATGGACAAAGGGGTCCAAACCTACCAATTAGCTTGAGATTAAAGTGAAATTGACGTTGTCGATTGTAGTTCTTTAAAAAAAATTAGAAAAAGACAACTTCCGTTCCGTTTTGTTCTTCCTGTATTTTCTTTCAAAATTGTTTTTATACTATGTGAAAACATTTTGACTGACTTAGCTGCTTTGCGGACGCATGTAATACCTTCAAAGGTGACGTTACATAAAAGCATAGATGTGGTCATGATGATTAAAAAAATTTTAAATTGAATAAAGTACAAATTTAGACGAAAAAAATTACTCCCTCCATCCCATATTAGTTGACACCTTCAGCTTTTCACACCCATTAAGAAAATCATTAAATAGAGTGTATTTTACTATGTTACCCCTATTTAATGTTTGACTATTAAATTTTGTTGAGAATTCTTTTAATTATTAAGAGTATAGTTGGAAAAGACTAACAATTTTAATCTTGAAATCCTAAAGTGACAACTAAATTGGGACACACATTGTTTGCTAAAGTGACAACTAAAATGGGACGGAGGGAGTACCTGGAAAAAGATCAACCATATCTAAAAATTCATGGACACCTACCAAAAAATATAATACAATTAATGAAGCAAAGTATCATATAGGAAATACTAATTAGTTGGGGCAAATGCTTAGTATATCAGATTATTACTAAGAGTCTTCTAACTCTGTTAAGATTTGTGTTTGCTAATATAAATTGTAGTGAACCTAGTATTAGAGACCCCAAAAATGTGGGAAATTCCAATTATTGTTTGCTTGTTTTATTGTTGACATAGCAGTTTTTAAGCATAATTCTCAACCATACTACTCAACTTTTGAATCACTTAGTAAAGAAAATGAGGACCAACACTCTAAAACTTGATAAACTTCGAGTTAAAAGTATATTCATGTTGAAGGTGATATTAATACACCAAGAAGGAAATCATCCAGAAAGTACAATAGCAGATTAATTTTGCTAATTTGTACGATTCAACATTGCTTTCGAAAAGCCACTTAAGTCTGATGCTTCGACAAAATGGAGTAGTGGCAAGCTCGATCGAGTAACGATCTTCCTCAACCTGTAATTAAGGCCCCTTCAGTCAGAAATTATGCAATTGTCTTCCTTTTGGCATAAGCAAAAGAAAAATCTCTTTTGTGATAGTTAAATTCATTTAGACAGATATTAGACTCTCTATAGGAATGCAGATCTTCTGGAGTTTGTAACTGCTAAGGTTAGTTACTGTCTTTTTATGATTAATTAATCAAAAAGGCAGGACCACCATACGTCGATATTTATTTTTTTTAAAAAAGGCAACAGGCCGAGCTGGCTCAGCTGAGACAGGAGCAGGCGGCTCGAGACACCCTGATGCAAAGTGTATTGGTCGATTTCTGTTCGATCACAAGAGAAACGGATTTGATTATATGACAAGGCATTAATTGATTTCAAAGACGTTGTGATCGGAAAGAAGCTGCTTCGTTCTGATTTCGATCGGCTGTGCAATGTTGTGATCGAATAATTTTGAAGACAACGTCGTAATGGATAACTTAGCTGATCCTCATCCCAAGAATACCGGAACAGATTTAGCGGATTTAGTGGAAGTGGATGAAGACGTGCAACTGTTGGAAGAGGAACGTGGAAAAGTGGAATTCTACTTGGGTTGAGGATTCTCAATCATTTCAACCTATAAATAGGACCTTACGCCCTCATTTGGGGACACGTTCATCTGAACAAGATTACTCTCATTCCTCAGGCTATCCTCTCTCATTAAGATATAATCATCTTCTCATTGTATCGTTGACAACTTACTGTACTCAAAGCAATCACTGTATTTAAACTTCAATCGCGGCTTGGTTCAAATGTGGAAGAAGATCCATCTCTTTCACTGAAGCACCATCCTTCGATTCTTCAATACAATAAGCTTTTATTGCTTTATTTATTTATTTATCTGTTCATCTATCGTTGTTTGTCTCGTTGTTTGCTTGCTACTTGCATTAATTATTTTCGATTCATCACCTTCGATCTCATTAGTTCGTTGTTGCTGTTCCGATTAAGATAACCTATCAACTTGCTTGTTAGTATCAATCATATCTAGCGAACTGTTGTCATTGTTCCTCGACCGCATTATTTGATTGCGCATATTTCCATCCCATTCGTTCGTCATCGTATCTAGCTTTGTCATCGAGTCTGTTAAAAATTAAGTATTCGTCCTTGAGTAACATCAACCTGTAATTTGTCTTCGATAAGGAATTCGATCGAAATTACATCATCGTAAAGTGCTACGTTCATCGTTTGTTTCATCTTCTCTGTTTACTTTCGCCTTCGTATCGTTTATTTAAAATTGACATCGTATTTGCATCTTTGGGATCGATATTCATATTGTTTTCGAATTAAGCCCCTAAAATCAATCGCTTGTCAACGTAAATTGCTTATCAATCGATCGAATTGAGATATAAAACGGTCGCCTTAGACTCAACTAAATATAAATTTAATTGTAAAACCTGATACATTTTTGGGAAATACAATTTGGCGCCCACCATGGGGTCTAGGAAATCGATTTATTTCGAAATTTGAATCGTTTGATACTACTTACGTTTGCTTTCTTGTCTTGAAATGGCAGATGAACGTAACATCGACGTTACCGCCGCCTTGAACGGTCAACAACAGCTCAATCCCAATGACGGGGTTCATGTTCCGACCAACGCTGAAGCGGTCGATGAGTCTACCAATCACGAGCAGGATCCAACTCATGACGACATTCCTATTGGTTCGCAGTTGAACGCGCCCCAAGGGCGGCGATCCGGCAAGGAGCCCGCGATCGAAACTGAGTTAGGTGATGCAAATACGGCACTAATGGCGTATTTGAGAAGGCATGATGCTCAGTTCGAAATGATACAAGAACAGTTGAAGGTCCTATCTAACTCTATCGAAAATAGAGCACCCACCTCCCCGATCACACCCCCAGCAAGCATTCCGACTTCGGTTCCTCAGGGCGCCGTAACAGGGGGACTTACAGCGGGGGTCGGATCTGGAGGATCGGGTACGGCCGGTGCAGCTATGGGAGCTCCGGCCTCAGTTACGACAGAAGTAAGAATGTTGGCTACGATGCAAACCTTGTTGAATGACACAGTGGACAAGAAGTTCAGTGAGATAAAGTCATTTATGGAAAAATTGCCAGGCGTTCCGAAGTTAACGGACGAAGTCGCTAAGAAATCGATTTCAAAGCGTCCGTTTCTAGCAAGTGCTGCCCCAATGCCCATTTCTAAAAATTTTAAATTACCAGAAAGTTTGAGATACGATGGAACCACAGATCCAAGGGATCACATTGATATGTTTTCGGTTGCAGTTCAGGCAAACGATCTGACTTCGGAGGAAATCAATTCGGTCAGCCTTAAGAAGTTTTGTGAGACATTGAAAGGAGCGGCATTGAAATGGTATCTACAGCTGCCCGAAAATGAAATATTGAGTTTTGATGACATGTCAGCAAAATTCATTCGATCACATACTGGAGCAAAAAAGATAGCACCAAGGGTGGAGGATATCTTGAACGTTAGGCAGCGGCCCGGAGAAACTATTAAACAATTTGTAAAAAAATTCATATCCCGAATCTCGAGGAAAGGTGGGCTTGTTTGACCTTTGCTAATAACTTGTGCACTGATTCGATAGAGGCATGGAAGTTGAAAGATCGTCTAAGGGAAATCGACGCATGGACATTCGATGCGTTATATTGTGAGTGCGAGCCAAGGATTAGGGCTGAGGAGGAGGAATTGCAGTTAGCCCGAAATAATTATCATTATGATCGACCAACAAGGAGAGTCGAGAACGACAGGTGAAACTACAGGGACCAACGATGGGAGCCCTACAGTTTCCCTCGAATGGGGAACAACAACCACGAAGCTAGTAGTTCGAAGAATCAGTCGAAGAAGGGGCAGTCGAACACATCTTCAGTTCCGAAAGATCGACCCCTGCCTCCAAAAGTGACGGAGTACAATTTTTGCATATCGACACCAAACTTGGTGAATCACTTGAAGGGGATGGGTGATAAGATTGTAAAGTTTCCAGGTCGCATAAAATCAAATCCAAACACAAGGGATGAGAACCTATGGTGTGCATTTCATCATGACTTCGGCCATACAACGGAAGAGTGTAAGGCATTGAGATACGAAGTGGCCAGCTTGCTGCAGAAGGGGCATTTGGTCGAATTTTTGACTGAAAGAGGACGAAACAATTTTAATAAGAAGAAAGACGATGAGCCGCCGAAACCTCCTGCTCCTAGGAAGACGGTAAATGTTATTACCGGAGGAGATGATGTCTGTGGGATGACCTACACTACCAAGAAATATGCAAAGGTCTTGTTCACACGAGACAAGTGAACACGAGATGACATGAACGATGAGACTGTGTTCGGGGATTCCGACTTCGATGGAAGGATTCATCCCCATCACGATGCACTTGTAGTCACGATGAGGATCGACGATGCCGATGTAAAAAGGGTATTAATCGATGCTGGCAGTTCGGTTAATATTATACATACAAGGGTAGTTGAACAATTGCAATTGAGTGATAAGATCGTACCTCGCTCAACGGTATTGTCGGGTTTCAACAACTCGAGCGAAGTGACCGTTGGAGAAATCACAATTAAGACCTATGCAGAAGGTATGGAGAGTGAAACATCGTTTCAAGTGATAGGCGAGATGGCGTACAACGTGATCTTGGGTCGACCGTGGATTCACGCTATGGGAGCGGTCCCATCGACCCTACATCAAGTTGTGAAATTTCCTACCCTATGGGGAATTCGTGAAATCAGAGGCGAGCAGCAGGCTTCACGAGAATGTTACTCAGTAGCTGTTAAGGATGGATTTCGATTGTAGCAATCACAGCTAGTGGAACCTGTGGTCGGAAGCTTCACTTCGGTTCCGTCATGTGCCTCGTCACAATTACCGAAATTCGAAGTCGAAGGCGACTTCTCACAGGTTCCACCATGTGTGAGAGAACCGTATAAACAAAAAGTCGGAGACTCTACGATAGAAGAATTAGAAGAAGTAATGTTATTCGATGATAAGCCTGATCGAAAAGTCTATGTGGGAGCAGAACTGGATATCGAAGTAAAAGCAAAAATCATATCCTTCCTCAAGGATAACTCTGATTGCTTTGCTTGGTCCCACGCAGATATGGTGGGAATCGATCCAAAAGTTGCCACACACAAACTAAATGTCGACCCAAAACATCGGGCGGCGAAGCAAAAGAAATGGCCGAATGGAGGATTCCGAAGGAAGGTGATCAACGACGAAGTAGAAAAGTTGCTAATGAATGGGTTCATTAAGGAAGTAAAATATCCAAAATGGCTTGCAAACACTGTTGTGGTACCAAAGAAAAACGGCAAGTGGAGGGTGTGCGTTGATTATACCGATCTAAATAAAGCTTGCCCAAAAGATTCGTTCCCACTGCCTCACATCGATAGACTGATCGATTTAACAGCAGGGCACGAAATGTTGAGTTTCTTGGACGCCTATTCAGGCTATAATCAAATTTCGATGGACCATTAGATCAGGAGAAGACGTCGTTCATCACAGACATGGGGACTTATTGCTATACAGTCATGCCCTTCGGTCTTAAGAATGCTGGCGCTACTTATCAGTGTTTGGGCACTACTATGTTCAAAGATTTGATCGGAAAAACCATGGAAGTGTATAACGATGACATGTTGGTCAAATCTCTTGAGAAGGGAAACCATTTAAGTCATTTGGAGGAGACTTTTACGATAGTAAGGCGGTTCAACATGAGACTGAACCCGGAGAAATGCGCGTTCGGGATTGGATCCGGTAAGTTCTTGGGATTCATCGTATCGCAAAGAGGAATCGAAGCTAATCCAGACAAAATCAAGGCGATCGAGAGCATCCCCGAGGACCTGACAACGGAAAAAGAAGTTCAACAGCTGACCGGTCGAGTAGCCTATCTCAGCAGGTTCATCTCGAGGTCATCTGAACGATGTCACAAGTTCTTTTCGGTGCTGAGGAAGAACAAAAGCTTCGAGTGGACACCAGAATGCAAAAAGGCTCTCAGAGAACTGAAGCGATACCTTTCCAATCCACCGCTTCTGTCAAAACCGATCGAAGGAGAAATGCTGCTGATCTACTTGGCCGTTTCCGATGTCGCTGTAAGCACTGTCCTCGTTCGCGAGGATGGAGGTAACCAATTTCCTATCTATTATGTTAGTAAAACATTGTTAGATGCAGAAACAAGGTACCCACACCTAGAGAAACTAGCACTTGCACTAGTCACTGCTGCACGAAAGCTAAGACCTTATTTACAATGTCATTCAATATCTATTATAACTACATTTCCATTGTGAAATATTTTACATCGGCCAGATCTCTCTGGTCGATTAATGAAATGGGCGGTCGAGCTGAGTGAGTACGACATCACTTATCAGCCTCGTACCGCCATAAAATCTCAAGTTTTAGCTGATTTTGTAGCAAACTTTAGCGCTAACATCTTACCAGAAGCAAAGAAGAAAGAGTTGATGATGAGAGATCCAGACCCCGGAGTCTAGGTATTGTGTACCGATGGAGCTTCAAACGTAAAAGGAACTGGCCTCGGAATCTTGTTGATAGCACCTACCGGTGAGAAACTCAGGTACGCGATCAAATTACATGCGAAGACTAACAACGAGGCCGAATATGAGGCCCTCACTGCAGGTTTAAAGATCGCAAGGGACTTGAAAGTCGAACGAATAGATATCAAAAGTGATTCTCAATTGGTGGTAAATCAAGTCCAAGGCGATTTTTGCGTTCGAGATCCGAGGATGCAACAACTGCTCGAAAAGGTACGAAATTTTCTAACTTCTTTTCAGGAGTGGAAAATAGCTCAGATACCGAGGGAAGAGAACATCGAGGCAGACGCTTTAGCCAACCTTGGTTCTACAGCGGCTATCGATGAAAAACTCGACGAAACAGTGGTTCATTTGTTCGAACCCCCACTTTGTCGAAGCATCAAAGAGGTAAACAACGTTAATCATACTTGGGATTGGAGAAACAAATATTTGGCTTATTTGCAGGCAGGCACCCTTCCCAGTGACAAAAAGTCTGCCCGATCACTTAAAGCCAAAGCGGCAAGATATTGCCTCCTCGAAAATCAACTCTACAGGTGAATGTTTGGTGGCCCTTTAGCAAAGTGTGTGGGGCCAGATGGATCAAACTATGTGCTGAAAGAGGTTCATGAAGGCGAGTACGGCAATCACTCCGGCAGCAAGTCATTGGTTCGAAAGATCATAAGAGCTGGATACTATTGGCCAACGATCGCAGATGATACCAAAGAATTCGTCCGCAAATGTGACAAGTGTCAACGATTTGGCAACCTCATACATCAACAAGCAGAGCCACTTCATTCGGTCACGTCACCGTGGCCATTCATGAAGTGGGGAATGGATTTGGTTGGGCCACTTCCGACAGCGCCCGGCGGGGTAGAGTTTATCTTAATTCTTACGGATTATTTTTCTAAATGGGTGGAGGCTATTGCTTTGGCTAAAATTCATGAACAGGAAATTATCAAGTTCATTCACCAAAATATCATTTGTCGTTTTGGGATCCCGAAAGAGATCACATGCGACAATGATAAGCAGTTCGTAGGGAGACGAATCACAGCTTTCTTTGAGAAGTGGGGGATCAAGCGAATTGCCTCAACACCTTATCACCCCAGTGCAAATGGACAGGCTGAGTCTTCCAACAAAACAATAATCGAGTACTTGAAGAAAAGGATGGATGATTCAAAGGGCAATTGGCGGAACGAACTCCCCGGAGCGCTGTGGGCTCATCGGACGACGGTGAAACACAGTACCGGGGAGACACCATTCTCACTTATCTACGGAGCAGAAGCACTGATACCTGTGGAAGTGGGAGAATCCATTCTTCGGTTTGCCCACTCCACCGAAGAAGCTAACAAAGAGGCCATGCTGATAGATCTGAACTTGGTCGAAGCAAAAAGGGACATGGCATTTGTTCGAATACAAGCACAAAAACAAAGGGCAGAAAATTACCTCAACAAAAAAATCAGGTACCGATCTTTTAATGTAGGTGACTACGTGCTGAAAATCAAAAGACCAAAGAAGGATGAACCCAACGAAGGCAAATTAGGAGCAAATTGGGAGGGACCCTTCCGGGTCAAAGCAGTGATCGGAAAAGGTTCATACCAACTCGAAACAATGGACTCCAAGCTGGTCGACTTCAATTGGAATATCACACAATTGAAGAAGTACTACTTTTGAGGTTCTGCGGTATCATCAATCCTCACCTTTTACTTTTACTTCGCAATTTTCATTCTTTCTCCATCGGAAGAAGCAGTTTAATCGATTATTTGATTATTTGATACTAACACTTTTAGATGATAGACATAGTTGGAATCGAATGATGACAAACATCACCCACGAACACCTGAGCTCAAAACGCTCCGATCGGGGTCGATAAGTCTGACGAACATTCTAACGTGGTCTTCATCTATAACGGTTTTCTTGGTTTTTGTATTCCAGTGACTCCGTTTCAGGTATCGAAATCGAGGACCAGTGTTCGGCTGCTCACCCTTCGCACCCAAACGCTGGGGGGGATGGAGTTAGCATGATGGTCATCGGCAGATACTGGGGACTGCCCAAGAACCGGGGACTTTCCATCGAAAGGTGAAATGAAATTGATCGAAGACAACACCGGGGACTCATTCAAAGTTCAACAAAAGGTCCAACGTTCACTCGAACTGGGGACTCGTTCAAAATTCAACGAGGACTCGTTCGAAATTCGACAAAAGTTCCAACGTTCACTCGAACTGGGGACTCGTTCGTACTTCAAATCGAACTAGAAGTTTCAACGTTATCGGAGACTCTAAAACCCTGATGCTTTTATTCGAAGTCAAGGGTTATCCGTTTAACTGAGTTATGTAAACGATCCGTTAGTGATCAAAAATCTGTGCCTTCAAACGGCCGCATCTTGTAATCGATCGAATCATACGATCCAAAATGTATTAAAGGCCCATTAGCGGCTCACTTCAATAATATGCAACACTTTGGTTATATCTTCGATTTTTCACATTTGTTCGATTCGTATGGTCAATTCGGACGTTAACGAATTTTCCAATTCCAAGATTTTCACCAAGTGTTAGTTTCTCATTCCGAACTCATAAAGAATGTTCGAAGAGTGCATTACGTGAAAGTGAGACGTCATTTTTCATTACGCACTAGAACATTGGGCCCCAATCATCTCAACATCAAAATCTTCGAGCGATTAAATCATCTTCGAAAAAAACAATACAGCAATAAAAGGGAAATAATTTCATTCATATGAAACGTATATGTACATAGCCAGTCATACGACCGCATTATATCAGCTTTCAAAAACGACTAAAATAGCTAGTCGAAAACATTTACAACTCATTCATCGCCATCGGAACCTTCATCGGAAGAACTTGCTGGAAGGCCAAGATCTTCGCGTGCCAACCGCACAATGGCAACAGCTTCACTTAATTCGGTCGGAACATCAATATTTCGATCCAACATTTCCCTAAGGACATCGCGCCTTGATTCTACGAGGATCAGATCCTTCTTCTTTTCAAATTCTTCCTCGAGGTCACGCCTTAGGTTGGTGGATTCCTTTTGAAGCAACAAGTTCCGTTCCGACAAGCTATCAGCTTGAACCCTTAGGTCTTCATTGCCTTTACGAAGAGCGCTCAATTCTTCGAACTGGTCAGCCAACTCTTTGTTTTTGCTCTCCAAGACAGAGTTGAGCTCGGCTATCTTCAGATCAGAATTGGCTTCGTGATCGCTCAGCTGTGCATTCAAAGCTCGAACCTGGGATTCCAACTCCGATTGAAGAAGAGCATGCTCATTCGTACTCTTGTCGAAGTTGGCCAAAAGTTCAGCACACTTGGCCTCTGCAGCTTTTAGCTTACGATGCAAGTCCTCTCCAGCCGAAGTAAGATGAATAATTTGCTCGTTCAAAACTTTGGCTCCATCCTGAAGCTGGCGAATCCGATCGGCGGTTTCGATCGCCATTATGCAGTTCTGAAAACAAATTGCAGTTGAGGTACATAAAAATTTATGCAAAGTAAAAAAGGAAAATTTTATAAGTATGGAATTTACCCTGAGGGCACTAAAAGAAATCTGAGAAGGCAGACTCAGGTCTGAATGCGTGTTCAATCGAGCTTGCTCCATCGGGCCAATGACATCGAACAAATAATCTGCCAACCGCTTCGGGCACCTTAGCAAATCAACGTTGGGTGGCACCTCTATCGTAAGCGATCTGCCACCCCTCTTTTCAGATTCACCCAAAGCGGCAAAGGCAGCAGCTTCTTCGCCCTGAAGAAGAGGCGCGATCGGGTCAGCATGATCCACACCAAAAAACGACGACCCCATTTCTTCATCGTATTTAGATTTCGTCGTCGCTATCGGCCGATCCAAAGCTGGCATTTTCCCTTTAGCTGGATCCCTCTCCTCGAGTTCGCGGTCAAAGGCCTCAATCATTTCTCCTTGGTTTTCAGGAGCAACGCCCAAAGAAACGAGGGCACCTTCCCTACTAGGCAAGCCTCCTGAACCCGAATTGACCTCTTCGGCTACAGGGGAAAGATGATAGTCATTCACTGAAAGATCTCCCTGTTCAGCCACCTTGAGTTGGATGGCTGTTTCTTGGAGTCTCTCTTTAACTGGCTTCTTGGGACGCCTCACTAATCGGTCAGACCCCGATTCGTCCCCAGTTTCTTCTCCCTCGATGTCGATAACCGAGGTCGTTCCTTCGGTGGCTTTCGCCGCTGCAACCACTGAACTTGTTCCAGCGATCACATCCTCTATAGTTTGGGGCGTAGCCGATGAACTACCCCCTTGCCCTTTCTCCACCACCACCGCCTTGGGCAAATATTTATTCTTCAACTCCTTAAATGACTTCTTTTTCTTCTTCGGAGGGGGAGCGTCATCGACTTTCTCTCCGCCCTCGGGCTCAACTTCTTCATCACTTGGCTCACCTCCAGCACCAGTGATGCCTGTGAAAAAGTTGAAGTGTCAAAAAAGCATCAAAGGAATTGCAAACTCGATATAAGTTCAACTCAAAGTTACCATGATTTTAGGCTTTGAGCGATTCCAAAGCCGCGACTGGTTTCCATGCCCTTTGATCGTTGGTCGTTTTATCAAGCACCCTGATCAGCCACGGTATGATATCAGCAACTTGATCGAACAAGACCACATCGGCTGACAAAATGTAGAAAAACTCGTAAGATGTAGAAATCATAATTTTGCTCAAAACGAACAGACAGAACACTTACGTGTTCGATTCCATACGCTCGGGAGCGGCTCCTTCCCAGGGGCGGTTAACTCTTCCATAGGGATAAAGACAAAGCGTTGATCCCACCCCCGAAGATCGTCATCGTTGTCAGATATCAAGGCCCGCTGACCTCGTTTGGCTAAATTTATCACCCCTCCTTTGTAAACTCGAGGGGAATAGATGTTAAGAATATGGCGAAGTGTCAGCTCCACCTGCCCCTTCTCTGCGATACATCGCATAATCACTATCGTTCTCCATATCATCGGAGAAAGCTGCCCAAGGCAGACGTTGTACATTTTGCATAATTCCTCGATCATATTGTCGACCGGGAGAGTAAATCCAATGGTGAAAGGATAGGTCAATACCACGGAATGGCCCTCGACGTGGGTCGCCAACGTCGATTTTCTTACAGGGCACATCACATCGATGTCGCCAACTTTCCAACCACACTCCTCCCAAACTTGTGGTATCGATTCTGGCGTGATCGCACAATATACTGAGTCGACCGGAATATTCTTCTTCTTGCTTTGTTCCGCTTCACTTTGGACGCTGACTTTACAGTCGTTCTCATAGGTGAATCTCTTCGGAAGAATTTCTGAGTACAACTTTTTGGGACCATAATCCTTCACCTTCCTCTCTTTTCGCTTCTTTCCCTTTTTGTCCACTGAAGGGCCAGCAGCAGTGGAAGCCTGCTCCGCCACCGCACCAGACCATGGTGGGGCTGTGGCAGCGACTGCCGCGGCAGAAGTGAGTTCAGCATCAACTACGTTTTGAGAAGAGGTAGACATTATCAAGACACAATTTGGACCAACTTAAACAAAGTTCTTCAAGAATTTGAAGTAAAAGTGACGAGAATTGACAAGATCAGCGAGGAATTCGCTTAAGAAGTTTGAAGTTTTTCTTCAGAAGTTGTAAAGTTTGCAAAAAGAGTTTTGGGGTGAGTATTTATAAGGCAAGAATCATCATTGCCTTGGGAACCTTCGAAAAACTGCTGCCCGCACGATTTCTGACACGTGCAGCGATGGGAAGTTGAGGCGACGTTTTGACGTTTCAAAATGGATGGACACAAGCGTGCCACGTGTTTTCCCGCTAAAAATTTAAGCCACTTGCCAAGTTTTTATGAACACACGACCTGGCAAGTGGGGGGACTATCAGTATTGGTCGATTTCTGTTCGATCACAAGAGAAACGGATTTGATTATATGACAAGACATTAATTGATTTCGAAGACGTTGTGATCGGAAAGAAGCTGCTTCGTTCTGATTTCGATCGGCTGTGCAATATTGTGATCAAATAATTTCAAAGACAACATCGTAATGGATAACTTAGCTGATCCTCATCCCAAGAATACCGGAACAGATTTAGCGGATTTAGTGGAAGTGGATGAAGACGTGCAACTGTTGGAAGAGGAACGTGGAAAAGTGGAATTCTACTAGGGTTGAGGATTCTCAATCATTTCAACCTATAAATAGGACCTTACGCCCTCATTTGGGGACACGTTCATCTGAACAAGATTACTCTCATTCCTCAGGCTATCCTCTCTCATTAAGATATAATCATCTTCTCATTGTATCGTTGACAACTTACTGTACTCAAAGCAATCACTGTATTTAAACTTCAATCGCGGCTTGGTTCAAACGTGGAAGAAGATCCATCTCTTTCACTAAAGCACCATTCTTCGATTCTTCAATACAATAAGCTTTTATTGCTTTATTTATTTATTTATCTGTTCATCTATCGTTGTTTGCTTGCTACTTGTATTAATTATTTTCGATTCATCACCTTCGATCTCATTAGTTCGTTGTTGCTGTTCCGATTAAGATAACCTATCAACTTGCTTGTTAGTATCAATCATATCTAGCGAACTATATTTCCATCTCATTCGGTCGTCATCGTATCTAGCTTTGTCATCGAGTCTGTTAAAAATTAAGTATTCGTCCTTGAGTAACATCAACCTGTAATTTGTCTTCGATAAGGAATTCGATCAAAATTACATCATCGTAAAGTGCTAAGTTCATCGTTTGTTTCATCTTCTCTGTTTACTTTCGCCTTCGTATCGTTTATTTAAAATTGACATCGTATTTGCATCTTTGGGATCGATATTCATATTGTCTTCGAATTAAGCCCCTGAAATTAATCGCTTGTCAACGTAAATTGCTTATCAATCGATCGAATGGAGATATAAAATGGTCGCCTTAGACTCAACTAAATATAAATTTAATTGTAAAACCTGATACATTTTTAGGAAATAGACAAAGTACACTAGCAGAGATCCTTGCTTCTATTCAGAGTACCAGAGTGACGCATTCCATTAGCGTCTAGACTGAGGCAGAGTCCGGTCACGAGATTGTTGATTTGGGTGCTACGATGGCACTGCTACAGAGCCAGCTCGAGCTACTGATACTACTATGGAGGGGTTGCTGATTGATGCGATGGATGCAGCTGGCACTACATTGTTAGATCCCTCCACTGCTCAGACCGCGGGTTCAGACCGATCTGCAGCACCTCCAGACTCTGCAGTGTAAGGGAGCTTTCTTGATACCCACTCTTGTTCATTATTTATGTATTTATGCAGTGGGGACCATGCACTATTTTAAGTGTGGGGTGGGGTATCATGACTTGTAATTGTATTTTTACTGCTTTTATTTTAATTTTTTAGATTAGTGGCATAATCCTTGGGTTTTCTTCAAACCACGGTTCTTTTCCGAGGATGCCTTTTGTTTTGAACCGGGTGTTTTTAGATAAAAATGAAAAACAATTTAAAATTTAAAATAAAAAAATAGGAAATAGGAGTAGCTAAGTGGTGAAGCTTTCTCTATGAATTGTTTGATACTATCATATTTAGTCCTTTGCATGCAAGTTGAACTTCCCTAGAGATTTTTGGTGTGAGTTATGTATTGGATTGATAGTCGGTCTAGTTAGTGACTCTTCGGCTCAGGTTTCTGACTCTGAGTGCTGACTGAATAGCATGACTTTTCTCGCTTGTTTTTGTTAGGTGTTGGAATTGTTCCATCTTGAGTAGTTCATGTGCCATGAGTGGTGAGGTGCTTGTATTTCTTCTTGTGCTTACATTATTGGTCTAGAACTTGCCCCGCATGTATTCAAAGCGAAATCCTAGGCTTGCTCTAGTCGGGAGATGATACAGGCGTTTCTTTGATAAGCCCTTCTTTTGCAGCCTTGATTAGCCTACACGTTCATATATATCCCTCGTAACCCCTTTTTGAGCCTATTAGCCTTTTTGTTGGCACCCACATTACAAGCCTATTCCTTTTGTTCGTAATTACTCTTTTTTTTGAACCCTTACTCCTTAGAGCACTTTAATTGAAAAATACTCTTGTGTGTGGAGCTGTGGTTGGAGAGATTTTTGGTGGCTTTTGAGTGGAGTCAAAGAAAAAAAAATTATGGTATTTTGAGGAAAAGTACATTGGCAAGGTTGAAGAAAAAATTTGAAAAAAAAATGAAAACAGAAAAATAAAAAAAGCAAAAGAGGAAAAGTTCTCAATCCTTGCTAGTGTTGTGCACAATTAAAGACAAATATTTAAAGTGAGAGGAAAGTTTTTGGTTGATGTTCGGGTGGTAGTTTGGTTGGTTTTGTGAAGAGTTGAGCTATAAAAAGTGAAAGTGATGTATTAAAGTGCTTAAGGAGGTAGTCACTATTTTAACCATATATATCATACCCATCCTTTAACCTACATTACAACCCTTAAAGTTCTAGTTAATCCCAAATAGGAGCGAGCCTACACTAGTAGAGTCCTACACTACGGGCAAGCCTATGGTACCACTGTGTGGCACTTGAATTTCTTTGCGAGTGTAAGAGAATTCTTTCTATCTTGAACGTCCCTTATAATTCATTTGATATATTTTTGTGTGATTGGGACTAGACTTTGATTGGTGAGGGCACATGGATTATGAGATGTTGGAGCTTTTATTAGGCCCTAATCTTGAGCGATCGGGCATGTGGTGAGTAAGTTGGTGTGAGGAGTCGTTTCTTGAGGCTTGGATGTTGCTACTTGATTGCTTTGATAATCCTTATTTTCTAAATGTGTGGTGTGTAAAGATGGGGAAGTTGTGTGCTTGTATGTTTGGTGGCTAATTGTCGGTATCAACCTATTTCATAGGTGCGCTTCCTTGGAGTTCTTGAGTTGGTTGGATGAGATCTATTGAGTACAAGTGTGTTGGGTTTGTTTGTTCGGGGACGAACAAAGTTTAAGTGTGGGGTGTTGATGTTGGGCTTATATCTTATATTTCGGCGTCGATTTCTTATAGCTTTTATATTGTTTTCGTTGTATTATGCTCCCAACAATAATTGATTTGAGGTAAAATGCTGACTTGAGGTGTTTGAATGTTTTAAGAGAAAAATTAAGGAAATTGAAGCTTGAATTGTACAAGAACAAGGAAGAAGCAGCGCATACAGCCTCCCATGCTTTGCATGCTCGGCTGTATGGCCTGGGAAGAGTGAAAAGTTGAAGAAATCAAAGACTAGCAGCGCATACAGCCATGAGCGCGAGGCATGCTTGGCTGTATGCGCCGAAAAACAGTCCCAGAGCAGCTTGGAAAGGCTAATAACGTGGCCCACTTATTGTACTCTGTATTTAAATCCATGTAAGCATATTTTTAGATTTTACGTACTCTTGGAGGCAAGAACCTTTGGAGGCATAGAAACGCTAGAGATGGGTTGGAGCTCAACATCTACATTGAGTTTTCTTCTCTTTTCTTTAATTTAGTTTGTCTAGTCTATAGTTGTGGGATTCTCCATGAATGTTGATTTTCGGATGTTGATTTGATTTTATTGGTTTATTGATATAGGTTATTTATTCGTATCCTGAGCCTTATTATAGATTGCTTGATCACAAATTGAATACTATTTATGAACATAGGGTTGAACTCGAAAGTGGGAACCGTAAGTTGCAATAGGATTGAGCAGAGCGTGTTCCTGAACCTGAGCATCGGGGAATGATTTTGCGGTTAGGATAGAAATATACCTAACAGTCACGCTTAGTCACTATACAGGAGAAGCACATGCATTCTTGTTAGCTCTAATTCCATAGACATATAGGCATTAGGTTGGCTTGAATAGGCAAGCAGGGTATCGAAAGAGTCCTGCGAGTAATATTAACCATGTGATTAGTAACCCAGATAAATTGATTTATACGAATTAGCTGAAGAATTAAATAGGATTGGCAGATTTCCCATAACTCTAGACTATTATCTCTTTGTAATTCAACCCCATGTTTTAGTTGTTAATTATTTTCTTAGTTTCATTAGTTAGTTTTAGTTAGATAAATTTTCAACTCTTGAAACCTTCTTGTTTAGATAGTTAGGAATTGTCTGATTTAGTCAGTAGTTAATCAATAGTCCTTGTGGGAACGATACTTTTCTTATCACTTTATTACTTGATCGACCGTGTATACTTGCGTGTGCGTTTGGAGCGACATGATACACGTGAGGCAGTGAAATTGTGAGGTCCTTTACTCTTTATTGTTACAACTATGTCTTCAGATGATGATTGTGGAGAGTATGACTCGTGTGGGGATGATGGAGACTATGGTTCCTACGTTGATGATGATGGGTATTGCTATGATGATTCGGGGAACCAAGGCTCGTATGGTAATGAAGCGGGTTACTATGATGATCATGAGGATTATGAAGACTATGAGGTTTGTGGAGATGAATGTGAAGATTCTTATGCTTCTAGTCAAGAAGTCGAAGATAGTGACGCTTCAAGGTATAATGTTCCTACTTATTCTTCTTGTGATGAATTTGAGAATGTTGATAGTGACATAGAGAGAATTGATGATGAGGTTGATTATACGAATTGTTCATTTGCATCTTCTCTTGGTGTTTCTAATGTTATATAAGGGAGTAGTAGAGGGCCTTCCATTAATTTGGGAGGAGGTGGTGGTTGTTCCATGGGAAAAGGGAGGCTTGCATTTTCTAGTTGTGCTAAACGACTTAATGCTCCTAATTCCCATATGAAGGGTGACTTGAGGAATAGTATTGCTTTTGCTACAAAAAGTTTGAATTGTTCTATCAATGTCGTGAGGGGTATGGGTAGTTGTAGTAGGAGTAGTGCTATTGGCTATGGAACCAAGGTGAGGAGTTCTTATGGGTTCCATGGTGAGACTCCTTCCTCGACTTTCAACAACATTTCAAATGTTGGAAGAGTGCCGAGAAGTGGAAGTTATACTAGTGGTGTTGCCACTAGAGGGGGGATAAGGAAGACCCAAGTTGATGGTGATGTTACTCTTGAGCATTCAAGCTCTCACTTGGATGCATCTCTACGAAACTTGGGTAGGCGTAGGTTCGTTGTTGAGGTGAATAGACATGAAGGAAACTTGTTCAAAATTGGTGAGACCGATGCCAATTGTATTAGCATATCTTTGGTTGATACGCTAAGGATACCATGCCATGCTCTAGAACGTCCTTATGGGTATAATGGAATTTGGGTTTCTAAGGAAGCTTGAGTGCTCATATCTCATAGGAGTTATAAGGGGTATGTTTGGCGTGACGTGTATCCCATGCGGGATATTGACGTATGGTTAGGTGAGCCATGGTTGCAAGACAAGAGTGTGCAATATAGTGTTGGGAAGAATATGTATCTTGTGAGCATGGGTCGAAGGACTTATGAATTTGAACCTTATCGGGTAAGAGACCAATTTCTTGCTAGTGCACTTTCCTTGGCTATTCAAACGAGAAAGGAGTGAGAACTTCATTCCATTGTTAAAATTGAGCAAACGAGAAGTCCTACAAACACAAGAAATGGTGGGACTAGTGCAACAAAAGAGTTGACAATCGTCAACAAGGTGAACCCGAAACCACAAGCTCCAAAGCCAAGTGGTTCACCAACAAAGAAGAAAGAGACCTCAAGTGATGAATCTCTAAGTCCTAGATTTCGAGTTGATGTAAAGAGTCCACCTACTCCGGCTATGGGTATCCTTGGGCCTCGTCCCAACTCACCCGAATATGAGAGACAAAAGATTGAGAGGAGTAACAGAGTGACCGGTGACAACTCTCGAGTGGAAAAATGAGAGGTTGTGTTGAGTGATGTGAGTGAGTTGTCACCACCCGAATCTACACCCGAACTTGAAAAGAAAATGAGGGAGAATAGAGAGGGAAAAAAAATCATTGAGAGTGAGGGCATCCCTTATTCTAACACTTACTCTTTATCATCTTCTTCTACTCGTGTGAGTACTTGTGTAGGTATTCATGGAGGCAAACCGATGGAGCATCAATCATGTTCCAAGATAGAAGGACAAGGTGAAGAAGATCTTCAATGTGAGCTTCATTCATGACATTTCAAGTGCATTGAGTTAGCAAGATGGCCACTCAAAGGTATGTGTTAGTTCTCCTTCCCATGAGCATGTTACTTCCTTGTCTTGTGATGGTGCTAGTGAAAACTCCATGCTAGTTGATGATCTATATGATTATAATGTATTTGCAACTAGTGTAGAATCTATTGGTCAACTTGTGTGTGCATGTGAACAACTAGTTGAGAGGGTTGGTAAGCCGCATCATGATGTGAGCTCGGTTTTCATTGAACCTCTCTTTAGTGAAGAAGTGGTAGTTGACCTTGCTTGTGACCCTTGTTATGACACCCCACCCATATTTGATAAAAGGGAAGATGAGTTGTTTGATCCTACCCTTATTGATGTAATTGCCTATGGTGGACCTAGGTGTTGTAGAGAGAATGGTAGTGACCTTGAGGAGTCCCTAGTGGATGAGATGGATCGAATTGTATTCGATGACTCCTTAAGTATGGATGATGACTCTACTTTTGATGCCTCATCTTTGATGGGTAGTGGACTTGTGATGGGTAGTGGACTTGTTTTCACTAACCCTTTGTTTGAAGGGAATTTTAAAAGAGGTGGTGATGTGTATCAAACTAGAGAAGAGTTTGGATTTAAACCTCCATGATTTGGAAAGTTTGACTCTATAGACAATCTATTGTTTGGAACTCCAAGTGAGATGAGTGGCCTTAGTATTGGTTGTGTTGGACCATCTTCTAGTAGTCCTAACCTTCATTTTGTGGACTATCATGATGAAGAACCTATTTTGGAGACCTTCCTTGGGAGTTTGCCTAGTGAGGAAGATTGTCTTAGAGGTGGATTTGGAGGTGAGGAAGTCACTCTTGGTGTATGTAAGAGTGCTTCCAAGAAGGGGAGTGGAGTATTTGATGTTAGTTGTCAATTGAATCATTTTGCTTACTCCATTCAGTATGTTGATCACACCTTGGGTGTTGAGCATTCCAAAGCCAATGAGTCACATTTTGATAGTAATGCATTGAAGGCTTAGTGTGTTGGCTGTGGGCTTAAGGGTCATAGGGAACTTAGTTGCTACATCTTACATGTTCCATGTCCTATTGATCTCTTTGCTTGTTATGGTAGTGAGTGCTTGTCATTGTTGAGCCAAGAACTTTCCTATACTTTTTGATTGGTATTGATACTCGGCTCTATCACAAAAGTGTGTTTTCTATATCACTTGCACTCACTCTTGTTGAGATTACCTACTCTTGTAGTGGGAAGTTTTGGTGTGTTGATGTTGAACTTAGGGATCATGGGAATTTTGATAGCTTGATCTTGCATATTCCATACATTATTGATCTCTTTGTTTTGTTCTTGTGTTGAGTGCACCCATTGGGAAAACCAAGTACTTATTGTTTTCTTTGGAAACATGCGCTTTATCATTGTCATTGATACTTGGTTATACCATAAAAGTGTATTTTCCACACTACTTACACTAACCTACTCTTGTAGTAGGAGATTTTGGTTGCGCTTGTCTTTAGTTGTAGGTCTTGATGGTTTAATTTTGAGGACAAAATCCTTTCAGAAGGGGAGGATGATGCGGGGCAAATCGAGTTTAAAGCACTTACCATCAAGAACCGGGATTGGAGGATGCAAAGGACGAGAGGTCAAGAGCTTTGGAGAAGAGTTGAAGGCACATCCCAAAGATTCGATGAAGGGTGAAGCGTCCAAGGCCAAGGGAGAGCATCACAAAGCCAAGGAGAAGCGTACCAAGGCAGCCCAGGAAGAGGCGGACTGCCCACAACTTTAGGCGGACCACCTACTCAAGATCCAACTATCTGGATCTCAAGAAGGCAGACCGCCCCCTCTGTAGAGGCGGACCACACACTCTCCATTGATCCTCAGCAAGCTGCACAAGAGGCAGGGCGCCTAGCTCCATATCAGATCGCCCATTTACTGTGAAGCATGACGAAATTTCTACTTAGTTTGCTTATGTCTTTCTAACCCACTTTGGGAGGTACTTTAGACCTTATATTATGTTTAGAGGGCACCTATAAAAGGACCCCTTAGGCTTATTTTCTCATTAGTTAGAATTTGACATTGAAGATTAGAACATAGAAGTGGCTTGGCCTCTCGTGTTGGAAGCTTGAAGCTCTGTTTATCTCTTGACTTGGAATCATGTAGATTTCATCCTAGTATGAAATCCTTGTAAGGTTCGTGTTTCACTTCTCCCTTTGGATAATCGATTCATGATTTGAGTTCGTTTTATCCTTTCTTTCTTTTATTTCTGTTCTTCCATGTCGCTTATTTTCTTGTTATCGTGTTTACTTGCTTCCGCATTTAGATTATTGCTTCCGCATGTTTCCCCCGTATCAGCTCCTCCCCAAAGTGGAGGTGTTGGCCGCGATAGAGGTTGTGGTAGAGTACGTGTTCGGGGCAGAGATAGAGTTGCCTAGGCCACAAGGGTAGTGGATCTGCTAATCATGTTGTTAATGCCGAGGTCCCAGCAATGCCAGCTCTTGGTGGCAGGGAGACCATGGCTTATTAGTTCCCCCCACACCCCATGATGTTTTTATGAGATTCTTGGCGGTGCAAATGCCCCAGGGACCTCCTATTCCTCAGGCAGCTGTAGATGTTGGTGGTCAGGCTCAGGAAGCCCTATTCTAGTTCTAGATATAGCTCAAACAATTCATGCTCCAGGCGGTCATGTTGCAGAGGTAGCAGGTGTTGTGCCTCCGGTTGTTCAGGTTGGCCAACCAACCCAGGTAGCAATCCTTGCCAAAAATTCGGAGAGGCTATATTATTTTATCAGACTTAATCATGCGACATTCTTAGGTCATGCATCAGATAAAACCTCGTGAATTTCTTGACCGATGCCAGCGTATTTTAGAGGCCCTTGGTTATCTTGAGTATTGTTGGAGTTTATTATACTGCCTTTTAGTCTGAGGGTCTAGCCTTGGCTTGGCGGAACACACTTCGATCAGCTAGGTAGGGCTTGCCCAAGCTAACCTGGAGTGAGTTTCTCGATGATTCATGAAGAAGTTTCTTCCTCATAGTCAGAGGGATGAGAAGATGAGGCAGTTCAAGAGGATTGGATAGTGTAACCTATTAGTCTCAGAGTATGAGCTCTTATTTTCTGAGATGTCTGGGTATGCTCCAGATCTCGTGTAGGAGCCCTCCGAGAGCGTCAGGTGTTTTATTGACGAGCTTTCTTTTTATTTGCGGTCCAAGATGGCTCGAGAGATAGAGAATGGAACTCCATTTGATGTTGCCGTTGATAATGCTCAGAGATATGAGGTATGCCATAAATTAGAGCAGGAAAAGGCAGAGCGGGACAAAAAGAGGTCCCATGGTTTTGGGCAGCCAAGTACCTCATCTAGAGGTAAGATCCATCAGCAGTAGCGCATGCCACCTGTAGGGCCAGTTCAGCCCCCAACGCACGGTTTTCAGAACACATCAGGGCCTTGATAGGGTCTTCCCCAATATCCTCCCAGTAGTTCGTGTAGCGCCAATATGGCTTAGGGTGTTTTCATTGTTTTGATCTTGGGCATCATAAGAGGGATCGCTCTTATCTTCATCAACAAGGTAGAAGCCATCCTTTCTCTCGCCCTCCGACACCTACGCGGTAGCAGCCTCAGGGTGTCTCTTCAGGTCTCAGCCACCTATAGGTGCCCTTCCACCTGACAGAGATTGTGGGTGTGGTTCTGGTGGTTTTTCTAGAGAAGGTTCTCAGTGTGGCAGTTCAGCTTAGCCATAGAGACAGCTATATGCACTTCCAGCCAGGCAGGATGCTGAGGAATCTCCAGCTGTTGTTACATGTATTCTATCTATTTGTGGTCGAGATGCATATTCTTTGGTGGATCCAGGATCTACCTATTCATATGTCTCGCCTTATTTTGCTTCGGGTTTTCATGCTAATTATATATGTCTCCGCGATTCATTTTGTGTTTCTACCCTTATTAGGGACACTATTGTGGTGGATTGAGTTTATCCAGCTTATACTGTACCTTTTGCGAGTCGAGAGACCCTGATAGACCTTTTGGTCTTGGATATGGTCGATTTTGATGTCATTATCGCCATAGATTGGTTGTCGTCATGTTACGCCACTCTGAATTGTCATGCCAAATCCATTCGGTTATCTCTTCCTGGTTCAGCATTGATGGTGTGGCAGAGTTCTCAATTTCCACGTACAGGGCGTGTTATCTCTTTTTTGTAGGCGAGGCAGATGATGAATAAAGGGTGTTCGACGTATCTTGCTATGCTTTGAGATACTACGATGGAGATTCTACCCATCGACTCAATTCCTGTTATGAGGGATTTTTCTGATGTGTTTCTAGATGATCTCCCAGGACTTCCTCCTAATTGAGAGATCGAGTTTGGCATTTATGTGGTGCCACAAACTCAGCCTATTTCTATCCCTCCTTATCGCATGGCTCCATCAGAGTTTGAAGGAGAAGTTGCAGGCTTTGTTTGATAAGGGATTCATTAGACCGAGTATTTCTCGGTGGGGTACTCCTGTTCTGTACGTGAAGACAAATGATGGGATCATGCGGATGTGTATTGATTATCGACAGCTGAATAAAATCACCATCAAGAACAATTACCCATTGCCTCGTATTGATGATTTATTTGATCAGTTGCAGGGTGCCAACTTCTTTTCTATGATCGATTTGTGGTCTGGCTATCATCAGTTGAAGATTCGGGAGCCATATATTCCAAAGATTGCTTTTTAGGACTCGTTAGGGCCATTATGAGTTCCTTGTTATATCTTTTGGGGTGACTAATGCCCCTACAACCTATATGGATCTTATGAATTGAATATTCAAGTTGTTCCTCAATTCCTTTGTCATTGTATTTATCGATGACATCATTATCTATTCTCGCAGTCACGAGGAACATGATTATCATTTGAGGGTGGTTTTTCAGACGTTCTGTAATCGTAAGTTGTATGTCAAGTTCTCGAAATGTGTGTTTTTGCTTGATTATATGGAATTCTTGGGTCAAATGGTATCCAATGAGGGTATTAAAGTGGAGCCAGAGAGGATTGAGGCAGTGCAAAATTGGCCTCGTCCTACCACTCCGACGGAGATCCGCATCTTTCTTGGATTGGCAGGTTATTATCGGAGGTTCGTGTAGAAATTCTCCACTATTTTAGCTCCCTTAACTCGCTTGACATAGAAGGCGATTCTGTTCTGATGGTCTGATGAATGCGAGGCGAGCTTTCAAAAACTCAAGGCCTTATTGACTTCAGCTCTAGTGCTATGCCTTCCTTCTTTTACCGGTTGATTTGTAGTCTATTGTGATGCATCCTGTGTGAGTCTTGGATGCGTTCTTATGAAACACAAAAAGGTGATCACTTAAGCTTTTAGGTAGCTGAAGCCGAATGAGAAGAATTATCCGACTTATGATCTAGAGATGGCAGCTGTGGTCTTCGCTCTGATGATCTGGAGGCACTATCTTTATAGTGAGCCTTGTCAGGTGTATACCGATCATAAGAGCTTGCAGTATCTCTTATCTCAGAAGGATCTTGACGGCCGGCAATAGAGGTGGCTTGAACAGATTAAAGATTATGATCTCACCATCCGCTATCATCCTGGGATGGCGAATGTGATAGCAGATGCTATGAGCAGGAAGTCCATGGGCAGCAAGGCTTTTATTTATGCTGACATGAGAACTTTGGCCTGAGAGTTGCAGTCCCTTGGCAACTTCGGTATGAAATTTATTCGCTCACACTCCAGACGAGTCTTGGCATGTTCGAGGATCATCATCTGCAGGAGATGCGTGGTCATGTCATAAGTGGAGGAGTTTCTTCATTCGAGCTTGAATCATGGTATTCTTCGGTTTAATGGCCGACTTTGTGTTCCTAATATCAAAGATCTGAGGCAGCTATTGCTCCGCGAGGCTTACACCTCACGTTATTCCATTCATCCCGGCATTATTAAGATGTATCAGGACCTCCGAGAGCTATATTGGTGGAAAGGAATGAAGAGAGACGTGTTCGATTATGTGTCTCATTGCTTGAACTGTCAGCAGGTTAAGTTTGAGCACCGGAGACTTGTAGGGTTAGCTCAGGCATTACGCATTCCCAAGTGGAAGTGGGAGCAGATCAATATAGATTTTGTAGTTGTTCTGCTAAAGACCCTGCGACACTATAATTCAGTCTGGGTTATTATTGACAAACTGACTAAATCAGCTCACTTCATCCCTTTAATGACTACTGATTAGCTAATAGATTGCCTCGGATTTTCATTGAGCAGGTGATTGGACTGCATGGCACTCCTGTATCTATCATATACGATCGTGGTTCCCAATTTTGGCAGTCTTTTCAAAGGGGGTTAGAGACTCAGGTGCAACTTAGAACGACATTCCATCCTTATACTAATGGTCAGTCTGAGTGGGTTATTCAGGTGATGGAGGACATGCTGAGAGCTTGTGCATTGAACTTCGGAGGCCTCTGGGATGATTCTTTGTCCTTGGCGGAGTTTTCTTATAATAATAGCTATCAGTCTTCCATTCAGATGGCTCTATTTGAGGCCTTGTATGGTCGTAGATGTCGTTCTCTGATTGGCTTGTTCGAGTCTTGAGATATGGAAGTGATGAGTTCAGAGATGGTTTGTTCGTATTATTTAGGATCATCTACAGAGCGCTTAGAGTAGGCAAATTTCATACTCTAACCGGAGGAGCCGAGAGTTAGAATTCGAGGTCGGCGACATGGTTCTTGAAAGTGTTGCCGATCCGAGGTGCTAAAAGCTTTGGAAAACTGAAAAGCTCACTCCCAGATTCACTGGCCCTTTTCTTATTAAGAAGTGTGTTGGTAAGATGGCTTATCGGCATGATTTACCAGCTTCTATGCCTTTTCATTCGTTGTTTCATGTATCGATGCTTCGAAAGTGTATCTGGGATCCTTCCGAAGTGACTGAGATAGATCATGCTCAACTAGTTGTGAATCTAGCTTATAAGGAGTTCTCATTTGGTATAGTTGCCAGAGATGTTCGGAAGCTTCGTTCGAAGCAGATTCTAATGGTTCGAGTGTGATGGAATAATCTCCCATACGAGGAGGATACTTGAGAGCTTGAGTCTAAGTCTGTGCGAGAGGTATCCTCACCACTTCGATGATTCAAGTTCGATTTTGATCTCTAAAGCCTAAAATTTCTTATTTTTCGTTTATGATTCTGCTTCCGTAATTGTGTAATGTCATATATTGATTGGCGGGAAAAGTTCGTTCAAATGTGCTTTTCAGTTGAGTTCAATCAGCTCCCAACTCTTGCTCGTTCAAGGACGAACGAGAGTCTAAGTAGAGGAGAATGAAACGATCTTAGCTAGTTATTTCGGGAGTTAGGACTCTGAATTGCATCCCGATAGTATTAAAAGCTCCGTAAGGTCCATTAGGACCTGTCAGCAAAGTTTGAATTAAATCAGACCTTGTTTGATAGGTCTCAGAAGAAGGTTTCAGTCTAGGTTATCAGTAAATCTTAAAAGAGGTTTTCGAGCTCAATTTGAGAAAATGAGCTCCGATTCAAAATTCTTAAGTTGTTAGGTTTGTATGGTCATTTGTGACATGTGTAAACTTTCATAAGTGAATTCCGAGGTCGTTTGAATAGTTTTTGTTATCTTATGTTTCGGAGATTCGATTAGAGATTCGTCTTCGCGAGTATGTCACATAAGTTTTGAATAACCTCAATGAAAAATTTAGGGTGATACTGAGCTTCGAGGGTCCATTTGGGCCCAAAACGTCGCACCAGCGGTTGGTGGTGCATTTTTCTGGTGCCAAAGCTTATTATAGAGGGTATTTAAAGTGTTAGGTCAGCTAGTTTGTTGTAAAACTCAATTCTAATCAATTCCTAAAAGTTCTTGAGTGAAATTGAAGTACAAATTCATTCCAATACTATCAGGTAACATCCTATAGATCTTCCAATTTCATTAATTCAAGATTCTAAGTTGGAATTTCTTAAAAAGGAGTTAAAAGTGGGCTTTGAACCCTAACTTATAAAATTGAATTCAATCATGAAAACTAATAGTATATTTTGACTCGTGGAATTGTGAACTATCCCAAAATGTATAATTTATGGGCTTTTGGCTAAGCCCGGCCAAGGGTATTTATATAATTTTTCTTTTTTTTTTATACAAAGGTTAGATATTCCTTCTTCGGGCACATATGAGTGCGATAATATTTCTTTGACTGAAAAAGAAATTATTTTGAGAGGTTTAAGAAGGAAATAAGGTCGTTCAGTAACTTGAGGTAAATGATTATATCTGTATTCTCGACGGCTGTTGAGCTTGCGGATATTCTACCACGTATTTCTTACATCTATAGCTGCCGATAGGCGTACTTTCTACAGCTTAGCTTCAGATTATCTACTGCATATCATATATTGTGACTTGTTTTGGCATTGCATTGAGCATATGAGTACTATACTCCAATTTTGGGCTTGATATATACCTCCCGGCAGTTGATGAGAGTCACATGCTGGTGAAGGTTTATTATTGCATATATCTCATGGTAGACGATGAGAGTTCCGCATCGGAGATATGTTCGAGCACATGTGACCCCATTGCATCATGACACATTCATTTCATATTTTTATATGAGTTTGTGAACTGTATGGACTCGTTGCATTGTCTATTTGACTTAGTTGATTGGTTATTATTGTTCTGTTTTCACTGACTATCGTATTTGTCCTTCGAGGTTGCTAGTTATTCCTTATTTATAGAGTCCTTATGACTCACTCCCTCTTTATTTTTTGTTGTATCTTTTCACTTTGGCAGATTATGCTCCCAGACCTAGTTAGTCGCAGTGAGATTCAGGATTAAGATATTTCTAGTTGTCCACGATGAGCCAGTTTGTTCGTTGAGGCCACCAGCTATATATATTCTAGTTTTATCTTATATGCTTCTTTCGGGAGATGTATGTATCTTTTGAACTTTTTAGATGTCTGATCTGAAAAATTGCTAGACCTATATTTGGGTTAGTTAGTTGTGTTTGTTCTGACAGTTTGTATATTTGTTCATCTTATATGTATGTATCCATCTTCTAGAACTATTTTACGTTTAAAGTTAGTTTCATTTTGTGTTACATCAGTTCTAGGTGATACATGTATTGAGTTTATCGATAGGGTTTGCTCGACAGGTTTAGGGGAAATAGTCGGTGCCCGCACGGCCTAACTGAAAAACTGGCTCGTGTAATTATTATTCCTTACTTTTTTTATTTTAAAAATAATTTTATGGGTAAGTGTATAATTTATAGTAAAAATATCATTATATTAAAGAAGAAAAAAGTTAACATTTGATAATCTAGAAAATGAAGTAGGTAATGTAAAAAAATATTTGAGAAAAAGCGGGAGAACGACTTTCGTTCATGTTGAGGGGAGAATTTGATTTAAAAAGGCAAAATTAGGAGTGAATGATTTTTACCCTAATAATAATAATAATAATATTTAACATTCGCCTCTCGTATTTAACTTTCCACCTCTTTTTTTTAATAACTATATATATATTTTAGAAAAAAAAAAAAATTCACCCCTCCTACTCTCTAGGAACAAATAGTGGTCCTCCCACATTTTGATCCTAGAGTGACTCGAACTCACCTCTTCTATTGATATCAAGTTTCAACTAGATAAAAAAAGTAGTAGTAATTACTAATTCGTCAAAGTTTTGAATCTATAGTAATCTATATCAAATTAATTCCTAATTACTTCCTACCTCTTTTCCAAGATAGAGGAAATAAATATTGTGCAGGCCTCGTCAAGGGAGTAGTGTATAGACTTCAATCAATATATGTATTCTGGAGTATTAGCTGAATCTTGCCGATAAAAAATAAATGGGATCAATTTTAAGTTTGTATTTTGTAAATAACGCGTGCAAAATAGTATTCGAGTAGATAATAAATTGCAGTAAATAATTTACTCCCTTCGGTCCATTTTAGTTGTAAGGGTTGATTTTGCACACACCTTAAAAAATTATAAATAAGCATAGTATTTTTACTAATTTAATTTTTTATCTTCTTGATATTTTTAAGAAAGATCTACTAATATTGAGGTGTTTGTATTTTTCAATAACATTTAATATTAGGAGTATTATTGGAAAAAATGGTAAATTTTTTTACCTTGATATTCTATATTGACAAATATTTTGAATTTTCTATAAATGAAATACCTTACCAATAAAATGGATCACAGGGAGTAGGAATTAGTCGTAGGTAAGTAATGCTAAATAAGATGAATTTCATTAATTCCCTCCACAATTGCTTGGGTTTTGGGTAGGCTCCTCTTTCCCGTAAAAGTACTTTAGCCTAAATAATTACTCCTATTAATGATCACAAGAAATGAGAATATATGTAAAACTAATTTTGGGATATCGAGTAGTCATAGTAATTGTGAGATTCCTTTTCCCCCACCAAAAAAAAAAAAAAAGGAAAAAGAAAAAGGAACTTCAGACTCTATAAATTAGGTTAATGGTTTATCCATTTCTTATGGGTGGGGGAGACGGAAGAGAAATAGATCAAGGGATAAAAGTAGCTGGAAATGGCTGCAAAAAATAATATAAACCCTACTGAAGTCACCAAAAGGGGTACACTCTTATTCCTACTAAATTATTTACTTTTATTCAAAGTTTAATACATTACCAAAAGAGGGAGTAGTAAAAAAGTTGTGATATATTATCAGCGAGTTTTTTTGGTCCTTTCATAGATGAATTTTTAGTAATTATGATTTGTACCCTATAGCTAGTTGTTTCATTTTATAACATTGTTTGAACAGGTACAAAATTTAAGAAGTAGCTGAAGAAAATTCTGCTAATATAGTTTTAAGTTAGATTTATTTAAGCAGGAAAGTATCTTCTCAAAATTTCAAATTTATTAGTTGAATTATTTAAGTTTAGTGAATATTGTTGAATGTGTTGGATCATGATCTAAAATATTTTAAAATGCTCCAAAATAAATTGACTAGGAGTATTATATAATGGAACAGCAGAATAATTTATTCAACGTATTATTACTATATGTTGTTATTTGTCCGAAGCTTATGACGTGTTAGTTTTTTCTACATTTTTGTTTTGTTTTTTTGCAGAGCCATGGTCAGTAAGGCGAACAATGAGCATCATTGTTCAAGATGACACCTACAAAGATGTTGATAATCTATCTTTTGTTGTTAAAAATAATAGCTCTTCAACTGATTCTAAGGATAGTTGTCATTCAGAATCAAGAACCTTTACTTTAATGGTTGAGCCAGATGATACCATAGCTGCTATTAAAAGTTACATTCAAGAAGAAAAGGGAATTCCTTTCAAGAAGCAAAAGCTGCTGAACGAAGAGGGAAAAATTCTGAGAGATGCTCATGCTCTTCCTTCTGTTGGAATCATGAAGGATTCCACTTTAATCCTTCGGTATGCAACAGTAGTTCAAATCATTGTAAGGAACTTTTTTTATCACGATGTGATGATCATAATTTTATGGTATGGCATGATGACACAATTAGAGATGTTAAGGCTATGATTCAAGAAAAGAAAGGATTTCGATTTCATAATCAGAAATTAACATTGTGGAAATGAGCTTTGTGATTTCGAGCATCTTGATGATCTTGGGATTCACAATGGCAATGTTCTAGTCCTTCGATGTAATTCAGTAATGCAGATATATTTGTAATATACGGGTTTTCAGGGCATGTGCTCAAGGGTCGACCCTGATGGCTGATGACACAATTGGAGATGTTAAGTGTATCATTTATGGAAAGGAGGGAATTCGATTTCATAAACAAAGTTTAATCTTCAATGGAAAAGAATGTGCTGATTCAGATCTTCTTGTCAACCTTGGAATTCAAGATGACACTGAACTGATTCTTCAGTTGGGAGAGTGTAGTTGCTGAAGTGCTGTGTTGTTTTTAAGTGTTTGATGTGTTGTTAATATCTTTTTGGAGGAAATGGGCAGCTGTGAATAAATTAAGAAGAAAAAATAGAAGAAAGCAGCTGTTAATATCTATTTATGCAATTTTCCCTAAGAAAAAAAAGAAGAAAACTAGAAGGTCATATCTTAGTTTTTAACCTTGTCAAGTTGCAACTAATTGGTTACAGCAGTTTTTTTATTATTTTACAACCTATATTTTCTAGTTCTTGCGTTTATTGTTCTTCATGATCTTGCAAGGTGAATTTAGTTTTTCCAATTTACATGATTGTTTAGCAACTTTTCAGTATTTGCTCTAGTTAGAGTTGGCAGCAGCCTGCAAACTGTGTTTCCAACTACAGCGGTGTGAGCGGTTGGCACACCGGCGGAGAAATTGTCAATATCTGCCAACATGTCAACGAAACAATGTAGTTTTAAAACATACTTATCACTTAATCTGTTGCTTTATTTAGTTCACTAATAAGATTAAATAAGCCAACTGAAACAAGGTAGCGCAAGGATATCCTGCGTACTAGAGAAGAACATTAAGTTACTGGATCATGGTTACGATTGTAATATAATTGTGCAGGGATAAATATGTCACAATAATGTAGAGTTTGACTAGCAAAGAAAGAGGACATCCGTGCTCCAAGTAAAAAACATAAGGAATGTTCTGCGCCTAAAGCCATAGATAAGGGAATATTTTCAACAGCCGCACTGTTCTAAGTTAAGATCCAGAACACTATCATACTCAATATCTACGTCTACAAGACGCACATCATCGAGCAATCGCCGTCCATCGTAGTATAACATCTGTTTATGAGGTCGAATACCTTCTTTTGCATGAATTAGGGCCTTAACATCTGCAGTAGTGTCATCACTCTCCACCATTAAGTTGAATAGGCGACCATAAAACGAGTTCACATAGATTCGCGTTATTGGTGCATATCGAAGGATTATGACAGAATTGTCCTTGATTCCCAAAGAATTGAGAGTATGCGCATCCCCCAGAACTCCGCCTTCCAAATTCAATAGCTTCTGTTTCTTAATAGAGATCCCCTTTTCCTCTTGAATATAAGCTTTGACTGTGGCTATAGTGTCCTCAGGCTCAACCCTTAGCACAAAAACTTCTGATTTTGAATTGGTACCATCTATAATGCCATCAAGTCCAACCTTCGGAAGAAAAGATTTTGGTACTAAACGCCAAGTTATCACATCTCTGTAAGTCTCATCTTTGATAATGATTTGCAATGTTCGATTCACTGACCATGCATCTATGACAGCAAAACACAACATGAGCTTCCACCAACGAAAATATATGTTATGACATTCAGTAGTTGAACATGTTTTATTCCTAAATACAAATTTTAAGGTATAAATAACTCCTAGTATAAAGTAACACAATCAATTTTAAAATATATAACAAAGAGCATGCGGAAATCTAATCTGCAACCATGGACTACAAAATTTTGAGAATAAACTCAAAACAATGACAAATTGCTAACGTGACAAATTGATACAGAAATGGAAAACTAAGATAGCACACTAGAAAAATGAGATAATTTCACATACAGGATCACATGTTTTAATCTGTTACTAATATAGCTTGAACTTTAATAGTTCAGAAAATGAGAGCATACCTGGTTCGGCATCCATTTCGATCTTTACTTTTGTTCCTTGATTGCTTGATGTCCTCCTCTTCATTTACGCGCTCCTCTTAAAATGTCTAAACACGACAAAGCTTTACTTGTAGATGCTAGTATCTCTATCATCAGAAAGAAATTTATTAGGAACAATACAAGAGTTATTTTCTCATTTATTTAAGTTAATACTATTCCTCACAAATTTTACTCATAAAATCTCAACTTCTTCTCCAAGTAAAATTTATATCCAAACACAACTTGACTTCCAAATTTTTTCTTTTCCTTTGACAAATTTCAATCAAACTACGTCACGCCCTTTTTTTTTAAACCAAGTACGGCTCCTGCCGAAACAAGTTGATAAAGAAAGTATAAATCTTCTTAAGCCCAATTCCTCTTTTTCACTTTTTATCAAACAAATTCATATCATGTTATTTCTCTTAGTCCAGTTGGGTTTTTGGAATGTGAAGAGTGTGAATGGAAAATGGGTGGAAAGGTGAAAATGTTCCTTGTCATAAGAGAAATGCACTTTCTCCCACATTGGTAGAGGAAAAGGCTTTTGTTGGGTTTAAATAGAGAAGTGCTTCTTTTAACTCCTAAAAGAGTTGAGAAGAAGGGAAGCCTCGCGCCGTCGTCGCTCGTCTCGGCTTCGGTCAATCGATTGACTTAATTTTTTGGACCAACAAAAACTAAAAAAATATTAATTAATATTAATAATAATACTTTATTATTAATAAATCCGTTTTTGTAACGGGAAGCTGAAGTGAATTCAGATTGATTCATTCCTCCACATTTTTCCATTATTAAAATCAGCCATTAGTGGTCGTTTTTGTAACAGCCACATCTGAAAGGCTGTGTCTCTTCATATTCTGCTTTCCCATAGGCTATATATACTTGTCATTCGTCAGTCTTTTAGATACACATAGAACATACAGAAATACCATATGATTATTCCCTCTCTTTCCTGCATACTAAAGTAAGTCGTGTGATTTGCTTCGTTCTTTTGAGTTCGCAGAGTTCTACGGTTTGAAGTGCCGCTACCGTAGAACTGTTTATCCCGTTCCATCCTGGGAGAAATTAACCCGTGAACCTTGGGCAACTGTGAGGGGGTTAGATTTCTTAAGGAGACACAAGTAACTTTTGGGCTCGGGATCGTCCCATACACACTGATTATACAATTCTGTTTTGTATTTCCTGATTTATTTGAACGCAGGAATAACAAGCTTAAGAAATCTACTGTTATTTATTTTCTGCAATTAAATAATATATCGTTTAAGGAGACTGGTTAAGGAGACTAAAACCTTCGTAGTTTTCTACTCCTATTTACTGTTAATTAATCTGTTTGTGGAGACTAAAAGCCTTCATGGTTTTTCTACTCCGAACTGTTTAAACAGTTTGTTTGTATTCGGTTTGAAGATTTAAATACTTCACCGGTTGTTGATATTGTTTCTGCTTGTGTCATTTTGACAGAGATGACAAACGGAGTGGATCCAACTGTCCCTGTTGTGAGTGCTATTGCTACCACAGTTTCTGGTACTGCAGGGCCTAGCCGTGCTGCCACTGCAACGGTTATGCCATCTGCAGAAAAGCCGGGGATGTTTTCTGGTGTGGACTTTAAAAGGTGGCAGCAAAAGATGTTCTTTTATCTGACCACTTTAAGCCTGCAAAGGTTTATTAAGGAGGATGCTCCGGTCCTGACTGATGAAACACCTGAAAACGAACGCTTCCTTGTGATTGAGGCTTGGAAGCATTCTGACTTCCTATGCAAGAATTATATTCTAAGTGGCTTGGAAGATGACTTGTGCAACGTTTATAGTAATGTTGAAACGTCAAAGAAACTGTGGAATGCATTGGAAAAGAAATATAAGACTGAAGATGCTGGACTAAAAAATTTGTGGCTGCCAAATTTCTGAATTATAAAATGGTGGATAACAAATCTGTTGTATCCTAAGTCCAAGAACTTCAAGTCATTATCCATGATCTCCTTGCTGAAGGTTTGATCCTGATTAATACTTATGTTAAAAGTATTAATTATATTGTTGCTAACAAACTTTTCTTTGAAGGTTTGATGATTAATGAGGCGTTTCAAGTTGCGGCCATGATTGAAAAGTTGCCTCCGTTATGGAAGGACTTTAAAAATTATTTGAAACATAAGCGCAAGGAGATGACCCTTGAAGATTTGATTGTACGCTTAAGAATTGAAGAAGACAACAAATCTGCTGAAAAGAAGGCTCGTGGAAATGCTACAATAGCGGGAGGAAATATTGTTGAGCATAATCCAAATCAAAATAAGAGAAAGAAGCCTTCTGGAGGGAAGACCAACCCTAGCAAGAAAAAGTTCAAGGGAAATTGCTACAACTGTGGCAAGAGTGGACATAAGTCCGCAGACTGTCGTGTTGCAAAGAAGGACAAGGACAGGAAAAAGGAAAAAGGTCAAACAAACATGGTTGAAGAGAATAAATTGGCTCAAGGAGTGCAAGACATTGATCTGTGTGCTATGATTTCTGAATGCAACTTAGTTGGAAATCCTAAAGAATGGTGGATTGATTCAGGAGCCACCCGCCATGTTTGTGCTGTGAAGGAAGCCTTTGCTTCGTATGCTCCTGCTGGACCTGATGAGATACTCTCAATGGGCAACTCTGCAACGGCCAAAATTGAAGGATATGGAAAGATATTCCTCAAGATGACATCTGGCAAGGTTGTGACTCTGAATAATGTTCTTCACGTTTCTGAAATACGGAAGAACTTGGTGTCTACTGCACTTCTCGTTAAAAACGGGTTTAAGTGTGTTTTTGTTTCTGAAAAAGTTGTAATAACTAAGAATGAACTGTATGTAGGAAAAGGTTACCTGACTGAGGGCCTTTTCAAACTCAATGTAATGGTCGTTGACACTATGAATAAGATTGCAGCTTCTTCTTACTTACTTGAGTCAAATAATTTATGACATTCTTGTTTGGGACATGTCAATTATAAAACCTTGCGGAAAATGATCAATTTGGAAGTATTGCCTAAATTTGATTGCGAAAAGTCAAAATGTCAAATATGTGTTGAGTCTAAATATACTAAACACCCTTACAAGTCAATTGAAAGGGATTCTGAACCATTAGACTTAATTCATACGGACATTTGTGACATGAAGTCAATACCATCTCGCGGTGGAAAGAAGTAGTTCATAACTTTTATTGACGATAGCACTCGTTACTGCTATGTTTATTTACTTAGTAGTAAAGATGAGGCAATTGATGCATTCAAGCAATACAAAAATGAAGTTGAAACGCAACTTAACAAAAGGATCAAAATGATAAGAAGTGATAGGAGCGGCGAATATGAATCTCCTTTTGAACAAATATGTTTGGAATATGGCATTATTCATCAAACAACCGCCCCTTACACGCCTCAATCTAATGGAATTGCGGAAAGGAAAAATCGAACATTAAAGGAGATGATGAATGCCTTGTTAATAAGTTCGGGTTTACTCCAGAACTTGTGGGGGGAAGCTGTATTCACGGCTAATCAAATACTCAATCGAGTTCCCCATAGCAAAATACTTTCCATTCCATATGAAAAGTGAAAAGGAAGGAAGCCCAACTTGAAATACTTCAAAGTGTGGGGGTGTTTGGCAAAAGTGCAAGTCCCAAAACCCAAAAGGGTTAAGATAGGACCGAAAACAGTTGATTGTGTTTTCATTGGATATGCTATAAAAAATAAAGCATATCGATTTCTGATTCATAAATCAGAAAATCCCGACATTCATGTTAATACGGTAATGGAATCTGATAGTGCTGACTTTTTTAAAAATATATATCCGTATAAGAAGGAATGTGAGTCAGTTGGTGAAAGATCCAAACGACCTCGGGAAGGAACCAAAGGAAATTCACCAAATGAGGAAGAACCAAGACGTAGCAAGCGTCAAAGAACTTCTACTTCATTTGGAGATGACTTTGTCACTTTTCTTTTGGAAAATGAGCCTCGGACGTTTAAAGAAGCCATGTCTTCTTCAGACTCTCCATTTTGGAAAGAGGCAGTCAATAGTGAAATAGAATCTATTTTGAACAACCATACTTGGGAGTTGGTTGATCTTCCTCCTGGAAACAAACCATTAGGTTCTAAGTGGATCTTCAAAAGGAAAATAAAAGCTGATGGCACTATTAACAAGTACAAGGCAAGGCTTGTTGTCAAAGGCTATAGACAACAAGAAGGTCTTGACTACTTTGACACATACTCGCCGGTAACCAGAATTACATCCATACGTATGTTAATAGTGTTAGCCGCCGTGTATGGTCTTGAAAACCATCAAATGGACATTAAGACAGCGTTCTTAAACGGAGATTTGGAGGAAGAAATTTACATGGAACAGCCTGAAGGGTTTGTGGTTCCGGGAAAAGAAAAGATGGTGTGTAAACTTGTTAAGTCGCTTTATGGACTAAAACAAGCACCTAAACAATGGCATGCGAAGTTTGATCATACAATGTTGTCAAATGGCTTTAAAATTAACGAGTGTGATAAATGTGTTTACATTAAAAATACTCATAATTATGTAGTCATTGTTTGCTTATATGTGGATGACATGTTGATAATGAGTAATGATATTGCCAATATAAATGCTACAAAACGCATGCTAACTAGCAAATTTGATATGAAAGACTTAGGAGTTGCTGACTTAATTCTGGGTGTTAAGATCCATAGGACTCCTCAAGGTCTGGCTTTGTCTCAATCTCATTACATCAATAGTGTGGTTGAAAAATTTAAGTATTTGAATTTTAAAGTTTCAAAGACTCCTATTGATGTAAACCTTGCTCTTAAAAAGAACAAAGGTCAAAGCACGTCGCAACGGGATTATGCTCGTATTTTGGAAAGTTTGATGTGCATCATGAAGTGTACTCGTCCAGATATAGCTTGTGCTATAAGTAAACTAAGTCGATACACGAGTAATCCTAACCAAACTCATTGGATGGCAATGAAACGTGTTTTGGGATATTTAAAATATACCCAAGATTTTGCATTGCATTATAACAAGTATCCTGCGGTCATTGAAGGATATTGTGATGCCAATTGGATCACCGGCACAACTGATTCTAAGTCCACAAGTGGGTATATTTTCGCACTTGGTGGAGGAGCGGTATCTTGGAAATCGTCCAAACAAACGTGTATTGCCCGTTCTACAATGGAAGCTGAATTTATAGCTTTAGATAAGGCCGGTGAAGAAGCTGAATTGCTTCGGAATTTTTTGGAAGACATTCCGTTCTGGCCTAAGCCATTGACACCAATTTGTATACATTGTGATAGTCAATCGGCTATAGGACGAGCTAGGAATGTCGTGTATAACGGTAAGAATCGTCACATACGACGAAGGCATAAAACCGTTAGGGACCTACTCTCTAGAGGAATTATCACCATTGATTACGTGAAGTCAAGGGATAATGTGTCGGATCCGCTTACAAAAGGCCTAACTAGAGAGGCGGTTGAGTGTTCATCGAAGGGAATGGGACTATGGCCAAAGACAAGTCATCACGGCGGCAACTCTACCTAGGAGACTGGAGATCCCAAGAACTAGGTTCAAGGAGAATACAAAGTTGCGTATGACGGTCCAACATTGTCAATTAAATTTTTGGTCCATTCTCGTGATGAGACAATGTTCAAGAACCAAGGATAAAATGCTAGAGGCATTTTTTAATGATTATCTAAGTTTGATATTGTAATTATCAAATAGTGTACATCTATGGGATTACACAATTAGAAATCACCTATGTAAGTTTGAAGTGGAAGCCGCTTCAAGGAGAATTCGGTGTGGCCAATTCTCTAAGCACTTATGAAACCAGGCGGTGTTCATGGCTGAAACGAACACAACAGTGAGAACCAAAGACGGTTAAGGGTTAGTTGTGTGACTTACGTTGTCTAGGTATACACCAAAGCTCAACGGTTCAAAGATATCAAATCTACCGATTGACCGAGTATATCCGATGTATGTTCACTACGGAAAGTTCAAAGGGAAACCTACTTATCCCGATGCAACTAATTCTTTCTTTCAAATCACACAATTCTGTCATGCATATTTCCATATTATAGCCATTCCCCATTCATGTGGGGGATTGTTGGGTTTTTGGAATGTGAAGAGTGTGAATGGAAAATGGGTGGAAAGGTGAAAAGGTTCCTTGTCATAACAGAAATGCACTTTCTCCCACATTGGTAGAGGAAAAGGCTTTTGTTGGGTTTAAATAGAGAACTGCTTCTTTTAACTCCTAAAAGGGTTGAGAAGAAGGGAAGCCTCGCGCCGTCGTCGTCGCTCGCTCGTCTCGACTTCGGATTCGGATTCGGATTCGGATTCGGTCAATTGATATGATTGATTGACTTAATTTTTTGGACCAACAAAAACTAAAAAATATTAATAATAATACTTTATTATTAATAAATCCGTTTTTGTAACGGGAAGCTGAAGTGAATTCAGATTGATTCATTCCTCCACGTTTTTTCATTATTAAAATCAGCCATTAGTGATCGTTTTTGTAACAGCCACATCTGAAAGGCTGTGTCTCTTCATATTCTGCTTTCCCATAGGCTATATATACTTGTCATTCGTCAGTCTTTTAGATACACACAGAACATACAGAAATACCATCTGATTATTCCCTCTCTTTTCTGCATACTAAAGTAAGTCGTGTGATTTGCTCCGTTCTTTTGAGTTCGCAGAGTTCTACGGTTTGAAGTGCCGCTACCGTAGAACTGTTTATCCCGTTCCATCCTGGGAGAAATTAACCCGTGGACCTTGGGCAACTGTGAGGGGGTTAGATTTCTTAAGGAGACACAAGTAACTTGTGGGTTCGGAATCGTCCCATACACACTGATTATACAATTCTGTTTTGTATTTCCTGATTTATTTGAACGCAGGAATAACAGGTCCATCCTACACGACCCATATTATTCGCATAATCAAAGCAAATCATTTCCTTCAAAGCATGATAAGAACCCATCTATGGCTAAAATGACCTTAAGCAAAGCAAATAAGATAAAACATGATAAGGACTATGACTGTTATGCAAAATTGGAACCTAAGCAAAGCTACTGGTTAAGACAGCCCGAAGAAAATGACACTGATTTGCTTAAGAAAAATGGCCTAAAATGGGATAATGGGGTTTTCCAGAGAATGTTTTATCTGTTGAGTATTTTTCCCTTGTGCCTGTGTGTGTTCTTAGTTCAAGGCAATGTAACAGAGACAATACGTTTATACAAGGAGAAGTTTTACCAATCTAAAAGGAGCAAACAGTTTATTCTAGTCTTACAATCCAATGAAATCAGAATATAATGAACTTAGTTAACTTCTTGGAATTCTATTTACCTTTATATGATCTACTTAGAATAAACTAAAGCTTATTTAACTCATACGCCATCCGTCCCAAATTATGTGAAAGTATTTGACTGAATACGAAATTTAAAAAATAAATAGGACTTTTGAATTTTGATACTTGTGGTTTAGAATAAAAGATAGAAATTTGTGTTTGTACTTTTTTTTTTTGTAATTATAATTTTATTAATCATCAAAATTAGTCATTACAATACCACAGCTTGCTTAAACTCAGCAAAGTCTTAACAACTAACACTTTAACAGGAAACAAAACAACCTAGTCTAACTAATACATCAGTAAAACACAGACTAGAAAAATATTGATAGAAATTTGTGTCTTTACATCATGTCATAAAGTTAAATTGTAACTAAATAAATATGTCATTTTTTTATACTAATTAAGAGGTGTAGAGTGTCGCATAAAATTTTGAGCGAGGCAGTACAATATGATTGTATTTTCCAAAAATGTATCAGGTTTTACAATTAAATTTATATTTAGTTGAGTGTAAGGCGACCGTTTTATATCTCAATTCGATCGAATGATAAAATATTTACGTTGACAAGTAATGGATTTTAAGAGCTTAATCCGAAGACAATGCAAGTATCGATCTCAATGGTGCAAACACGATGACAATTTCGAATAAACGATACGAGTGCGGGAATAAACAAACAAGATGAAGCAATCAACGAACTAGCACTTCACGATGAGACAATTTCGATCAAACTCTTTATTCGAAGATAAATTACGAGTTGATATTAGTCAGGGGCAAATATTCTTATGTTTTAGCAGATTCGATGACGAAACCAAATTCGATGGCAAATAACAGGTAGAGATATGCTCGATCAAATAGCGTGATCGAGGAACAGTGACGATAGTTTAATAGATATGACCGTTTGCTGACGAGCAAGTTGCTAGATTATCTTAATCGGAAAGGCAATAAAAAATTAATGAGGTCGAATGCGATAAATCAGATATAATTAAAGTAACAAGCAAACAACGATAGATGAACAAATAAATAAAGCGATAAAAACTTATTGTATTTGTTGAATCGAAGGATGGTGCTCCAATGGAAGAGATGGATCTCCTTCCACGTTTGAACCAAGCCGCGATCGGAATTTGAATACAGTGGTTGCCTTAAGCACAGTAACTTGTGAATAGTACAATGATAAAAATGGCTTGCTTAATGAGAGGAGAGTAGCTTGAAGAATAAAAGTAATATTGTTCAGATGGACGTGATCTCAACTGAGAGTATGAGGTCCTATTTATAGGTTGAAATAACTGAGAATCCTAAACCCTAGTAGACTTCCACTTCTCCACGTTCCTCTTCCAACAGTTGCACGTCTTTATCCATTCCCACCAAATCCGCTAAATCTGTTCCGATATTCTTGGAATGAGGATAAGTTAAGTTATCCATTACGATGTTGTCTTCGAATTTACCCGATCACAACATTGCACAACCGATCGAAACCAGACCGAAGCAGCTTCTTTCCGATCTCAATATCTTCGAAATCAATCAATGCCTTGTTGTACAATCAAGTCTATTTCTCTTGTGATCGAACAGAAATCGACCAATACAGATAGTCCCCCCACTTGCCAAGTCGTGTGTTCGTAAAACTTTGGCAAGTGGCTTGAATTTTTAGCGGGAAAATACGTGGCACGATTGTGTCCCTCCATTTTGAAATGTCAAAACGTCGCCTCAACTTCTCATCGCCACACGTGTCAGAAATCGTGCGGGCAGCAGTTTTTCGACGGTTCCCAAGGCAATGATGACTCTTGCCTTATAAATACCAACTTAAAACCCGTATTACAAACTTTACAACTTCTAAATCTCTTACAACTTCTGAATCTCTTAAAATTCTCCCAACTTTAAGTGAATCTCTGCAACTTTTGAACTTTGTCAACTTCTTCTCCAATTTCTCTATATTGTTTGCTTGAACCACTGATTTTGATATTGTCGTCTTCTTCCTATAACATAGTTGACGCTGATACTACTCCCGCCGCAGCAGCTGCTGCTACAGCTCCACCGCAGTCCGGTGCGTGGCGGAGCAGGCTTCCACCGCTGCTGGTCCTTCAGTGGACAAAAAGGGAAAGAAACGAAAAGAAAGGAAGGTGAAGGATTATGGTCCCAAAAAGTCGTATTCAGAGATTCTTCCGAAGAAGTTCACCTATGAGAACGACTGTAAAGTTAGTGTTCAAAGTGAAGCAGAGCAAGGAAAAAAGAAGAATATTCCGATCGACTCAGTTTATTGTGCGATCACGCCAGAGTCGATACCACGGGAGGATTGTGGTTGGAAAGTTGGCGACATCGATGTGATGTGCCCTCCCAGAAAATCGACGTTGGCGACTCACATCGAGGATCACTCCGTAGTTTTGACATATCCTTTCACCATCGGATTCTCTCTTCCGGTCGATAACGTGATCGAGGAATTTTGTAAAATGTATAATGTCTGCCTTGGGCAGCTTTCCCCGATGATATGGAGAACGATTGGCATCATGCAGTGTATTGTAGAGGAGGCGGAGGTGGAGCTAACACTTCGCCATATTCTCAATATCTATTCCCCTCGAGTTTACAAAGGAGGGGTGATAAACTTGGCCAAATGAGGTCAGTGAGCGTTGATATCTGACAACGATGACGATCTCCGGGGGTGGGACCAACGCTTCGTCTTCATTCCTACGAACCAATTAACCGACCCCGGAAAAGAGCTGCTACCAAGCGTTTGGAATCGAACTCGTAAGTGCTTTTTTTGTTCGTTTTTTTTCCTTTCGAGCGAATTTATGATATAGTAATCTCACAAGTTTCCAAAATTTTTTAGCCGATGTGGTCGTGTTCGATCAAGTAGCCGATATCATACCGTGGCTGATAAGGGTGCTTGACAAAACGACCAACGACAAACGGGCTTGGAAAACGGTCGCGGCTTTGAAAAAGCTCAAAGCCAAAAACCATGGTAATTCTGAGTCAAAACTTAAGGTGAATTTGCAGTTATGTTCCTTTGATGCTTTTGACACTTCAAATTTCTTACAGGCATTACTGGTGCTGGGGGCGAGCCAAGTGACGAAGAGATTGAGCCCGAGGGTGGAGAGAAGGTCGATGATGTTCCCCCTCCGAAAAAGAAAAAGAAATCTTTCCAGGAGCTGAAGAACAAGTATTTGCCCAAGATGGTGGTGGTGGAAAAGGGGCAAGGGGGCAGCTCATCGGCTGCGCCCCAAACCATAGAGGATGTGATCGCTGGAACGAGTTTAGCGATCGCAGCGGCGAAAGCCGCCGAAGGAACGACCTCGGTTATTGAAATCGAGGGGGAAGAGACCGGGGACGAATCGGGGTCTGACCGATTAGTGAAGCGTCCCAAGAAGCCAGTTAAGGAAAGACTCCAAGAGACGGCCATTCAGCTCAAGGTGGCCGAACAAGGAGATCTTTCCGTTGACGATTACCATCTTTCCCCTGCTGCCGAAGACATCAATTCGGGCTCAGGGGGCCTGCCTAGTAGGGAAGGTGCTCTTGTTTCTTTAGGCGTTGCCCCTGAGAATCGAGGGGAAATGATTGAGGCCTTCGACCGCGAACTCGAGGAGAGGGATCCAGCAAAAGGGAAAATGCCAGCTTTGGATCGGTCGATTGCAACGACGAAGTCCAAATACGATGAAGAGACGGGATCATCGTTTTTTGGCGTGGACCATGCCGATCCAATTGTACCTCTTCCTCGGGGCGAAGAAGCTGCTGCCTTTGCCGCTTTGGGCGAATCTGAGAAGAGAGGTGGCAGATCACTTACGATAGAAGTGCCACCCAATGTTGATTTGCTAAGGTGCCCAAAGCGGCTGGCCGATTACTTATTCGACGTTATTGGCCCGATGGAACAAGCTCGATTGAACACGCATTCAGATCTGAGTCTGCCCTCTCAGATTTATTTTAACGCTCTCAGGGTAAATTCCATACCTATAAAATTTTCCCCTTCTTTTTTTTTTAACTGCACATAGATTTTTATGTACTTCAACTACAATTTGTTTTCAAAACTGTATAATGGTGATCGAATCCGCCGATCGGATTCGTCAGCTTCAAGATGGAGCCAAAGTTTTGAACGAGTAAATTATCCATCTCACTTCGGCTGGAGAGGACTTGCATCGGAAGCTGAAAGCTGCAGAGGCCAAGCACGCTGAACTCTTAGCCAACTTCGACAAGAGTACGAATGAGCATGCTCTTCGTCAGTCGGAGTTGGAATCCCAGGTTCGGGCTTTGAACGCACAGCTGAGCGATCATGAAGCCAATTCTGATCTGATGATAGCCGAACTCAACTCTATTTTGGAGAGCAAAGACAAAGAGTTGGCTGATCAGTTCGAAGAATTGAGCGCTCTTCGTAAAAGCAATGAAGAGCTAAGGGTTCAAGCTGACAGCTTATCGGAAAGGAACTTGTTGCTTCACAAGGAATCCACCATCCTAAGGCGCGACCTCGAGGAAGAGTTTGACAAGAAGAAGGATTTAATCCTTGCCGAATCAAGGCGCGATGTCCTTAGGGAAATGCTGGATCGAAATGTCGATGTTCCTACCGAATTGAGCGAGGCTGTTGCTATTGTACGGTTGGCTCGTGAAGAACTTGGCCTCCCAGCGAGCTCCTCCGATGAAGGTTCTGACGGAAACGCTGATGAATGAATTATTATTTTCCGACTTGGTTGTACTTAGTCGTTTTTGGAATTCAATGTAATGTGGTCGCGTGGCCATCCATGTACATATGCCTTTTCTATGAATGAAATCATTTTTTTCATTGCTGTATTATTTTTTCGAAGACGATTTAATCGTTCGAAAATTTTGATGTTCAACGATAGTCGTTGAAAGAGATGATTGGGGCCCAATGTTTTAGTACGTAGTGAGAAATGACGTCTCATTTTCACGTAATGCACTTTTCGAACATTTTCATGAGTTCGGAATGAAAAAGAAAATTAACACTTGGTGAAAAACTTGGAAATGTAAAATTCGCTTAACATTTAAAACGACCACTCGAATCGAATAAATGTGAAAAGTCAAAAATATAACCAAAGTGTTGCATTTTATTGAAGTTAGCCGCTAAATGGGCCTTCAGTACATTTTGGATCGTATGATTCGATCGATTACATGATGCGGCCGTTTTGAAGGCATAGGTATTTTTATCACTATCGGATCGTTTACATAACCCAATTAAGCGGGTAACCCTTGAATTCGAAAAAACGTCAATGTTTTAGAGTCTCCGATAACACTGAAACTTCTAGTTCGATCTGAAATACGAACGAGTCCCCAGTTCGAGCGAGTGGGGTCTTTTGTCAAATTTTGAATGAGTCCCCAGTTCGAGTGAACGTTGGAACTTTTGTCGAATTTTGAACGAGTCCCCAGTTCGAGTGAACGTTGGAACTTTTGTCGAATTTTGAACTAGTCCCCGGTTTCTGAGCAGTCCCCAGTATTTGTCGATAACCATCATGCTAACTCCATCCCCCCAGTGTTTGGGTGTGAAGGTTGAGCAGCCGAACACTGGTCCTCGATTTCGGAACCTGAAGCGGAGTCATTGGAAGACACAAACCAAGAAAAACCGTTATAGATGAAGACCACGTTAGAATGTTCGTCAGACTTATCGACCCCGATCGGAGCGTTTTGAGCTCAGGTGTTCGTGGGTGATGCTTGTCATCATTCGATTCCAACTACGCCTATCATCTAAAAGTGTTAGTATCAAATAATCGATTAAACAGTTTCTTCCGATGGGGAAAAAATGAAAATTGCGAAGTAAAAGTAAAAGGGTGAGGAATTGATGATACCGCAGAACCTCAAAAGTAGTATTTCTTCAATTGTGTGATATTCCAATTGAAGTCCACCGGTTTGGAGTCCACTGTTTCGAGTTGGTATGAGCCTTTTCCGATCACTGTCTTGACCCGGAAGGGTCCTTCCCAATTTGCTCCTAATTTGCCTTCGTTGGGCTCATCCTTCTTTGGCCTTTTGATCTTAAGCACATAATCACCTACATTAAAAGATCGATACCTGATTTTTTTGTTGAGGTAGTTTTCTGCCCTTTGCCTTTGTGCTTGTATTCGAACAAATGCCATGTCCCTTTTTGCTTCGACCAAGTTCAGATCTATCAGCATGGCCTCTTTGTTAGCTTCTTCGGTGGAGTGGGCAAACCGAAGACTGGGCTCTCCCACTTCCACCGATATCAGTGCTTCTGCTCCGTAGACAAGTGAGAACGGTGTCTCCCCGGTACTATGTTTCATCGTCGTCCGATGAGCCCACAGTGCTCCGGGGAGTTCGTTCGGCCAATTGCCCTTTGAATCATCCATCCTTTTCTTCAAGTACTCGAGTATTGTTTTGTTGGAAGACTCAGCCTGTCCATTTGCACTGGGGTGATAAGGTGTTGATGCAATTCGCTTGATCCCCCACTTTTTGAAGAAGGCTGTGATTCGTCTCCCCACGAACGGCTTACCATTGTCGCATGTGATCTCTTTCGGGATCCCAAAACGACAAATGATATTTTGATGAATGAACTTGATAATTTCCTGTTCACGAATTTTAGCCAAAGCAATAGCTTCCACTCATTTAGAAAAATAATCTGTAAGAATTAAGATAAATTTTACCCCACCGGGCGCTGTTGGAAGCGGCCCGACCAAGTCCGTTCCCCACTTCATGAATGGCCACGGTGACGTGACCGAATGAAGTGGTTCTGCATGTTGATGTATGAGGTTGCCAAATCGTTGACACTTGTCACATTTGCGGACGAATTCCTTGGCATCATTTGCGATCGTTGGCCAATAGTATCCAGCTCTTATGATCTTCCGAACCAATGATTTGCTGCCGGAGTGAATTCCACACTCGCCTTCGTGAACCTCTTTCAGCACGTAGTTTGTTCCATCTGGCCCGACACATTTTGCCAAAGGGCCACCAAACATTCGCCTGTAGAGTTGGTTTTCGAGGAGGCAATATCTTGCCGCTTTGGCTTTAAGTGATCGGGCAGACTTTTTGTCACTGGGAAGGGTACCTGCCTGCAAATAAGACAAATATTTGATTCACCAATCCCAAGTATGATTAACGTTGTTTACCTCTTTGATGCTCCGACAAAGTGGGGATTCGAACAAATGAACCACTGTCTCGTCGAGTTTTTCATCGATGGCCGCTGCAGAACCAAGGTTTGCTAAAGCGTCTGCTTCGATGTTCTCTTCCCTCGGTATCTGAGATATTTTCCACTCCTGAAAAGAAGTCAGAAAATTTTGTACCTTTTCGAGCAGTTGTCGCATCCTCGGGTCTCGAACGTAGAAATCGCCTTGGATTTGATTTACCACCAATTGAGAATCACTTTTGATATCTATTCGTTCGACTTTCAAGTCCCTTGCGATCTTTAAACCTGCAGCGAGGGCCTCATATTCGGCCTCGTTGTTAGTCTTTGCATGTAATTTGATTGCGTACCTGAGTTTCTCACAGGTAGGTGCTATCAACAGGATTCCGAGGCCAGTTCCTTTTATATTTGAAGCTCCATCGGTGTACATTACCCAGACTCCGGGGTCAGGATCTCTCATCATCAACTCTTCCTTCTTTGCTTCCGGTAAGATGTTAGCGCTAAAGTCTGCTACAAAATCAGCTAAAACTTGAGATTTTATGGCGGTACGAGGCTGGTAAGTGATGTCGTACTCACTCAGCTCGACCGCCCATTTCATTAATCGACAAGAGAGATCTGGCCGATGTAAAATATTTCGCAGTGGAAATGTAGTTATAACAGATATTGGATGACATTGGAAATAAGGTCTTAGCTTTCGTGCAGCAGTGACTAGTGCAAGTGCTAGTTTCTCTAGGTGTGGGTATCTTGTTTCTACATCTAACAATGTTTTACTAACATAATAGATAGGAAATTGGTTACCTCCATCCTCGCGAACGAGGACAACACTTATACCGACATCGGAAACAGCCAAGTAGATCAGCAGCATTTCTCCTTCAATCGGTTTTGACAGAAGCGGTGGATTGGAAAGATATTGCTTCAGTTCTCTGAGAGCCTTTTTGCATTCTGGTGTCCACTCGAAGCTTTTGTTCTTCCTCAGTACTGAAAAGAACTTGTGACATCGTTCAGATGACCTCGAGATGAACCTACTGAGATAGGCTACTCGACCAGTCAGTTGTTGAACTTCTTTTTCCGTTGTCAGGTTCTCTGGGATGCTTTCGATCGCCTTGATTTTGTCTGGATTGGCCTCGATTCCTCTTTGCGATATGATGAATCCCAAGAACTTACCGGATCCAACCCCGAACGCACATTTCTCCGGGTTCAATCTCATGTTGAACCGCCTTAGTATCGTAAAAGTCTCTTCCAAATGACTCAAGTGATTTCCCTTTTCAAGAGATTTGACCAACATGTCATCGATATACACTTCCATGGTTTTTCCGATCAAATCTTTGAACATAGTAGTGACCAAACGCTGATAAGTAGCGCCAGCATTCTTAAGACCGAAAGGCATGACTGTATAGCAATAAGTCCCCATGTCTGTGATGAACGACGTCTTCTCCTGATCCGATGGGTCCATCGAAATTTGATTATAACCTGAGTAGGCGTCCAAGAAACTCAACATTTCGTGCCCTGCCGTCGAGTTGATCAGTCTATCGATGTGAGGCAGTGGGAATGAATCTTTTGGGCAAGCTTTGTTGATGTCGATATAATCGACGCATACCCTCCACTTACCGTTTTTCTTTGGCACCACAACGGTATTTGCAAGCCATTCTGGATACTTCACCTCCTTAATGAACCCATTTGCTAGCAGCTTTTCTACTTCGTCGTTGATTACCTTCCTTCGGAATCCTCCATTCGGCCGTTTCTTTTGCTTCACCGACCGATGCTTTGGATCGACATTTAGTTTGTGTGTGGCGACCTTTGGATCGATTCCCACCATATCTGCGTGGAACCAAGCAAAACAATCTGAATTATCCTTGAGGAAGGATATGATTTTTGCTTTTACTTCGGTATCCAGCTCTGCTCCCACATAGACTTTTCGATCAGGCTTGTCATCGAATAACATTACTTCTTCTAATTCTTCTATCGTAGAGTCTCCAGCTTTTTGTTTATACGGTTCTCTCACGCATGGTGGAACCTGTGCGGAGTCGCCTTAGACTTCGGATTCCGGTAGCTGCGTTAGGGCGCACGACGGAACCGAAGTGAAGCTTCCGACCACGGGTCCCACTAGCTTACATGGTGAAACCTGTGCGAAGTCGCCTTCGACTTCGGATTCTGGTAGCTGCGTTAAGGCACACAACGGAACCGAAGTGAAGCTTCCAGCCACGGGTTCCACTAGCTGTGATTGCTACAATCGAAAGCCTTCCTTGACAGCTACTGAGTAACATTCTCGTGAAGCCTGTTGCTCACCTCTGATTTCACGAATTCCCCATGGGGTAGGGAATTTCACAACTTGATGCAGGGTCGATGGGACCGCTCCCATAGCGTGGATCCACGGTCGACCCAAGATCACGTTGTATGCCATTTCGCCTTTCATCACTTGAAACGATGTTTCACTCTCCACACCTTCTGCATAGGTCTTAATCGTAATTTCTCCAACGGTCACTTCACTCGAGTTGTTGAAACCTGACAATACCGTTGAGCGAGGCACAATCTTATCACTCAACTGCAATTGTTCAACCACTCTTGTATGTATTATATTAACCGAACTGCCAGCATCGATTAATACCCTTTTTACATCGGCATCGTCGATCCTCATCGTAACAACAAGTGCATCGTGATGGGGATGAATCCTTCCATCGAAGTCGGAATCCCCGAACACGATCTCATCGGTCATGTCATCTCGTGTTCGCTTGTCTCGTGTGAAGGAGGCTTTAGCATACTTCTTTGTAGTGTAGGTTACCCCACAGACACCATCTCCTCCGGTAATGACATTTACCGTTTTCCTGGGAGCAGGAGCCTTTGGCGGCTCATCGTCTTTCTTCTTATTGAAATTGTTTCGTCCTCTCTCAGTCATGAATTCGACCAAGTGACCCTTTTCCAGCAGACTGGCCACTTCGTATCTCAATGCCTTGCATTCTTCCGTTGTATGGCCGAAGTCATGGTGAAATGCGCACCATAGATTTTCATCCCTGGTGTTTGGATTTGATTTTATGTGGCCTGGGAATTTTACAACTTTATCACCCATCCCCTTCAAGTGATTCACTAAGTTTGGTGTTGATATGCAAAAATTGTATTCCGTCACTTTTGGAGGCAGTGGTCGATCTTTCGGAGCCGAGGATGTATTCAACTGTCCCTTCTTCGACTGATTTTTGAGCTACCAGCTTCGTGGTTGTTGCTCCCCATTCGAGGGAAACTGTAGGGCCCCCATCGTTGGTCCCTGTAGTCTCGCCTGTCGTTCTCGACTCTCCTTGCTGGCCGATCATAATGATAATTATTTCGGGCAAGCTGTAATTCCTCCTCCTCAACCCTAATCCTTGGCTCGCACTCACGATACAATGCATCGAAAGTCCATGCATCGATCTCCCTGAGACGATCCTTCAATTTCCATGCCTCTATCGAATCAGTGCGCAAGTTATTAGCAAAGGTCAAACAAGCCCACCTTTCTTCGAGATTCGGGATATGAATCTTCTCATCATTGAACCGTTTCACAAATTGTTTGATAGTTTCCCCGGGCCGCTGCCTAACGTTCAAGATGTCTTCCACCCTTGGTGCTATCTTTTTCGCTCCAGTATGTGATCGAATGAATTTCGCTGACATGTCGTCGAAGCTCAATATCTCATTTTCGGGCAGCTGTAATTACCATTTCAATGCCGCTCCTTTCAATGTTTCACAAAACTTCTTAAGGCTGACCGAATTGATCTCCTCCGAAGTCAAGTCGTTTGCCTGAACTGCAACCAAAAACATATCAATGTGATCCCTTGGATCTGTGGTTCCATCGTATCTCAAACTTTCTGGTAATTTGAATGTTTTAGGTATGGGCAGTGGGGCTGCACTTGCTGGGAACGGACGCTTTGAAATCGATTTTTTAGCGACTTTGTTCGTTAACTTCGGAACCCCTGGAAATTTTTCCATAAACGACTTGATCTCACCGAACTTCTTATCGACTGTGTCATTCAATAAGGTTTTCATCGTAGCCATCATTCTTACTTCTGTCGTGACCGAGGCCGGAGCTCCCACAACTTCGGCGGCCGTACCCGATCCTCCAGATCCAACCCCCGCTGCAAGTCCCCCTGTTACGTCGCCCTGAGGAACCGAAGTCGGAATGCTTGCTGGGGTTGTGATCGGGGAGGTAAGTGCTCTATTTTCGATAAAATTGGACTGGACCTTCAATTGTTCTTGTATCATTTCGAACTGAGCGTCATGCCTTCTCAAATACGCCATTAAGGCTGCATTTGCATCCCCCGACTCAGTTTCGATCGCGGGCTCCTTACCCGATCGTCGCCCTTGAGGTGCGTTCAACTGTGAACCAGTAGGAATGCCGCCATGAGTTGGATCCTGCTCGTGGTTGGTAGATTCATCTACCGCTTCAGCGTTGGTCGGAACATGAACCCCGTCATTGGGATTGAGCTGTTGTTGACCGTTCAGAGCGGTGGTAACGTCGATGTTACGTTCATCTGCCATTTCAAGACAAGAAAGCAAACGTAAGTAGTATCAAACGATTCAAATTTCAGAATAAATCGATTGCCTAAGCCCCACGGTAGGCGCCAAACTGTATTTCCCAAAAATGTATCAGGTTTTACAATTAAATTTATATTTAGTTGAGTCTAAGGCAACCGTTTTATATCTCAATTCGATCGAATGATAAAATATTTACATTGACAAGTAATGGATTTTAAGAGCTTAATCCGAAGACAATGCAAGTATCGATCTCAATGGTGCAAACACGATGACAATTTCGAATAAACGATACGAGTGCGGGAATAAACAAACAAGATGAAGCAATCAACGAACTAGCACTTCACGATGAGACAATTTCGATCAAACTCTTTATTCGAAGATAAATTACGAGTTGATATTAGTCAGGGGCAAATATTCTTATGTTTTAGCAGATTCGATGACGAAACCAGATTCGATGGCAAATAACAGGTAGAGATATGCTCGATCAAATAGCGTGATCGAGGAACAGTGACGATAGTTTAATAGATATGACCGTTTGCTGACGAGCAAGTTGCTAGATTATCTTAATCGGAAAGGCAATAACAAATTAATGAGGTCGAATGCGATAAATCAGATATAATTAAAGTAACAAGCAAACAACGATAGATGAACAAATAAATAAAGCGATAAAAGCTTATTGTATTTGTTGAATCGAAGGATGGTGCTCCAATGGAAGAGATGGATCTCCTTCCACGTTTGAACCAAGCCGCGATCGGAATTTGAATACAGTGGTTGCCTTAAGCACAGTAACTTGTGAATAGTACAATGATAAAAATGGCTTGCTTAATGAGAGGAGAGTAGCTTGAAGAATAAAAGTAATATTGTTCAGATGGACGTGATCTCAACTGAGAGTATGAGGTCCTATTTATAGGTTGAAATAACTGAGAATCCTAAACCCTAGTAGACTTCCACTTCTCCACGTTCCTCTTCCAACAGTTGCACGTCTTTATCCATTCCCACCAAATCCGCTAAATCTGTTCCGATATTCTTGAGATGAGGATAAGTTAAGTTATCCATTACGATGTTGTCTTCGAATTTACCCGATCACAACATTGCACAACCGATCGAAACCAGACCGAAGCAGCTTCTTTCCGATCTCAACATCTTCGAAATCAATCAATGCCTTGTTGTACGATCAAGTCTGTTTCTCTTGTGATCGAACAGAAATCGACCAATACAATGATGAACTTATATACGCGAAATACACTCAGCCATATACTATACTCAGTATTAACTTTTTCATATTATTAAGTCAAATATCCAGCTTATGACCCCCAATAATACTTGAGATCGAAGACACCTTTTTTTGACCGAAGAAACCTTTTTTGTTAGAAGAAACCTTTTTTGTTAGTTAATATGTAATATTACTAAATATTCAAGAAGATAATCACATGATCCAAGAACTGGTTGTATTTGAAACAATAAAATTTTTAACAAGAATAACTAAGTTCAATGGTCTTTATAAGTTTCAATATGAGCAAATGAATAACTAAAGCTGAATTGACAAAAATAAATCTTACTTCCGTTAGTTTCGTTTCCGATACCGGAGAGGAGTTAAGAAAGAAAGAGAATGCTGCCGAAGTTGCTCGCTCACGATGGAGGGAACTGAATGCGAAATAGGGTTTATGCACTCTTTCATGTTCAAATCCAACTTATTATATTTTTATCCAAAAATTAACAAAATATTGATACGTCTTGTCATAATTATATAAGGATTTTTTACATAAAAGTACAAGTTTTAGAGCTTAATTACCAAACATAGCAACATTTTGGTAAAATTACCCTATATAGAGGAAAACACAAGATAATTACAAACATAGCAAAAACATAGCAATATTTTCCCAAACCCTTACATTCTTCCTTATATTTCCCCCACTATCACTTTTGCTCCTCCCATTTCCCCCTATTTCACTTTTCCTCCCACCATTTCCCCCCAATTTCACTTTTACTCCTTTCATTTTCCCCAATTTCACTTTTCCTCATCAATCCTCAATGTATCTCGTTGAATCTCACTATTTCTGCACCGTATCAACTATTTCTGCACCGTATCTCAACTGTTTCTGAACCGTTTCAACTGTTTCTGCAGCACCGTATCTAACTGTTTCTGCACCGTTTCAACTGTTTCTGCAGCACCGTATCTCAACTGTTTCTGCACCGTTTCAACTGTTTCAGATCGTATCATAGTGTTTTAATGTCATTTCAGACTGTTTTAAACTGTATCAACTCCCGTTTCAGACTGTATCACCTCTGTTTTCAGACTGTATCAGTCGGTTTAAACTGTATCAAGTCCCATTTCAGACTGTATCAACTCTGTTTCAGACTGTATCATACTGTTTTAAACTGTATCAACTCCCGTTTTAGACCGTATCAGACTGTTTCTACAAATATTTCAGATTGTGTCAATGTCGTCTCAGACCGTATCATACTGTTTCAACGTCGTTTCAGATTGTATCATACTGTTTCAAAGTTGTTTCGGACTGTATCATATTGTTTCAACAGTTGTTTTACAATGTTTTATTGTATCATATTGTTTCAGTTCCGTGTCAAACTGTTTCAGTACCGTTTCAAGTTGTTTCAGCACCGTTTCAACATCGTTTCAAGTTGTTTAAGCACCGTTTCAGTACCGTTTCAAGTTGTTTCAGCACCGTTTCAAATTGTTTCAGCACCGTTTCAACATCGTTTCAAGTTGTTTAAGCACCGTTTCATGTCTAAAAAATTCTGAAGCATAAGAAACACACAGAAGAACAATAATACAGTTTATTGAAATTAAAGAAAGTTGATGACATTTCACAAACGTCAAGAATAACAATGAACTAAATACATACGGTATGATAAAGTGTGTTCACCGCTCCCAATATCTCAAAGTCTGTAATAATGTGACATTCATCATCGCTGCCAATAAAAAGAAAAAAAAAAAAGAAAATCTAGACTACGGCAGTTGAGGGCAGCGACATCGGTGGATTTCCTATAGGAAAATCTATCAGCGATTGTTCCCTTCTCCTCGTTTTTGTTGCTTGTTGTGTTCGCTGATAAATATTTGCTTTATTTTCGCTGGATTTAATGAAATTTGGCTCTCTTTTCTGTTGAAAACGAGACTGGAGAGGGAGAGAGGTGTGATCCGCCGGCTTGATTGGTGGATGAGAGCGGTGGCGTGCCGTTTTTGGTGGTGGGGGTGGTTGTGACATATGTGGACTGAAACAAAGCAAAGGGGGAAGAAAGGTGGAGGTATCCCTCTGTTTCTGTGACGTCTCCCTCCGTCGTTACCCACCGGTGGTGGTGTGTATGTGGATCTGTGTATTTGCCTCTGAGAGAAGTAATGAGGTGCAGCTGGTTGTTTGGAGGGGGAATGGAAAAAGTGCTCTAGGGTTTTTAGGATAGTGGGGGTGTAAGTGTAGTTATCAAAAGTAAAATGTGCTAAAAAAATATTGTTATATCTGGTAATTTTAAAAATATTGCTATTTTTGTGTAATTAGGGGTGTATATTTGTATATATGTGTAAAAAACCCATTATATAATATAGATAAAGGATTTAATTACAAAATAAAGCAAAAAAAATCCTAATATAGCAAAACACAAGTCTTTTTCCCCATTTTTTCCAATTTTCACTCGCTCTCTCTCCCCTTCTATGCCAGTCATGGCGTCGTTAACGCTTGTCTTCTCCTTTGATGATGACCTCGTGTTTCCTCCGTGACGCCAACCTCCTCTTCCTCTTTTTTCTCCGCTGCTGCAATCCTTCTTCTCTGAAGACCATGACAAGTCTCTTATTTGTTGTTTCTTTTTTGTATCAGTTGTACTTCTTTAACCTTTTTTGTTCTCTATCGTATCTCATGTGTATATTAATATTTTTTGTATACAATAATTTATAAATTATATTGTGTATTTTTGTTCTCCACTTTATTTTTTGATTCTTTGTATACCCTTTGTATCAAAAAAAAGTTTGGAGAATTTTTCGGCGAACAATTTCTGGTCGGCAACAATGGCGCTGCCAGACTGGCAGCAGAGGATGACAGGGACAACAAATTGGAGGGATATGAGATAGAGGCCAGAGTTTTCCTTCTTTTGCTACTTGTATATAAAATATTACTATATTTTGTAATATTAATTTTATTGTTAATTTTATGTAACAGAGAATTTAATTTTGTACATAGGTGTAATCACTCTATTTTTATTAGTAGGCTCTGGCCATTACAAAAAACACCAAAAAAATTTATGAATTTTTCATACATATGTAGGAACCCTTTCATGAAAGGGGTGAATGACAAAAGTATGGCACTAAAGGAAATGGTTTGAAATTTTAACACCGCTTTAAAATTCTGTAAAAATTGTTTTCCTAATTTAATGAATAATAATAGGATAAAAGTACCTCTCCAACCCTAAAATAGCTAAGAAAACCTTGAATTCCTTACAAGTAGGTACTCTCTTCGTTTGACTTGGCACGAAGTTTAATAAAGAAATAAAGACTTTTAAAACTTGTGATCTAAAATAAGCCATAGATGTCTGTGTGGCTATAAATCATCTCATTAAAGGTAAAAGTGAAAATTTATTTCCATTTTAGAAAGAGGTTATTCTTTTCTAAACAGACTAACAAGAAAATAGGTTCACATAAATTGAAACAGATGGAGTAATATTTAGTGGTAAATCTTTCAAATATGTTTTACTAGTTTGCATTGACTCATGACGGACATGCGATACTTAGTACCAAAACTTTCAAGCAATTTTTTTTGAATTACCCTAAACTCATTCCACACTCTTATTGAATTGCATTGAACTCCTGACTGGTAGGTAACACTTAGTAACTTTCAAAAGTAGTATGTCTTATTAAACTGTCTTGAACATATGACAGATAGGTAGCAGTTACATATAATTCTTCTCTCTTCGCTTACTAAGTTTCCTTGAACTCTGAATGAATAGTAATACTTAGGCGTGATTTTTTCAAACATGCGTCTTACCAAATTGTCTATAACTTACTCCTCATAGAAAAAATTTAGCTCAGACATTAATCGTCAAGTGTTCATCATCAACATGTCATATTAGCCAAAAAAGAAACATCGGCTAACATTATTAAATATTTAACAAACTCACGACACTACCAAAAATAGGCTAAAATTTGAGGAAAAAAATCGAGAGAGTTTGTCAGTATTGAGTTATACCCAAGGACTACCTCGGATTATTAGGTCTTGGGTAAGTTGTTCCTTGGTATTAAAATACCCGCCGACTCCATCGACAGTTAACAATTGTGTCCCTCGGTAGTCCGTGGGTATATATGCTAACAAAAAGTAACCATGCAAAATTATAAAACCGTGGAACACTGTGGCAACCTAAAAATAAATTAATTTAATATTCCGAATAATAGATTATTTTCTTTTTATTTAATATCAAAGATTCATATTATACCGACGGACTCACCCTATAACTTTAACTGAAAAAATATAATTTTCTTAGAAAACATGTAGCGTCCATGAGTATTTTAAGAATTCTAAAAAAATAAAGATAAAAATACCGGCATCCTTACCCGTATATTAAATTAAAAAAAATATTTCTCTAATAATCATATTATGTAAGATTCCCTCCTTAATAAAATGTGAAGTATGAATTTTACCCAATCTATAACAACATAACACTAGACTTGGGGTCATTAAAATACAAGAATTTAAGATATCTGAATCTAAAACTTAATTTAAAAAATTAAAAAGAAAAAAGGACTAGGGGACAACTTACCGGAGAAGGGGACGACGGTGGGGCAATGATGGTGGTTGGGCGACGGTAGAGCGATGATGGTGGGGGGACGTTGTTCACAGTTGAGCTGCTGCTGCAGCACAGAGATAAAAAGTAATGAAGTGAGGAGAAAATGGGAGAAAAAAAGACCCTAAGGTGTATCTATCTATTTTATAAAAAAACCGATGAACAAAACCAGTTATATTATTTATTTTAAATTTATTTTTATTTTATTAAACACACCGAGGGACACTATCGGTTAAAGAAAGATGATTTCACTTCATTTACTAATATGCTTATGCGCAAAAAACTACATATGATGTCCCTGGTTATATGACCCGAATTTCAGGCTAGGCTGTGCGGGCACCCGACTACCTCCCTTAGACCTTTCGGACGAACTCTATCGACTAAATTAATTCAAATGATATTAAATTTACTTGAAAATAAAGTGAACATTAATAAAAGGAAATAGAATAGCCCAATGAAACATAAAATATAAAAGATATGTGAAATGACCTCGGTCAGTCGTTTCGGAAGTTAGGACTCCGATTGGCGTGCCGATAATTTTAAAATATTCGTAAGGTCCATTAGGACCTGTCTGTAAAATTTGAGCTAAACCAGACCTCGTTTGGTAGGCATCGGAAGAAGGTTTCAGTTTTTATTGTCGATAAATATTAAAAAGAGATTTTTGAGCTCGGTTTTGGCGAATGAGCTCCGATTCGAAATCCGAAAGCACCGTTAGGTTCGTATGATTATTTGTGACTTTTCTGATTTTTCGAAAGTGAATTTCGATGTTGTTCGGCTAGTTTCCGCTAAAATGCCGAAAGTTAAATAATTTGACCTTTTTCCTTTAAATTCACATCTTGAGTTTCGGGAGTCCGATTTGAGATCCGTCTTCATGAGTATGTTACATATATTTTGTATAACTTACTTGAACAATTTGGGATCATTTCGACTTCTCTAAGGTTTCATTTTAATTTTAAACGTCATAGAAAATTTAAAAAAAAAATTGAAAAGTCGGTTGGCTAAGGGATTTAATCCCTTAGCAGCAGTAGCAACGATATAGAGGCAGTAGACATTTGAACAAAGCAGAGAAAAGGAAAAGTTAGAAAAGAGAGAGAGAAAAGGGGAAAAAGAGGTGGAAAAATAGTGGAATTTCTACCCAAATCTCCAGGTAATGATGTTAACTCATTATCTTAGCTTATTACATGTGTTTGAATATATTTTTACGGTAAAAATAGGGATATTATACATCGCCCTAATGACTTAAATTGATAGTGTAAAGGGCCAATTGGACCCCGATGATGGAAATGATTATATATTTGTACTCAGTGAGTTATGGGCAACATATAAATGTAATTTATTTAGGGTTTGGTTATGGGACTTTAAACCTTATACATAGGTCTGGCCTGCATATTGCGTATGCGAATAGGGTATCAGGTTCCTAACTGGATTGCCCTAAGACATAAGGAATGAAGCCTTTAGCTTTATTTGATATAATTTTTCTGCTTATTGAATAGAGCGGGATCGTTTGGCAGTTAATCCAAAGGAAAAAGCAGTTGTTGAGTAGCAGGGCTAGCTTTGGAATACGGTAAGTGTTTATATCCATTTCTTTGGAGGCACCTGGCCTCGTGGATTTTCTACCACGTGTTCTTTACGTGTGTAGCTGCCGATAGGCGTACTCATTACGCCTTAGCTCTGAATTTACATTGTATATTATATGTTATGTCCTGTTGTTGGTATTGCATTGAGGATTTGAGCATTGTACTCTGGCTGTGAGTTAACATATACTTTCCGGCAGTCGATGAGAGTCCCGCGCCGGTAAAGGGTTATTATTTCATCATATTGAAGGTAGAAGGATTCCGCCCTCGGAGCAGGAGGATTCCGCTCCATTCATCATATTGAGGGTAGGAGGATTCCGCCCTCGGAGCATGAGGATTCCGCTCCATTGCATCATATTCAGGGTAGGAGGACTCCGCCCTCGGAGCAGGAGGATTCCGCTCCATTGCATCATATTGAGGGTAGGAGGATTCCGCCCTCGGAGCAGGAGGATTCCGCTCCATTCATTTGGCACATGTGACCCTTTGCATGTCATTTCATTTCATCTCATTCCATTTCATTTCATACTATTGTGTAGATTTTCTGTACATAACTACTGTTCTTCTTATATGTGCATTGCTTATTTGTTGATTGTTGTCTGGTTCCTTTTCCCTGGCTAGCGTATCTATTTTTCGAGGTTGCTAGTTTGTTCGCACTTATTGAGTCCTTATGACTCACTCCCTATTTTTCCTTGTGTTTTCTTTTCGTTCGGCAGATTCTGCACCAGGACCCAGCCAGTCGCGCCGTGATTGAGGAGTAGTACGTTCTCAGCTGTCTACGGTGAGCCATCCTATTCATTGCGGCCACCAACTTCAGATATTACAATTTTCCTTACTTTTTCTCCCTTCGGGATGTGTGTATATCTTCTGGCCTTCTTAGATGTCTGATCTGGAAACCTTTAAACCTGTGTATTTTGGGTAATTAGTTGTTTTGTCCAGACAGTTTGTATATATGTCTATCCTTGAGAGTTATTTTATATTGTTAAGGTCATATTTAATTTTATTTTCAAGGTAACTTTGCGCCATCTATATCGATTTTGTCTATAGGGTTCGCCCGACAGGTCTAGGAAAGGTGGTTGGGTGCCCGCACGGCCTAGCCAAAAATGCGGTTCGTGTCAGTTAGTATCAGAGCCCAGTTTAGAGTCTTTCCAGATCATGACAGTGTCTAATAAAGTCTCGCTGATCGGGCGGAGACGTCCGTACCTATCTACGAGAGGCTACGGTGGCATTTAGGCAGTTTTCCTTCTTTCTTTCCCTGTCGTGCGTGAGTCTTCTTATCTGAAGTTAAATATTTTTAATTTTCCAGAGTAAATGGTGAGAACGCGCGCGAATGTTCAGCGAGAGGCGGAGGAGCCAACGGTCGCCCCTATGCCCGCTGCTCCGCGAGGTGGTGGTGTTCGCCGCGGTAGAGGTCGTGGTCGAGGCAGAGGTAGAGTTGCCCAGGCCGTGAGGATGGTGGATCATGTTAATCCTACTGCAGAGTTCCGGTAGTGCCAGCTTTTGCTGGGCAGGGGAAGCAGGGCTTATTCGTTCCCCCCGCACTTCATGACGATTTTATGAGATTCTTAGCGACGCAGATGCCCCAGGGACCTCCTATTCCTCAGGCTGCCGTAGATGTTCATATTCCTCAGGCTGCTGTGGATGCTCTTATTCCTCAGGCTGCCGTAGATGCTCCTATTCCTCAGGCTACTATAGATGCTCCTATCCCTCAGGCAGCTCCTCAGGCTGCGGTAGATATTGGTTCTCAGGTTCAGGAAGCCCCCATTCCAGCTCCACAGGTAGCCCCAGCAGTTCATGTTCCAGGTGGTTATGTTCCAGAGGTAGCGGGTGTTATACCTCCGGTTGTTCAGGCTGGTCAGCCAGTCCAGGTAGCAGGTCAGGTTGATGATCCGGCAAGGTTGCATTATTTTACCCGACTTAGTCCTCCGAAGTTCTCTGGTCAGATATCAGATAAGCTTAAGCCTCGTGAGTTTCTTGATCAATGTCAGCGTATCTTAGAGGCCCTTGGATATCTTGAGCAGTGTGGAGCTGATTATACTGCCTTCCAGCTTGAGGGTCCAGCTTTAGCTTGGTGGACCGCACTCCGATCAACTAGGCAGGGCTTGCCTAAGCTGACCTGGAGTGAGTTCTCCCATCGATTCATGGAGAAGTTTTTCCCTCGCAGCCAGCAGGATGAGAAGAGGAGACAGTTTGAGAGGATTGGACAGGGTAACCTGTCAGTCACGGAGTACGAGCTTTTATTTTCAGAGATGTCCAGCTATGCTCCAGATCTCGTGCAGGAGCCCTCTGAGAGGGTCAGACGTTTTATTGATGGGATTTCTCCTTATTTGCGGTCCCAGATGGCTCGTGAGATTGAGGCTGGTACTCTATTTGATGTCGCTGTTGATATTGCCAGGAGGTATGAGGCCTATCATAGATTGGAGATGGAGGAGTTAAAGCGGGAGAATAAGAGATCTCGTGGTCCAGGGCATTCTAGTACCTCGTATGGAGGTAGGAGTTATCAGCAACAGAGTAGGCCTCCTGTCAGACCAGCTCAGTTTCCAGCGCGTGGTTCTCAGAACGCGCCTACTTCTTCTCAGGGTCAGTTTGGGTTTTGCCCGTGAGATCAGTCTCAGTTTGATCAGCGTAGATTTTCTCCAGGGTGCTTTATCTGTCAGGATCTAGGGCATCATAAGAAGGATTGCCCTTATCTCCATCAGCAGGGTAGTAGTCGCCCTTTCCCTCGCCTTCCAGCGCCTATGCAGCAGCAGCCTCAGGGTGCCCCTTCAGGGTCTCAGCCAGCTAGAGGTGCACCACCATCTGGCAGAGGTCGGGGTCGTGGTTCAGGTGGTCCCTCCAGGGGTGGATCTCAGGGTGGTAGATCAGCTCAGCCGCAGAGACAGCTATATGCACTGCCGGCCAGGCAGGATGCCGAGGCATCCCCAGCTGTTGTTACAGGTATTTTATCTGTTTGTGGTCGAGATGCATATTCTTTGGTGGATCCAGGATCTACATATTCATATGTATCTCCTTATTTTGCTTCGGGTTTTCATGTTGATTATATGCATCTTCGTGATCCATTCTGTGTTTCTACTCCTATTGGAGACATTATCATTGTGGATCGAGTTTATCCAGCTTTTACCATATCTTTTGGGGGTCGTGAGACACTAGTAGATCTTCTAATTCTAGATATGGTTGATTTTGATGTTATTATTGGCATGGATTGGCTGGCATCGTGTCATACCACATTAGATTGTCATGCCAAGTCTCTTCAGTTGTCTCTTCCTTGTTCAGCACCGGTGGTGTGGCAGGGCTCTTATTTGCCACCCATAGGGCATGTTATTTCTTTCCTGAAGGCAAAGCGGATGATGGATAAAGGGTGTTCAGCGTATCTTGCCATGGTTCGAGATACCACTTTGGAGATTCCATCTCTTGATTCTATTCCTGTCGTTAGGGAGTTCCCTGACGTGTTTTCAGATGATTTGCCAGGACTTCCTCTTGATCGTGAGATCGAGTTTGGCATTGATATTGTGCCAGGGACTCAGCCTATTTCTATCCCTCCTTATCGCATGGCCCCATCAGAGCTGAAGGAGCAGTTGCAAGATTAGCTTGATAAGGGGTTCATCAGGCCGAGTATTTCTCCGTGGGGTGCTCCTGTTCTATTCGTGAAAAAGAAAGATAGGACTATGCGGATGTGTATTGATTATCGTCAGCTAAAGAAGGTCACCATCAAGAACAAGTACCCGTTGCCTCGCATTGATGATTTGTTTGATCAGTTGCAGGGTGCCAAATTCTTTTCTAAGATCGATTTGCGATCTGGTTATCATCAGCTAAAGATTCGCGAGTCAGATATCTCGAAGTCTGCTTTTAGGACTCGTTACGGCCATTATGAGTTCCTAGTTATGTCTTTTGGGCTGACTAATGCCCCTGCAGCCTTTATGGATCTCATGAACCGGGTGTTTAAGCCATTCCTTGATTCCTTTGTCATTATCTTCATTGATGATATTCTTATTTATTCTCGTAGCTGCGAGGAGCATGATTATCATCTGAGGGTGGTTCTTCAGACCCTCCGTGATCGTAAGTTGTATGCCAAGTTCTCGAAATGTGAGTTTTGGCTTGATTCTGTGGCATTTTTGGGTCACGTGGTATCTAGTGAAGGTATCAAGGTTGATCCGAAGAAGATTGAAGCAGTGCAGAAATGGCCTCGTCCTACCACTCCGACGGAGATTCGCAGCTTCCTTGGATTGGTAGGTTATTATCGGAGGTTTGTGGAAAAGTTCTCTACTATTGTAGCTCCCCTGACTCACCTGACGCAAAAGGCGATTCAGTTTTGATGGTCTGATGAGTGTGAGGCCAGCTTCCAAAAGCTTAAGGCCTTATTGACTTCAACTCCAGTGCTATCCCTTCCTTCGGGCACCGGTGGATTCGTAGTTTATTGTGATGCATCTCGTGTGGGCCTTGGTTGTGTTCTTATGCAGCACGGGAAGGTAATTGCTTATGCTTCCAGACAGTTGAAGCCGAATGAGAAGAATTATCCGACTCACGATTTAGAATTGGCAGCTGTGGTCTTTGCTTTGAAGATATGGAGGCATTTTCTTTATGGCGAGCCTTGTAAGGTGTATACAGATCATAAGAGTTTACAGTATCTTCTCTCTCAGAAAGATCTTAACGGCCGACAACGGAGGTGGCTTGAATTGATTAAAGATTATGATCTCACTATCCACTATCATCCTGGGAAGGCGAACGTGGTAGCAGATGCTTTGAGCAGGAAGTCTATGGGCAGCATGGCTTTTCTTTATGCTGAAATGAGACCATTGGCCCAAGAATTGCAGTCCCTTGGCGACTCTGGCGTGAGATTTCTTCTCCCAGACTCCAGTCGAGTCTTAGCAGGTATTGCAGTTCAGTCTTCCTTGGTCAATCAGATTAAGGGAAGACAACTCGAGGATCCTCATCTGCAGGAGTTGCGTGGTCGTGTCCTAAGTGGAGGAGTTCTCTCCTTCGAGCTTGATTCAGATGGAATTCTTCGGTTTAATGGTCGACTCTGTGTTCCTGATGTAGGGGATTTGAGGCAGTCAGTGCTCGGTGAAGCTCATAGCTCGCGTTATTCCATTCATCCTGGTATTACGAAAACGTATCAGGACCTTCGAGAGCTATACTGGTGGAAGGGGATGAAGAGAGATATATTTGATTATGTATCTCGTTGCTTGAACTGTCAGCAGGTTAAGTTCGAGCACCGGAGATCAGCAGGGTTAGCCCAGGCATTGCCCATTCCCGAGTGGAAGTGGGAGCACATCACAATGGATTTTATAGTTGGTCTGCCAAAGACTCTGCGGCGCCACGATTTAGTCTGGGTCATTGTCGACAGACTGACTAAATCAGCTCATTTTATCCCTGCAAAGACTACTGATTCAGCTCAGAGACTGGCTCGGATTTTCATTCAGCAGGTGGTTAGATTGCATGGTACTCCTTTATCTATTATCTCAGATCGTGGTTCCCAGTTTACCTCTCAATTCTGGCAGTCTTTTTAGAGAGAGTTGGGGACCCAGGTGCAGCTTAGCACATCATTCCATCCTCAGACTGATGGTCAGTCCGAACGGGTTATTCAAATTCTGGAGGACATGTTGAGAGCTTGTGCACTGGACTTCGGGGGTTACTGGGATGATCATTTGGCGTTAGCAGAGTTCTCTTATAATAATAGCTATCAGTCTTCTATTCAGATGGCACCATTTGAGGCCTTATACGGTCGTCGATGTCGTTCTCCTATTGGCTGATTTGAGTCTCGAGATGTCGAGGTGATGAGTTTAGATATGGTTCGTCAGACTCTTGATGTTGTTCGTGTCATTCAGGATCGTTTACGGACCGCCCAGAGTAGGCAGATTTCATACTCGAACCGGAGGAGCCGAGAGTTAGAGTTTGAGGTCGGGAACATGGTATTTCTGAAAGTGTCATCGATGCGAGGTGTAAAGAGGTTTGGTAGGAAAGGAAAGCTTAGTCCCAGGTTCATTGGCCCTTTCCGTATCGAGAAGCGTATAAGTAAGGTAGCTTATCGGCTCGACTTACCAGCTTCTATGCCAGTTCACCCAGTTTTCCATGTATCGATGCTCCGAAAGTGTATCCGAGATCCTTCCGAAGTGATCGAATTAGACCCTGCTCAGCTAGATGTGAATCTGGCTTACGAAGAGTTCCCAGTTGCTATAGTAGCGCGTGATGTCCGGAAGCTTCGTTCGAAGCAGATTCCGATGCTTCGAGTGCGATGGAATAATCGTCCTCATGAGGAGGACACTTGGGAGCTTGAGTCCAGTATGCGTGAGAAGTATTCTTACCTCTTCGACGATTCAGGTTCGATCTTGGTCTTTAAAGCCTAAAAGTTCTTATCATTGTATATGATTTTGGTTTCGTAGTAAATGTCATTGAAAAATTCGTGTAAGCATTCTTATTAGAGGTGTGAAATCTATTTTAGACTCTTGCTCGTTCGAGGACGAACGAGAGTCTAAGTGGAGGAGAATGAAACGACCTCGGTCAGTCGTTTCGGAAGTTAGGACTCCGATTGGCGTGCCGATAATTTTAAAATATTCGTAAGGTCCATTAGGACCTGTCTGTAAAATTTGAGCTAAACCAGACCTCGTTTGGTAGGCATCGGAAGAAGGTTTCAGTTTTTATTGTCGATAAATATTAAAAAGAGATTTTTGAGCTCGGTTTTGGTGAATGAGCTCCGATTCGAAATCCGAAAGCACCATTAGGTTCATATGATTATTTGTGACTTTTCTGATTTTTCGAAAGTGAATTTCGATGTTGTTCGGCTAGTTTCCGCTAAAATGCCGAAAGTTAAATAATTTGACCTTTTTCCTTTAAATTCACATCTTGAGTTTCGGAAGTCCGATTTGAGATCCGTCTTCACGAGTATGTTATATATATTTTGTATAACTTACTTAAAAAATTTGGGATCATTTCGACTTCTCTAGGGTTCCATTTTAATTTTAATCGTCCTAGCGAATTTAAAAAAAAAAGTTGAAAAGTCGGTTGGCTAAGGGATTTAATCCCTTAGCAGCAGTAGCAACGATATAGAGGCAGTAGACATTTGAACAAAGTAGAGAAAAGGAAAAGTTAGAAAAGAGAGAGGAAAAAGGGAAAAAAGAGGTGGAAAAATAGTGGAATTTCTACCCCAAATCTCCAGGTAATGATGTTAACTCATTATCTTAGCTTATTACATGTGTTTGAATATATTTTTACGATAAAAATAGGGATATTAGACATCACCCTAATGACTTAAATTGATAGTTTAAAGGGCCAATTGGACCCCGATGATGGAAATGATTATATATTTGTACTCAGTGAGTTATGGGCAACATATAAATGTAATTTATTTAGGGTTTGGTTATGGGACTTTGAACCCTGTACATAGGCCTGGCCTGCGTATTGCGTATGCGAATAGGGTATCAGGTTCCTAACTGGATTGCCCTAAGACATAAGGAATGAAGCCTTTAGCTTTATTTGATATAATTTTTCTGCTTATTGAATAGAGCGGGATCGTTTGGCAGTTAATCCAAAGGAAAAAGCAGTTGTTGAGTAGCAAGGCTAGCTTTGGAATACGGTAAGTGTTTATATCTATTTCTTTGGAGGCACCTGGCCTCGTGGATTTTCTACCACGTGTTCTTTACGTGTGTAGCTGCCAATAGGCGTACTCATTGCGCCTTAGCTCTGAATTTACATTGTATATTATATGTTCTGTCCTGTTGTTGGTATTGCATTGAGGATCTGAGCATTGTACTCTGGCTGTGAGTTGACATATACTTCCCGGCAGTCGATGAGAGTCCCGCGCCGGTAAAGGTTTATTATTGCATCATATTGAGGGTAGGAGGATTCCGCCCTCAGAGCAGGAGGATTCTGCTCCATTGCATCATATTGAGGGTAGGAGGATTCCGCCCTCGGAGCAAGAGGATTCCGCTCCATTGCATCATATTGAGGGTAGGAGGATTCCGTCCTCGGAGCAGGAGGATTCCGCTCCATCGCATCATATTGAGGGTAGGAGGATTTCGCCCTCGGAGCAGGAGGATTCCGCTCCATTCATTTGGCACATGTGACTCTTTGCATCTCATTTCATTTCATCTCATTCCATTTCATTTCATACTATTGTGTAGATTTTCTGTACATGACTACTGTTCTGCTTATATGTGCATTGCTTATTTGTTGATTGTTGTCTGGTTCCTTTTCCTTGGCTAGCGTATCTATTTTTCGAGGTTGCTAGTTTGTACGCACTTATTGAGTCCTTATGACTTACCCCCTATTTTTCCTTGTGTTTTCTTTTCGTTCAGCAGATTCTGCACTAGGACCCAGCCAGTTGCGCCGTGATTGAGGAGTAGTACGTTCTCAGCTGTCTACGGTGAGCCATCCTATTCATTGCGGCCACCAACTTCAGATATTACAGTTTTCCTTACTTTTGCTCCCTTCGGGAGGTGTGTATATCTTCTGGCCTTCTTAGATGTCTGATCTGGAAACCTTTAAACCTGTGTATTCTGGGTAGTTAGTTGTTTTGTCCAGACAGTTTGTATATATGTCTATCCTTGAGAGTTATTTTATGTTGTTAAGGTCATGTTTAATTTTATTTTCAATTTAATTTTGCGCCATTTATATCGATTTTGTCTATAAGGTTCGCCCGACAGGTCTAGAAAAGGTGGTCGGGTGCCCGCACGGCCTAGCTGAAAATGCGGTTCGTGTCAATATGCATACATACAAGCTGTCTGAAGAAATACAACTAACTACCCACATGTATAGGTTTAGAATTTTTCAGATCAGACATCTAAGAATGTCACAAAGACATATACATTTCTTGAAGGGAATGAAATGATATACAACTATGATAACCATGGCTGGTGGCCTCAACGAACAATCTGGCTCACCACAGATAGCTGAGAACATCCTGGCTTCTCAATCGTGCTACTGGCTGGGTCCTGGAGTGGAATATGCCGAATGAAAGGACAACACAAGAGCAGAGATGGAGGGAGTCATAAGGACCCACTAAGTGAGGAACAACTAACAACCTTAAGGGATAGGTACGCTAGTTAGGGGAAAATAGCATCACAACAGCCAATCAACTAAGTCAATCACAGATAAATAATGCAACAAATCCATACTGTTCACAAAACACACAAAGATATGAAATGAATGTATCATGATGAAATGGGGTTACATGCGCCCGAAACCTATCTCCGGCGTGGGATCCTCATCGTCTACCAGGAGATATATGTAATAATAACCCTTCACCGGCGTGGGACTCTCATCGACTACTGGAAAATACACATCAAATACATAACTTGAGTATAACACTAATTCTATGCTCAATGCAATACCAATAACTAGTTATAATATATGAAGTATAATACAAACCCAAAGCTAAGGCATAGGAAGTAAACATATCGGCAGCTACATACGTAAGAAACATGTAGTAGAATATCCACAAGGTCAATGACTGTAAAAAAAATTGATACTATCATTTAACTTAAGTACGGGGTCTGAATAGCTACTGAAAAACTTCCTTTCCTTTCCGACGTCCCTCAAAATAATATCTTTCTGAGTCAAAGAAATATATTCACACTTATAAGTGCCAAAGAAAGAGTATTTAACCTTTAGATGGTGAAAGAAGAAATATTACCAAAAAAAATCCATGGGCCGAGCTTACCCGAAAACCCATAAACTATATATTTCTGAAATCCTCATAATCCCACGAATCCAATGATATCATTAGTTTCCATATTCGAATTCAATTTCATCAATTTCTCCAATTTTATAAATTTTAAGGTTCTAACTCAACTTTCCAATTCAAATTCAAGAAATTCTAGCTTAAGATTCATGAATTAATGAGATCGGAAGATCAAAAGGTGTTACCTGATGATATTGGAATGAATTCATATTTCACTTTGACTTTGTAATTGACTAGAACCTAAGGGAAATGAATAATGAGAAAAATCATCCACCAAAGGCATTTTATACTGGTGCTACATTGCTAGAAATTGCAGAATTTTGCACCAGCAACAATGGATCTGGAATTCAGGTTCAAACGAGACCTTACAAGGCTCAGAATGATCCTAAATTTTGTACACAAGTCTTACAATACTTATGTGACATTCTCGCAAAGATGGAATTCGAATCGAATCTCCAGAACTCAAGATATGGCTAACATAGAAAGAGGTCGATTTCTTAACTTTCGGGATTTACGCGAAACTGTCCGAACAACCTCGAAATTCACTTCTGAAACTTTTCAAAAGTCAAAAATAACCATAGGAACCTAATGTAACTTTCTAATTTCGAAGTGGAGCTTATTTACTCAACTCGAGCTCGAAAACCTCTTTTAAGCTTTACCGACAACCGAAATAGAAATCTTCTCAAAAAAACCTACCAAACGAGGTACGAATCAACTCAAATTTACAGATAGGCCCTAATGGACCTTACAAAGCTTTTAAGACTATCAGCATACCTATCGAAGTCCTAATTCTCAAAATGACTAGCTAAGGTCGTTTCACCTCGGTTTACAAAAACAAATGATAAGAAATCTAAAAAAAATATTTAACCAAGAGTGTGTTGGTTTTTTTATCGAAAAACTATACCATTTTAGTCCCTCGGTTTTAAGCCTATTTTTAGTAGTGCGCGACTTAAAGATAGAACTTGGAGTAATATTGAACCTATTGATCATAAAAATTACTATCACTTGTTGCCTAATAGGTAAAACTTGAAATTAAAATGCTTAGTAAAACAAAGAGAAAAAGTGTCATTTGACATATAAAAATAAGTTGGGTCAGTTGGTTAAATTACTTGTTAACGAGGGTAAAATAGAAAATCAGTGATGTGTGGCTAAAATATCACACATTGCATATTTATGCTTGAACTTTTGTTGTATTAAATTGATGAAATAAGGGCGGTTATCATGGTTTAATTTTATATTGTAGGTTGATTGAATTGTAGAAGAGATTAAGTGAAAATAAATTAAAAAAAGGTCAAGAATTGAGAAAAGGAAAAGACGGGTCGTCCATTGCAAAGGGTGGTAACCTAATAAAAAATGCATAACATAGTGTTATGAAGCTACATGATAAGGTGGTTGCCTTTAAGAGTTCAGCAAAAACTTGTTACACAGTCAGCATAGAAAAAGTGATTATCAGATTACAACGTCGCGTAAAAGTAGCTACGCATACTACAAGAAACTCCTTTTTTTGTGGCGGGCTTTAGTGGCGACTCACTGTATTGCTACAAAATATTTACCTTCTGTGCCGATTAGTATAGTCACCACAAAAAAATTATTTTAGTGGCGATAATAGTAACATCGTCACTGTATTTGACACAAAATCATGAATTTTGGCTCTAAAGATTTTGTGGCGACATATTATTTATCTCCACTGAAGGTTTTTAGTGGCACACTAGTTGCCACTATACTCTTATTAATGAACTCTTAAATTAAAATAAAATAAAAAATTAATAATTAAAAGAAAAAGGAAAAGGAAAGAAAGCACTTTTAACACATCAGTCTCCTTCTCTTTCATTATTTTCTTTTCTCCATGAGCAAACCCATCTTTTAATCTAGTCCTCTTCATCCACCAAAAATCTGATATTGTTTCCCCCAAATCGCTAAAGTTCGTGCAAATATTAGGAATTGTGACAAATTTTACTGGAGACCCAAAAATCCTAATTTGAAAATGTGACTCCATCAGGTATGTACTCAAATTCCTAAATTCAAATTCTTTTGGGGTTGTACATGCAGTTAGTGGGTGTAATATTTTTACTAAAATTTTGCTATTTCTCAGTTCTTCAAGTTGTTTTCAAGCTCAGAAGCTCAGTTCTTTGTCTGTTTGGTTTGATAAGTTCTTATTACACATTGGTAAGTTTCTATCTTTATTTGCATTCGACTTGCACCGGTTTACTTGTATGTAGTTGAATCGAGTGCATATGATTTTTAAGTATTTCACTAATTTCTGAAAAAGTAAACTTTAATTAAAAGAAAAATAATGACACAACGATATATATGAATTCACACAAAAAAGTTTGAGCAGACCTGAATGTCGCTAAAGAAGTGTTGTTTCACTAGTAAGGCAGGGTTGTGATTTTCTTAACTTCCATTACAAACTCTGTGCTGTGACAAGTCACCCTTGCCTTTGAGCATAGATTCTGAATAGTTTGACAAGTCACCTTGCCTTTGAGCATAGATTCTGAATAGTTTACTTTTTTTATGAGTAGGATTTTCCATTGATTTTCATTTTTTTGTTGTTATTATTCATCTTGCTAGTTTTCACTTGTTTGTAGTAGTTTTCTTTCGAGACATAAAGCTTAGTATTAGTTGGTAAATAACGTGTACCATTGTTTATGGATTTTTTTGATGAGTTGAGTTTGTAATTGTTGACAACTATGATGTAATTCTGTATTTTTTGTACCTTCTTGGTACTTAATGATACCTATTACCTTATCAAAGTAAATAAATAAATATATAAAATATCGTGTATCATTTTGTTGGAGAAAGCAGAACACTTTCATTTTTTTTTTTGTATAAGAAGCAACATCCTTGCATTGTTTGTAGTAAGTCCAAAAACTTTGCCATTGATTAATGAAAGGACAACATGTAAAGTTATTACTTTCTTTATATCTATAAAGTCAATAATAATGAAATATAGTTGAAATTATTGATGATGAAATTAAAAAAAAAAAAAAAAGGGATAATGGGAATTGTAATTCTGTTGCTTCAGCTCGACTATCAAGGTGGTGGTAGGAGCAATATCAAGATTATTCTCTCTTAGTTTTTTCTTCTTCCTTTATATTTATACTTTATTTCTTTCTGTTTGTAATAAAGTTTATTCTTCTTCACGGGAAGTATTCTTGTGGAGTTATATAAGTTAAAGTTTTATTAAATCTATCTCTTTTTCCACTGATTGTCAGTAGCTCTTGAAGTTGAACATTTTTTTGTTAGATTGGTTGCTGCCGAAATTTTGACTTTAAGGCTTGTGCTTTCCTTAGAATTAATAAGGCTATGTATCATTAATTGAAATGCGGATCAGGTTAGATTTTGAGCTACAATTATTCTTTTTGTGATGTGAGTTGTGCTTCTATTGTAACTGATTAAGGATTATATTTCAGTGTTTCTATAATCCTTGAGTTTGAGCGAAGATTAGCCTATTGCTTTTCCTTTTTCAGTTGTAATGCATTCATCAAGAACAATTTTGATAGTATTGTACAAGCGAATGCTTAAAAGACCATTTCTTTTATTCAAGAGTAAAGATTCATAGTTCTGCCTCTTACTCTGCACATGTGATTGTTAAAAGATGCTTGATATCTGTGTACTAAAATTCTGAATGATAGTTTGTTTAATTTTCTGAAATAGTAGGAAATATTAAATTCTGAATGATAGTTTGTTTAATTTACGTGTGTGGCACATTTGACTGTTTTGCTTTCTAAGGTGAGGGTGTATTCTGTTCAAGTAATTTCTTTGATATTTTCTTAAAGCATCAGTAGATTGTTAATCTTCTTGTGTCTTTGTTTTTTGGGAAGCACTCTTGCAATATATTTATCTTTAGTGTAATTGATTGTATATCACTTAAAGATTATTGGTGTACGTCTATGGCTGATTTTTACCCAAGATGTAGATAAATTGGCCTATTTTAAATAAGTAGTAGTCGACTCTTAGTGCATTGTATAATTATGTTGTGTTTATCTAAAAGATAAGCAACGATTGAGACAACATTTGAAATTGGAATATCTGGAGATTTAGACGCAAAGCAGATTAAAGCTTAAGGTAATTCAGCTGACACGACCCGGAATTCGGCTAGGCCGTGCGGGCACCCGACATCCTCCTCTAGACTCGTCGGGCGAACCCTTACTAATTAAATTAAAAAAATAAATATAATTCAATTTATAAATAATAACAAGACTTAGAAAAAGCACAGACATACTGATACCTCCAAGCTGTATAAAAGAAATTACAGCTGACTACCCAACATACTAGGTTTAGGGTTATCCAGACTAGACATCTAAGAGCAGGAAAGAAGACAGATACCTCATGAAGGGAGCAAATTGCAACTGAAATAATACACATAAAACTGGTAGCCATCCTGAATAAAAGCTGGCTCACCCTGACAGCTGAAGTCGTCTTCGCTCCTGAACAACGTGGCGAACTCAATCCTGGAGCGAACCTGCCGAAACGAAATAGATAGACAAGAAACAAACAACAATCAAGGGTGAGTCAAAAGGACTGAATAAGTGGGGCAGACTAGCCACCTCAAAGAATAGGATAGCTAGCCAGGGAGAAGAAACAGATAAACCAAATTACTCTTACTTAAATTATAAAAAGGCAGAGCCAGATATTAACCGGAAACACGTATGAAACCATAAACTCAACCAGGAATACGAGTCAGGAACATATCAACAAATAAGCAATGCACATACAAGCAGAAAAGTAGTTATGTACCACAAGTCTACACAATGGTATGATATGAAATGAAATGAGATGAAATGAAATGAAATGAAATGAAATGAAATATGATGCAAAGGGTCACATATGTCAAATGAATGGAGCGGAATCCTCCTACTCCAGGGCGGAATCCTCCTACCCTCAATATGATGCAATGGAGCGGAATCCTCCTGCTCCTAGGGCTGAATCCTCCTATCCTCAATATGATGCAATGGAGCGGAATCCTCCTGCTCCTGGGGCGGAATCCTCCTACCCCCAATATGATAGAATGGAGCGGAATCCTCCTGCTCCTGGGGCGGAATCCTCCTATCCCTCAATGTGCACTGGAGCGGAATCCTCCTGCTCCTGGGGCGGAATCCTCCTACCCCTCAATATGTGCAATGGAGCGGAATCCTCCTGCTCCCGGGGCGGAATCCTCCTACCCCTCAGTATGTGCAATGGAGCGGTATCCTCCTGCTCCCAATATGATATGTAATGTAATGTATATGAATGACATATAATGCATATGAATGCAATGTGATGCAATAATAACCCTTCACCGGCGCGGGACTCTCATCGACAGCCGGGAAGTAGATGCCAACTCACAGCCAGAATACAATGCTCAGATCCTCAATGCAATACCAACAACAGGACATAACATATAATATACAATGTAAATCCAAAGCTAAGTCGTAATGAGTACGCCTATCGGCAGCTACACACGTAAGGAACACGTGGTAGATTATCCACGAGGCCAGTTGCCTCCAAAGAAATGGATATGAACACTTACCTTGTTACAAAGTTAGCACTGCTAATCGAAAACCACTTTGTCCTTTGGATTCATTGCCAAACGATCACACTCTATTCAATAAGCAGAAAAAATATCAAATTAGGCTAAAGACTTCATTCCTTACGTCTTAGGGCAATCCGGTTAGGAACCTGATACCCTATTCGCATACGCAATACGCATGTCGCATGCCAGGCCTATGTACAGGGTTTAAGGTCACATAACCAAACCCTAAATAAATTATATTTATATGTTGCCCATAACTCACTGAGTACGAATATATAATCAATTTCATTATCGGGGTCCAATTGACCCTTTAAACCATTAGTTGAACTTATTAAAACGATGTCTAATATCTCAATATTTACCGTTAAAATATATTCAAACACACGTAATAAACTCAAATAATGAATTAACATCAATACCTGAATGTTTCGGGGTGAAAATTCTATCTTTTTCCTGCTCTTTTCTCATTTTCTGGCATTTTTATTTGCTGCGTTTCTCACGTTTTCGTTTCTACTTCTCTTTTCCTTTTTCGGTCCTTAACTTTGAGTTAAGGATATATATCAGCCACCCACCGCCTATCATTTTTCCTTTTTGTCCTTTTCCCCTTTGTTTCTTTTTCCTTTAAAATTCGCTGCTACGGTAAAAATTAAAACGAAGACCTACGAAATTCGAAATAATTCTAAATTTCTCAAGTAATTTATACAAAATATATGTAACACACTTGCTAAGGCGGATATCAAATCGGACTCCCGAAACTCAATATGCAAATTAAATGGAAAAAGGTTAAATTATTTAACTTTCGGCATTTTAGCGGAAACTAGCCGATTAACCTCGAAATTCACTTTCGAAAAATCACAAATAATCATACGAACCTAACGGTGCTTTCGGATTTCGAATTGGAGCTCATTCGCCAAAACCGAGCTCGAAAATCTCTTTTTAATGTTTATCGATAATAAAAACTGAAACCTTCTTCCGATGCCTACCAAACGAGGTCTGATTTAGGTCAATTTTTACAGATAAGTCTCAATGGACCTTACGAAGATTTTAAAATTATCGACACGCTAATCGGAGTCATAACTTCCGAAACGACTGACCGAGGTCGTTTCATTCTCCTCCACTTAAACTCTCGTTCGTCCTTGAACGAGCCCAAGTTTAAAGAAAAATTTATACAGATAACAAAAGAACTTGAACGACCTTCATAACATATTCCACGGACATTATCCCATGATTACATGATCAGAATTATAACACGTGCACCGAACTCTTTGAATAAAACATATCTGGATAATATGATTACACCATTGCCCAGCTCATTTTAACTAAACTGACCCTTCCTTGATCACGAGCTTACTTTAGCATTACATGTGCACTTATAATGCTAAAGTAACTTCTCAAAGAGTTGAGGTGTGCAGGAGATATGCCAATGATGGATGGACGACAAGCTGCACTAGACCTTTAACTCTAAATTTTCATGAAGTAAAACAGCGTCAGTATGAGGATCCAGTTCTAGTTGAATACAGACAGATAGCCAGAAGAAAATCGGAGTCACCATACAGGGTTACTACTGACGGTGTTCTCATGTATAAAGATAGACTTTGTGTTCCTGATGTTGCAGATTTACATGGACAGATTATGATAGAGGCACATTATTCCAAATACACTGTTCATCCAGGTTCGACTAAGATGTACCATGATCTTAAACAGATTTACTGGTGGGACGGAATGAAGTGTGACATAGCAGAGTTTGTGGCTCAGTGTTCTAATTGCCAGTAAGTTAAAGTCGTGTCATCTTTCCAGACTTTACGCTTTCAGCAGATAGGTACGTATATATGATCAGGTTGCCAGCTTATCTCTATCATTAATAGATTATTAGTGGGTTTAGCAATGATCGACACTCATTGTAGGTTTCTGTCGTGGCCCTAGGTTGGGTCGTGACAAAAGTGGTATCAACGCCTTAGAGATTTAGTATTAGCATTCAGTATTTGGAGGAAGACTCCTTCATTTAAAGCACAAACTCATGCAGCTATTTGAATAGGAATAACCATCCCCACACAGTCTGCTGGACTAAAGAAGAATTAGCTAAAAGCTGAACGTAGGCAGACCTAAGCTACCAACTACCCTTTCGAGTTGCCAAACAGCTGCAACTCTCGAGTCACAACTCCATACCTTTGCCATAAACACCACCGCCTGATGGATGGTACTTCTATTACCCTTAGAAGCCTTGAAAAACAATAATATGCTTACCCAGCTACAATAACACGTACTCTGGCTCAACACAGGGAACATCACAAGCGGCTACCAACCGCCCAAGCTCACTAGTGCCGGACGAAGAAGAAATGGAAATGGACCGAGGATAGAAATAATTAGAGCTTCAGGAAGCTCATCTTCTTATTTGCTTGGCTACCAAAGCTAGACTAATTACGAGTCAAAGTAGCGCAAGAATCGAAATTGAAGAAACATATATTAAATGAGCTTTACGGAACAACATCCATGCAAATTTGACCTCCCTATAAGAAGGAAACTCTGACAATTTACCAGAAACCCTTTTATAACCAGACAAGCTCATAGGATAACATGACTTTACTAGCGTTTTGAACCAAGAGGAGATACGTAGATCGAATATTACTTACTAATCGCTTTGCACCAGAAGAAACGATAACACTTTCTGATGGTGATGAATTAGGATCCCATTATCCTACCAACATTGAATTTCGAGGAGAGAGGTAAACTGAATTGACATAATAACAGAAGATGACACAACAAGATGCCAAGCAGACCATACCGATACTCACTCAAAATCTCTCACAGTTAAACCACATAAGCTAGTAGGGTCTCACAAATGCCCTGAATAAATCATACCAGAAGCTCGCCCCTCAACCACAACCGATTCTTAATAGAAATAATATTCAAAGAATCCATGGAAACATGGTAAGATAAACGAAGTCCAAACCGATCAGAAGAATCAAATTTTACTCACATATAATAGAAGAAGAAATACATGGGTGTACTACATCAGATACCTCAGCATCCTGGCAGACTGGCAGTTCATAGAACTGCCTCTACAGCTGAGCTGAGCCACTACCCTAATAATCACCTTCTGAAGAACCACTGCCACCACGCTCTCGATCTCTACTGGATGGTGGCATTTCTTTTGCTGATTGAGATCTAAATAAAATCCCCTGCGACTGCGCAGATGCCTGATGACGAGAGAAAAGACGACTGCCTACTTGTCGGAGTAAGGGAAAACTCCTCAAAGGATAGCCAGACTCACGACAATGATACCACCTTTTCGCAAAAAAATAGAAGTTGGAAAAATTGTTGATAGCTATAAAGAAAAGACTGAATCTGATCTTGACAATCTACTGGCGCACTCTAAGAATCACGTGACACACGCTGAGATAACCTGGATGGTGACCTCCCAAAATAATCAGAACTCTTACCTCCAAATGAGGTACCATGGTTACCCACTAGGGCCACGGGATCTCTTGCTCTCCGCTCTAACTCTTCCCCCTCTAACTTATGGTATGCCTAATACCTTTGAGCAATATCAACAACGACATCAAATGAAGTCCCAACTTCAATTTTTCGAGCCATCTGGGATCTCAAGGAAGGAGAAAGGTCACCAATAAATCTTTGAATCTCTCGAAAGGCTCATGGACTAGTTCTAATGCATATTCAGCCATTCTATAGAATTCAACCTTATATTCTGAAACACCAACAAGCTAACCGACAGGCTACCCTGTCAAATCCAGTCAAACTGGAAACACTTTTCATCTCGCTCGCTACTCGAAAGGAACTTTTCCATGAATCTAGAAAAAAAACTGAACCAAGTTAGCTAATAAGAGAGCGGCCCACCAATTCAAGGCTGGACCCTGAAACAGGAAAGAAGAATAATCAAAACCATATCGCTCGATATAATCAAGAGCCTGAAGGATACACTGACATCATCTTATTTTTTTAAAAAAAAAACTTACACAGGGATTATTTGATGCATGGCTTGAGAATATCGGAAGGTTCAACCAAATAAAATAATGCAGCATCTTCGGACACTCGGACCGAGCTATTACTTGGGCTAGCTAACCAACCAGAATAATTAGTGGCGCAACACATGCTGCCTCTGGAACATAATTTACTGGGGCAACATCCGGAACTGGAACAAGAGTCTCTAAGTCCGAACATCTGCATCTGCGGTAACCTGATAAGCTGCCTAGCGAATAATAGGTTATTGTGGTATCTGCGTCGCCAAGATTCTCGTATAAGCATCGTAGAGAGCCAAGGGAACCACAAGGCCATGCTCCCTTGCCCATCGCGAGCTCGTACAGCTGGGACCTCCGTAACTAGATCGTCAGCACGATCAAAACTCTCGCGCCTTTGTCAGTGCTAGCCCGAGGCTAGACTGCTTTGTCTTGAACTCGTACTGTTTGCTGATTTATCGCACGGGGGTTCACAATTACCACGAAGGAATTAACGAAAATACTTTTTCATCCTAGACCGATGCACGATCAGAAAAGAAGGAAGTGAAACTTCCTAAATGCCATCATAGCCTCTCGTAGATAAGTACGGACGTCTACGTACCTATCAGCGAGACTCTACTAGACACTGTCTTAGTCTGGATAGACTCTAAACATGGCTCTGATACTAACTGACACGACCCGAAATCCAGCTAGGCCGTGCGGGCACCCGACATCCTCCCCTAGACCCGTCGGGCGAACCCTTACTAAATAAGTTAGGGAAATAAATATAATTCATAAATAAGAACAAGACTTAGAAAAGAAACACAGACATACTGATACCTCTAAGCTATACAAAATAAATTACAACTGACTACCCAACATACTAGGTTTATGGTTATCCAGAATAGACATCTAAGAGTACAAAGGAAGACAGATACCTCCTGAAGGGAGCAAAATACAACTGAAATAATAAACATAAAACTGGTGGCCATCCAGAATAAAAGTTGGCCCACCATGATAGCTAAAGTCGTCTTCGCTCCTGAACAACATGGCGAACTCAATCCTGGAGTGAACCTGCCGAAACAAAATAGATAGACAATAAACCAACAACAAACAAGGGTGAGTCAAAAAGACTCAATAAGTAGGACAGACTAGCCACCTCAAAGAATAGGATAGCTAGCCAGGGAGAAAAGAAATAGATAAACCAAATTCTTCTTATTTAAATTATAAAAAGGCAGAGCCAGATAATAACCAGAAACACGTATGGAATCATAAACTCATAAACAACTAGGGACATAAGATAGACAGAACATATAGGTTTTTAAGTATCCCGAACATATCAACAATAAGAAATACATATTGTTGCGGCGTGCAACCCGATCCATATATTTATACTATCGTGGAGTGCAACCCGACCCATATATTTATACTGTCGCGGAGTGCAACCCGACCCATATATTTATACCGTTGCGGCGTGCAATCCAGAATACGAGCCAGAAACATATCAACAAATAAGCAATGCACATATAAGCAGAACAATAGTCATGTACCGCAAGTCTACCCAATGGTATGAAATGAGATGAGATGAAACGAAATGAAATATGATGCAAAGGGTCACATGTGCCCGTCATCCCATCCCGAAGCGGAATACTCCTGCATTCAAGGGGAATCCAATCTGATAACCAACTGGAGCGGAATACTACTGCTCCTGGGGCGGAATACTCCTGCACCCGATATGATATAAACCAGAGGCGGAATACTCCTGCACTCTCCTGGGGCGGAATACTATTGCACCCGATATAATATAAAGCTGAGGCAGAATACTCCCGCACTCAGTATCTGGCATAAGAGCGGAATACTCCTTCTCCTGGGGCGGAAAACTCCTCCGCCCGATTTAATGTAAAACTGAGGCGGAATACTCCTACACTCAGTATCTGACATAAGAGCGGAATACTCCTGCTCCTGGGGCGGAATACTCCTTCACCCGATATAATGTAAATCAGAGGCGGAATACTCTTGCACTCTCCTGGGGCGCACTACTAGAAAATAGGCGTATGGCAGCGCACCAAAAACTGTTGCAACAGATAGGAAAACTGTTGCTTTATCCCTATTGCAACAGTTTAATGGTCCGACATATCTGCTCGTGTTTCTATAAGTCTATTGCAACGGTTTCTGCAACAGTTTTGAACATCGTGGCAATAGATCATGTAACGCAACGCTTTTAGAGCGGTTTCTATATATTTATCTATTGCAACGGTTGATTTAGCAGATGGAACGGTTCCAAACCGTTGTAGTATCAAGTTATGCAATGGTTATCAAGGATATTGCAACGTTTATTATGGTTATGGGTACGGTTAGACAGGGCTATTGCAACAATTTTAGTAGGCTATTGCAACAATTTGTTAGGCTATTGAAACTGTTATATCAAGCTGTTGGAGCCGTTTTGATAGGCTATTGCAACAGTTTATTGAGACTCTTGCAACAGTTATGCAACCTCATGTTTGCTACCACTATTATAAAAAATAATCTAAAGACATAAATTTTGGAAGGAAATTAATCATCAACATACTCATAATCCAAATTATCCAACTAATATTATTCAAATACAGTCAGAATATATACAATATTATTCAATAATTCAGGCGTTAACATACAGAAGTTTGCAAAAGTCTCTAAAATAAAAGATTTCTAAGACAAGTGAAAGTGGAGCATCGATCAACCAATATACTCAAGTAATTAAGGTTTTCACTTCCTTCGTCTTTCCATTGTTCATTTGCCTTACCTACAAAGATAATAAATAAATTGTTCAACAAAATTTTCACAAACCGTATTCTCAGTATGTATACATTGTAAGAATGCACATTAAACTTGTACAATAGCATGAATATTTTCTCCATATTACATATACACATGGGAAGATAAAATGTACATTTAAAAAAATTCTATCTAAATGATAAGATATTTCCTCACGTAATTTTTATGGCTAGAGATCTTCAGCTTCTGCAGACACGTAAGACCGTTCATTTGCTTATATAAAATTTTACCAATTTAAAGGTGTGTAATTATTAAAAATTCATGAGCACAGTAAGGATACTCACTAAGGAAAGAATACTTGAGCTGCTGTGAAACCAAGGAGAAAAATCTGAAAATGGCAACAGTAGTTGGTCTTAGCTCATGCCAGTGTGAAAGATTACCTTTGAAGCCCTAGTCTTAAAGTGCACCCAACGTGAAAATATTGTTCATCTTTCCAATGTAAAACAACAGACATAGAATTATCTAAGAGCTACAAAATCAAATGCCTTCCACTATTATTACTACTTAATGAAATGACCATCAACTTAGTTGATGAAGAAAGTTATACAGATATCAGAATCCCCAAAAAAAAAAAAAAACTGGCAGAGAGATCACAATGAATTAAATTTTCTCAAAGCTACTTCAGACCATATGCTCTCTTTAAGGGATAATATATGGAGAATTTTTTATTTATCTCCTACGATTTTACTCTTATCACCATTAAAGCTCACGAAAACCATATATCAACAACTTTTCCACCTTTAAGATATACTTTCTTTACTTAAAAAAAGAACAAATATTTTTTACCTCATTTTTACTCACTTTATACAATAATAAATTTCAGCAACAACTTCCAATTGACATCAAGTTGTTAGCAAAATAGCAATTATTTTGTAAAATCCAAGTCACAATGTTATGTCAAATGTCGATTGGAAAGGGAGTTCTTTTTTCAAAGAAGTGAATAAACTTATTCTAAACTATAATACAAGTCAAAACAAAGTTTTCCAAGAGAGTACGTCTAAACAGTTAAATAGCACTATTTTTAAAACTTCTGATTTCATCTCTCTCATGGTTATAATGAACAAGCAAAGGAGTATAGTGAAACATCAACCAAGTCAGTGTGATGGATCATAAATTACAAAACTAAATGTATTGTAGTCAACAAAAGGAAAGAGCATTTAAGTCTAAAAACAAATTAAAGATTATTTAATCACCACAGAGCAAAAAATCAGTTAAACACCGAGTTCGGGCCACACCTAAATTCCTCTATAGCTCAAATTTCACTAAAATCTCTCAGTGGGGAATCCACGATACAGACAAAGAAAGAAAAGAGAAAGAAGAACTAAACTAATCTGTTTCCTACAAAGAGTACCTCTAATCAAAGAATCATAAAATCATAAATATTAGAGTGACCAAGGTCCCATCATTCAATACTCCTTTGCAAAATAACCCTCAGAAATTATCTTTTCCCACCCAAATAGACATGCTAGTGAAAGGACTTGGTTCTGCCAGTTTAAAGCGGTGTTTCAATTTCGAAAATGCAAAGGAAGAATATTATGTCAAATTTCCTAAGGAAATGGCTTGTGATAGTTTATAGTGACTATAGGTAGAGGGTGGAGTTAATTCATTTCACAAAAGAGGTTTATAATACAAGCATGGAAGCTGATATGCTAATCTAACTCTAGCCAATCACATGCTATTCACATGAAATTTTGATTTTGTTATTGTTACAGAGTGATGCTATACTTTACTCAAGATTCAATGAAATATGAGCATCAATAGAGATGAATACATACTTGACAGTGATCTTCTGTCAGTGCCTGCGAAGAGCATATGATCTCATGCAAATCAATATCCATTAATTCATATAGGGCGTAGACTTCATTGAATGCCTCTCTGTCTGGTGGTCTTATGATATCTTTAATTTTAATGATCTGCAGAACCAATAAACTTATATAAAAATCTAGGAATATTGATAACAAAATTAAAGATTTACCGAAAAAGAACGGAAAGGTTACAAACTCCGCAGCAACTATTGAGTAGAAATATAGTATTTCTCTTCAGATGTATATGACAGTCAAATTTGACACAAGCTGACAAAACATTAAACTGAAAAAGAGGATATGAAACCTTCAAGATAAAACAATATACTACATATTTAATAAATTTGAGTATACATTTTTATGATCCGTGTGCGAAGAAGTTTGATGTCGCAAGGGTCCTTTTATTATAAATTCTATTTTCATATGCATTCCCAAATATTTTGATTGCTACCTCCTCCTTTGTCTCTAAAATTGTAGCACAACTGTAAGGTAACATAACAAAAGGCCATTTCCACCCATTAAGACTAACAAGAATAAAATTGAAATCAATTGTTTACCATTGCCATCCCGATTAACATAAATTCTATAGTAACTGACACTAATTTCTCAATCTCACTAAGGCAAAAGACTTAAACTTTACTTCACAACTTTACTAACCGTAGAGAAAGGTCCCAAAAGCGACAGATTAAACTTATCCTATATGTGATAGTAGATTGTTGATGAGTATTTTCACTTGCTTGCTAGTCAGGTGGAATATATTTCTCAAACAAATCGATCAACATTGTTTTCTCAAGAAACCTCTTGAACTACATGTAGGCACTGTTAAGAATTTCAACTGTTAACTAAATGGATTAGGCAATAAAGAATGCATAACAAATAATTTTTCAGCAGTAGTAGTAATTATTTAAAACAATTCCTCTCATCCTCCAATGATAAAAAGAAAAGAAAAAGAAAATTTTCAATATTTTATTAAATTTATGAAACAATAATTTAGTTGGTATCATCTATTTGAATTTGACAACTTTTGTGCAAATAGAATCTCATCTGCTCCTTAAATAATTAGTATTGAATAAATTTGTGTACCAAAATATTTGAAGCAGCTTCGATCTTCATTGCTCTGGCACAATGTTAGAGTACAAATCACAAAGTAAATGTTAGAATTCATTCATTCAAGTAGAAAGAATATTAATTGATAGTAAATAAAGTGAGATATGAACTTGCATTCATCAGCAGTTAATCAGAAATACTCATCAAATCTTTTGAAATCAAAGTGGGTGCAAGGAATCTATCTCCATCATTTCTACTGGCAGAGTTCATTCAACAGTCACAAAGTCACAATTGTAGTGCATCATAGTACAGTGAAAAGAATATAGATCCGACAAGTACATAAATAGCCCATCTATAGATAAAAATATAATTTTCTGGCTTTAGTCTTGTCAGTGAAACCTTCAAATTAAAAAAATAAATTTTAAATCGTTAGTAGCAATTGCTTGATCTAATTTCTACTTTATATTGTATCTTCAACAGAGGAACTACTCTTCTTTTATTTCATATGAGGTGATGTGTCGTTGATTAGTAATTTCAAATATTGAAAAAGAGTACCACTTCCTGAGTAATATTAATAACAATAATTTATTTCGTGAACCATGAATGAAGGGCTAGTAGCAAACGCAATACTAATTTCTAGTTCTTAGATATTTGTTCATCAGTTTCTCTCCTTCCTAATAAAGTGATACATATACATAAAGAGAACATAAAATTCAGATCGTGTTCAGGCTAACACATAAATCATTGCAAACTGAGGTACAATCAAGCGAAAAAATAGAATAAGTCTACTTGCCACTAATTAGTCGGCATTCTGTCAAAAAGTATATTTGCAACCCATACTTGGATAGAATTTCAAAGCCAACAACAAGCAACTCACCCACAAAATAAAATAAAAATTAGGTATCCAAATCCTTGTGTCGGTGTAGTTACATCCTCAAAATTAGGTAATAACCAGTGATTCTATTTATTATTTAAAAGAGATAATATTGATCAAATTATGAAAAATTTCAAAAAAAAACCCCAATAAAGAACAATAGTAAATTCGAAAATCACTAACCCGAAAGTAACTAATGTTGAAATAGGTAGAGATTTTGCTCGACGGAACACCTAGCTATGGAAGAAAACAACGAGTTCCTTGAGAAAGTAGATCGGCAACCTACACTGGGGAAATTACACCTAGTAGTAGATGAAATAGTGTGTTCTTTGAGAGCCCAGATCTATACCTCCAAAGGCAAAAAGTCCACAATGTCGCTCGAAAACTATGCCTTTTCCATTGGAAAGTTTCTTCGATAAGCCCCATCTTTAGATCTAAGTTTCGAGGAGGGTAATGCTTTAATTTGATTGAGCACCAGAAGTCTCTCTTTAGGCATAGAAATAATAGAAACAGAAAGAGAAAAGAAAAATAAATAACTCGAATGTTTCGAGTTTAGTGAAAATAGAATGGGAAAAAATAAGGAGGGAATCTGACTTGTCCCAATAGACCTAATTTTTTCAATAAACCGCTACAACATATAAATCTATTGCGACGGTTTTATGAATCTGTTGTTAAACCTGTTGCAACGATTTCAGCCCTGACGCAACGGTTTCATTTAGAAAGTGTCCCAATAGGATCTTAACCTTAACGCAACGGCTATAACCGTTGCATAAGGCATTCTATAGCAACGGTTGTGTAGCTGTTGCAAGAAAATTGTTGTTGTAGGCCTAATTTCTAGTAGTGGGCGAATACTCGTGCACCCGATATGAATGCAATGTAATGCATATGAATGCAACATAATGCATATGAATAAAATATGATGCAATAATAACCTATCACCAATGCGGGACTCTTATCGACAGCTGGAAAGCATATGCCAACTCACAGCCAGAGTACAATGTTCAGATCCTCAATGCAATACAACCAACAACGGGACATAATATATATTATACAATGTAAATCCAAAGCTAAGGCGTAATGAGTACGCCTATCGGCAGCTACACACGTAGGGAACACGCGGTAGATTATCCACGAGGCCAAGTGCCTCAAAAGAAATGGATATAAATACTTACCTCGTTCCAAAGTTAACACTGCTACCCAACAACCGCTTTATCCTTTTGGATTCATTGACAAACGATCCCACTGTGTTCAATAAGTATAAAAATATATCACATAAGGCTAAAGTCTTCATTCCTCACATCTTAGGGCAATCCGGTTAGGAACCTGATACCCTATTCGCATACGCAATACGCAGGCCAGGCCTATGTACATGGTTCAAAGTCACATAACCAAACCCTTAATAAATTACATTTATATGTTGCCCATAACTCACTGAGTACGAATATATACTCAATTCCATTATCGGGGTCCAATTAACCCTTTAAACTATTAATTGAACTTATTAAAACGATGTCCAATATCCCAATTTTTACCGTCAAAATATATTCAAACATACGTAATAAACTAAAATAATGCATTAAGATCATTACCTGAATATTTCAGGATAAAAATTCTACTTTTTTCCGGCTCTTTTCTCATTTTCTGGCATTTTTCTCTCTGCTCCTCGTCCCTTCGTATGTTTATGTTTTTTTCGTTTCTGTTCTCGTGTATCTTTCTGCCTTTTTACCTCAAAGCTAAGCTAAGGGAATATATTCCCTTTTGCCACTGTCGTTCTCTTTCCATTTTCTTTATTTTCCTTTTTCTTTTTCTTTCTTTTCTTTTATTTAATTTAATTTTCTTTTCTTTTCTCGGCGAAAATTAAAACGGAACTCTACGAAATTCGAAATGATCCCAAATTTCTCAAGTACGTTATACAAAATATATGTAACACACTTGCTAAGGCGGATCTCAAATCGGACTCCCGAAATTCAATATGCAAATTAAATAGAAAAAGGTCAAATTATTTAAGTTTCGGCATTTTAGCGGAAACTAGCCGAACAACCTCGAAATTCACTTTTAAAAAATCACAAAAAGTCACAAATAATCATACGAACCTAACGGCGCTTTCGGATTTTGAATCGGAGCTCATTCGCCAAAACCGAGATCGAAAATCTCTTTTTAATATTTATCGACAATAAAAACTGAAACTTTCTTCCGATGCCTACCAAATGAGGTCTGATTTAGCTCAATCTTTACAGATAAGTCCCAATGGACCTTACGAAAATTTTAAAATTATCGATATGCTAATCGGAGTCCTAACTTCCAAAACGACTGACCGAGGTCATTTCATTATGCCAATGCTCAATCATGTCCCAAGTGTGGTAAGTCTAGATGGAAGTCAGAAAAAATGGTGGAAAGAAAGTAGCTTATAAAGTGTTACGACATTTTCTAATCAAACCAAGACTTCAGAGATTGTATATGGAAAGAGAGACATCAAAAAACATGAGGTGGCACAAAGAGGAACGTGTTGATGATGGAGTTATGAGACACCCTTCAGACTCTTTCGCATGGAGATCCTTTGATGAGCGACATCTAACCTTTTCAACTGAATCAAGAAATTTTCGTTTAGGTTTAGGAAGTGATGAGTTCCAACCTTATGGGAACATGAGTTCCACTCATAGTATTTGGCCCGTTGTATTAGTTCCGTACAATCTTCCGCCATGGGATTGCATGAAGGATTCATATTTCATGATGACACTTTTGATTCCAGGCCCTAAGTGTCCAGGTAATAATATCGATGTATATTTACAACCAATGATTGAAGAGTTAAAAGAATTATGGGATGGAGTGGAAACTTATGATGCGCATTCAAAATCTAATTTTATGATGCGTGCAGCTATCACGTGGACGATTAATGACTTTCCTGCATATGACAATCTTTCAGGATGGTCAACCAAAGGTAAGCTTGCTTGTCCTTGTTTCCACAAAGACACGCAATCGATTTCTTTACGTAGTAAGTTATGTTATATGGGTCATCGTCGCTTCCTTCCTGTGAATCTTCCATGGCGCCGAAATAAGAAGCTATTTGATGGAAAAGTAGAAAAAGGGGTTGCACCTAATCCGTTAACTGGTGAAGAAACACTTTTGCAATTACAAGGTCTTGGCAATGTGAGTTTTGGGAAGGAGGAAAAGCGAAAGCGAAAGCATGATTTTCTCAAAAATGCTTACAATTGGAAGAAGAAAAGTATTTTTCCAGTTGCCTTACTGGAAAACTCTTCTATTACGGCATAACCTCGATGTGATGCACATAGAGAGAAATATGTCCAATAACATTTTATCAACCTTGATGAATAGCTTACAGACAAAAGATACAGTAAAAAGTAGATATGATTTGGTGGACCTTTGCATCAGCGAAGGGCTGCGTCCTATTGAGGATGGAACAATATATGTGACACGACCCAAATTTCGACTAGGCCGTGCGGGCACCCGACATCCTCCCTTAGACCCGTCGGGCGAACCCTTCCGAATTGAAATTACAAAAATTAGCATAAAATCAACTTTCAGATAAGAAATAAGACCTAAAGAGACACAAACATAGCTATACATAAGTCGTACAAAAGAAGTTACAACTGACTACCCAACACACTAGGTTTAAGGCTATCCAGACTAGATATGTAAGAGTGCAAAAGAATACAGACACCTCCTGAAGGGAGCAAAATACAACTGAAATAATAAACATAAAACTGGTGGCCATCCTGAATAAAAGTTGGCTCACCCTGACAGCTGAAGTCTTCTTCGCTCCTTAACAACGTGGCGAACTCAATCCTAGAGCGAACCTGCCGAAATGAAACAAATAGACAAAAAACAAAAAACAAACGAGGGTGAGTCAAAAGGACTCAATAAGTGGGGCAGACTAGCCACCTCAAAGAATAAGATAGCTAGCTAGGGAGAAGAGCTAAGCAAATACAGCCCAGAAACGCATACAACTAAAGCATATAAACCAACTAGGGACACAAGATAGCCAGAAACATATAAGAAAACTCAAATATGTCCACAACATGGTATACATACCGCATACACAAAACACAACACAATACACACAATAGTTAGCATGCGGTGCAATGAAATGGGATGAATGTGGTATGATGCAATGCAATCACCTGTGCCTGATACATATCTCCGGCGCGGGATTCTCATCGTCTACCAGGAGATATATGCAATAATGACCCTTCACCGGTGCGGGACTCTCATCGACTACCGGGAGGTATATGCAATAATAACCCTTCAGCGGCGCGGAACTCTCATCGTCTACCAGGAGATATATGCAATAATGACCCTTCACCGGTGCGGGACTCTCATCGACTACCGGGAAGTATATGCAATAATGACCCTTCACCTACTCAAGGCTCTCATTGATTACCGGGAAGTATATGCAATAATGACCCTTCACCGGCTCGGGACTCTCATCGATTACCGAAAAGTATATGCAATAATGACCCTTCACCGGCTCGGGACGCTATTCGATTACCGGGAAGTATACATGTCAAGCTAAAAAACAGAGTACAATAATCATATGCCCAATGCAATACCAACAACAAGACATAACATATAATATACAATGTAAATCCAAAGCTAAGGCGTAATGAGTATGCCTATCGGCAGCTACACACGTAAGGAATACGTGGTAGAATATCCACAAAGCCAAGGACCTCCAAAGAAATGGATATAATCACTTACCTTGTTCCAAAGTTAGCACTGCTACTCAACAACCACTTTATCTTTTGAGTTTACTGCCAAACGATCCCGCTCTATTCAATAAGCAGAAAAATATATCAAATTAAGCTAAAGGCTTCATTTCTTATGTCTTAGGGCAATCCGGTTAGGAACCTGATACCCGATTCGCTTAGACAACATGCAGTCCAGGCCTATGTATGTGGTTCAAAATCACATAACCAAATCCTAAATAAATTACATTTACGGGTTGTACATAACTCCCTGAACACGAATATATAATCAATTCCATTATCGGGATCCAATTAACCCTTTAACCTATCAATTTAACTCGTTAGAACGATGTCTTATATCCCAATTTCTACCGTTAAAATATATTCAAACACACGTAATTTACTGAAATAATGAATTAACATCATCACCTGGAGGTTTTGGCGTGAAAATTCTATTTTTTCCTGTTCCTTTTCCTTTCCTTTCTCTTTTTTCTGCCTTTTTATTTCCTCTGTGCGTTCTCTCGATTCTTTCGCAATGTTTCTGTTTCTGTACGATTAAGCTAAGGGTTTTATCCCTTGGCACCGACCATACATACTTTCCTTTTCCTTTCTTTTTTTTTGTGTTTTCCTTTTTCTTTCTTTCTTTTATTTATTTATTTTTTTTAAAAAAAATTTGCTATCATAAAGAAAATTAAAATGGAACCCTACGAAATTCAGAATGATACCAAATTTCTCAAGCAAGTTATACAAAATATATGTGACATACACGCTAAGGCGGATCTTAAATCAGATTCCCAAAACTCAAGATGCGAATTAAACGAAAAAATATCAAATTATTAATTTTCGTAATTTTAGTGGAAACTATCTGAACGACCTCAAAATTTGCTTCCCAAAGTTCACACAAGTTACAAATAATCATACAAACCTAACGACGCTTTTGGATTTTGAATCGGAGCTTATTCGCCAAAATCGAGCTCGAAAACCTCTTTTTAAGATTTACCGACAACTGAAATTTAAACCTTCTTCCGATACCTACCAAACAAAGTCCGATTTAGTTCAAATTTTACAGATAAAATATTTTAAAATTATCGGCACGCCAGTCAGAGTCCTAACTTCCGAAATGACTACCTAAGGTCGTTTCATTATCCTCCACTTAGACTTTCGTTAGTCCTCGAACGAGCCTAAGTCTAAAGAAAAATTCACATATATAACAAGAGAACTTGCACGACCTTCATAAACTACTCCACAGACATTATCTCATGATTATAGAATTAGAATTATAACACACACCCCACTTTCCTGGAATAAAATATGTCTGGATAATATCATGACTCTATTGCCCAGCTTATTGTGACTAAGTTGACCCTTCCTTGATCACGAGAGGAGAGTTCTACATTTTCAGAAAAATATACAAGAACTCTGAATAGACTAACATGATTCTGCTGACAATGTGGCCATCCTAAATAAAAGCTGGCTCACCCTGACAGCTGAAGTCGTCTTCGCTCCTTAACAATGTGGCGAACTCAATCCTGGAGCGAAGCTGCGGAAACGAAATAAATAGACAAGAAACAAACAACAAACCAGGGTGAGTCAAAAGGACTCAATAAATGGGGGCAGACTAGCCACCTCAAAGAATAGGATAGCTAGCAAGGGAGAAGAGCTAAGCAAATACAACCCAGAAACGCATACAACTAAAGCATATAAACCAACTAGGGACACAAGATAGCCAGAAACATATAGGCAAACTGAAATATGTCCACAACATGGTATACGTAGCGCATACACAAAACACAACACAATATACACAATAGTTAGCATGCGGTGCAATGAAATGGGAGATGATGCACTGCAGCCACATGTGCCTAATAACTATCTCCGGCGTGGGACTCTCATCGTCTACCAGGAGACATATGAAATAATGACCCTTCACCGACGCGAGACTCTCATCGACTACAAGGAAGTATATGGGATTTGTTGGTTGGGGGGTCTTCCCCAAGTCTTTTAATAAGAAAAAGGACCCCTAGTTTTAAATAATCGGTGTATGGGCCTTATTTAGGATTAGTGTTAATAATTTAAAAGATGAGTTCAAAAGAACCCGCAAGTTTATAAGTTTGCACTTTAGCCCATCCTTACAAAACCCCAAACCCACCCCAAAAATAGCAAAAAAAATTTCTCTTCAAATACCCAAACATTTCGTTGTCTTCCCCAACCCCATTTTCTATCCACCGTCGCCGGCGACCTGCCGGTCGTTTTTTTTTACTCTTTGGTTCAATCTCAGCTCCCCCATGAAGACCAAACCAACATTTCCAACTGCATTGGCCCATTTCGATCAGATCTAGAATTTTCCAAATTTGACAAAATTGTATAATTATTTCACCATTTTTTCACGGCTATTCGACCCATCCCTTGCGCTGGTAAGTTTTTCTTAAGCTTTAGGTTGTTTAAATGGAACTGGAAAAAGCATTTTGTCGATTTTGTCGATTTTACTGATTTTTCACGTCTGAGTTTTTCTATGGTGAAACATCTGTCGTCATGTTGTAGAGATGTTTAAACATTATTGATGATGTTTAAAAAACATTCGTCCTCATGATGACTGGATGTTTAAATATTTAATATGATGTTTAAACAACATCCATTAGTCAGTTTGCATAATGTTTAAACAACATCCATCGTCAGGTTCCATAGACGTTTAAACATTACTTATGATGTTTAAACAATATTCGTCTTCATATTTTTAAATATCTTGTATTTTTATTAGATGCTTAAATCATCAGGTTTTTTTTACTTGAACTGCTTAATTCTTCATCTGGCATATCTTATGAAACATCTGTAAGAATGTGTAAATATATATTTGATGTTGTGCACACTCTGTTATATGTTTAAACATAGTTGTGTTTTTATAATGAGATGTTCCAAACATCAGTCACAGTCAGTGAAACATCTTGATAGATGTTCACACATTATGAATTCCTGACATAATGCATGAAACATTACTATAATATTTCATGTTCCTGGCTTTATATAAACATTTGTATGATGAGTATAATGCTATGAAGACCTAATATATTTTTTATTTGCATGTTTAGGACTCGCGACAATTAAATGGCACCGGTATTAATAGGAGTGGATTATCTCGGGCAATGGGTGGAGAAGGCAAAATGTTATACTTGGGTTCCAGTGGTTAAAGAGTGTAGACCGATTCTTGTGAGTAAGGAGGCTACCTATGCTGATTTGGTAGGGAAAATAATTCAATGTTGGGAGATAAGTGAGGATCCGAGGGATCTTTGTATTACGTTCATGATGACCGTCGCAAAGCAAAAGACTGCCCCTTGTAAAATAAGGAATGATAATGATGTCTCTCTATTTATGACTGACGTTGATGTCATAGGTGCTAGGCCAACTCTTAGGGTAAATGTTGTTCCTGGGTCGGAAAAATTTTTAAATTCAAAATAAATAGAAAATCAGGTGTTGGAAGACATTGGGGATGCTCCATTCAACATGGATGTGCCTGGAAAGGAGGAAGTAGGAGAAGCAGCACAGGGTGAAAGTGGGGTAGGTGATTCTGGACCTACCATGAGTTCAGTGCCATCACAACTCAGCAACGATCGCGCAGACGGCACTGGTTTTTACAAGGGCCAAACATTTGCGAACAAGCATGAGTTGGTTGTGTTGTTGAAGTTGACAGCAGTGAAGAAGCATTTTTATTTCGAGACAGTGAAGAACAAGAAAAAAGTCTTTTATGCTCGATGCGTGAAACGACCTCGGTCAGTCGTTTCGGAAGTTAGGACTCCGATTGGCGTGCTGATAATTTTAAAATATTCGTAATGTCCATAAGGACCTGTCTGTAAAATTTGAGCTAAATCAGACCTCGTTTGGTAGGCATCGGAAGAAGGTTTCAGTTTTTATTGGCGATAAATATTAAAAAGAGATTTTCGAGCTCAATTTTGCCGAATGAGCTCCGATTCGAAATCCGAAAGCGCCGTTAGGTTCGTATGATTATTTGTAACTTTTATGAACTTTCGAAAATGAAGTTCGATGTTGTTCGGCTAGTTTCCGCTAAAATGCCGAAAGTTAAATAATTTGACTTCTTTTCATTTAAATTCGCATCTTGAGTTTCGGGAGTCCAATTTGAGATCCGCCTTCGCGAGTATGTTACATATATTTTGTATAACTTGTATGCGAAAGTTGGGATTATTTCGAATATCGTAGGGTAACGTTTTAATTTTTACCGTAACAGCGAATTTTAAAAGAAAAAGAAAAAAAAAAGACAGAAAGACAAAAAACATAAAATTTAATGGCGGTGGGGGATGTATATATCCCTTGCTTCATTTGGAAGCTGAAAAGGAAACAAAGTGAACAGAAACAGAGAGCAAAACGAGAAATAGAACAAAAGCAAGAAATGGAGAAAAATGCCAGAAAATAAGAAAATGGGTCGAAAAAAAGTAGAATTTTCACCCTGAAACATTCAGGTAATGATCCTAATATATTATTTGAGTTTATTACGTGTGTTTGAATATGTTTTAACGGTAAAACTTGAAATATTATACATCGCTTTAATAAGTTCAATTAATAGTTTAAAGGGTCAAATGACCCCGATAACGGAATTGAATATATAGTCGTACTCAGTGAGTTATGGGCAACTTATAAATGTAATTTATTTAGGGTTTGGTTATGTGACCTTAAACCCTGTACATAGGCCTGGCCTGCATATGGCGTATGCGAATAGGGTATCAGGTTCCTACCTGGATTACCCTAAAATGTGAGGAATGAAGCCTTTAGCCTAATTTGATATATTTTTCTGCTTATTGAACACAGTGGGATCGTTTGGCAATGGAACCAAAGGATAAAAGCGGTTATTGATTAGCAAAGTTAACTTTTGGAAGAGGTAAGTGATTATATCCATTTCTTTGGAGGCACCTGGCCTCGTGGATTTTCTACCACATGTTCCTTACGTGTGTAGCTGCCGATAGGCGTACTCATTACGCCTTAGCTTTGGATTTATATTCTATATTATATATTATGTCCTGTTATTGGTATTGCATTGAGAATCTGAGTATTGTACTTTGGCTGTGAGTTGGTATATACTTTCCAGCTGTCGATGAGAGTCCCGCGCTGGTGATGGGTTATTATTGCGTCATGTTGCATTCGTATGCACAGGATTCCGCCCTCGGAGCAGGAGGATTCCGCCCTCGGAGTAGGAGGATTCCGCTCCATTGCATCATATTGAGGGTAGGAGGATTCCGCCCTCGGAGCAGGAGGATTCCGCTCCATTGCATCATATTGAGGGTAGGAGGATTCCGCTCTCGGAGCAGAAGGATTCTTCTCTATTGCATCATATTGAGGGTAGGAGGATTCCGCCCCCGGAGCAGGAGGATTCTGCTCCATCTATTTGGCACATGTGACACCATTGCATCATACTGCATTCATCCCATTTCATTGCACCGCGTGCTGACTATTGTGTGACTATCGTGTTGTGTTTTATATATACGGTATGTATACCGTATCTCAGTTTGCCTATATATTTCTGGCTCATATCCCGGGTTGCACGTCGCGACAATATAAATACATGGATCGGATCGGGTTGCACGCCGCAACAGTATAAATACACGAATCGGGTTGGACGCCGCAACAGTATGAATATATGGATCGGGTTGCACGCCGCAACAGGATGTATTTCTGATTGTCGACATGTTCAGGATATCTATATGTTCTGTCTACCTTATGTCCCTGGCTGTTTATGATTCCATATGTGTTTTCAGTTATTATTTGGCTTTGCCTGTTTATTGTTCAAATAAGATGGATTTAGTTTATCTGTTTTTCTTCTCCCTGGCTAGCTATCCTATTCTTTGAGGTGGCTAGTCTGCCCCACTTATTGAGTCCTTTTGACTCACCCTTGTTTGTTGTTTGTTTCTTGTCTATCTATTTCGTTTCGGCAGGTTCGCTCCAGGATTGAGTTCGCCACGTTGTGAAGGAGCGAAGACGACTTCAGCTGTCAGGGTGAGCCAGCTTTTATTCCGGATGGCCACCAGTTTATTGGTTGTTATTTCAGTTGCATTTTTCTCCCTTCAGGAGGTATTTCTCTTCTTTTGTACTCTTAGATGTCTAGTCTGGATAGCCCTAAACCTAGTATGTTGGGTAGTCAGCTGTAATTTGTTTTGTACATCTTAGAGGTATTAGTATGTCTGTATTTTTTTTTAGTCTTATCCTTATTTATGAATTATTATATTTATTTTCCTAATTTTGTTGGTAAGGGTTCGCCCGACGGCTCTAGGGGAGGATGTCGGGTGCCCGCACGGCCTAACCGGATTCTGGGTCGTGTCAGTTGGTATTAGAGCCCAGTTTAGAGCCTATCCAGACTAAGACAGTGTCTAGTAGAGTCTCGCTGATGGGTACGTAGACGTCCGTACTTATCTACGAGGGGCTATGATGGCATTTAGGAAGTTTCACTTCCTTCATTTCTGATCATGCGTCGGTCTAGGATTCAAAAGTATTTTCGTTAATTCGTTAATTCCTTCGTGGTAATTGTGAACCCTCGTGCGACAAATCAGAAAACGGTATGTGTTCAAGACGAAGCAGTCTGGCCAGGGGTTAGCACTGACGAAGCCCCGAGTGTTTTGATTGTGCTGACGATCTAGTTACGGAGGTCCTAGTTGTACAAGCTCGCGATGGGCAAGGGAGCAGGGCCTTGTAGTTCCCTTGGCTCTCTACGATGCTTTACGAGAATCTTGGCGATGCAGATACCGTAAGTAACCTATTATTCGCTGGGCAGTCTATCAGGTTGCCGCATGTGCAGATGTTCGATCTCAGGGAGCTCCTTTTTCGGTTCATAATATTGCTGCAGAAAATTATATTTTGGAGGTAGTATGTGTTGTACCTCTAATTATTCTGGCTGGTTAGTTAGTCTGAGTAATGGCTCGGTCCGAGTGTCCGAAGAGGTTGCATTATTTTACGCGGTTGAAACTTCCGATATTCTTAAGCAATGCATTAGATAAACCCCGTGATTTTTTTTTTAAAAAAATAATGTCAGGGTATTTGTATCCTTCAGGCTCTTGATTATATCGAGTGATATAGTGCTGATTATTCTGCTTTCCAGTTGCAGGGGTCCAGCTTGAATTGGTGGACCGCTCTCTTGTTAGCTAACTTGGTTCGAATTTTCTTCTATATTCGTGGAAAAGTTCCTTTCGAGTAGCGGGCGAGATGAAAACTGTTGCCAGTTTGAGTGGATTGGACAGGGTAGCCTGTCGGTTAGCCTGTTGGTGTTTCAGAATATGAGATGGAATTCTGTAGAATGGCTGGATATGCATTAGAACTAGTTCATGAGCCTTTCGAGAGATTAAGAGATTTATTAATGACCTATATTTTTCCTTGAAATCCCAGATGGCTCGAGAAATTGAGGTCTAGATTTTATTTGATGTTGTTGTTAATATTGCCCGAAGGTTCGAGGCATACCATAAGTTAGAGCAGGAAAGTAAGAGATCCCACGGCCCTGGTAGGTAACCATGGTACCTCATTTGGAGGTAAAAGTTCTGATTATTTTGGGAGGTCACCTTCCAGGTTATCTCAGCTTGTGTCACTTGATTCTTAGAGTGCGCCAGTAGCTCATCAAGATCAGATTCAGTCTTCTCTTTACAGCTATCAACAATCTTTCCAGCTTCCATTTTTTCAGCCAAAAGGTGGTATCATTGTCGTGAGTCTGGCTATCCTTTAAGGAGTTTTCTCTTACTCCGGCGTGTAGGCAGTCATCCTTTCTCTCGTCAGGCACCTGCATAGTCGCAGGGGATTTTATTTAGATCTCAATCAGCCAGAGATATGCCCTCATTCGATAGAGGTCGAGAGCGTGGTAGTAGTGGTTCTTCTAGAAGTAATTATCAGGGTAGCGGCTCGGCTCAACCGCAGAGGCAGTTCTATGAACTGCTATTCTGGCAGGATGCTGAGGTATCTGATGTAGTAGACCCATGTGTTTCTTCTTCCCTTATATGTGAGTAAGATTTGACTCTTCCGATCGATCTGGAGATGGTCTGTCATATCATGTTCCATGGTTTCCTTGGATATTGTTTCTATTAAGAATTGGTTGCGGTAGAGGGGTGAACTTCTAGTACGATTTATTCCTGGCATTTATGATGACCCTACTAGTTTATCTGGTTTAAATGTGAGGGATTTGTGAGTGAGTATCGGTATTTTTCTGCTTGGCATCTTGTTACGCCACCTTCTGTTATAATGTCAATTCAGTTTACCTCTCCTCGGAAATCAGTGTTGGTAAGATGATGGGATTCTTATTCGTCACCATCAGGAAGTGTCGTTGTTTCTTACGGTGTAAAGTGGTTGGTAAGTAATGCTCGATCTACGTATCTCCTCTTAGTTCAAAATGTTAGTAACGTCATGTTATTCTATGAGCTTCTCTCAGTTATAAAAGAGTTTACCGATAAATTGTTGGAGTTCTCTTCTTATGAGAAGGCTAAATTGGCATGGGTATTGCTCCATAAAGCTCATTTAATGTCTATTTCTTCAATTGCGGTTCTTTGGCTAGCTTAACTCGGAAGTAATCTAGCTCTGGTGGCTAAGTAAATAAGAAGATGAGCTTCTCGAAGTTCTAATTATTTCTATCCTCGATCTATTTCCATTCCTTCTTCGTCCGGCACTAGTGAGCTTGGGCGATTGATAGCCGCTTGTGACGTTCCCTGTGTTGAGCCAGAGTACGTGTTATTGTGGCCGGGTAAGCATATTATCGTTTTGGAAGCATATTATTGTTTTTGTTAAGTTGTCTCATCTTGTTATCCGTCTAACATGTTTATGTTATCAGTTTATCCGGGCATCCATTCCAATATATAGTATAGTGCTGGTTCTGTTTTTGCGGATCATCCAGTTTCAGGGGAAACTCTGCCAAAATTTTTATATAGAAGTACCATCCATCAGGCGGTGGTGTTTACGGCAAAGGTATGGAGTTGTGAACTCGAGAGTTGCAGCTAGTTGGCAACTCGAAAGGGTAGTTTGGTAGTTTAGGTCTGCCTATGTTCAGCTTTTAGCTAGGTCTTCTTTAATCCAGCAGGTTGTGCGAGGATGACTATTTCTATTCAAATTAGTTGTATGAGTTTATGCTCTAAGTGGAGGAGTCTTCCTCCAATTGATATCGAATCCTAATATTAAATCCCTAAGGCGTAGTTCAAGCGTGAGCTAATTCTTAGTTCCATCGACTTGTTGAATATCGTAAAGAATATCGGCGAGGTGAGTTGTCGGCGGAATCATGTTAATCCATCCAGAGTTTCGTGTATCTTTGCCTCGAAAATGTAGAACTCTCTTCTCGTGATCGAGGAAGGATCAGCTTAGTCAGAATAAGCTGGGCAATGGTGTTATCATATTATCAAGATATGTTTTATTCCAAGAGTTCGGTGTTCGTGTTATAAATCTGATTCTGCAATCATGAGATAATGTCCGTGGAGTAGCTTATGAAGGTTGTGCAAGTTCTTTTGTTATCTGTGCGAATTTTTCTTTTGACTTAGGCTCGTTCGAGGACGAACGAGAGTTTAAGTGGAGGAGAATGAAACGACCTCGGTCAGTCGTTTCGGAAGTTAGGACTTCGATTGGCGTGCTGATAATTTTAAAATATTCGTAATGTCCATTAGGACCTGTCTGTAAAATTTGAGCTAAATCAGACCTCGTTTGGTAGGCATCGGAAGAAGGTTTCAGTTTTTATTGGCGATAAATATTAAAAAGAGATTTTCGCGCTCGGTTTTGCCGAATGAGCTCCGATTCGAAATCCAAAAGCGCCGTTAGGTTCGTATGATTATTTGTAACTTTTATGAACTTTCGAAAATGAAGTTCGATGTTGTTCGGCTAGTTTCCGCTAAAATGCCGAAAGTTAAATAATTTGACTTCTTTTCATTTAAATTCGCATCTTGAGTTTCGGAAGTCCAATTTGAGATCCGCCTTCGCGAGTATGTTACATATATTTTGTATAACTTGTATGCAAAAGTTGGGATTATTTCGAATATCGTAGTGTACCGTTTTAATTTTTACCGTAACAGCAAATTTTAAAAGAAAAAGAAAAAAAAAAGACAAAAAGACAAAAAACATAAAATTTAATGGCGGTGGGGGATGTATATATCCCTTGCTTCATTTGGAAGCTGAAAAGGAGACAAAGTGAACAGAAACAGAGAGCAAAACGAGAAATAGAACAAAAGCAAGAAATGGAGAAAAATGCCAGAAAATAAGATAATGGGTCGGAAAAAAGTAGAATTTTCACCCTGAAACATTCAGGTAATGATCCTAATATATTATTTGAGTTTATTACGTGTGTTTGAATATGTTTTAACGGTAAAACTTGAAATATTATACATCGCTTTAATAAGTTCAATTAATAGTTTAAAGGGTCAAATGGACCCCGATAACGGAATTGAATATATAGTCGTACACAGTGAGTTATGGGCAACTTATAAATGTAATTTATTTAGGGTTTGGTTATGTGACCTTAAACCCTGTACATAGGCCTGGCCTGCGTATGGCGTATGCGAATAGGGTATCAGGTTCCTACCTGGATTACCCTAAAATGTGAGGAATGAAGCCTTTAGCCTAATTTGATATATTTTTCTGCTTATTGAACACAGTGGGATCTTTTGGAACTGGAACCAAAGGATAAAAGCGGTTATTGATTAGCAATGCTAACTTTTGGAAGAGGTAAGTGATTATATCCATTTCTTTGGAGGCACCTGGCCTCGTGGATTTTCTACCACGTGTTCCTTACGTGTGTAGCTGCCGATAGGCGTACTCATTATGCCTTAGCTTTGGATTTATATTCTATATTATATATTATGTCCTGTTATTGGTATTGCATTGAGAATCTGAGTATTGTACTTTGGCTGTGAGTTGGTATATACTTTCCAGCTGTAGATGAGAGTCCCGCGTTGGTGATGGGTTATTATTGCGTCATGTTGCATTCGTATGCACATTGCATCATATTGAGGGTAGGAGGATTCCGCCCTCGGAGCAGGAGGATTCCGCTCCATTGCATCATATTGAGGGTAGGAGGATTCCGCCCTCGGAGCAGGAGGATTCCGCTCCATTGCATCATATTGAGGGTAGGAGGATTCTGCCCTCGGAGCAGGAGGATTCCGCTCTATTGCATCATATTGAGGGTAGGAGGATTCCGCCCCCGGAGCAGGAGGATTGCGCTCCATCTATTTGGCACATGTGACACCATTGCATCATACTGCATTCATCCCATTTCATTGCACCGCGTGCTGACTATTGTGTGACTATCGTGTTGTATTTTATTTATGCGGTATGTATACCGTATCTCAGTTTGCCTATATATTTCTGGCTCGTATCCCGGGTTGCACGTCGCGACAATATAAATACATGGACCGGATCGGGTTGCACGCCGCAACAGTATACACGAATCGGGTTGGACGGCGCAACAGTATGAATATATGGATCGGGTTGCACGCCGCAACAGGATGTATTTCTGATTGTCGACATGTTCAGGATATCTATATGTTCTGTCTACCTTATGTCCCTGGCTGTTTATGATTCCATATGTGTTTTCAGTTATTATTTGGCTTTGCCTGTTTATAGTTCAAATAAGATGGATTTAGTTTATTTGTTTTTCTTCTCCCTGGCTAGCTATCCTATTCTTTGAGGTGGCTAGTCTGCCCCACTTATTGAGTCCTTTTGACTCACCCTTTTTTGTTGTTTGTTTCTTTTCTATCTGTTTCGTTTCGGCAGGTTCGCTCCAGGATTGAGTTCGCCACGTTGTGAAGGAGCGAAGACGACTTCAGCTGTCAGGGTGAGCCAGCTTTTATTCCGGATGGCCACCAGTTTATTGGTTGTTATTTCAGTTGCATTTTTCTCCCTTCAGGAGGTATTTCTCTTCTTTTGTACTCTTAGATGTCTAGTCTGGATAGCCCTAAACCTAGTATGTTGGGTAGTCAGCTGTAATTTCTTTTGTACAGCTTAGAGGTATCAGTATGTCTGTATTTTTTTTAGTCTTATCCTTATTTATGAATTATTATATTTATTTTCCTAATTTTGTTGGTAAGGGTTCGCCCGACGGGTCTAGGGGAGGATGTCGGGTGCCCGCACGGCCTAACCAGATTCTGGGTCGTGTCATTGCGTGGACAAGAATTGCCATTGACGGTTGCGAGCCATTAAATACAAAAGTGGGGATGTTTTTTATATCACTGTTTACAACAGCAAGCACACCTGTGGCTCCGAGCATGCTAAAAGCCATCATCCGCACGCTACATGTGACGTCATTGGTGAGTATATGAAAAGTAGGTTTATCGAGGGTAAAGCACCGAGCTCAAGAGATATTAAGAGAACAATTTTTGCAGATTTGGGTTGTAATATAAGCTATTGGAAGTGTCTAAATGGAGGTAGTGTTGCAAAGAGCTTGGCAAGGGGGACATACGAATACGGTTATACTTGTCTTGATGCATACTATTTCATGATAAGGAAATTAAATGAAGGAAGCAAGACTGGATTGGTAACTGATCAGAGAGGGAGGTTTTTGGATATGTTTGTATCTTATGGTGCCTGGATTAGGGGGTTTGCTAGTATTAGAAAAGTACTTGCCGTTGATGAGACTTTTTTGACTGGCCCATATGGGGGAGTGTTGTTGTCTGCTGTGGGATAGGATGCTGAGAATCACATTTATCCTGTTGCATTTTGTGTAGTTGACAAAGAGTGATGCCGCATATGAATACTTCTTTAAACAGTTGCTCGGTGTAATCCCCGATAGTGATGAGTTGTGCATTGTTTCCGACAGGCACAAAAGCATAGAAAAGGTTGTTTCTAAGTTTTTCCCTTCAGCTCATTATGGTTATTGTATTAGGCATCTTGCTAAGAACCTCTGCTCAACGTTTCATTGTGGGGTTCTCCTTTCCAAATACTATTTGGCTGCAGAGGCATATCGTTTAAGTGAGTTTAACACTCATTTTAAAGAGATTGAAACTTTGGATCCAAGGGTTGCCAAATATCTTGTGGAGAAAGTTGGGCTTCATAACTGGAGTAGATGTCATTTTACTAGAAATAGGACAGTCTTAATGTTCCAAAGATGTTCTGTTTTCGAAGACTTAGCTGAACTGCTTAAACACATGGAAAATGTTTAATCTTTGTTCCATATGTTTGAAACACCAGAGTGATGTTTGAACCATTTAGCCTAAGTTTGTGACACCTGATTGATGTTTGGAACATTCTTAATAATGCTCATGTGTTTTGGCTTTTTGATTTCAACATCTGTTAACATGTTTAGACATTATGTTAGATGTTTGCAACATTCTGATTGATGTTTAAGTGTGTAGGCTTGTCTTTTTTCAACATCTGAACAAATGTTTAACCATTTTGTTTGATGTTTAAAATATTTTATAGTGATGTTTGAAACATTCTGTTAGATTACCATTTTTTTTAATTCTGATGACTGCAATATCTGATGTTTCAGACATTTTTGTATATGTTTTAAACTTTATGATGGATGCTTCATTTGTGATAGATGCTTCAATCCTTTATGTCAGCTTGTTTAAGAGTTTCTTGCTTTGCAAACATTGTAGGTATGCAGTGGCGGCTACAAACATTGCGGAGTCCATTAATGCTATGTTTAGGGATGTGAAGGACTTCCCAATTGATGCCTTATTCACTGCTATCACTAAAAACTATGCTGAAAAGTTTCATGATAGGCGCATGGAATTTTTACAGAGTTCCAACACGTGTCAAAATGATTGAAACTAAAATATCACTCAATAATTTACTGGGCAGCAAGCTTGTGGTCCATCAAAAGAATAACTCTGAATTTGATGTTTCTGGGAGGGGGGGGGGGGAGGAAACAACTGATAAAGATGCTACTGTGGATCTACATAACAAAACTTGTACCTGTAAGGAGTTTGATTATGACAAAATACCTTGTCGACATGCTATGGCAGCAATCCGGATGAAGTTTGGTGCAGATTATGGGAGAAGAATCTATGATTACACTTCTCCGTATTATTATGTTGATTCTTACCTGCTTGTCTATGCAGAAACTGTCCATGCAGTCCTAGATGAAGAATTTTGGCAGGATTGTCCAACTGAGCTGGTTGAGAGTAAACCTTCCATCCCTTACGTGAAGCCCAAACGTGGACAAAGGAGGATAAAGAGGATTCCATCGATTGGGGAACGATTTGCCTCGAGGAAGAATTGTTGTGGCATTTGCAAAAGGCTTGGCCATAAAAGAACAATCTGCCCAACTGTTACAAGACCTCCAGTTGTGAATGAAGAAGGAACACGTGATGTTTTTTCAGTTTAAGACAATGCTTTATTTGGTGGCATGCTTTGAGACAATCTATTTAATTTGTAATGTTTTATGACAATGGTCTAAGTGGCCCGTGTTTTAATTTGTAATATTTGTTTAAGACAGTCCTTTTATCTATGTAAACGTGTGTAGAAATTACATTGTCTCTCTTTTCCTCTAAAATAAAAACTTGACCTTATCTGTATAAACATCGTTAATATATGCAAATATTTCAGAAAATATTTACACTTTTCAACTAATGTTGAAACATATAAGAAAATGTTTAGAACATCACTCAATATTTTAAAACATCTATCAATTGTGTAAACATTAGAACATATGTTAAAACATAAGTTAATATGTTTAAATATCACATGTAATGCCTGAACATATTAGAAAATATTGCAGCTTCCCCTGAATATAGTAAACATCACAAATGATGTTTAAACTTCACGACGGATGTTTTAATATAACTGTGTATTGAAGGGTGTCGTGTAACTTCCACATGACTCCTTTAAATGTGATGTTTGCAAAACTGCACGTCTACACTGAAAAGACACATTCAGTCCACAAGGTGCCTCTTTAAGTGTAAACGGTGACTTTTAGAAACCACCATGGCAGCCTATAAATACCCAACACTACATGCACGAACAGTACACGAAAATTTTCCATCACTAAAAACTTCAACAACAAAAATATGTGAAACGACCTCGGTTAGTCGTTTCGAAAGTTAGGACTCCGATTGGTGTACCGATAATTTTAAAATATTCGTAATATCTATTGGGACTTATCTGTAAAATTTGAGCTAAATCAGACCTCGTTTGGTAGGCATCGGAAGAAGGTTTCAGTTTTTATTGTCGATAAATATTAAAAAGAGATTTTTGAGCTCGGTTTTAGCGAATGAGCTCCGATTCGAAATCCCAAAGCGCCGTTAGGTTCGTATGATTATTTGTGACTTTTATGAATTTTCGAAAGTGAATTTCGATGTTGTTCGGCTAGTATCCGCTAAAATGCCGAAAGTTAAATAATTTGATCTTTTTCCATATAATTTACATATTGAGTTTCAGGAGTCCGATTTGAGATCCGCCTTCGCGAGTATGTTACATATATTTTGTATAACTTATATGCAAAAGTTGGAATTATTTCGAATATCGTAGGGTACCGTTTTAATTTTTGTCGCGAAAAGAAAAAAAAAGACAAAAGAAATTAAAAAGTTAGGCGGTGGGCATATGCACTTAGCATAAGTGCATATATGCTAAGTTCTTAGCTGAAAGAGAACCAAAAAACGATTCGGAAGCAGGAGCAGGAGAAAATGCGCAGAAATGGAAAAAAATGCCAGAAAATGAGAAAAGAGCTGGGAAAATAGTAGAATTTTTTACTCTGAAACATTCAGGTAATGATCTTAATGCATTATTTGAGTTTATTGGGTGTGTTTGAATATGTTTTAACGATAAAATTTGGAATATTAGACACCGTTTTAATAAGTTCAATTAATAGTTTAAAGGGTCAAATGGACCCCGATAGTGGAATTGATTATATATTCGTACTCAGTGAGTTATGGGCAACGTATAAATATAATTTATTTAGGGTTTGGTTATGTGACCTTAAACCCTATACATAGGTTTGGCCTGCGTATTGCATATGCGAATAGGGTATCAGGTTCCTAACCGGATTACCCTAAGATGTGGGGAATGAAGCCTTTAGCCTTATGTGATATATTTTTCTGGTTATTGAACACAGTGGGGTCGTTTGGCAATGAATCCAAAGGACAAAGCGGTTATTGAGTGGGTGTACTAACTTTGTAACAAGGTAAGTGTTTATATCCATTTTTTTGGAGGAACCTGGCCTCGTGAATTTTCTACCACGTGTTCCTTACGTGTGTAGCTGCCGATAGACGTACTCATTATGCCTTAGCTTTGGATTTATATTGTATATTATATGTCATGTCCTGTTGTTGGTATTGCATTGAGAATCTGAGCATTGTACTCTGGCTGTGAGCTGGCATCTACTTCCCGGCTGTCGATGAGAGTCCCGCGTCGGTGAAGGGTTATTATTGCATCACATTGTATTCATATGCATTATATGTAATTCATATGCATTACATTGCATATCATATTGGGTGCAGGAGTATTATTCCGCTCCATTGTATCATATTGAGGGTAGGAGGATTCCGCCCCAGGAGAGTGCAGGAGTATTCCGCCTCAGCTTTACATTATATCGGGTGCAGGAGTATTCTGTCCCAAGAGAGTGCAGGAGTATTCCACCTCCAGTTTATATTATATCGGGTGCAGGAGTATTCCGCCCCAGGAGCAGGAGTATTCCGCTCCAGTTGGTTATCAGATTGGATTCCCCTCGAATGTAGGAGTATTCCGCTTCGAGATGGGATGGCGGGCACATGTGACCCTTTGCATCATATTTCATTTCATTTCATTTCATCTCACTTCATTTTATTGCATCTCAATTCATACCATCGTGTAGACTTGCGGTACATGACTACTGTTCTGCTTGTATGTGCATTGCTTATTTGTTAACATATTTCTGGCTCATATTCCTGGTTGAGTTTATGGTTTCATACGTGTTTCTGGTTATTATCTGGCTCTGCCTTTTTATAATTTAAATAAGAGAAATTTGGTTTATCTGTTTCTTCTCCCTAGCTAGCTATCCTATTCTTGGAGGTGACTAGTCTGCCCCACTTATTGAGTCCTTTTGACTCACTCTTGTTTGTTGTTTGTTTCTTGTCTATCTATTTTGTTTCGGCAGGTTCGCTTCAGGATTGAGTTCGCCATGTTGTGAAGGAGCGAAGACAACTTCAGCTGTCAGGGTGAGCCAGCTTTTATTCAGGATGGCCACCAGTTTATTGGTTATTATTTCAGTTGTATTTTGCTCCCTTCAGGAGGTATCTGTCTTCTTTGTACTCTTAGATGTCTAGTCTGGATAACCCTAGACCTAGTATGTTGGGTAGGCAGCTGTAATTTCTTTTGTACAGCTTAGGAGTATCAGTATGTCAGTATTTTTTTTTAAGTCTTGTTCTTATTTATGAATTGAATTATATTTATTTTCCTAATTTAATTAGTAAGGGTTCGCCCGACGGGTCTAAGGGAGGATGTCGGGTGCCCGCACGGCCTAGTCGGATTACGGGTTGTGTCAATATGTTTGAAGCAGGATCAAACGAACCCTTACAGGTTGGCAATAGTGATCAGGCATCGCATCAGAACCAACTAATACAGAATGCCCCACAAAGAGAACGACGAGGTGATGTTTGGCAATATTTGCCTATTTTACCTTAATATATTCTCACATTTTAGTACTTTATGTGCTCGTTATATGTGATAATTGTATTTTTTTGTGCTCACTTATCGTATTTGTAATTTTAGGAATGGTGCGGATGAATTCGAGGCAAGAACAAGCAAATTAGAGTTAATGGAAAAGTTGGAAGCTTTCTTGGAGCAAGGCCTCAAGAAAGCCCTGAAAAGTTGGAGGCTATGGTGGAGGCGTGGCTCCACGAAAGCCTTAAGGATGACGAGACAAAAGTTCTCCCAACTAGATTAGGCTATGGTTTAACTTGTCCTAGCACTTTGTAAACAATATTAAAACCTCTTTTATTTCGTTCGAGGGGGAGGTCGAATTCTAAGAGCAAGTTTGGAGTTCTTACGCATTGAACCAAGGGTTTAATTCCTTTTCATCATCTATTACAATATTTCATATTTCCTCCATGAATCCTTGGTTTGTTATTATGAATATGTGTAACTAAACCTATCGTTCTAGGGTTAGAGTAAATACATGAAGGTTGATGTTTGAAAGTTGAATTCTTCCTATTGATTTACCATTACAGATTGTTTATTCTTTCTTGAGCCTAATTGTTTGGTTATTGAGGCCTGATAATTGAACACTATCTACGGTTTACAAGTTGAACTCGACAGAGGGACTTGTGAATGCAAATAAGAAAGAATAGGGCTTGATTGTGAACCTGGGCATCAGGGAATCGATTTGCGGGTAGGATAGACATATACCTATTCGCGTTGCTTAGCTAAATACAGAGTTCTTTAATGCATGCATGTGATTTAACTCCATAGATATATAGGCGTTAGAGTAGCTTGCATAGACTCGTGAAGAATCGAAAGGTTTTCACGAATATAATTAACCTGTTAGTTAGCAATCTAGGAAATCAAGAAGTAGAATCAACTGGAAAACTCAACTGGATTTTTCGTAACTCTGACCCTGGACCGTTCTCTTTTATTGATAACAACCTAGAATTTGCTCTATTACTTGACTTCAGTTATTTGTCTTAATTATTGTTTTAGTTAGTAAAAATCTCAATCACTGGAAAAAGATCCCTGAATAGTTTTTAGGAAATTGTTTGCAAGGATTAAGTCTAAACAATAGTCCTCGTGGGAACGATACTCGATTTATCACTTTATTACTTGTCGACCACGTATACTTGCGTGTGCGTTTGGGAGCAACAAGTTTTTGGCGCCGTTGCCGGAGACTAATAATTGACTGTTTTCTTTTCAGACGATTTATTATTTTCTATTCTGGTTTAATTTTTGTTTTGAGTTTCTTGTGTTGTTCCAGGTATTAGATTTTTCTTAACCCTTACCTGTAGGAATGGCAGCAGATAGAGCTTTAGCTGTGCGAGATGTTGCTCTTCCCAGTCTGGAGGGAGTAGCCTCGAGCATAGTTAAACCTGAAATTACTGGACACTTCGAGATTAAGTCCGGCATGATACAAATTTTACATGCGACTGGACAATATGCTGGATTATTGCACGAGGATCCACAACAACATATCCAGAATTTCTTGGAGATTAGTGACACATACACACCAGCAGGGGTCTCAACTGATTATATTCGATTGTTACTCTTCCCCTTTTCATTGATTGGGGCAGCAAAGAGGTGGTTAAAGGCTGAAAAGCCTGGGTCTATCACTACTTGGGATGCTTTAGCTAAGAAATTTTTGGCTAAATTCTACCCCTCTGCCAACATAGCTAAAATAAGGAGTGAGATTATGTCTTTTAGACAAAGAGATGGAGAATCCTTGTATTCAGCCTGGGAAAGATTCAAGTCATTGTTGAGAGATTGCCCGCACCACAACCAGTCTAATGAGGTGTTGGCCCACACTTTTGTTGAATGTTTGAATGCTCATACCAAGATCGTGGTAGATACTGCTGCTGGAGGCCAAGTACTGGCCTTAAACTTTGACCAGATCTATGAGTTACTAGACAAGTTTTCGCAGAGCAATCCTGATTGGCAGGGAGATGGTAGAGCTACTACGCAGAAATCTGCTGGGGGTACTTCAGTTAGATGCAGTTTCAGAGCTGACGGCGAAGATGGATGCTATTTCTAATCAAATTAGCAAGCTAGCTCCGCCGCAGACTCAGCAACAAGTAGCTCCAGTGCAACAACTCCAGAGTTTTTGTGAGGTTTGTGGTCAAGATCATGCTACAGAGGTTTGCTCCTCTAATCCAGAGTCAGTTTATTATGTGGGTAATCAAAACAGGCCGCAGGGTCAAAATCAGTTTGGTAATGCTTATTATCAAGGCAATATGAGAGCCCCAAATAATTACCAACCGCTTCCAGCTCCACCACTGTAGGTTAGCAATTCAGTTGAAGATATGCTAAAGCAGATAATGGCGGGCCAGCAGAGAATGATAGCTGACACTGCAGCCCATGCACATGCTATACAAGATCTTGCCAATGCTCAAAAGAACCTGGAGCACCAGTTGGGGCAGTTGGTGGGAGAAATAAGTACTGTTAAAAAAGGGCCTGAGCAATGTCTTGCAGTGACTTTAATTGAAGGCGGAGAGCTGATGGCCAAGTCTGAGAAGAGAGCTGACATAGAAAAAGTTGAAAAAGTGGAGAAGGTAAAGAAGAAAGAAGAGAAAAAGGAGGCACCTCTGCCGCCTCCACCATTTCCGCAGAGACTTATACCATCGAAGGATGTGACCCAGTATCAAAAATTTGTGATTATGTTGAAAGAGCTTCAAGTTAACATTCCTTTGACTGATGTGTTTGAATTGATGCCATCCTTTGTGAAGTTCTTAAAAGAGATTTTAGTCAAGAAGAAAAAGCCTCAAGAGATAGATACAGTTGAGTTAGTCGAGGAGTGTAGCACCATCTTGAGCAAGCTACCTCCAAAACTTCAAGATCCGGAGAGGTTTACTATTCTTACGCCATTGGAGGGCATAATATCATTGGTGCATTGTGTGATCTGGGTGCGAGCATAAATCTCATGTCTCTGTCTGTTCATAAAAGGTTAGGCCTTGGAGAAATCGAGCCTACTTCAGTCACTCTTAAATGGCGGATGGATCACTCACTTGCCCCGATGGTAAGGTGAAGGATGTGTTGATTAAAGTTGGGAAGTTTACGTTCTCTGCTGATTTTATTATTCTAGACTATGAAGAGGATCAAGAAGCTCCAATAATTTTGGGAAGACCGTTCTTAGTCACCTCGAAGGCAATTATTGACATAGAACTTGGGGAGATGACTGTGAGAGCGCATGGAGAAAAGGTTACTTTCAAGGTTTATGATGAAAAGGATCATATGGCTAAGTTCGAAGAGTGTTCTTTGGTAGATTGTGTTAGACGAGAACATGAAAGTAAACCAAACGAGGTGTTTGAGCGGAATGTGGAACAAGTTGACAATGGCATATTACTTGTGAAGTTGGAGAAGAGTTCACCTAAAGGAAGGAAGAAGACAAAAGTTCGTCGTAAGAAGAGGAGACGTAAATGCTGGAAGTGAACTCAAAAGTGTTGTTGTGCTACGACGTTAACTAAGGTGCTTCTCGGGAGGCAACCCGGGCATTGTATGTAAGCGCAAAAATAAAAGGAAAAAAAATACAAAAAGAATAAAAATACAAAAAGAGTCGTGCCGCGACATTAAATCAAGCGCTAGTTGGGAGGCAACCCAATTTTTATTGTTTTCGTCATTTTATTTCTTTAGTATTACGTAGTTCGTATTGTTTTTGCAGGGCTCGGGACATTCGGAAGGTGGAGCATTTTCGAGGAGTGTGGAAGGATTGTAAGGCAATGAGCTCAAATTATCTCAAGCGTTCACAAGGTGTCGTTTCACTTAACACCTTCAGATCAAGCACGAATTTGGATTGGTTTTACGAATTTGGATTGGTTTTACGAAATTGGACTGAGCCACGCCTAGGGCGTCGCCTCCACCATCACCTTGAGACCATCAGTGAGCTCCAAAAGCTCGAAGCTTTCACCAAGCATCGCCCCTACGATCGCATGGCGTACATCAGTGAGCCACACAACTTCAAAGCGATCCCAAAGCGACGCTCCTTCAAAGCCTCCAACTGATCGAAGCTTTCACCAAGCGTCGCCTCACCAAAGCTTCCAACTGCATGAGCCAAGTGACCAAGCGATGCCTTTTCTATCGCCTCTGGTCAAGCAGTGAATCCCAGCAAGCTCAAAGCTTTCACCAAGCGTCGCCTCACCAAAGCTCAAACTGCACGAAAGCTTTCTCAAAGCGTCGCTCCTGCCATCGCCTCTGGTTAGGCAGTGGGTCGTTCTAGCTCGAGGCTTTCTCAAGGCGTCGCCCCCTCCATCGCAGGTAAGTTATAATGTTTAAAATATAAAATTTGTCCCTCTCTCCGTTGGTTCAAACAACGAACAGAAAAGAAAAACAAGACAACGCAAGAACTCCGATTTCCTTTGACGCGGTTTTCTGGTATGATTTTCAATCGCCCTCTCTTGTTCTCTCTTTTCATTATGCTGCTATTTTCAGTGCCTTACCATGGCAGTCCCATATCCCATCTCCCTTAGGTGAAAAGTAGTGTTCAAGTATATGGGCAATTCCATGAACCCTTGTTGGGTTTGTGTGTAAACAGTAAGAAACAATGTGTTATCTGTTAAAGTGATCTCCTATGAAAAATTGGGAGGGTTCTTCCCCTCCAAATGGCTATGAAACTGAAGCTTAAAACTAATGCACATAACATGTTCGATAAAATGCCGCAGTGAGTAAAAGTTTAAATTTTGTGAAGTCTTAAGTAGCAAAACGATTAGTTGGCATTATACGAGCTATGTGATGATCCATGATGATTAAAGCTTGATTAGTTAGTTAGCTTTACTCTATTTGTAGAATAATTAGGAGTAAGTGTGGGGTCGTTACGACGACCCGTTGTTCTCGTATGTGTAGTTACATATTTTGTAGGTTGTGGCTATGTCAAACTCAAGTGTGGTGTGCGCACACACCTAATGCATTAAAATGACGACATGATGGGGGAAGTCTGAGTACCCCTTGCTCTACGGATAATTGGTTGGTTCGTAATGGAGATGGCGCCACTGCTAGCGCCAAAGGCTAGGTCGTTTGGCATTCAGGGAAGTTCTTTTCACTCTTGCACTTTATTTTTGTTCGCACTGAGGACACTGCTTGCTTTTAAGTGTGGGGTGGGGGAAACTTACCAAAATTTTGAGGTTATGGATGATTGTACCTTTAGAAATTTAATTTTAATAATTTTTATTTTTGTCACTTGACTTTATTTTTATTTGTTTCTTGCTTTAGTATATAAAAAATGAAAAAAATTAGAAAACTAATGAAAAATTCCAAAAAGATTTTATTTTTAGTTTTAGTTAGTGGTACAGTCATCCGCCCCGTGGTTTTTCTTATGGCCTCGGTTCTTTTCCACGGGTAGACCTTTGAACCGGGTAAATTTTTATTTTTAGGAGTAGTTTAGTAGTAGTAGTTAGTAGAATAGTTTAGGAAAATTGATAGAATGATAGGTGCCTTTGGTTTGTTTGATACCGGTGGATTTAGACTTGAGCGTGTGCTATTTGTGAATCCCTTTTGGTTTTAAAATTGTGATGCATGCCTAGAAAAATTTGAATGACCTTCTTAAGACGCTTAGGCTCAACTGCTTGACTCTTTGTGAACTATTGTGCCTTAGTGCTTAAATTTCCAAAGTTGCATCTTGTTTGCTTTAACCGAGAGTTGGAATGAAACCGTCTTTCGTGAACCATGTGCAATGTGTGATGTGAGTATCTTTTCTTATGTTCCGTGCCGCATATTAATGTCTAGAACTTGTCCCGTGTGTGTTCAAAGCGAAATCCTAGATTTTCTCTAGTCGGGAGATGATACAGGCGTTTCTTTGATAAGCCTTTCTAGCCTTGATTAGCCTACCCTTGTATATTATCCTTCTTAAGCCCTTTTGTGCCTATTGACTTTTTTTTGTTGGCACCCACATTTCAAGCCTTATCCCTTTTGTTCTTAATTGTCTCTTTGTGAACCCTTAACTCCTTATAGCACTTTAATTAAAATATTTGATTGTTTGTGGAGTTGTGGTTGGATGATTGGGTGGCTTTTGAGTGGAACCGATGAAAGAAAACAATATGGTGCATCTTGAAAAAAAAAAAGAAAAAGAGAGAGAATCATTGGCAAGGTTAAAAAATAGTGAAAAGGAAAAAAATGAAATGAAAAAAAAAAGAAGAAAGCAAAAGAAAGAAAATCTCAATCCTTGCTAGTGAGTGTGCAAAAGTAAAGTTGCTAATTGCTTAAATTTGAGAGGGACTTTCTTGTGTATTTTTGGGTGGTTGCTTGGTTGGTTTTGAAAGAATGGTGGAAAGATAAACATTAAAGTGATGTATTAAAGTGCTTAGGGAGGTAGTCACTATTTATCCATAATTATCCTACCAGTCCTTTAGCCTACATTACAACCCATAAAGTCCTAGTTAATCCCGATTGGAGTGAGCTTACATTAGTGGAGTCCTACACTACGGGCAAGTCTATGGTACGTTGTGTGTGGCACGTGAACTTCTTTTGAGAGCGAGTGAATTCTTCCTATATTATGTCCCTCATTTATTCTTGAAATATATTCTTTGTGTGATATTTGGGACGCTCTCTTGATTTGGTGAGGGCACATGGTTTGCACGAGATTGGTGAAATTTTGACTTCTTGGTTGAGTGGATGGGTGTGATTTTGTGAAAGCTTGGTTTCATTGAGTCGGTTTTTGAGGTTGAGATGTCTTGAGTTGGTCGTTCTAGTGTTTTAAAACTTGGTGACTTTTTGGCATGTGTTGAGGGTCACAAGGTATGTATATGCACTTGTCTAATGGTCGGTATCAACCATAATCATAGGTAGCCCTGTTCTATTGAGTGTTAGGATCTAGTTGGAAAATTAGTTTTTGATGATTGCTCGAGGACGAGCAAAGGTCTAAGTGTGGGGTGGTGATGTTTGGCAATATTTGCCTATTTTACCTTAATATATTCTCACATTTTAGTACTTTATGCGCTCGTTGTATGTGATAATTGTGTTTCTTGTGCTCACTTATCGTATTTTTGATTTTAGGAATGGTGCGGATGAATTCGAGGCAAGAATAGCAAATTAGAGTTAATGGAAAAGTTGGAAGCTATACTGGAGCAAGGCCTCAAGAAAGCCCTGAAAAGTTGGAGGCTATGGTGGAGGCGTGGCTCCACGAAAGCCTTGAGGATGACGAGACAAAAGTTCTCCCAACTAGATTAGGCTTTGGTTTAACTTATCCTAGCACTTTGTAAACAATATAAAAACCTCTTTTATTTCGTTCGAGGGGGAGGTCGAATTCTAAGAGCAAGTTTGGAGTTCTTACGCATTGAACCAAGGGTTTAATTCCTTATCATCATCTATTACAATATTTCATATTTCCTCCATGAATTCTTGGTTTGTTATTATGAATATGTGTAACTAAACCTATCGTTCTAGGGTTAGAGTAAATACATGAAGGTTGATGTTTGAAAGTTGAATTCTTCCTATTGATTTACCATTACAGATTGTTTATTCTTTCTTGAGCCTAATTGTTTGGTTATTGAGGCCTGATAATTGAACACTATCTACGGTTTACAAGTTGAACTCGACAGGGGGAACTTGTGAATGCAAATAAGAAAGAATAGGGCTTGATTGTGAATCTGGGCATCAGGGAATCGATTTACGGGTAGGATAGACATATACCTATTCGTCTTGCTTAGCTAAATACAGAGTTCTTTAATGCATGCATGTGATTTAACTCCATAGACATATAGGCGTTAGAGTAGCTTGCATAGACTCGTGAAGACTCGTGAAGAATCGAAAGGTTTTCACGAATATAATTAACCTGTTAGTTAGCAATCTAGGAAATCAAGAAGTAGAATCAACTGGAAAACTCAACTGGATTGTTTAACTCTGACCCTGGACCGTTCTCTTTTATTGATAACAACCTAGAATTTGCTCTATTACTTGACTTCAGTTATTTATCTTAATTATTTTTTTAGTTAGTAAAAATCTCAATCATTGGAAAAAGATCCCTGAATAGTTTTTAGGAAATTGTTTGCAAGGATTTAGTCTGAACAATAGTCTTCGTGGGAATGATACTCGATTTATCACTTTATTACTTGTCGACCACGTATACTTGCGTGTGCGTTTGGGAGCAACACGAGGCGATATAAATTGGGAAATTGCAATTCTAAAGGACGACATGGCGGAGATGAATCGATCCATGAAAACACGACGAGCAGATTTCTGGCGTTTAAGGTACAGGCATGCCAGGGATCACCGAAGGGTCATGCAAATAATTACAGAAATTTTGGATGAATTGGAAATAGAGATTGTAGAAGGATGAAGTTTATGATATATTTTAAGTTTTTATATATGATCTAGTTTCCTTATTTAACGCATTATTATATTGTGAACCCCATCTAAGTTTTATATATCATGTAATTTTTGTTATCGAACGTATTAGTGTATTGCATTCAGTTTCTATAAATAACTAGTCGATTTGTGTCTTCTTCTTATATGTTTCCTCATTTTAGTATAAACATCTTAACAGATGTTACAACATAAGTTACAATGTTCCAACATCATAACAGACGTTACAACATAAGTTACAATGTTCTAACATCGTCGATCATGTTTAAACATAACGTAAAATGTGTATAATCCCGCCAGATATATCACACATCATATCATATGTTTAAACATCGACATCGACGTTTAAACATCCAAGCAGATGATGACATATATAGTGTTATGTTTACACATCGGTTTATATGTTTGAAACATATGAAGATATGTTGTCAACATATCATTTAATGTTTAAACATCTATGTATATGTTTAAATATACCAATCTATTTTTTGCAAGTGTTCGACCATATTTTGAGTGATAAGAAGAATAATTACACATTTTGAATGACAACCTTTATGATTAACCATATAAAGTATTATTCTATCGATATTTAAGGTGTTTGAAATGATAACAATGATGATTGATGTTTCTACCAATCAAGTTTGAGGTGTTTGAGTGAAAGGTTTAACTGTTAAGAGTGATAATACAAACAACTTAGTGGTTTCATATATTTTGATTGATAGGTGCACATATTGGTAATGATAACTCCAATAAGAAATCGTTCTTATGTGTATGTGAGTGGTTTTGATCAAAATTGGAGTGAGAACTCTATTTTAACTTGCTCACTCATCTATATGAACATCAATAAATGAGTTTGTAGTGATAAATCAAATGAGTAGAGTTAACCTATGTTTTCATTGACATTTGAAGGGTTTATGAGTGAAAACGGTAATAAAAACACTCTAAAGTAAGCATTGATAATTGAACTCATTCTTATTGAAAACTCAAACAAAAGCATAAACATATAATACGATGATTAAGCATTTCATATAATGTTTAAACATTAGAAGTTATGTGTAAATATTTGTCAGCATATTCAAAACATCAACTTATATGTTTCAATATTTCCATAATATGTTTAAACGTCGATTGTCATGTTTGCACATAGATCCTGATGTTGTGAACTTACCCATACGATGTTCAAACATTATTCCGAGATGTTTGAACATTCATTGAGATGTTTAAACATTTTTTGATGATGTTTTTTAAAAACCGCTTTGATGCCAAAACTATTATGTGGTGCGAATGTGCGGTACTTTTTTGTGCCAATGAGAAGTCGTATTTTTGTATATGTGCAATTATTTAAACGTATGAAAGGGAAAACATGAAGGGGTGTATGTGAACTTATTAAGAGGTGGATGTGAATAGACACATATGCAACCAAAAAGGCATCAAGTTTAGCCTATATATATGTGCCATAATTACTTCCATCCAGCCCAAACAAAATCTGAAGCAAACGACACAAACAACCTATAAACCAACCAAAGCACATCTGCAACAAGCAACAACAACAACAACAACAACAAAGATGCCTCGTAGAGGAAGGCACCCAAGGGCACCAGAATTTGATCGTAGACTGCCAAGGACCACCGAAATCGAGCATGTCCGTGAGGATATTGCATCCTTGGGCATAGATGTTGATTAATTACCAGTTTATATTGGAAACATGGAGGAGCAAGTGACACAATTAACTAATAGATTCGACCAATTCCAAGAGGAATATAAGAGAGATATAGATGTTATCAAGCGTATGCTTCGTGGTATTCTTGTTGAACTCAAGATTGACCCCGAGAACTATTCAGCACCATGATGTTCTCCAACAGTAGACAAGTGAAGTGAAGCAGTAATGTAGTTTGATTAATCTCCTTTTAAGTCTAGTATGAATTTTTTTATATGATTTGAGTTTAAGTTATTGTTACAAATTCAAACACCAGATGCAATTACATTTGGATGTTGTTGTTTAGATTTGGTTGTTGTTGTTTACTTCACGAGTGGTTAATCATGTGCCTATTCACATTGACATGCCCTTTTACACGTTAAAATAACTGCACATTCACACACATTGGCACCAAATATAACTGCACATTGAAACATAATATAGATGTTCCAACATCTGTTATCATGTTTAAACATACTAGAGATGCTCCAACATCAAGATTTATGTTTAAACATAATACAGATGTTCAACATCTTGCAATATGTTCTAACATCATGCAGATGTTCCAACATCTTGCAATATGATTAAACATAATATAGATGTTCCAACATCTTGCAATATGATCAAACATAATGAATCACACTACAACTTGTTTAAATAGAAAGTTGATAGTTTTAACAGAGAAACATACACACTAACATTAATAAAATTAGTAACACCATAGATTATCCATCCATAACACAAAAATAATAAGTACTAAATAAAGCTAAGGCATAGATTATCCTTAAGTATGACAAGTACTAAACAAAAGCATAGATTATCCTTAATTACATGCCCAAAATACTTAAAATTGTTCAACCATCAGAAATAATCATGGTAACATCCTACCATGAAACATGTCAACAACCCATTTCACCTTGAGAGCAACCATGATTTCTTCATTAAGACTGTCCCAGGGAGTCTTCGTGAGAAGGTGCTTTATGAAAGCTAAGGCATACCCACCAGATGCAGCGCGGGCGTGGGCTGTCGGAAGATCTATCATACGCTTGTATGACCATGGGTTCTTGTTCAGGATCTCTTCCGACACGTATTAGAACATCCCACACTGCGTGATTTAAATGGGGATCATGCAAGTGATTGGCTGAATGAGAGTGTCAAAAGCATCATCACTGTTGTCACCATAGTTGGAGTCATACACCAAAATCTTTGCTTCCTCCACTAGGAACTCCAAGGTGACATAATGCTCTTCTACCAACTTGAACACACTCATGATCCTCTTGGATCCAACCCAATTTCTACCCCCAGTGATTGGCCTCTTACCTTCTGCATACTCCATCATGTCACCCTCAAACTAGAAAGTATTCAACACTACCTCCATTGGTGCTGCCAAGGCATCTGCAGTTGCTTTTTGAAACTTGTACAACTCGCACAGATTCTTCACAATCTCCAAGGCAAGAATGACATCATTTTTGAGATAATGCTGAGAGTATTTGTTAATTCTCACCTTCATCATACTCAAGATGTCATCAACATGCTGGATAAAAATAAAAATAGAAAATAAAAACCAAGGAAGAAAAACTGAAACATTGCATGAGATATTTCACAATACGTGCGATGTTTAAAAATTATTATTATGTTTCTACATATTTTTGATGTTTATATAAAATGAAACATATAAACCAAATGTTTAAACATTTCAATGTATGTTTACATATCAGGATAGATGTTTAAACATACACGCAAGTACTGGTTCATATTCAAACATTGTAATGAGATGTTTACACATCCACAAATATGCGTGCACATACAGATATATGTTTAAACATGTCGATGAATGTTCGCTCACAAGAAAAAAAATATTGAAGTAAATTTCTTATACCTGGTCCTCCAACTTGGTTTCCATACTCATCACCCATTCAAGGTCTTTGTAATTGTATTCATGACCAAGACAGAAAGGTGTCTTTTCCTCTTTCTTCTTTTGCAAAAAGGCATCCAGCGCCTCTCTTTGCTTCTTCCCAACAACCTTGTAAATATCAACTTTTTTCAAGGGCAGCTTCTTCATCACCTTCTTTCTTCCACTAGTAAATGGAGATTTCAGAGCTCTCCTAGGGAATACAGCTCTCTTTTGTACCTGTTGCTTTGTCCAGTCCCTCACCTCCACAAGAATCTTCTCAATTGCATCTACCTTGTCTCTTAACAACTTATTGTCTTCTTTACACTTGGGGCATTTGCAGCTACACTCTCCTGTAGCTTTCCCATGTCCTTCTTCTCTCCTACCTGCAGCTGTCATGCCACCTTCTTCTCGTCTTACTCCTCCACTCCTACCAACTTCTTCTCTTCTAACAACTACAGCTCTGGTATCTTCCCTTCTCCTAGCATATCCAAACAAATCACCTGCACTCCCACTATACTGTCTTCCAACATCTCTAAATAGATCAACTCCACGTCCATCACTGTATGCATTCAACATTGACCCACGGCTGTGCGCAACACGTTCCATTGGGGTATTGGGTTCAGCATTTGCTTTTCTAAGCATTGTAACCCCCTCCATTTATTGCATCAAAACATCAATCAACATGTCCTTTACATCCTGGTATGGCGCAAAGCCATCAAGAACATCCCTCATCTCCAAGGGTGTAGGAACAAGGTACGGGTGCACTTTCTGCAAAGAACATAAGCCAACAAGTGTTCACACATAAAGTAAACATGTTTCAGCATCACTTCAAATGTTTGCAACATATCTATTATGTTTAAACATATAGAATGATGTTTACACATACGAGCTATGTTCCAAACATACGGTAATATGTTAAACAACTAATTTAATGTTGAAACATTACCAAAAATGTTGCAACATTCACTTTCATGTGTAGAGCATCTGATTAATGTTTCAACATAATGTCAGATGTGTGAATAATAAATGGCAAAATGGAAAAGAGTGTCTTACCGGGGTCTCCACATGCTGAAACACTTGTTTATGGTCTCTTTCAAGATTGTCACATAACCAACGACACATCCTTGGTACAGTCTTTTGCTCTAGATATTGCCTTAGCCTAGCAGTAGGTATAGCCTCCAACACCCAGGCCATGAAAGCCCAGGGAAATTCGTAGAGGTTATAGTTTTTTTCTGGATTTCCAAGTGTTGCAAAATCCTTGGTAAGATACGTCATCGTCAATTCAAAGCTTTTTCTACCCCAAGGATACTTGTTAAATTCCTCTGGTCTACTGGCCAAGCAAACAACATCTTTCTCAACGCCACAACGCGTATCCTTTGCAAACAACATACCATGCACAAACAAAACCAAACACAAACTGAACTTCACATCTTTGTCTGTTATTTTTTTTAACTTTATCATTGTCATGATATCGTCAGGATTGGCAGCCTTCTTCTTGTTTTTCCCTGTTACCAAATCCCACAGCTCCTTACCCTTCTCACAGACATCCTCTAGGTATTCAGCAGATAGAAACTCTGAACACCTCAGCTTTGTCATAAGTGCAAATTCAAGAAAACTAAAGCATAAAGGCAGCCCGTGGAAATTGAACTAGACCTCATGCATCTTCCCACAAATAACCCTACAGAGTAGGACGTTATGAACGAGCTTCGAAGGAAACAATCCCTTCGGCATACTAAGAAAGTGACCAAAATAGCTCTCCCTAAATCTTTCTGTCATATTCAAATCCTTTAAACATTGACGCAATTCAGCGAACTTTCCTGAAATTGAAGATCTTATCATAATTTTCTTCGTCGAGAAAGCCGCATGCGTGTCCAACCAGGTAGGCAATACTATATCAGGCAAGTTAGTTTTTATAACTGGGGCAACCTCATCAGCCAAAGCCACCTGCATCTAATATTTTTAAAGTTAGGTAGATTCACGAGGGTAATGAAGAATTACAATTGCTTGTTTCAAACATCACTACTATGATTAAACATTATCTAGTTATGTTTGGAACATTGAGATGCATGTTTAAAACATTTCGCACTTATGTTTAAAACATTACGGTCTATGTGTAAACATTTCAAAGTTATGTTTAAAGAATACCAAGAGCCTGTTTCAAACATCAATGGTATGTTTAAACATTTCTAAGTTATGTTTAGCATATTTAGGTGCATGTTTAAAACATTTCGTATATATGTTTACAACATTAAGGTGTATCTGTAAAACATTTCAGAGTTATGTTTAAACATCCATTTTGATGTTTAAACATATAAATGATGTGCCAACAACTATATGGATTTCTTGACCACTACTCACCTCCATTTCTTGGTTCATTACAGGTTTCGCTTCACTTTTCGCTTCTGCGATTACTGCACCAGGCCGCTGATCCAATGGTGTCGTACCAGCTCGACTTTTCCTCCTTTTCTATAGATTAGGAACTTCCTCCTGTTCTTAGTCCGCCACATTCTGTGTAAGAGTAGACCTAGATGCTTCTCCTCCTTCGGCAGCTCTTTGTTCATCTCTACCACTTCTGTTTTCCTCTACATATTCAGATTGCTCCCTACTAAGATCACGACTATTGTTTGGGCTCTCAAAAGGGACCTGTACAAGCGAGGGTGCTTCTCTAGTCCTGCCTCTCAGTCTTTTGCTACGAGGAGATTCTTCATGTTCATCTATGTCAAGCCTTCTTTGCGTGTTCACCACTTTCTTAGACAAAACCTTTACCAGCCTCCTTCTTTTGGGTCCCATAATTTATTACCTGCAAAAGGCGAACAATTAAAATAGTTCAACAAACACTCAACAAACACATAACTATTTAAAAAAAAATACAAACCAAATCAATACGAATAAATTCACCATTTAAATATTATAATGGATGTTTAAACATCCTGCGTGGTGTTTCAAAATATCTTAAGTTATGTTTAAACATCACCGTTGAATGTTCAACCATGAAGTTAAAACATCTTACCTGATGTTTAAACATTCATGTTAGTGTTTAATAATAAATGCAGTGATGTTGCAAGCATCTACATAATGTTTAAGCCTCAATTTAATGCTCAAGTTTCAAATTATAAACATTTACGATTATGTTTAAACATTGGATCTAGTGTTTAAAAAATCAAATCTCAAATGAATAACGTCTTCTTCGGTTAAACAATCGGTGACATGAACAAACACCTCATATGATGTTTAAACACAACAAACAACACACAAGATGTTTGAAAAATGAGTCGACGTATTTAAATATATCATCGCTATAATCAGTCCTTCCCGCTTAAAATAAACACTTCCCACACTAAAAACAACTCATAAACAAGCAAAATCCTAAAGGAAACCACAAGAATCAACCCAGATTTTACAGTTTTCAAGAAAGGGTTTTCATTCAAACACAACGAGGGAAAATAAGAAAAAGTGATGATTTTATGGAGTATCATGAAATGTAAGTGTCGGGATATACTTACAATGGGTATCGGAGAAAGATAATGGCCGGAGAATTGAAATCACCATTGGTCGCGTTAAAATTGGGGAAGGGGAACTGGCGGTTTGATTTTGGGGAAGGGGAAATGTTTTGGTGTTTTGGGATTAGTGTGGGGAGGTGTTTGGATTTTGAAAGGGAGGGTAGTGGGGGTCGTGGAGTGAGTGGGTGAGTTGGGGTGAGTGGGTAGTATTTTTAAGTTTTGGGTTGAAATCCGCCCCCCACAAGTTTTTAAAATATTAATTTGCCCCCCACTTAACCCTTAATTACACTTACAAAATACAAGAAAGTCAAAAACTAAAGAGAGAAAAGGAGAGGTCCCTTTTCTCAATTGGACACTTGAGAGGACCCTTTTGTACCGTTTTCTCAAGTATATGCAATAATGACCCTTCACCATCTCGGGACTCTCATCGATCAGGGGGGAAGTATATGCAATAATGAACCTTCACCGTCTCGGGACTCTCATTGATTACCGAAAAGTATATGCAATAATGACACTTAACCGGCTCGGGACTCTCATCGATTACCGGGAAGTATATGCAATAATGACCCTTCACCGGGTTCAAAATCACATAACCAAACCCTAAATAAATTACATTTACGGGTTGCCCATAACTCCCCGAGTATGAATATATAATCAATTCCATTATCGGGATCCACTTAACCCTTTAACCTATCAATTTAACTCGTCAGAACGATGTCTAATATCTCGATTTCTACTGTTAAAATATATTTAAATACACTTAATTAACTGAAATAATGAATTAACATCATTACTTGGAGGTTTTGGCGTGCAAATTCTATTTTTTTCTACTCCTTTTCCTTTCCTTTCTCTTTTTTTCTGCCTTTTTTTTCCTCTGCGCGCTCTCTCGATTCTTTCGCGATGTTTCTGTTTCTATACGATTAAGCTAAGGTTTTTATCCCTTAGCACCGACCATACATACTTTCCTTTTCTTTCTTTCTTTTTGTGTTTTCCTTTTTATTTCTTTCTTTTATTTATTTATTTTAAAAAAAAATTGCTACCGTAAAGAAAATTAAAACGGAACCCTACAAAATTTAGAATGATTCCAAATTTCTCAAGAAAGTTATACAAAATATATGTAACATACTCGCTAAGGCGGATCTTAAATCGAATTCCCGAAACTCAAGATGCGAATTAAACGGAAAAAGATCAGATTATTATTTTTTGAAATGTTAGCGCAAACTATCTGAACGACCTCGAAATTCACTTCTCAAAGTTCGTACAAGTTACAAATAATTATACAAACCTAACGACGCTTTCGGATTTTGAATTGGAGCTCATTCGCCAAAATTGAGCTCGAAAACTTCTTTTAAGATTTACCGACAACGGAAATTGAAACCTTCTTCCGATACCTATCAAACGAAGTCCGATTTAGTTCAAATTTTACAGAAAGATCCTAATGGACCTTACGAAGATTTTAAATTTATCGGCACGCCAATCGAAGTCCCAACTTCCGAAACGACTACCTAAGGTCGTTTCAATATGGCTACCTACAGCATGTTATGCACTGTCCCTCGAAGAAAAGTTGAAGTTATGCAATTTCCTAGCTAATATGAAGGTTCCAGATTCTTTTTCATCAAATATTTCAAGGTGTTTCAACATAAGTAATAAAAAGATGCATGAAATGAAATGTCATGATCACCACGTATTGTTGCAAGATATTTTACCAATTGCAATACGTGGTTTCTTGCCAAAGGAAGTGACTGAACCAATTATAGAGCTAGGAAAATTTTATAAGAATCTTTGCTCCAAGTGCTTGACAATTGAAGAGGTTGACATACTGGAGGCTGAAATTGCTACTACATTATGCAAACTTGAAATTGTTTTACCTCCGGCATTCTTTGATGTCATGATTCATTTGCTAATTCACTTGGCAAGAGAGGCAAAGCTTCGCGGACCAGTTCAATATCGGTGGATGTACCCTATTGAGAGGTAAATATATTCTATAATTTTTAATAGACTTAACCATATTTGAATTTATTAATTTTCTTTACTGTTTGTAATCTTCTTCCTTTTTTCTGATGGTAACTTCTTTTCCAGTAAAACTACTATTACCATATAAAAAAAATATGTTCAATAATTTAAATTTTATAGCTTTAAAATGTCACACATTATATTAATAGTCATTTGCTACAGATATTTGTGAACACTTAAGTCATATGTTTGCAACAAAGCTCGCCCTGAAGGTTCAATTGCAGAAGGTTATTTCACAGGTGAATGCCTCACATTTTGCTCACAATACTTGAAGAATATCTCCACCAAGTTCAATAAACCTACAAGGAATGATGATACAACTGCTTCTAATGATGAGATGTCTATCTTTAAATAAAGCAGGCAAATAAATTATGCTTCAGAGGACATCGTGCTACCTCATGATGAGTTCAAAAAAGCATGTTTGTATGTGCTTCAAAATTGTGAAGAGGTTTCTGCATTCATGGAGTAAGTCTTTTATCAATTCAAATGTAGTTTAACACTGAAATAGTTCAATTACATTGTCTTAACTAACTCCATTATTAAATGTAGGGAATACACAAGAAAGATTGAAAGACAAGGCTCAGTGGGAGATGAAATGCATAACAATGACTTTCTTGATTGGTTTCGTGCACTTGTAGGTTTGTCTATTAAATAAAATTTAAAGATTATTGTAATTATCTCATGATGTTATTAAGGGATTTGTTTGTCTTTGTAGATCTTCGTACTATCTGCACAAGGGCACGCAAATGATGAGCTCAAAAGCTTAGCCATCCGTCCTTATCCATTGGTACATCGATATTCAACATATATGGTGAATGGATTTAGATTCCATAGTAAAGAACTTAAGTTGAGAAGTAAAACTTATAACAGTGGAGTTCTTGTGAGAAGAGATGACTCGGACTCTAATAAAGAGTATTATGGCGTCTTAGAGGACATTTATGAGTTCTCTTATGTAGGAAATAGGAAAGTTTATCTATTTAAGTGTCATTGGTGGGATGTGGCTCGTTTAGGAAGAGGATATAAGATTGATAAATATGGCTTCACAAGTGTGAATACTCATTGTGCCCTGAATAAAAATGAGCCATTTGTTTTGGCATCTCAATCTGAACAAGTGTTCTACTTGAACGGCATGGTCAATAAAAATTGGCTTCTTGTTGTAAATATAAATACACGTGACCTTTTCAATATGCCTGAACATGATATTGATAGCCCAGAAGTTGAAGATGAAGCAGAACTGAATGAAGAAGCTTATCAGCAAGAGGAAGTTGAATTTCATTTTTTGCATTCCAATGACCAAGAAAATGTCACTGAGGTGTCTTTACAGAGGGATGATGTTGAACCACAAAGGTTCAATTATGATCATGCAAGCAAACAAACTAAAAGAAATGTGCGTACTAGAGAAGATGATTTCATTGATGACAATCATATTGATGAATCTGATGGTGAAGAAAGTGAAGAAGCCTTACTTGATGATACTGATAGAGAGGACACTGATACATTCTCTTGAAGGCTGAAGAGAAAAGGACATGAATTCCTCTAGTTATTTTCTGAACTTTTTTGGTTAAAATAAATTTCAACCTTTTTGAAAGCCACAAAAGAAATATACATAGCCTTAAACATTGTTACATTAGTTTGCTAGCTTTTTATGCAAAATAGCTGATTTGCTGAACTTGTAACATTGCCTGAAGCACTGATTTAGTGCAATTAATTAGAAATATCTTTTTACCTAGTTGAGTTACTTGTGAATGAACTGGTAAAGTCTTTGCATGTTTGTTTCATTACTAGATTGCTGGTAGAACTTATTCAAAGATTATCTTTTAAATCTTTGTGAACTAATTAAATTGCCTTTGTTTATATTCATCTTTCATGTATAGTAATAATATTTATCATTGTTAATATCCAATGCTTGTGATTCTTCCCTTTTTATGTGATGTTGCAGGAAATGACAGGACGAAATAAAAGTGGGCGAGGTAGAGCAGGCCGTGGCCGTATGGCAATTTTCAAGGACGATGCAATTCCAGTGAAATATCATTCTTTTATCAAGGATGTGGGGTTACTGAAGCATCTATAGAATCTGGGCAATCTAGTCCTTATCAAGGACCTTTATTACAGACAGGACAACCAAGTCATCGTCAAGGACCTATTGAGTCACAGTCATCAAGGATTCAGAGTGTGAATCATTCTTTAGAGGCTGACAATGGTGGTGCAGGTTAATATTTTATTTCATTTGTGCTGTCAACTATTTTCGAGTCATGGTTTAAAAATTTGCTTCCTTCTCGGCCTAGATGCATTTCCTGCTATTACTAGATCTTCAGTACTTTAGCTCATAAAATGCTTCAACCATTTAGACTATTGATTCTGTTTGTTATAAGTGAGGTGAAGCAGTTTTGAATGGATAGTATAGTTAATAAGCTGAAAGGTAGCATGTATAAAAGTCTTATTACTTGCAGTTTTCTCTGATGTACAAACAGAGCAAAAACTGGAATTCGTGAAAACTTGATTAGTGAAAGAAATATTATGAACTGAATCTAGTTACACTTGTATTTTCAAGGGTTCTTCCTATATACTAGAAAATAGGCAGTGCTATGATCATTCTGTTTCTGTCGTACATTGATTCAAAGTTACTTGTATAGGCAAGGGAGATTGGCATCCATTTGGACCACTCATAGAAACATATGAATAGTCCTTCGTCTGAGGTGGATATATAATGTAGAAGCCTTTTGTATAATCCTGGTTCAGTGATGGCCTTCATTATTTCTGATTAAAAGTGAATCGAGTACCCCAATATGTGGAACTAGTAATTTATATGGGGTTTTACCTCATTCTTTCTCTTTTCAGACAATTCTGCAGGTTCATCTTCCTCTTCTTAGCAAGTAATAGCGAACTCCTAGTTTACTGTTGAAGCCCGGAAGTTAAAGTTTTCAAGTATCTATTCTTTTTTTAAAAATTATCTGTGAATGCAATGTGATATATCTATATATTTTTGCTTTGCAGTTTCTTGCAGCAATAGAAAAAGTGGAAGAGGAAAATATAAATCTAAAACAGTTGATACTAAAACCAAGTATGGCAACAAAATTACAGTTAATATTTCAGATGATATTGACAGCGCAGTAGGTTCTGGGGCTAGAGATATTGTTAATTACTATGGTTTGATCATGAGGAGCACTGTCTCGTTTAGAGAAGGGGATTGGAAAGAGAATATTTTGAAATACGGTGAAACGATGTAGTTGAAGGTCAAGGTAATAAGCTACTTTCTATATTGTAATGTCTTCAGATTACATGGTTTATTTAGGTCGTTAGGATATCAAATATAATGTTGCATATGTTCAGGATAAATTTGAAGCTACCAGCAGCGTGCGACAACATGTGTTGCAAGGCTTTGTGATTAGTACTATGCAAAGACTTTTTAGAGCATAGAAAGCTTGATTAAGCACTCATTACTCTCACTACAACACTGATACGGAAAGATTATCTTATCGACCTGAAGATGTTGAGCTCGAGAACTGGAAGTACCTGATAGAGTATTTTGGAAGCGAGGGTTTCAAGGTAGCTTGAACAACAGTTATTAAATTACTCTCAGAGTAAATAGTTTATTAATCTATTGACTTAATGCAGGCTGTAAGTGAGAGGAATAAAAAAATAGGGAAAAGCAAGTAACTAAGCATTCTTGTGGTACAAAGTCTTTTGCAGAAGTAGAGGAATCTACGGTGAAGATACATATCTCCCTATTGTCATGTATACTTCGCTGTTAATTATACTTAACTTTATATTGCTTATGCATGTTTCCCCTATTGAACAATATTGTAGAGAAATGATGTGACTGGAGAAAAGGACCCACCAGATAAAGTTTGGGAGGTCCAACACACACGTAAAAATGATAATGGAGAACTGATATGGTCGGATCCATTCTCCAAACAAGTTCATGTAATCCTTTAAACTCAGTTCCTTATTATCTTTCTATATGTTTAATTCTGTTTTGGTGTAAACGGATAAGCATAATTGCAGGAGCAGCTAGAAGAACTTGTAGTTCAGCAACAATCTGCAGAGATCGAGCATCCCATGACTCGGGATGAGATTTTAACGTCTGCTCTTGATGAGAGACTAGGCTATGTTCGTGAAAAGGATACGGAAAGAAGCCTCCCAAAAAGAGTCACCTTGAGCAGGAAAACTTAGAGGCCAATGTATCTTCTGCAATGGAACTTGTGCGTTAAGAGATGCAAGCTGAGATGGACCGAAAGTTGCATGAAGAACGTGAACAAATGACTGCCGAGTTGAAAAGAAATATGGAAGAGGAGTTACAAAATAAGTTGGAGGATGAGCGTGAACACGTGACTCTAGAAGTAACCAAAATGATCCAGCTAGAAGTAGACAAAAAAAAAATACAAGAACAGTTTGCTTCTTTCTTGAGAATGCAACAGGTGAGTTGTTTCAGTACCTTTATTTCTTTATGATTCTTCTTTTCTTCTCTACTATTCTTCTATCACTTGCTTATTTATTCATCTTTTTTCTTTTTATCTTTTAATCTTCTCATTTTGGTTGTTCGTTACGCGAAATATCAGTTTTTTAATGAGGCCTATAAAATATTTGATATAATTTCTGAGAAAAATACTGACTCTATACCCTGAGCTCGCTTATTGTAACTACAAAAGTTAATTTTTAAAGAATCTTTTTTACTTTTCTCTTGTAGTTGTGTGTCTAATGGAAGATAGTATTCCTATATAGGTATAAAAGAGATCCTCAAAATTCAAACAACATTTAAGTGTTATCTACTGCTTTGAGTAGATTTTCTCATAGATGATTTCTTGACAAGTTCAAAATTAATATTTTCATAGATTTTGTTGCCTTATTTTAGCATTATGGCAGGTACTCTGTATCTCGACTATTTGTAAAATCGTTCATCTATCTTTGTAGTCAACATATATTAGGAGAACCACTTTGAGGTTACTGAGAAATTTTTTTGATAAAGATGTAATTGAGAAATTGAACATTGAATCTTCTAGTCGTTTGCCTTATTTGACTAAATTGTTTAAGTGGAGAGTTTCTGAATTTAGGTCGTAGTATTTTATGCCATTACTATTTGTGCCCCATATATAAATGTTAATGTAATAAGACTGCAGTTGCTCACTGTAGTATGTATGCCTGAACAATCCAACATGCCATTTCTAAAACTTCTACCATTGTTCAAAATATTGGCAGTTTCCAGCTTTTTTGTGTTTGAAGTTCGGTTGATGTCTGTTATAGTTTCATATTGTATCCTGCTTTTTTACAAGGATTGTTCATGTGAACTTAGTGTAGTGAAGGCTGTAGTAAGTCTGATGTTTCTGAACTTACACCTCTGTGCAAGCTCCTATTTGATCCGTTGGTTAGTGATCTTTAGTTTTTGCTCTTATAAATGTTCTTCCTTCCACTAGAAGCAGCGCTATGAGACTTCAAGGGTTAAAAGGTTTTATCTAGAAATTAAGATTCTTAAATAAAAACTCATCCCTAATACAAAGAAAGGACATAATTTTCTTCCAAGAGTTTGCATTTCTTGCTATTAGTTTCTTTAATTTTTGGTCTCTTTCACAAGTCATTATATTCACCATAATATGTTTGGTAATTGATTTAGATATTATCTTTTGATGTCTCTCTAGTTGTTGCAAATGAGCTCGCAGTAATCTTAAAATGTTGACGTAATTTGGTAGTTTAATATCTGAAATAATGTTAGCACAATAAGGTGACTACTTAGACTTTCTTTTGCAATATTGCTCTCTATTTTATTGTATGTTTTGTATTAGAAGCTTAGATGGTTGGAAGAGTTGCAAAAGAAAATTATTGAAAAACAGTAACAATTTCATGGACGCAAAAGTTTAAGCCTAAGTTAAAACATTTTGCACCTGTATTGCAAACTTCTCTGTAGTATTTGTTTAAGCTTCCTTTAAATGCTTTTTGACACTTTCAACTTTCTTCCAGTATATTAACCTTTTTTTAAGAAGACAGACGAATATCTTAGTTCTACTGTTACCATTTCAATATAGACATCAAGGGAGAGCTTTGGAGAGTTCTGCAAGCTTTTACTGTAATGTTATTGTGGTTACCCTTTTTAATACTTGCATTAAATTATGATAACTCTCATAGTAATCCTATGTGATTTTTCCTTAATAACAGGAACAATGCTCTTAAGGCGATTGTGGATGGAATTGAACAAGGAGCTTGAAGGTACATAGTGTTTTTCTTGTTTGGACATATTTATGTAATATGTGTACAATGACTACGAAACTTAAGGCATAGTGTTTATATCTTCTGGTCATATATATGCATACAATGGCAATGAACAATGACATATGGTATAGTATATGTCTAAGTAGACCTTTTTCGTAATGGAAGTAGTTATAATTTTGGCTTTAAAAATATTTTTGGTGTTTCATGAATTATAATAAATCCTTTTATGTAGCTGAAATAATAGGTTTTAGTGCCAAAATCAAAAGCTTTTCACACAATTGATTAGTATTTGTAGCAGCAACATTGCTGCTAAAAGAATATATTAATGTGGCAAAATAAATATTGCCACTAAAAGTACAATAGTTTCTGTGGCAAAAAAATTGTTACCGCTGAAAGTACAATAGTTTTTGTAGCGATTTAGGTCGCAACTATAGTAGATTTTTTGTGGCGATGGAAAAATTGCCACAGTATGTTTAAGATTTTTTGTGGAAATTTATGTCGCCACTATAAGGCATTATACAGTGGCGACTCACTAAAGAGTTGATGGCGATTAAAGTTGCCACTAATTTTATAGATTTAGTGGCGACAATGGAAAATCGCCACTAAAAATATTTAGCTTCGGCTTGTAGAGCAGCAACCCTATGGTCGCCACTAAAAACTTACAGTGGCGACTTTACTAGTTTTACTGGCGATTTTTGTCGCCGCAAAATGACAGTTTTCTTATAGTGATAAAAAATTCAGACTTCTCTTTCTTAAAACCTAAGGACAATTTTGGAAAAATAATGTATTTATTCTAAGCCTATAAATAGATAGATTCAAGATATTTTTTTTATATTTTTGGCCACTTTGTCAAGCGTAGGAGCAATGATTCATCAAAAACTTTGGAAATTGAAGATTGGGTGCAATTTAATGAGCAATTATTTATTCTTTTCTTTATTTCCTTGATTTGTATTGCTAGATTTGGTTAACTGGTGTAATTTTGGATACGACTATATAGATGTTTCATGACTAGATTTCTATATTAATGGGTTCTGATTTGGGGGAGTGTATTGTAATTAAAAATGAAGGTTTTAATCCTGGTCGTTGAATCAATATGTTGAGGGCCAAGATTAAACCCCGTAAGCTGCTTACGTAAATAAAATAGGAGGTTCATGATTGGCTATCTTCTACCTATATGGAATAAATGGACTAACTGGCTATTATTTGTATAATAATGCCACTAAATATGGAATAAAAATAGGAAAATTGTAAACAAAAATAAAAATAATATAACCTAATATTAATAATTCTATAAATAAATTAATATATTGTTTCTCCCAATCGTACACGCAAATATACGTGGTCGATAAGTAATAAAGTAGTGAGTCGAGTATAGTTTTCACGACGACTATGGTTAATAACTGTATTCTAGTAAATAATTCCCTAAAACCTATTCAGGGATCTTTTCAATGATGGTTGTAATTTTTCTACTAACAAAGCAAACAATAATTAAAAGCGAGTAATGAAGTCAACTAATCGAGAGAAATGTATGAGTTGTTATCAATAAGAGAGAAACAGTCCAGAATCAGAGCGACATACAATCCCGTTGAGTTTTCCGGTTGATTCTACTTCTTGATTTCCTAGATTGCTAACTGACATGTTAATTATATTTGTGAAAACTTGTCGATTCTTCACGACTCTATGTAAGCTACTCTGACGCCTATATTTCTATGGAATTAAATCACATGCATGAATTAAAAAACTCTATATTTAGCTAAGTAAGGCGAATAGGTATATGTCTATCCTACCCGCAAATCGATTTTCTGTTGCCCAGGTTCACAATCAAGCCCTATTCTTTCTTATGTGTGTTTATAAATTCCCTCTGTCGAGTTCAACTTATAAATCATAGATAGTATTCAATTATCAGGCCTCAAGAACCAAACAATTAGGCTCAAGAATAAATAAACAATCTATAATAGTAAACCAATAGGAAGGAATCAACCTTCAAACATCAACCTTCATGTAATTGCCCTGACCCTAGAACGATATGTTTAGTTACGCATAATCATAATAACAATACAATAATTCATGGCAGAAAGATTGAAATATTGTAATAGATGAAAGGAATCAAAACCCTTGTTTTACGTGTTCTCCGCCAAACATATTCTCTAAAATTGACTTCCCCTCTAAATAACAAAGTTATAAGGTTTTTATATTATTTACAATGTGCTAGGATAAGTTAAACCAAAGCCTAAACTAGTTGGGAAAACTTCTTCTCGCCGGACTCGAAACTTTCTTAGAAGCCCCGCTTCCAGTATAGCTTCCAAATTCAAGGCTATCTTTGAAGCTTTCCTCTCAAAACAGCTTCCAATCTTCAGGGCTTTCTTGGAAGCTTTGCCTTCAAAACAGCTCTCAAAGTATCAATTTTGTCCAAGCCTTGCTTTTCAAAGTATTTTGCTCCACTTTGTTTGTTCTTGCCTCGAATTCATCCAAACCAATCCTAAAATCATAAACACGATAAGTGAGCACAATAATCACAATTATTCCATATAAGAGACAAATAAAGTACCCAAAATACGAGGAAATCTTAAGGTAAACAAGGCAAATATAGCAAAACATCACCACCCCACACTTAGACCTTTGCGCGTCCTCGAGCAATCACCAGATACAATCTCCCAACTAGATCCCAACACTCAAGAGACCAGGTCTACCTATGGTTATGGTTGATATCGACCATTAGACAAGAGCATAAATGCATACCATATGACCCACAACATGCCAAAAAATCATCATATTTTAAAACACTAGAACGACCAACTCAAAACATCTCAATTAAAAAACCGACTCAATAATACCAAGTTTTCACAAAATCACGCCCATTCACTCAACCAAGAATCCAATAAATTCACCTATCTCTCGCAAACCATGTTCTCTCACCCAAAAACAACGAATCAAGAGAGCATCCCAAAAATCACACACAGAATAAATTTCAAGAATTGATTAGGGACATAATATAGAAAGAATTCACTCGCTCTCACAAAGAAGTTCATGTGTCACATACGACGTACCATAGGCTTGCCCGTAGTGTAGGACTCAACTAATGTAGGCTCGCTCCAATTCGGGATTAACTAGGACTTTAAGGGTTGTAATGTTGGCTAAAGGATAGGTAAGTTAAACAGGGATAAAATAGTGACTACCTCCATAAGCACTTTAATACATCACTTTCAATTTTTTTCATAATTCTTCTCAAAACCAATCAAGCAACCGCCCAATATACACTAAAGAACTCCTTTCAACTTTAAGCAATTTGCAATTTTACTTTTTGCACAACACTAGCATGGATAGAGATTTTTTTTCTTTCTGTTGTTTCTCTCTATTTTTTTCTTTTCTTCTTTTCACACTTTTTTTTCTTTTGCTTTCATTTCAATTTTTTTTCAACCCTTGCCAATGAACTTTTCTCAAAATGCACCATATTTTCCGTTATTGGTTCCCATTATTTCCCAATTTCTCCAACCACAACTCCATAAACTCTTTTTTTAATTAAAGAGCTCTAAGAAGTAAGGAGTCAAAAAGAAGACAATTAAGAACAAAAGGGGTAAGGCTTGTAATGTGGTGCAAAAAAAAAGATCAATAGGATCAAAAGGGCTCACTAGTGGTAAATAAATAAGTGTAGGCTAATCAAGGCTAAAAAGGATTATCAAAGAAATGCCTGTATCATCTCCCGACTAGAGCAAGCCTAGGATTTTGCTTTGAACACACACGGAGCAAGTTCTAGATATCAATATGCAAGCACGAAACACAACTAAATACCTCACATCACACATGGCACATAGTTTACGAAAGATGATTCCATTCCAGCTCTCAAGTTAAGCAAACAAGGTGTAACTTTTGAAAATTAAGCAATAACACACAATGATTCACAGAGTCAAGTGGTTGAACTTAAGCGTCTCAAGGTCATTCCTTATTTTTTTCTAGGCATACATCACAATTTTAAGACCAAAAGAAATTCACAAATAGCACATGTTCAAGTCTAAATTCACCGGTATCAAACAAACAAAAGGCACCTAGTATCATCATTTTTCCTAAAATATTCTACTAACTATATACGCTACTCTAAAGTAAAAAATCACCCGGTTCAAAGGTCTATCCATGGAAAAAAACTGAGGCCATAAAAAAAATCACAGGGCAGATGACATATACCAATGACTAAAACTAAAAAGAAAATCTTTTTGAAATTTTCACTGGTTTTCTAATTTTTCAATTTTTATGTATTAAAGCAAGAAACATATAAAAATAAACTCAAGTGACAAAAATAAAAATTGCTATAAAGAAATTGCTAACGATACAGTCATCCACGACTTCAAAATTTTGATAATCCTCTCACTCCACACTTAAACTTAAATGACCTCGGTTCAGTCGTTTCAGCAGTTAGGATTCTGATTGCTAAGCCGACAATCTTAAAAGCTCCGTAAGGTACATTAGGACCTATCGGTAAAATTTGAGCTAAATTAGACCTCGTTTGGTAGGTATGGAAGAAGGTTTTAATTTTCGTTGTCGGTAAATTATTTTTAAAAAAAAGGTTTTCGAGTTCGATTTTGGTGAATAATCTCCGATTCGAAATCTGAAAGTGTCGTTAGGTTTGTATGGATATTTATGACCAGTGTGAATTTTTGGAAGTGAATTCCGAGGTAGTTTGAATCGTTTCCGCTAAATTTCCGAAAATTAATGATTTGATTTCTTCCCGTTTAATTCATATCTCGAGTTTTGAAAATCGGATTCAATATCCGTCTTAGCAAGTATGTCACATAAATTTTGTATAACTTATTTGAAAAATTTGAGATCATTCCGAGTTTCGTAGGATTCTGTTTTAATTTTCTTCAAGATAGCAAATTTTCAAAAAAAAAAAAAGAAATTAAAAGTTTCAAGGATTAAAAAAATGAATAGAAACGAGAAAGGAAACAAAGAACACAGAGAGCAATAAATCAGAAAAGAGAGAAAGGAAAGAAAAAGGAGAAGGAAAACAGAATTTTCACCCCGAAACATCCAGAGCGGGATCGTTTGGCAATGAATCCAAAGGACAAAGCGGTTGTTGAGTATCAGTCAAATTTTGAACGAGGGTAAGTGATACTATCCATTTCTTTGGTGGCCTTGTGAATACTCTATCACGTGTTCCTTACGTGTGTAGCTGCCGATAGGCATACTTATTACGCTTTAGTTTTTTATGTACACTGTATGTTATATGTTATGCCCTCTTGTTGGTATTGCATTGAGCATATAAGTATTTTACTCTGGTTGTGAGTTTGACATATACTTCCCGGTAGTCGATGAGAGTCCCGCGCCGGTTAAAGGTTATTATTGTATCAAATTAAGGGTAGGAGTATTCCGCTCCTTGCATCATATTGAGGGTAGGAGGATTCCGCCCCAGGAGCAGGAGGATTCCGCTCCTTGCATCATATTGAGGGTAGGAGGATTCCGCCCTAGGAGCAAAAGGATTCCGCTCCTTGCATCATATTGAGGGTAGGAGTATTCCGCCCCAGTAGCAGAAGGATTCCGCTCCTTGCATTATATTGAGGGTAGGAGGATTCCGCCCCAGAAGCAGGAGGATTCTGCTCCTTGCATCATATTGAGGGTAGGAGTATTCCATCCCAGGAGCAGGAGGAATCCTCTCCTTGCATCATATTGAGGGTAGGAGGATTCTGCCCTAGAGTAGGAGGATTCCGCTCCATTCATTTGGAACATGTGACTCCATTGCATCATATTGCATTCATTTCATTTCATTGTACCAGCTGTTGTGTATTGTAGGGGTGGGCACTAAACCGAAAAAACCGAAATACCGAACCGAACCGAACTAATTCGGTTTTTCGGGTTCGGTATTTCTGTTCGATTCGGTTCTGAAATTTTGAAATTTCAGTTTTTTGGTTCGGTTTTCGGTTTCGGGCAATCCGAAATTTCGGGTCCCGAAAAAATCGATTTTTTTTTTTTTTACACACATATGCCATATATTTTCTAAATCTCTAAGTTAGCCATTGTCAGTAAGTAACATGATTCTACATATTGACTGATTTAACTAAAGGTTCTGCTATTTTTTATTTTGCAGAATAGAGAGAAAGTATCTAAATGTTTGTAACTCTTTGTAAAAATCATTCATAGCACAATTATCTAAATTGAGACGTTACAAAATTACATCAGTGCTAAGTGACGAAACCAATAATTTTGCTAAGAGTGTTTAAGAATTTTCAAAATTTAATAAATATCAAGTAATACTCCTATTTGACTTATATATACAATTATAGTTTTTCAGTATCAACTTTCACTGATTGTAGCAACGCCATGATAATACCATACTGTACGAAGGGGGTGAATTGTTTCATTTTCTGTAATTAGTCATACTTTTAGTACTAATTTCTTTTAAGCTAAAAGAAATTGAAAGAAATGAGAAAGTGAGAAGACCAAATTATGGTGTGGTCGAGGGGACCAAATTATCCTAGTTAGTCATAGGCTATAAATTTTCTTGTTCGGGCTTTTTTTTGTTGCCATAAACTTTGGTTTAAACCGAAACACCGAAGTACCGAACTAAAAAACCGAACCGAATTATAAAAATTACGGGTTTTTCTACACTTCAAACCGAACCGAAAACCGAAATACCGAACCGAAGTTTCAAAAAACCGAACCGAAATACCGAACGCCCACCCCTAGTGTATTGTGTGACTTAGTGCGATGTTTTGTGTATTTGTCATGCACTTCTGGTTGTTGATATGTTTCCGACTTGTATCCCGAGTTGTTTATGAGTTTATGGTTTCTTATGTGTTTCCAGCTATTATCTGGCTCTGCCTTTTTATAGTTGAAACAAGGTGAACTTAGTTTATCTGCCTTTTTATAGGTGATGTTTGGCATTTTATGCCTATATTTCCTTAATATTTCCTCACGTTTTAGTACCTTATTCGCTTGTTTTATAGCTTGTGACTATGGTTTTACACTGATTTTATGTCGTGCGTGTGTAGGTTGTTACGCAATGTAATTGGAGCTTTTAAGAGCATGATTGAGCAAGAAAAGATTGGATTTTGATTGAGGATTGGATCGAGCACACGAAGGCACGACACGAGCGAGCAAAGGAGCGAGAAAACACGAAAATTGGCCGGGCGCTGTAGGGCATGCCCCGCGGGCCCCACCGCGCCCAGTGTCCCTGCGCGTTTTCTTGTGCGACGCAGCCCAAAAGCGTGAGACTTTCGACGTCTTCTGCCTAGTGTTGCGCGATCGGGGGCGCGGGGCGCCCGTTATGGCGCCCCTGGAGCGAATTTTGACTTCCTATTTCGTCTAGGCTTGGGTCTAACTTATTACTAGGTGTTTGTAAACTCTATAAATACTCTTTTACTTAGTTTTTCATGGGGGGTTCAGACTTTGGAGCAATTGGAGAGCTCATAACATCAAGAACAAGGGTTTGTCTTCCTTCCATTAATCTATTTCATCATTATTTCATTATTTCATCAAATCTTTGTGTTGTTATTATGAGTATGCGTAGCTAAATCTCTAGTTCTAGGGTTAGAGTATTTCATGAAAGTTGAGTTTTCCAATTGATTCCACTTCTTAAATCCCGGGTTACTAACTGACAGATTAAATGTACCTGTGAAAACCTTTCGATTCTTCACAGTCTATGCAGGCTACTCCAATCCCTATATGTCTATGGGTTGAATCACGTGCACGCACTAACGAATTCTGTAATTAGTTAAACTAGGCGAGCAAGTATATGTCTATCCTACTCACAAATTGGTTCCCCGATGCCCGGGTTCACAAACTAGTCCTATTCTTTCTTATTACGTAATTAAATTCTCTCTTTCGAGTTCAATCTAAAAACCATAGATAATGCGTAATAATCGGGCCCTGACAATTACACAAGTGAAATCAAGAAAGAATAAGTAACCCGTAATGGGATTCAATTAATGGGAATCAACTTTCAAACATCAACCTTCATGAAATACTCTAACCCCAGAACTAGAGATTTAGCTACGCATACTCATAATAACAACACAAAGATTTGATGAAATAATGAAATAATGATGAAATAGATTAATGGAAGGAAGAAAAACCCTTGTTCTTGATGTTATGAGCTCTCCAATTGCTCCAAAGTCTGAACCCCCCATGAAAAACTAAGTAAAAGAGTATTTATAGAGTTTACAAACACCTAGTAATAAGTTAGACCCAAGCCTAGACGAAATAGGAAGTCAAAATTCGCTCCAGGGGCGCCATAACGGGCGCCCCGCGCCCCCGATCGCGCAACACTAGGCAGAAGACGTCGAAAGTCTCACGCTTTTGGGCTGCGTCGCACAAGAAAACGCGCAGGGACACTGGGCGCGGTGGGGCCCGCGGGGCATGCCCTACAGCGCCCGGCCAATTTTCGTGTTTTCTCGCTCCTTTGCTCGCTCGTGTCGTGCCTTCGTGTGCTCGATCCAATCCTCAATCAAAATCCAATCTTTTCTTGCTCAATCATGCTCTTAAAAGCTCCAATTACATTGCGTAACAACCTACACACGCACGACATAAAATCAGTGTAAAACCATAGTCACAAGCTATAAAACAAGCGAATAAGGTACTAAAACGTGAGGAAATATTAAGGAAATATAGGCATAAAATGCCAAACATCACCACCCCACACTTGAACCTTTGCTCGTCCTCGAGCAATCACCAATCACTTCCCAACCTAGGTAAAACAGGTCTGCCTATGACCATGGTTGATACCAACCATTGAACCAATGCACACATGACTACTATGGATCCACAACATGCCAATAATTTACCAAAACCAAAAATATGAGAACAACCACCCCAAAATAGCTCAAATGCACAAACTCAACTTAATGCAACCATGCTCCCACAAAATCGCACCTATCTACTCAACCAAAAACCATCAACTTTACCTATTTCATGCAAACCATGTGCCCTCACCAATATGAAGCAAGAGAGTGTCCCCCAAATATCACACACACCAATAAATATCACAAATAGAATGGGGACAATCGCATAGAAATAATTCACTCACTCTCATGAAAGTCTCACATGTCACACACAATGTACCATAGGCTTGCCCGTAGTGTAGGACTCCACTAATGTAGGCTCACTCCAATCGGGATTAGCTAGGACTTTAGAAAGGTCGTAATGTATGCTAAGGGGTGGGTAGGATACATATGGTAATAGTGACTACCTCCCTAAGCACTTTAATACATCACACTCAAATTAAGCCTCAATCTCATCAAGCCACCCAATCAACACTTCTACACATACACCTTCTCACAAGTAGCAATTTTCTTTTAAGCACACACTAGCAAGGAATGGATATCTTTTCTCTTTTTATTTCTTTTCCACAAGTTTTTCTTTCTTTTCAACTTTGCTCTTTTTTTTTTTTCCAATTTCATTATTTTCCAACCTTGCCAATGCTTTTCACTACTTCACAATTTTCACATTTATTCCCCTTCATTAGCTCCACTCAAGAACCCCCCAAAATCCAACCACAACTCCAAAGTAACTACACAATATCAATAAAATGCTTAAGGAGTAAAGGGCCAAAAGAGACAATTAAGAACAAATGGGTAGGCTCGGGGTGTGGGTGCCAACAAAAAGGGTCAAAGAAATCACAACAATAATTTTTTTTCAAGGTATATATGTAAGGGTAGGCAAGTAAAAGAAGGCCTTGTATCATCTCCCGACTAGAGCAAACCTAGGATTTCGCTTTGCACACACACGGGGCAAGTTCTAGACATTAATATGCAAACATGGAGCAAATAAGAACATGCCTCACACACACATTGCACATGACCCACACAAAAAGGTTCCATCAACAACTCTCAATCAAGCATCTAGAATGCAACTTGTGGAAATTTAAGCACTCATGCACAAAAGTTCACAATCAAGTCAAGCAAGCGGACTCAAGTATCTCAAGGGGGTCGTTCCATTTTTTCTCTAGGCATGCATCACAATTTAAAATCAAAGGACACCACAAATAGCACATGCAATCAATTCAAGTCCACCGGTATCAAACAAATCAAAGGCACCTAGCATTCTACCTATTCCTTTCGTCTAGGGTCACCTATACTAACTATTCTAATCCTAAAAATAAAAAACTACCCGGTTCAAAGGTCTCCCCGTGGAAAAGAACCGTGGCCATAAGAAAAACCACGGGGCGGATGACATGTACCACTAATAAAACTAAAAGAAAAATCTTTGTGGAATTTTTCATTGGTTTTCTAATTTTTTTTTTTCATATATTAAAGCAAGAAACAAATAAAAATAAAGTCAAGTGACAAAGGAAAAATCCTAACGGTACATGCATCCCTAACCTCAAAAAAAAATACATAAAAGGGTAGTTTCCCCCACCCCACACTTAAATCAAGCAATGTCCTCAGTGCTAAAAATAAGAAAGTGCAAGGTAAAGAAAACTTCCCTGAAAATTCTAGTCCTTGGTGCTAGCATCCTCCAAGCTTCCATATAGTATGAGGTACTCAGACTTCCCCCAACAGGTCATCACTATTAGGCAAGGGTGAGGGCACCCCACACTTAGCCTCGACATTACATGAACCTGCAATCCAAGGAAAAACAAAAACTACGTGATACTATAGATAAAATAATACAAGTACAAACTCGGGTTGCCTCCCGAGAAGCGCCTTAGTTAACGTCGTGGCACGACGACACTTTTAGCTCACTTCCAGCATTTACGTCTTCTCTTCTTACGCCGAACCTTTGCCTTTTTCCTTTCTTTGAGAGAACCCCTCTTCACTTCAATTGGTTTACTTCCATGCTCTTGTTTGACACATTCAATCATAGAACATTCTTCAATTTTAGCTATGTGCTCTTTCTCATTATACACCTTGAAAGTAACTTTTTCCCCATGCGCTCTAACAGTCATCTCACCCAGCTCCATGTCAATAATTGTCTTCGAGGTGACTAAGAATGGTCTCCCCAAAATAATTGGAGCTTCTAAGTCCTCTTCATAATCTAGGACTACAAAATCAACAGAGAATGTAAATTTACCAACTTTAACCAACACATCCTCCAACTTACCATCAGGGTGAGTGAGTGATCCATCCGCCATCTTAAGAGTAACTGAAGAGGGCTTGATTGCTCCTAGCCCTAACCTTTTGCAAACAGACAGAGGCATGAGATTTATGCTCGCACCCAAATCACACAAGGCACCAGTAATACTATGTCCTCCAATGGTACAAGGAATAGTGAACTTCCCAGGATCTTGAAGTTTTGGAGGTAGCTTGCTCAAGATTGTGCTACACTCCTCAACTAACTCAACTGAATCTATCTCTTGAGGCTTTTTCTTCTTGACTAAAATCTCTTTTAAAAACTTCACAAAGGATGGCATCAATTCAAACACATCAGGAATATTAACTTGAAGTTCTTTCAGCATACTCACAAATTTTTGATACTGGGCCAAATCCTTCGATTGTATAAGCCACTGGGGGAATGGTGGAGGCGGCCGAGGTGCCTCCTTTCTCTCTTCTTTCTTCTTTACCTTCTCCACTTTTTCAATTTCTTCTATTTCAGCTTTCTCCTCAGGCTTGGCCATCAGCTCTCCACCTCCAATTAAAGTCACTGCAAGACATTGTTCAGGCTCTTTTTTCACAGTGCTTATTTCTCCCACCAACTGCCCCAACTGGTGCTCCAAGTTCTTTTGAGCATTGGCAAGATCTTGTATGGCCTGTGCATGGGCTGCAGTGTCAGCTATCATTCTCTGCTGGCCTGCCATTATCTGCTTTAGCATATCTTCAACTGAACTGCTAACCTGCTGTGGTGGAGCTGGAAGTGGGTGGTAATTATTCGGGGCTCTCGTATTACCATGATAATAACCATTACCAAACTGATTTTGACCCTGCAGCCTGTTTTGATTACCCACGTAATAAACTGACTCTGGATTAGAGGGGCAAACCTCTGTAGCATGGTCTTGACCACAAACCTCACAAAAGCTCTGGAGTTGTTGCATTGGAGCCACTGGTTGTTGAGTCTTTGGCAGAACTAGCTTGCTAATTTGATTGGAAATAGCATCCATCCTCGCCCTTAGCTCTGAAACTGCATCTAATTGAAGTACTCCTGCAGCTTTCTGTGTAGTAGCTCTACCATCACCCTGCCAGTCGGGATTGCTCTGCGAAAACTTATCTAGTAAATCATAGATCTGGTCAAAATTTAAAGCCAATACTTGGCCTCCAGCAGCAGCATCTACCACGATCTTAGTATGTGCAGTCAACCCCTCAACAAAAGTATGTGCAAGAACCTCATTGGATTGGTTGTGGTGTGGACAATCCCTCAATAGAGCCTTAAATCTCTCCCAGGCTGAATATAAAGATTCTCCTTCTAACTGTCTGAAGGACATAATTTCACTCCTCACCCGGGCTGTCTTGGCAGATGGATAAAACTTAGCCAAGAACTTCTTAGCCAAATCATTCCAAGTGGTGATAGACCCAGACTTTTCAGCCTTTAACCACCTCTTTGCTGCCCCAATCAGTGAAAACGGGAATAAAGTCAAGCGAACATAATCAGTAGGAACTCCCGATGGTGTATAAGTATCACTGATCTCCAAAAAATTCTGGATATGTTGTTGCGGATCTTCATGAAGTAATCCACCAAATTGTCCAGTCGCATGTAACAGTTGTATCATGCCGGACTTAATCTCAAAGTGTCCAGTAATTTCAGGCTTAACTATGCTCGAGGCTACTCCCTCCAGGCTGGGGAGAGCAACATCTCGCACAGCTAAAGCTTGTTCTTCTGCCATTCCGGTAGGTAAAGATCAAGCAGGACCTAATACCTGAAACAGCAGAAAACTCAAAACAAAAATTAAACCTGAATAGAAATTAATAAACTGTTCAAAAAGAAATCAGTCAAAAATTAGTCCCCGGCAACGGCGCCAAAAACTTGTTGCTCCCAACGCACACGCAAGTATACGTGGTCGACAAGTAATAAAATGATAAGTAGAGTATCGTTCCCACGAGGACTATTTAGACTAACACTTCACAAACAATTTCTAACAACTATCCAGGGATCTTTTTCCAATGGTGAGAGTTTTTATTAACTAAAGAGCAGTTATTTAAATGGTGGAAATTCAGTCAAACAATGGAGCAAACTTTGGTTGTAAACAATATTAAGGAGACGGTCCAGGGTCAGAGTCACGAACAATCCAGTTGAGTTTTCCAATTGATTCCACTTCTTAAATCCCGGGTTACTAACTGACAGATTAAATGTACCTGTGAAAACCTTTCGATTCTTCACAGTCTATGCAGGCTACTCCAATCCCTATATGTCTATGGGTTGAATCACGTGCACGCATTAACGAATTCTGTAATTAGTTAAACTAGGCGAGCAAGTATATGTCTATCCTACTCACAAATTGGTTCCCCGATGCCCGGGTTCACAAACTAGTCCTATTCTTTCTTATTACGTAATTAAATTCTCTCTTTCGAGTTCAATCTAAAAACCATAGATAATGCGTAATAATCGGGCCCTGACAATTACACAAGTGAAATCAAGAAAGAATAAGTAACCCGTAATGGGATTCAATTAATGGGAATCAACTTTCAAACATCAACCTTCATGAAATACTCTAACCCTAGAACTAGAGATTTAGCTACGCATACTCATAATAACAACACAAAGATTTGATGAAATAATGAAATAATGATGAAATAGATTAATGGAAGGAAGAAAAACCCTTGTTCTTGATGTTATGAGCTCTCCAATTGCTCCTAAGTCTGAACCCCCCATGAAAAACTAAGTAAAAGAGTATTTATAGAGTTTACAAACACCTAGTAATAAGTTAGACCCAAGCCTAGACGAAATAGGAAGTCAAAATTCGCTCCAGGGGCGCCATAACGGGCGCCCCGCGCCCCCGATCACGCAACACTAGGCAGAAGACGTCGAAAGTCTCACGCAGGGACACTGGGCGCGGTGGGGCCCGCGGGGCATGCCCTACAGCGCCCGGCCAATTTTCGTGTTTTCTCGCTCCTTTGCTCGCTCGTGTCGTGCCTTCGTGTGCTCGATCCAATCCTCAATCAAAATCCAATCTTTTCTTGCTCAATCATGCTCTTAAAAGCTCCAATTACATTGCGTAACAACCTACACACGCACGACATAAAATCAGTGTAAAACCATAGTCACAAGCTATAAAACAAGCGAATAAGGTACTAAAACGTGAGGAAATATTAAGGAAATATAGGCATAAAATGCCAAACATCACTTTTCTTCTCCCTGGCTAGTATATCTATTTCTTTGATGTGGCTAGCTAGCCCCCACTTACTGAGTCTTTTCGACTCACCCTCTTTTTATTTCTTGTCTATTTATTTCGTTTAGGCAGATTCGCTCCAGGATTGAGTTTGCCACGTTGTTGAGGAGCGAAGATGACTTCAGCTGTCAGGGTGAGCCAGCTTTTGTTCAAGATGACCACCAATTTTATGTTTATTATCTCAGTTGTATTTTGCTCCCTTCAGGAGATGTTTATACTTCATTTGTATTCTTAAATGTCTGTCTGGATAGCCCTTAACCTAGTACATTGGGTAGTCAGCTGTAACTTCTTCTGTACAGCTTATGTATAATTATGTTCGTGTCTCTTTAGGTCTTATTTCTTATCTATAAGTTGATTTTATGTGTATTTTTGTGAATTCAATTTAAAAATATTCACCCGAAGGGTTTAGGAGAGGATGTCGGGTGCCCGCACGGCCTAGCCGAGAATTCAGGTCGTGTCAATTGGTATCAGAGTCCCGTTTAAAGTCATACAGACTAAGATAGTGTCTAGTAGAGTCTCGTTGATGGGTACTCAGACGTCCGTACTTATCTACGAGAGGCTATGATGGCATTTAAGAAGTTTCTCTTCCTTCTTTTTTAATCGTGCATCGGTCTGGGATGCAAAAATATTTTCGTTAATTCCTTCGTAGTAATTGTGAACCCTTGTGCGACAAAACAGCATAGGGTGGGAGCTCAGGACGAAGCAGTCTAGCCTGGGGCTAGCGCTGACCAAGCCCCGAGAGTTTTGGATCGTGCTGACGATCCAGCTACGGAGGCCCCAGCTATGCCAGCTCGCGGTGGGCAATTAGAGCAGTGCCTTGTGGTTCCCTCGGCTCTCTATGATGATTTTTTGAGAATCTTGGCGGCGTAAATGCCGCAAGAACATCCTATTCCCTAGGTAGCTCATCAGGTTACCGCAGATGCTAGATGTTCAGGCTCAGGAAGCTCCTATTCTAGTTCCTGATGTTGCCCCAGTAAATTATGTTCCAGAGGCAGCATGTGATGTGTCTCCAGTTGTTCTTTCTGGTTAGCTAGCCCAGGGTCCAGCCTTGGGTTGGTGGACCGCTCTTTTATCGGCTAGGCATGGCTTGCCTAAGCTGACTTGGGGCAAGTTTTCTTGTGGATTCATGGAAAAGTTTCTTTCGTGCACCAAGCGAGATGAAAACCGCCGCCGGTTTGAGTGTAGTGGATAGGGTAGCCTGTTGGTTTCAGAATATAAGATTGAATTCTCTAGGATCGCTGGATATGCTTCAGATCTAGTCCATGAGCCTTCTAAGAAGGTTCGAAGATTTATTGATGGCCTTTTTCCTTCCTTGCGGTCCTAGATTGCTCAAGAGATTGAGGTCAGGACTTCATTTGATATTGTTATTGATATCGCTTGAAGGTATAAGGCATACCATAAGTTAGAGCAGGAAGAGTCAGAGCGGGAGAGCAAGAGATCTCGTGGCCCTGGTAGGCACTATGGTGCCTCTTCTAGCGAGGTAAGGGTTCTGATTATCTTAGGAGGTCACCTGCCAGGTTATCTCAGCTTGTAGCGCGTGATTCTCAGAGTGCGCTAGTAGTTCATCAAAATTAGACTCAGTTTTCTCTTTAGAGCTATCAACAATCTGTCCAGCTTCTATTTTCACCAAAAATTTGTTAACATTATCGTGAGCCTGTCATCTTTGGAAGAGTTTTTCCTTACTCCGGCAAGTAGACAGTCATCCTTTCTCTCACCATCAGCCACTTGCTCAGTCATAGGGGATTTCATTTAGGGCTCAGTCATCCAGAGATAAGTTACCATCCGGCAGGGGTCGAGAGCGTGGTGGCAATGGTTCTTCAGAAGGTGATTATTAGGGTAGTGGCTCAGCTCAGCTGCAAAGACAGTTCTATGAACTGCCAGTCTGGAAGGATGTTGAGGCATCCGATGTAGTAGAGCCATGGATTTCTTATTCCCTTATATGTGAGTAAGATTTGATTATTCCGATCGATCTGGAAATGGTTTGTCTTATTATGTTTCCGTAGTTTCCTTGGATGTCGTTTCTATTAAGAATCGGTTGTGGTAGAGGGGTGAGCTTCTGGTATGATTTATTCCTTCCATTTGTGAGACCCTGCTAGTTTATCCGGTTTAAGAGTGAGAGATTTGGGAGTGAGTGTCGGTATTGTCTGCTTGGCATCTTGTTGTACCACCTTCTGTTATTATGTCAAGTCAATTTACCTCTTTCCTCGAAATTCAGTGCTGGTTGGATGATGGGATTCTAATTCATCACCATCAGAAAGTGTCATTGTTTCTTCCGGTGTAAAGTGATTAGTAAGTAATATTCGATCTACGTGTCTCCTCTAGGTTCGAGACGCTAGTAGAGTTATGTTATTCTATGAGCTTGTCTCGGTTATAAAAGGATTTCTGGTAAATTATCGAAGGTTCCTTCTTATTGGGAGGTTAAATTTGCATGGATGTTCCATAAAGCTCATTTAATATCTATTTCTTTAATTGCGATTTTTTTGGCTAGCTTGACTCTGAAGTGTCTAGCTCTGGTAGCAAAGAAAATAAGAAAATAAGCTTCCTGGAGCTCTAACTATTCCTATACTCATTCCGTTGCCATCTCTTCTTCGTCCTGCACTACTGAGTTTGGGCGGTTAGTATCTGCTTGTGATGTTCCCTGTGTTGAGCCAGAGTGCGTGTCAAGGTAGTCGGGTAAGCACATTGTTGTGTATTAAGGCTACTAAGTGTAATGAGAGGCGTTATTTGACCTCTGAGTTGATCCATCAGACGGTGGTGCTTATGGCAAAGGTATGGAGTTTTGAATTCGAGAGTTGCAGCAGTTTGGCAACTCGAGAGGATAATTTGGTAGCTCAAGTCTGAGCCACATTATATTTTTAGCTAAGTCTTCCTTAGTCGAGCAGACTGTGCGAGGATGGCTATTTCTATTTAAGTTAGATGTATGATTTTATAGTCTAAGTGGAAGAGTCTTCCTCCAATAATGAATGCTAATATTAAATCTCTAAGGCGTTGCTGAAGCGTAAGCTAATTCTTAGTTTCATCGACCTGTTCTATATCGAAAAGTATATCGACGAGGTGATTCGTCAGCGGAATCATGTTAATATATCCAGAGTTTCGTGTATCTTCGCTATAACTCTCCTCTCGTGATCGAGGAAGGCTCTGCTTAGTCAGAATAAGCTGGGCAATGGTGTTATTATATTACCCAGATATGTTGTATTCTAAAAGTTCCGTGTGCGTGTGATAATTCTGATTCTGTAATCATGAGATAATGTCTGTGGAGTAGTTTATGAAGGTCGTGCAAGTTCTATTGTTATCTGCGTGAATTTTACTTTAGACTCAAGCTCATTCGAGGACGATAGAGAGTATAAGTGGAGGAGAATGAAATGACCTCGGTAAGTCGTTTCGGGAGTTAGGACTCTGATTGCTAAGCCGACAGTTTTAAAAGCTCTGTAAGGTCCAGTAGGACCTATCTGTAAAAATTTGAGCAAAACCAGACCTCATTTGGTAGGTATCAGAAGAAGGTTTCAGTTTCCGTTGTCGGTAAATTTTAAAAAGAGTTTTTTGAGCTAGATTTTGGCGAATGATCTTCGATTCGAAATCAGAAAGTGTCGTTAGGCTAGTATGGTCATTTGTGACCTGTGTGAATTTTTGGAAGTAAATTCCGAGGTCGTTTGGATAGTTTCTGCTAAAAAATTAATAATTTGATTTCTTCCCGTTTAATTCATATCTCGAGTTTCGAGAATCGGATTCGAGATCCGTCTTAGCGAGTACGTCACATAAATTTTATTTATCTTGGTTGAGATATTTGGGACCATTCTGAGTTTCGTAGGATTCCGTTTTAATTTTCTTCATGATAGCAAATTTTCAACAAAAAAAAAAGAATAAGAAAAATGAAAATGAAAAGAAATCAACATAGTCAGTTGCTAAGGGATAAAATCCCTTAGCCAAAAGTTTCAAGGATAAAAAAACGAACAGAAACGAGAAAGGAAACAAAAAACGCAGAGAGAAAAATAAATCTAACAAAAGAGAAAGGAAAGCAAAAGGAGAAGGAAAAAATAGAATTTTCACCCCGAAACATTCAGAGCGAGATCGTTTGGTAATGAATCCAAAGGACAAAGTGGTTGTTGAGTAACAGTGCTAACTTTTGTACGAGGTAAGTGATATTATCCATTTCTTTGGTGGCCTTTGGACTTGTTGATACTCTACCACGTGTTCCTTACGTGTGTAGCTGCCGATAGGCGTACTTATTACGCCTTAGTTTTGGATGTACACTGTATATTATATGTTATGCCCTGTTGTTGGTATTGCATTGAGCATATAAGCATTGTACTCTGGTTGTGAGCTTGACATATACTTCCTGGTAGTCGATGAGATTCCCGTGCCGTTGAAGGGTTATTACTGCATCATATTGAGGGTAGGAGTATTCCGCCCTAGGAGCAGGAGGATTCCGCTCCTTGCATCATATTGAGGGTAGGATGATTCCGCCCCAGGATCAGGAGGATTCCGCTCCTTGCATCATATTGAGGGTAGGAGGATTCCGCCCCAGGACCAGGAGGATTCCAGTCCTTGCATCATATTGAGGGTATGAGTATTTCGCCCCAAGAGCTATGAGTATTTCGCCCCAGGAGCAGGAGTAATCTGCTCCTTCCATCATATTGAGGGTATGAGTATTTCGCCCCAGGAGCAAGAGTAATCCGCTCCTTCCATCATATTGAGGGTAGGAGTATTCCGTTCCTTGCATCATATTGAGGGTAGGAGTATTCCTCCCTAGGAGCAGGAGGATTCCGCTCCTTGCATCATACTGAGGATAGGAGGATTCTGCCCTAGGAGCAGGAGGATTCCGCTCATTGCATCATATTGAGGGTAGGAGGATTCTGTCCCAGGTGTAGGAGGATTCTGGACTTCGACCTAGGAGCAGGAGGATCCCGCTCATTGCATCATAGGAGTAGGAGAATTCCGCTCCATTCATTGTGAACATGTGACCCCATTGCATCATACTGCATTTATTTCATTTCATTGCACTGGCTGTTGTGTATTGTGTGTCTTAATGTGATGTTTTGTGTATTTGTCATGTATTTCTTGTTGTTGATATGTTTCTCGCTCGTATCCCGGGTTGTTTATGGGTTTATGGTTTCTTACGTGTTTCCAGCTATTATCTGGCTCTGCTTTTTAATAGTTGAAACAAGGTGAATTTTGTTTATCTGCTTTTCTTCTCCCTGGCTAGCATATATGTTTCTTCGAGGTAGATAGCCAGTCCCCACTTACTGAGTCTTTACGACTTACCCTCTTTTTGTTTCTTGTCTATTTATTTTATTTCGGCAGGTTCGCTCCAGGATTGAGTTCGCCACGTTATTGAGGAGCGAAGATGACTTCAGCTGTCAGGGTGAGCCAGCTTTTGTTCAGGATGGCTACCAGTTTTATGTTTATTATATTAGTTGTATTTTGCTCCTTTCAGGAGATTTTTATACTTTATTTATATTCTTATATGTCTGTCTGGATAGCTCAAAACATAGTACATTGGGTAGTAAGGTGTAACTTCTTCTGTACAGCTTATGTATAATTATGTTCATGTCTCTTTAGGTCTTATTTCTTATCTATAAGTTGATTTTATATGTATTTTTGTGAGTTCAATTCAAAAGTGTTCGCCCGACGGATCTAGGGGAGGATATCGGGCGCCTGCACGACCTAGCCGAAAATCTGAGTCGTGTCATAAACAGAGCAATGTCTTAAAGGAACTTCCCTGAAGGCCTAAAGGCCTAGCCTTTGGCGCTAGCGATGCTATCATCTCTATCATGAACTAACCAAGCATCCGTGGTTCACGGGGTACTCAGATTTCTCCCAACATGTCGTCACAATCAGGCATTAAGGGTGCGCGCATCCAATACTTGAGCTCGACATTACCTAACCTGCGAAATATGTAGCTACACGTACAAGAATCAACGGGCATCGCAACGACCCCACACTTACTCCTCATTATACTATACAGTAATTAAAGTTAACAAACTAACCTAAACTAATCAAAAGAAAATAGTAGGCGCAGTGGGAATGGGAACAGTCACACTTCAGCACATATCATGCGTGACAATGGTTTATTGCAAACTTTAGCTCCACTTTCAATCCAAATTTAGCATAGAAGCCACCAATTTGATCATGTGGATTAATATAGTGTTCAATTTATGTCTATATACAATTTTGCTACTCAAGAATTCGTAAAATAAAATCAACTTTAACTCACTGAGACATTTTTCCAAACAGGTTATGTGCATAATATTCAAGTTGAAGTTTCATGAGTATTTGAAAGGGAGGAATCCTCCCAATTTTTATGGGAGATCACTTTAAGCAGATACCAACAACCCGACAAAGTTTCATCAACTTCACAACCCGATAAGGGCTCACAACATTTACTATATTCAAACAACTTATCACCTAAGGGGGAAGGGACTGTCATGGACGAGCAACAGTATGAAGATGAGAGAGAGAACGATGGGGAGGGAGACATACCAACAACAGTTGAAGAAGTGGAAGAGACAAAGAGAATTGCTTCTTAGATCGTTTTGTTGCGTTAGTTGTTTTCTGTTGTTCCTGGTGTCTTACTTTCAAACAAGAAAAGAAAGAAAAGCACTCTCTGGTTCAAGCCTTAATTCTCGCGGGTCAAATGGGTCGTAACCGGGTCGACCCATAAAAGTTTAAAACTTACTTGGAAGCGATTTGTTGTGCGACGCTTGATCAACGCTTGGTGAGTTTTAGAACCCACTGTTTTGCAAGGGCGTTATTGAGGGCGACGATGTCCCTGTTTCTGTGCAAATTCTGACCAAAATAATTTTTTAAGTGTCACGAAACTTGAAGCCATGCTGAGGGCAACACTCTAGAGACCGCTCCCAACAAATCTGGAGCTTCTATTTTCAACAGGCGATGTCGCTACTTTGAATCAGTTTTAAACATGTCTGAAGCTTCTATTTTGCCTGCACAATGAATGGAAGTTTAGCACCTCTCACAGCCTCCTTCAATAAGTTTCAATCTACATTTTTCTAAGTCCTTAGCTTCCACCATTATGCAACTTCTCGCCTAAGTGGTCCTGCTGCTGTTTGAAATTCATGATTCGCAGTCCGGACTTCCCGAGCCCTACAAAAACGACAAGAAAAACTACGTAATACTACATAAATAAAAATGACTAAAACAATAAAAATTGGATTGCCTCCCAACTAGCACTTGATTTAATGTCGCGGTACGACTCTTTTGTTTTTTTATTTTTTTCTACTTTTTTTCTTTAATTTTTATTTTTTTACATACAAGGCTCGTGTTGCCTCTCGAGAAGTGCCTTAGTTAACGTCATGGTACGACGACACTTTTAAGCCCACTTCCAATATTTATGCCTCCTCTTTTCGCGGTGAGCTTTTATTTTCTTCCCGGCCTTAGTAGAACTTTTCTTCAATTTCTCGAGTGATATGCCATTGTCAAAAACTTGTTCTACCTTCTGCTTAACCGCCTATTTCGGTTTACTTTCAGGGCCTTGACTAACACATTCTATCAAAGAAGAATCCTCAAAGTTAGTCATGTGATTCTTGTCCTTATAAACCTTGAAAGTACCATTTTTCTCCATGAGCTCTAACGGTCATCTTTCCCGACTCCATGTCAATAATTGCATTCAAAGTGATTAGGAATGGTCTTCCTAAAATTATTGGGGCTTCTCGATCCTCTTCATAGTCTAGGATAATAAAATCAGCAGAGAATGTGAACTTTCCAACCTTAACCAACACATCATCAACCCTACCATCTGGACAAGTAAGTGATCCATTGGCCATCTTAAGAGTGACTGAAGTAAGCTTGACTTCTCCTAAGCCTAACCTTTTATAGATAGACAAAGGCATGAGAGTTATGCTCGCCCCCAGATCACATAATGCACAAAAAATATTATGACCACCAATGGTGCAAGGAATAGTGAACCTCCCGAGATCTTGAAGTTTTGGGGGTAATTTACTAAGGATTGTACTACACTCCTCTGTCAACTCAATTGTATCAATATCCTGTTGCTTTTTTTTCTTAACTAGAATCTCTTTCAAAAACTTCACAAATGATGGCATCAATTCAAACACATCAGTTAAAAGGATATTAAATTGAAGCTCTTTCAACATACTCACAAATTTAGTAAGTTGAGCCATATCCTTTGATGGTTGAAGTCTCTATGGCAATGGTGGGGGCGGTAGAGGTTCCTCCTTTCTCTCTTCTTTCTACTTTACTTTTCCACCTTTTCTACTTCCGCTACTTTAGGTTCCTCCTTCTCCTCACTTTTGACCACCAATTCTTCACTTTTAATTACTGTTATAGCAAGACATTGCTCAACTCACTTTAGATTTGGGTTCAATTCAGTATTACCAGGAAGTGCTTCATGTGGTCTAGCATTTTGAGCGCCCACTATCTTCCCCAGTTGGCGTTCCAGGTCCTTTTGACCATTAGCGAGATTTTTTATGGCATGTGCATGGGCTGCATTGTCAGCTATAATTTTATGTTGGCCCGCCAACATCTGCTTCATCATATCTTCAACTGAATTGCTTGTCAGTAGTGGTTGAGTCGGAGGTGGTTGGTAATTATTTTGAGCTCTCATGTTTCCTTGATTACCACCACAAGAGAGATCTAGATGATTGCGCCAATTAGGATTGTAGGTGTTACCAAACTGATTCTGTGACTGAGACCTTTTCCCACGTAATAGACTGATTCTGGATTGGCGGGGCAAACCTCAGTAGCATGATATTTTCCACATACCTCACAAAAACTTTGAAACTGTTGCACTTGTTGAACTGGTTGCACTTGTTGCTGAGTTGGTGGCAATTCTAGCTTGCTGATTTGAATAGCTATTGCATCCACCTTTGTTGTTAATGCCGAGAAAGCATCCAATTGAAGAACTCCATCAGCCTGCCAGTCAGGATTGCTCTGAGAAAATTTATCCAACGGTTCATATATTTCATTAAAATTCAAGGCCAAGACTTGGCCTCCAGCAGCAGCATCCACCACTATCTTGGTGTAAGCATTCAAACCTTCCATGAAAGTATGTGCTAACACCTTATTGGACTGGTTGTTGTGCGGGCAATCTCTCAGTAATGAAGACTCTTTCCCAGGCTGAATACAATGACTCTCCGTCTCTTTTTCTGAAAGGCATGATCTCACTCCTTATTCTTGTTGTTTTGGTAGATGGATAGAACTTAGCCAAAAATTTCTTAGCTAGGCCATCCCAAGTTGTGATAGACCTACGCTTTTCAAACTTTAACCACTTCATTACTGCCCCGATCAATATAAAAGGGAAGAGTATCAATCGAACATAATTAGTTGAGACGTCTGCTTCTGTGCATCTGTCACTAATCTCCAAGAAATTCTGGATATGTTGTTGTGGATCCTCGTAAAATAATCTAGCATATTGCCCAGTCACATACAGCAGTTGTATCATGCCGGACTTAATTTCAAAAATGCCCAGTAATTTCAGGATTAACAACGCTCGAAGCTACTCCCTCCAACCTACGGAGAGCAACATCTCGCACGACCAAAGCTCGTTGTTCTGCCATTGCTATAGGTAAAGAAGCGAGTACAACTGCAAGTGTTTACGGTCTCTTGCTTCTCTCCTCAACCTCCGTAAGGTCTTTTCAGGTTTGGGATTAAAATGTTCAAGTGGTTCGTCCTTTCTCTCCTTTCATATTTAAGACCTATTACCTAAAACAGCACAAGAAACTCAAAACAAAATTTAAACCTCAATAGAAAATAATAAATCGTTCAAAAAGAAAACTGTTAATTGTTTAGTCCCCGGCAACAGCGCCAAAAACTTGTTGCTCCCAAACGCACACGTAAGTATACATGGTCGGAAAGTAATAAAGTAGTGAATCGAGTATTGTTCCCACGAGGACTATTGTTAATAACCGTATTCTAGTAAACAATTTTCTAAAAACTATTCAGGGATCTTTTTCAATGATGATTGTAATTTTTCTACTAACAAAGCAAACAATAATTAAAAGCGAGTAGTGAAGTCAAGTAATCGAGAGCAATTTATGAGTTGTTATCAATAAGAGGTAACGGTCCAGAGTCAGAGCGACGTCCCGTTGAGTTTTCCGGTTGATTCTACTTCTTGATTTCCTAGATTGCTAACTAACAGGTTAATTATATTCGTGAAAACCTTTCGATTCTTAACGACTCTATGTAAGCTACTCTAACGCCTATTTTTCTATGGAATTAAATCACATGCATGCATTAAAGAACTCTGTATTTAACTAAGCAAGGCGAATAAGTATATGTCTATCCTACCCGCAAATCGATTCCCTAATGCCCAAGTTCACAATCAAGCCCTATTCTTTCTTATGTGCGTCCATAAATTCCCTCTATCGAGTTCAACTTATAAACAAAAGATAGTGTTCAATTATCAGGCCTCAATAACCAAACAATTAGGCTCAAGAAAGAATAAACAATCTGTAATGGTAAACCAATAGGTAGAAATCAACTTTCAAACATCAACTTTCATGTAATTGTCCTAACTCTAGAACGATATGTTTAGCTACGCATAGTCATATTAACAAAACAATAATCCGTGGCAGAAAGATTGAAACATTGTAATAGATGAAAGGAATCAAAACCCTTGTTTTACGTGTTCTCTGCCAAAAATCTGCTCCAAAATTGACTTCCCTTCTAAATAACGAAGTTATGAGGTTTTTATATCGTTTACAATGTGCTAGGATAAGTTAAACCAAATTCTAAACTAGGTCGGAAAACTTCTCTTGCCAGACTCGAAGCTTTCTTGAAAGCCCCGCTTCCAGTATAGCTTCCAAATTCAAGGCTATCTCTGAAGCTTAGCTCTAAAAACAGCTTCCAATCTTCACGGTTTTCTTTGAAGCTTTACTTTCAAAACAGCTCCCAAAGTATCCATTTTGTCCAAACCTTGCTTTTCAAATTATTTTTCTCCACTTTTTTTGTTTTTGCCTCGAATTGATCCAAACCAATCCTAAAATCATAAATACGATAAGTGAGCACAAGAATCACAATTATTCCATATAATAGACAAATAAAGTACCCAAAATGCGAGAAAATATTAAGGTAAACAAGGAAAATATAGCCAAACATCATATATTTAGCCATGAATAATTAATATATATGTTAGTATAGCTAATAATTGCGTAAATAGTCTAGAATTGACTTGTGTATTTATAAAATAGCATTGATGGTGTAATTATGCAATAAAATCATGCTTAAACAATTAAAGTACAAGCATGGATTAAAATAGGGACATATTTTCAAATAATATGCGTAATTACTTCTGTAAAATTATTTTGGTGCTTTTAGACTCAAACATAGCCAACTTAAGATGAAACGGTGTAGGAAGGACAAAATTGGGTGTCAACAATATATATATATATATATATATATATATATATATATATATATATATATATATATATATATATATATATATATATATATAAAGTTGTTGCTACATATGGATAGAAAGTGCCTGGTGAGACCATTGTTCTAAAAGAGTTCAAATAAAAAAAGAGGGAGCTACATCAAAAGTCTAGAGAAGGGCGGTATTCTTAAAGGACGATGCAAAGAGCATTGCCTAAACCTTCGTCCTTCCTTTTGATAAACCCCTTGATAAGGGTTGTTTGTCAAGATAAACCAGCATGTAGTTGGGGCCGATCTCAGGGAGCTAGTCCAGATTCAATCTATAAAGGTTCAAATGTTCAATTTCTTTGTTTATTGTTTTTTATCCCTAAGTAAGGTTTGAATTTCACTATGTTAACAAGTAAAATAAAGGTTTGTTCTTAGAATGTAAAAGACTAGAGCTATGACCTTTTCGTAATTGCACCCCTGATGAGTACTAGTCAGTAAGGTAATAACGACTAAAATCAATAGTTATTTAGGTCTCACTTTAAAACCTACTTAAGTATCCCAATTTACCCCTTGCACTAGTAAATGAGACTAATACTCCTCAACCCTTTTGGTGTTAAGTTGTATTGCATAAGGTGCAAGTAATTTTTATCGAGTTGAATCTTCCCTCTTTCGGTGTTCCGATCCATTAATCCATGGTAATCGATAGCACAACTACCTTAAATTTCCCGTCACTGTCCTACCCTTTCCGTAATCTACACTGTCGATTTAGTTTAGGTACTAGTAGTTTGTTTTGATCACCACAAACTCATATGAAATAAAGCATATAGATAGTGAAAAGTGATTATTCCCAACTAAATTAAGACATAGTTAGTTAGACCCATTAGGTTAGCAATATAGGTTTAGACTATAATCCTGACTTGGATTTAGCTACTCACGCTTTGTGATAGAATCAAGTATATAATGGAATAGAATTGCATTCAAATCAATAATATGAAAAGATTTGTACAAAGTATGGTAGATTGTTCAAAAATCGATGAAAACTTGTCAAAGAGACAAAAGCTTTTCTCTAACTCGCTCTTCAACGTAAAGATAATGTCAAATAAACTAGGTCTAACTATATATAGTCTTTCCCAAAATTAATTATAAAAATATAATTTTTCAGAATATGCCGCCAATAGTTTAATGTGTTGGGGAAAATCTTGGTTTTTCTATAAACTTGAATCTTAGATTGGGAAATGTACTATCAACAATTGAAAGGGCTGAGACCTTCTTCTTGAACTTCCAATATCATGCAACCTATACTATCATGTGCAGCCACATGATCATCTTCCACTTATGATTATGCTTAAGCTCATTCATTAGATATGCCACACTTTTGAGATGTCCTGAGATTTATTAACTTCAAGGACTTGTAAATGGGCGGCCGCATCATAGTTGTACGGCTGCATCTTCTCTATGATTATGATGTGGCACAACTATTATGTGGGGATACATTGAGATTTCCTTGACTTGGTGCAAATCTTCTTCTTCATTAATTAGGCGGCCACACCTTAGTAAGGTTGTCGCATCTTTTGCAAGATTGCGCAGCTGCCAAATTATTGTGCTGCACTTTCACTGTTTCTACTGCTTCATCCAGATTTTCTCCTAACTTTGCTTCGTTTGGGTGCTATTCACTCACATATATACTTCAATACCTGAAAAAAAGCATAAACATATCATTTTTCTATTGATTGGTTACTTTTAAATTAAAAAATGAGTCTTGAATTGTGTGGGCATTTTGCCCACACATCACCTTTTCACAGAGATTTTTAAAAGTCCCTAACCTTCCTTTAGAATCACTTTAAGTGCAGGGGACATGGTCTTTGTAAACATTGTTAGCACTCTCTGCCTCTTTGAGCTCTAGAGTAAGGTCAAATCTACCAACACTCACTTTGCTCGGCACTTTCCAATGCATTTTCATCAAAGCCCAATTCACATTAATGCCTCTTTGTGTCTCAGCATCTTTAAGATCCCTTTGAAGCTACTCTAGATTATCTTAGGCTTTATCTACCTCTTCTTTCTAGAACAACTTCTCAGCTTCTTTAGCCCCTGCTAAATTGGAGGCTTTTTGCAGAGAAATTATAAGCTCGTTAGCTTTTTTTTTTTCAGGCGCAGCCTGCCAATCTCAGGCTTCCTTTTCATACTTGGAGCGTTCAGAAGCAAGGGTGCTTTCGCACTTCTGCAAAGCCTCGTTAAGGTGTTCCATCTCCACAACATCCACATTAGCTTTCTCAGAGAGGGTGGAGTTTTCAGCCTTCAACTTTTTAATTTCCACCTGCAGCTTTGTGTAGGCAATTGTAAAGCTAGATAAATTCTTCCGCGAACTATAAATCCTGCTTATGATCTCCATTATGCTCATGTGATACAACAAAGGAGAAATAGTGAGACAAAAAAATTGAAAAAAAAAATATGAAAAAGACAGCCGAAGAGGGGTACTAACAAAAAAAAAATTAGCTAGTTTATTTAACAATTTGTCAAAAGGTTGCTGATTAAAATAGTCCCTCTCCGAGAGAACCAGCAACGAATGCAAATGAGACATGACTAGACCTGGTTCGACCATGAAATTTGTGTTCTCCGAAATTGATACAGAGTAGCATCGCATATTGGCTTCGGATGCAGCAGGTGGTGTCGGTGTTGATACAATTGCACGTGCCAAAGATGGCGCTTGCTCAACTCCTCCCACATCCGAAGGCCGGGGAGTTTCTTCCATTGTAGTCGCAGTAACTCCCGATTCTCAAGAGATGGCTTCTTCTCCAACATGGGGTCTAGGGGACACAGAGATTGTGGTGATGGGCATATTGTTGATTGGAGCAACACCATCATCTTCTATATCTATTGGCACCAGGGACGTATCTATTCACGGCTTACCGGTGTCATCTGACACCACTGAATCAAATTTTTTTTGTTAAATATGTATATAAAATATTAAGCAAAAGCAGAAAATTACCTATAAAAATAGAGAATGACACCATTAAAATAAAAGGGAATAGTACTTGAGATGGTATAAGCACATGCATTTTAATTGCGGAGTCCAGGTTTCAAATCCCAGCATATGCAGCACCATACTTAAATATTTTTTAAGCTATATTCCAACACCACTAACAACAATTTCTGCCTACGCCACTGATTGGCACTCTATCCCTCGTTGAAGGAATGGGAGACATAAGAAGTTTGTATTTATGGAAGCTGCCAACCGCCTCAGGTTCTTTTTTTCTCCTCTTCTAAGAACATTTTTCTTTTGTTTGAAGAGCTGCCGGCAACCTTTATTTCCTGACGATGAGCTGAGAGCACGGCAAGGTTGGACCGAACTTCTTCCAAACTTGGGGATTGAATGGAAAATCGAGGACGAGAAGATGGAGAAGTTGATCGTGGAGCAACAGATAGCAAACCTATATTGCAACATGAAAATTCAAAGTTTTGAAAGATTACTACATACAAAGAGGGGGAGTTATTGAAGTTGTACCATAATGCTTGAATTTGATCTCCATTACGGCGAAAATATATTTAAGCATCTGGGAAGAAGAGGAAGAAGCATCAAGGAATCACTTGATCCGTTCATGAGCATCCTTGATCCTTGGAACCTCGCCAATAGAAGTTGCATCTATAAAAAAGTAAGAAAAGGAAAATAGGAAGCCAAAAACTTGTAAGCAAACAATGACTTACGAAATGAACTCAATTGCTTGGGGAATTGCTCGCTCCACCCAGTGAAATTGCAGTAGTCGGGACCCGCACAAATTAACCGAGTCACTGCCAGTCATTGTCTCTATCTACATCGAATATGATTGCTTTACCCACTCGGAGCACAATAGTCAGCATCCCACCCAAGAGAGGCATCAAGGTATATAGATAAATCAAATGAGAATAATAAAATGAGACTTGCACCAAGGTGGCAAGATATTTCAAACCCAAAACTACCCTCTATATTTGAGGACTGACTTGTGTGGGCAAAAATACGCTACCTATGATTACAGGGATACGAGTCCAGCTGGCGAAATTAGATTTAGCTTACAAGTCATGCCTGTTCCTCAAGCCATGGCAAGTCAGCCGGTACAGGCCATATGATGCAACGTATACATTCAATTGCACGCGCTATTTAACTAAAAGGTTCACAATTCATAAATAAGATGGAGATTCCAAATAAATAAACTACTCACGAAATAACTCAATAAATAATAGACATTCATTAATAAATCGATAATCGAACAAATTATTCTACAACTAATAAGGGGAAAATTCTTAATGACATGCGAATTCTAAGGGATTGGGAAAGAGAAGAGGTTTAGAAGAAGAACCCGAAAATTGGCAAACTCGTCCCAAGTGTTCGTGCCAAAATGTACCTCGTAAAACAAACAAATAAAATTGGATTAGTACGATAATAAAGTGTAATAACTAATGAAAATAAAATAATAATACTAAAGTAATAAAGAAATAATAATAATAGTATAATAAAAATATATATATATATAATAATAATAATAATAATAATAATAATAATAATAATAATAAAAAGGGGGTTTGTTTTGCAAAATTTAGGCTCAGTTGTATGGCGCGTCGAATAGATGCTCGGGATTTGGTAAGGTTGCAAACACGGAGCCCGGGCCGTGTTGCCATGCCAAAGCACCAAACCCACTACTCTATTCAACTTGCTTTGCATTAAAGTGCATTCATCATCGCCTTTTGCTTTAGGGACACGGGGACGGGACAGTTCAAGTATAGTATCATGTTCAAAATCCATCAATTTATCGTCCGTCAATTCCTTGTGTAGGCCTCAATACATGTATATGTATTTTTCATTGGCCGGGTGTAGTATCCGTTCAAATCAATCCATAAAGCCTCAAATTAAATATTTTCTCATAGGCCATAACATATTGTGCAATATCTGTTCCAAATTCCCAGTCCCACATCGGTCTTTAGCAACATTTAGCAAGCCATCGACTGCCAAAGAATTCAAATTGCTCTCAAAGAAGCATGTTAATCGGGTCAAAGCAACATAACCATTTGTGTCAAAGGACCAAATTAAACCAGTAAAGCATAGGTAAGAAAATTAGTCAAAACACGACTGAACCAAGGTCTAATTTCAACGGAGTATCAACCCAAGTCGCCAACGGATCAGTAACGATCCCTGCAGCAAGAAATCATGACAGTCCACAAGCATAGTTGCAACAACCAAAACAACATTGCGACAATGAAGGAAAAGCAGAGGAGCAACCACTGCCTCCGGCGAAACACCGGTGGTGCCGCTACCACTCCGTTTCCACCTTCTCTAGGTTTCCGGGTATTTCAGATCTGAAGAAAAAAAACACCAAATCCTTGACTTCCTTTTCGACTTGCTTGGTCATAAATCATGGAAAACACAGGAGAAAACAGAGTTCAACGGCGAGACACAGTCAATGCAGGGAGAGGAGCAACACCGGCGAGCTCTTTCCGGCAGAACTCCGGCAAGGCTCGCGGCGTCACTGCCACTCTCCTCTCATCCCTTTTTATTTCTTCATTTCAAAACAGGGGACAAAAACAAATCACAACTGAAAATGATAACCCCCCCCCCTCGATCTCTTCTTTCCCGTTTCTGATCTCCCTTGGTTTCGATCTGCGAACCCCCCACCCCCGATCTCCCTTTTGCTCTGTTTCTGATTTCGATTCTCTGGTGGGTTTTGTGTGTGGATTTTACCTGTGTGGGAGAAATGGGGAGTGGGGAAGACGAAGTGAGGGGGCACGGCTGATGGATTTGTGAGGGAGTCAAAAATGAGGGGCTGATTTTTGAGTGCGAGTGAAGGTGGGGGTTCTTGAGTAGGAAAGATGGTAGGGGGATCGTGGAGAGAGAGAGCTTGGGTGCCGCCGCTGATCCCTCACTTTGTGAGTAGGGTTTTTCTTTTATAATGGTGGGTGTAGGGTTTTTGATAAGGGGAGATGGTGAATTAATGGGCTGGGGCTTTTGTGTGATATGGGCTTTTTAGAAATGATCCTAATTTAAAATTTAAAAACAGATTTAGCCCTTTAATTAAATTAAACAAATCATTTCCTTTTCTTCAAGGAATCTCCACTGTCCATTGTGCTTTATTTTAATTCCTTGTCTATATTTCCAAAACCAAAAATAGGTATTCTAAGATCGGAAACTTATTCTTGAATTATCCTAGATTATCAGTCGTAAAGGTTATAAGTTTAACTATTCAAAAATAAAAAGAACAGTCCTTCACCCTCCTTCCCCCTTCTAAATATATGGAGTACTACACACCATAAGGCTAAAGTTCCATTTTTAGGCCACATATGAAAGCAGAAAACAACAAATGAAATAATATTTCTTTTCCTGAACATACTGCATAAGTATGTATGTAAGTATGTCATGGGCGGCCTCTCAGCCGTGCCCCATGACTCCTTAGGCGCACCCCGTGGTGCCCTGGCAAGCCTCAAGATGCCTAGTGCTACGGTTGTTGCCGCGCCAAGGTCTATATGCGCATCTGCGTATGTCGCCCCACCGGTTGAGCGTGCCCGCGCGCAGCAAGCAGACAGCGCCCTCAAAGCCTGCCCGCAGCCAGCGCCCGCGCGCCCCGCACTTGAGTGCGCCAACGCCATGCGACCTGCGCATGCGCGCCACAATACTGCCCATCCCGCACTAGAGTGCGCCTATGCCATGCGACCAACGCATGCGCACCTCAACGCAGATTGCCCCGCGCCTGCGCGCGCCAAAGCCTTGCGCCCTGTGCGCAAGCCATGAACACGCAGACAAGGATGCGGCCCCTCAAAGTGCCGCACATCATGTAAATATAGTTAGGTTTATCTTTCTGCATTTTTCTAGTATGATTGTCTAGCCCCTTAGTGTCTGCTGCTATGACATGGGTTTATTTTTTAAGAACATATATAGGGGGTATAAGGATTCGAACAATTTGTAAGCTGCTTTCATATTTCTGCTCTGGTGTCTCACCCCCTCGACACCACGTTGGCTTTCTTGTAATCAGTTGGCTTTTGATTAATACAAGCTAGTGCAACGACTTTCATCTTCAATTACTCTTTTTATACACACTGTGATTGACATCGGTTTTCTCGCACGGCACTGACGCTCTAGTCTAGCGTGCGGAGGGGACCATTGGCCGGCATACGTTGCCCTTCTAAGCAAACTCAAGAAGGCGCCGCGTAACAGTTGGTATCAGAGCCTAGGCTCGACAACGGACAAAGGAAAAGGTTGACAAACAATACGGAACATGGCTGGTGGACAGAAAACGAACGGTGAAAGGATTGGTGCGCTCGAAGAAACAGTCGAAGCACTAAAAGAGACCGTAGGGACGGTCCCGGATCTCAAAGCTAGTCTCGAGGAGATACTGGACGATCTTAGTCGTCTTGTGCATCGGAGCGAGGCTGACATCGCTAACATGAGCCAAGAAATGGAGAATGACCGCGTTGAGCTTGCTGCGGTCAAGAATAAGCTCGATGCGAGCGAGGAAAGGAATGCTACTATACAACAACAGTTGGATGAGAATGCAGTGTCGCACGCGGCATTGCAAAACACTATAAATAACTTGATGGCTCAAGTCATGCAGGGCCTTCTCAGAGGAGGCGGAGGAAACGGAGGTGGGGGTGCAATGAATTTTGCTCCCAAACAAAAGATGAAGTTCCCAGAGCCCAAGCATTACAATGGTGCTCGGAGTGCTAAGGAAGTCGAGAATTTCTTGTTCGACATGGAACAATATTTCAAGGCAGTCGGCGGGTTAGATGATGATCAGAAGATCACAGCTACGGTCATGTACCTTGAGGGTGACGCCAAACTATGGTGGCGTGGGAAAGTTGAGGCCGCGGGGAATGGTGAACCAGAACTGGCAACGTGGGATGAGTTGAAAGCGGCTATCCGTGGACAGTTCTTTCCAGAAAATGTTGAGTACAGTGCTCGACGAAAGCTCAGGGAACTAAGGCAGACGAGGTCTATGCGGGAATATGTTCGTGAATTCAAAGCCCTATTGCTAAGCATTCGCGACATGGGTGAGAAGGATAAGCTCTTTACCTTCATGGAGGGACTTAAACCTTACGCCCGTGCCGAGTTACAGAGGCAAAGGGTGGACACGTTGGCAAGGGCTATTCAGGCTGCTGAGTGCATTGCGGACTATCAAGTAGATACTCGAAATGATAGACAACAGACGACCCCACGTTCCGCTGGTGGTAACAACTACAAAGGGGGCCAATCCAATAAAAGTGGTCCTAGCAAAGGTGGGGGAGAGCGGAGTAATAATTATTCCAAGGCCTCTTCCTCGAGCAGTAGCAACACGGTAGCTCAAAACAAAGGAAAGGGAGCCGCCTTTGTTCCTAAAGGTGGATGCTTCGAATGTGGGGGTCCTCACAGGGTTGTTGATTGCCCTGAGAAGAGGAAGCAATTGAATGCCCATGAAACTCTTGATGAAGAAGAAGTAGACGAAGAGGATGAGGATGATGGTGAGGCTCCGATTGGTGCGTTCTCGCACACGTTCTACTCAATCTCTCAAGAAGTGGGTGAATCAAGTAATGCAGGTCTTCGGTGAAGAAGGAAGCTGATCATGCTGGTCAGAAGAAGAACTCTGAAGCCGATGCCAAACTTCGGGTTGGCAAAAGTAAGGGACTTATGTACATCGACGTTCGGGTTAACGGAAAGCCTGTTCGTGCGATAATAGACACAGGTGCTACTCATAATTATTTGGCTGCTACAGAGGTGGAGCGGTTAGGACTGGTCGTGGAGAAGGGTCGTGGTCGAGTGAAGGCTATTAATTCTCCAGCTCAACCTGTTGGAGGCGTGGCGAAGGGAGTCCCAATCAAACTGGGCCCCTATGAAGGGAAGACTACGTTATCTGTAGTCACGATGGATGATTTCAAATTAATTCTTGGTTTGGAATTTTTGCGGGAAACTCAGACCGCAGTCTTGCCGCATGGTGCCTACTTATCATGGGGGAAAAACCATGCACGGTTTCAACTTTGTATGGGAAGTTGAACGAGAGGAGCATCTCGGCTATGCAACTGAAGAAGGGTGTCAAGAGACAAGAGCCAACATTCTTGGCTACCTTATGCTTGGACGAGATTGAGCGGGCATCTGGCCCTATTCCTTCTGCTGTGAAGGATATGTTGGTGGACTTTGAAGATGTGATGCCACTGGAAATGCCTAGGCGACTGCCGCCTAAGCGAGATGTGGATCATTAGATTAAATTGGTGCCGGGCGCAAGGCCTCCTGCCCGTGCGCCGTATCGAATGTCACAGCCCGAACTCACCGAGCTTCGGAGACAATTGACGGAAATGCTGGATACTGGAATTATTGTGCCCTCTAAGTCCCCTTATGGGTCGCCTGTGTTGTTTCAAAAGAAGCACGACGGCTCCTTAAGGCTCTGTGTGGACTATAGAGCATTGAATAAAATTACTGTGAAGAACAAATATCCTATTCCCTTGATGGCGGACTTATTTGACAGGCTGGGTGGTGCTAAGGTTTTCACAAAAATAGACCTGAGATCAGGTTATTGGCAGGTGCGTATCGCTGAAGGAGATGAGCACAAAACAACCTGTGTCACAAGATATGGATCTTTTGATTTCCTAGTTATGCCGTTCGGCCTAACTAACGCTCCAGCAACATTCTGTATGCTGATGAATCAAGTCTTCCGGGAGTTTATAGATGAATTTGTGGTTGTCTATCTAGATGATATTGTGATTTATAGCAAAAGCATGGAGGATCATATGATGCATTTGAAGAAGGTCTTGACAAGACTAAGGGAGCACGAGCTATATGCCAAGCCATCGAAATGCGCTTTTGCCCAAAAGCAGATCGATTTCCTTGGGCACATAGTCGAAGAGGGACGAATCAAGATGGATGGCGGGAAAATTCAGGCCATTACTGATTGGCAACCACCAACAGATATTCATGCCCTAAGATCTTTCTTGGGCCTATGTAATTTCTATCGGCGGTTTGTGAAAGATTATTCTCTTATTGCTTTGCCCCTGACTGAACTTTTGAAAAAGGCCACGCCATGGGAGTGGTGTCCAAGGCGTGAGAAGGCCTTTGCTTCTTTGAAGAGGGCTATGTCAAGCAGCCCGGTCTTGGCCCTTCCTGATATGGCCAAGCCGTTTGAAGTACAGATTGATGCCTCAGACTTTGCGCTTGGTGGAGTTTTGATGCAAGAGGGGCACCCGGTTGCTTATGAGAGCCGGAAACTTAAGGATGCGGAGCGACGTTATGCAGCTCATGAAAAAGAGTTGTTGGCTGTGGTCCATTGCTTGCGCTTATGGCGCCATTACTTATTGGGAGCACCCTTTGTTGTTAAGACTGACAACACTGCTGTCAGCTATTTCATGACACAGCCAAAACTTAATGGGAGACAAGCGAGATGGCAAGAGCTTCTTGCTGAGTTTAATTTCCACTTGGAATACAAGAGTGGGAAGTTAAACCAAGTTGCTGATGCTGAGTCGGAGGGCCGACTTAGCCGAGGTGTGTACGCTCGCCGCCCTTAGGGGAAGCGAGGTAACCACCAATATTAAGGATCAGATCAAGGATCTTCTTGTTCGTGACCCTGCTGCTCAAGATTTGATCAGCCTTATAGAGCAACGGAAGACGCGTCAGTTCTATATGGATGATGGTTTTCTCAAGACAAAAGGCAAGCGGATCTATGTGCCTAAGGGAGGTGATTTGCGGAAGACCCTATTGAAAGAATGTCATGATACCCTCTGGGCTGGCCATCCTGGAATGGATAGGACCCTAGCGCTACTTCAACGCGCATACTATTGGCCCCAGATGGCGGATGATGTAGATCAATATGTGCGAACCTGTTTGGTTTGCCAGAAAGACAAGCCCGACCGTTTGACACAAGCGGGACTATTGCAGCCGCTGCCTGTCCCAAGAAGGCCTTGGGAGAGCGTCTCTCTGGATTTTATCACCGGATTGCCCAAGGTCGGAGATTTAACTACTATTCTAGTAGTTGTTGATCGGTTTTCTAAATATGCAACTTTCATAGCAGCCCCATAATATATAGCAGCTGAAGAGACGGCCAGGCTCTTCTTTGCTCATGTGGTGAAGTATTGGGGTCTGCCCAGAGATATTGTTAGTGATCGCGACTCGCGATTCACTAGTAACTTTTGGACCGAGCTCTTCAAGTGTCTCGGGTCGAAGTTAAGCCACAGCTCCAGCTTTCATCCACAATCTGATGGCCAGACGGAGCGGTTTAATGGGATGCTTGAAGAATATCTTAGGCATTTTGTGACTGGATCGCAGAAGAATTGGGTGAAGCTACTGGATTCTGCCCAGTTGTGCTTCAATGCCCAAAACTGCTCAAGTACCAACAGGAGCGCTTTTGAAATTATCATGGGACAACAACCTCTACTCCCTCATACTGTTGATGCACCAAATGTGTCAAAGTCCCCTCAAGCTGCGAGTTTCTCAAGAGAGTGGAAGAGAAATCTAGAGATAGTGCGGAGCTACCTTGAAAAAGCACAAAGGAAGATGAAAAAGTATGCAGATCAAAACCGGCGTTTTGTGGAGTATAAAGTTGGGGATAAGGTGATGGTAAAGATCCCCAAGAGATATTTGTTCGCGGGAGCTCATGACCCGCGTCTTTTGCAGAAATACATTGGACCTCTGTCCATTGTGAAATGTGTTGGAAAAGTTGCCTATCGAGTTGAATTACCAGCTTGGTGGAAAATCCATCCCGTTTTTCATGTTAGCCTGTTGAAGCCTTTCCAAGAAGACAAGGATGATCCTTCCAGAAGCCAGCTCACCATGCCGAGCATCAGGAAGAACAAGTGGTCAGGGAAGAAAGTAGCAGAAACTATCCTAGATGACCGTGTTATTCATGCCTCAAGGAAAGATCACCAGGAATTTTTGGTGAAATGGAGCGGATGTGATGCAGAGGAGAACACCTGGGAGAGGGGAACAGACCTCAAAGCCTTCAAGGACCTGATAGCTGAGTATCTTGCAAGGAAGGCGCCGAGGACGTCGCCAACTCAGGTGGGGGAGAATGTCGTGGGCGGCATCTCAGTCGTGCCCCATGACTCTTTAGGCGCACCCCGTGGTGCCCTGGCAAGCCTCAAGATGCCTAGTGCCACGGTTGTGGTCGCGCCAAGGTCTATATGCGCATCTGCGTATGTCGCCCCACCGGTTGAGCGTGCCCGCGCGCAGCAAGCAGACAGCGCCCTCAAAGCCTGCCCGCAGCTAGCCCCCGCGCGCCCCGCACTTGAGTGCGCCAACGCCATGCGACCTGCGCATGCGCGCCACAATGCTGCCCGTCCCGCACTAGAGTGCGCCTATGCCATGCGACCAACGCATGCGCACCTCAACGCAGATTATCCCGCGCCTGCGCGCGCCAAAGCCTTGCGCCCTGTGCGCAAGCCATGAACACGCAGACAAGGATGCGGCCCCTCAAAGTGCCGCACATCATGTAAATATAGTTAGGTTTATCTTTCTGTATTTTTCTAGTATGATTGTCTAGCCCCTTAGTGTCTGCTGCTATGACATGGGTTTATTTTTTAAGAACATATATAGGGGGTATAAGGATTCGAACAATTTGTAAGCTACTTTCATATTTCTGCTCTGGTGTCTCACCCCCTCGACACCACGTTGGCTTTCTTGTAATCAGTTGGCTTTTGCTTAATACAAGCTAGTGCAATGACTTTCATCTTCAATTACTCTTTTTATACACACTGTGATTGACATCGGTTTTCCCGCACGGCACTGACGCTCTAGTCTAGCGTGCGGAGGGGACCATTGGCCGGCATACGTTGCCCTTCTAAGAAAACTCAAGAAGGCGCCGCGTAATAGTATGTATGTAAGTCTAACCTGAATATATTGTTACCGCCATTCCTGAAGATGATCTATTGTGAAAATCATATAGTAGTATAAAAGGAGGGGGTCTAACTTGGATTTTATTGGAACATACTTTTTTTTAATTAAATTTCGCCTGGTCTTTCATAGCAAAACAAAGTACATAAAAGGAGGGGGTTTAACTGCCAACCTCTATATAGAGCCTGTTTGGGTGGGCTTAAAAGCAGCTTATTTTAAGTGGCTTATAAGTCAAAAAGTTACTTAAAAGCTACTTTTTGAGAAGTTAGGATTTCCTAACTTCTCAAAAAGTGGCTTTTAAGCAACTTATGGTTTATAAGTCCAAAAATTTTAAAGTTACCAAATATATATTAATGGGCTTATAAACTTATAAGTCACTTTTAAGCTCACCCAAACGGGCTCATAGTCCTTTGTAGCACATGTCCATACCCTTTACAAAAAATGAAACTTGAACTTTATATCACACGTTAACTTATATGGAAATAATAAGCACATAAGAATTTAACAATTACTGCTATTTTTTGTTCATTACATTGAATGATAAATAATGTGCAGAAGGAGGAGGTGGTAAACGAAGCTAACTCATGGACTAAGTCTGCAACAAAAGGACTTATTGAAGAAGTTCTCGAGCTCAAGCATATCAAAGATGACACTACGCTCTTACTTGCAAATGCCTTGTATTTTAAAGGTTCATGGACAGACGATTTTAAGGAAAGTCTCACCCAAAACAAAGATTTTCACCTACTGAATGGATCCAAGGTTTCAGTTCCTTTCATGACTGGTTGTGAGAAGTATTTATACGGATCATTCGAAAGTTATCAAGCAGTGAAAATTCCTTACGAAAAGGGGAATGACAAAAAAGAGTTCGCCATGTACTTCTTTCTTCCTGATGAAAGAGACGGATTGTCAAGCTTGTTGAAGAAAGTGAACTCTGATTCAAACTTCTTTACGCGAAATTTCAAGCTATGGAATGAAAACCTTAATGCATTTTACATTCCAAAGTTCAAATTCTCATTTACCACTTTAGAAGGATTGGCAACAATGAAAGAAATGGGATTGACACTACCTTTTGAGAAGACTTGCCAGGACCTAACAGAGATACTGGAAAATAGAGGGCCTTTATGTGTATCCATGATATTACAGAAAGCATTTGTAGAAATTGACGAGAAAGGCACCGAGGCAGCAGCTGTTACATTCTTGTCGGATGATGATATGGGATGTAGTTTGTATCAGAGTCCTCCAAGAAGATTTGTAGCTGATCATCCTTTTCTGTTCATGATTAGAGAAGAGACAACAAGTTCGGTGCTTTTCACTGGGGCTGTAGTAAATCCCCTGTTGGATGGATCTGATGATTGAGATCAGTACGACCATGGATTGGTTTTACCTAAAGGATTATTTTACTTTTAGATGATGGTTTTATACTGTCAGTTTGATCTTTTATAGTTGTGAGCAAATAAAAGTTAAATTCTTGCCAACATCTTGATGAGATGCTCGTTTGGTTATTTTATTTTCTAAGTTCAGCTTGTTCTCTGAGTTATTATACATAGCTTAAAATTGCTCTTATTAGCAAAATAGTCTTAGACCACGAAATTGCAAACGATGCAACACATGCGAGAAACCCTCATTATAGGTATATGCATCCTAGAAAGTGAGGCAGGGGAAATAGCCCAACGTTGGGGGAGGTTGCATTGTGTTTTCTATGTAAAGTAATGTGCATCCTTGCTTCAGAGAACTTGAGGAGGAGAATTTAACCATCACTCACTTTGCGTACCCATCTTTCCTACATGCTCTTCATTCAGGAAAGGTGAAGATTGAATTGGAAGCTCCTCGTATGAATAGTCGAAGCTCAGACTTAGTATCTGCTGGCCTTTGTTGATTTACAGGCTACCCTCATTATAGGTATATAATGTTGAGAGGAGGGGTTGTTATATTCGAATCCAAGTGTGCGCTTCATCAGGTAAGAGATAGGGGGTTGTTATATAGGAATCCCTGTAATACAGTAAACATTGGAAGAACATAGGCTTCCCAAGAGAGCTTTGGGCCCCTACAAATTAGATAAAATTCAGATACCAACCCTTAGGCATAAGCCTCTAAAGAACAGTTACAACTTAGACTTGATGGTTTAAAGCTTGGTATAAAGCTTCTGTTTTTCTTTTTCCTCCACTAATGCTGTTTTAGAGTCGATCTTAACAGAGGAATGTTTAACATATTTTTGAAGTGCTTATAAGGTAGTCATGGAGATAATTTGTGAATATGTGTCTTTGATGTGGAGGTTAGGTTCGTGCCCCCTCCTTTTGAATTTTTAATATGCATGCTAGGGGTAACAATAGATTTATTTCAATAACAAGGTTTCCTAGATTCGCGATTGTAATAACACCACACCAATAGATTCGTCGATTATAAAGAAACAAAAACGGATGATCAGCAACCAAGTCCATGTCCTCCTAGAGATGCATCGTCTATGCAGCAGTAATAGCTGCAGCTTCAATTCCACCCTCTATCTCAGTGATGCCACTCTGGTAGAAAGGTAATGTGAGGCCAAATCCTTTCAGAAACTTTGCAAGCTTAAAACTCAAAAGGTTAGTTTCAATTTAGGGATAAGAAAATAGTGCACCTTAACTTTTTTATAGGAAGGATAATCATTTGTAAATCCAGGTTCTCAACTGATTTTGTCCACTAAAGTAATACATGAAGAAGAGAAGTGTTTCCATGCCCTATTTATATGAAGCGCCATAAACTTTAAAGCCATTAAAGGCCTCTATATGTATTGCTACTTCTCATTAGCCATGAATGGCGCTCGAGCATACCTTCCACTAGAGATGGAATATATGGTCCTTTCATTCCAGTCCTTGGAAATATATCGCGGGAATAATTTCTTTGATGAGATCATTTGTCTTTTGTTTTTAGCCCATCGGCTTGATTGACATACCGAAAATGCAGGGGCAATTCGTGACCTAAAGCTAAAGCATAGCACTACTAAAGAAAGTTGTAGCTTCGGCACATCTCAGTCAAATTCAATAGCTAAGTCAAGCAAAAGGAAGCCAAAGATGCAGCAGCAATTTGCCAAACACAAACCGTTTACTTAGGCTCTCTTTTAAGTTCGTGAATCACAACTAAATTTCTCTTAGACTACTTGATGCTCCTACATCGCAGCCTAGTTATCGCACCCCACCTCATAGGGCTCCACACATGACCCAACCTAGTTATGGCCAGCAACAGCCACCACCTTGAAGGAAATTTGTTTTTCAGTAGGTTTTCTTTTCAAAACTTGAAGAACATAGGCTTATTTTGGAATTTCTTAATTTGCAGTATGCACCGTTTATTTTTTAACTTCAATTTTCTTTTTTAGACAAATTATGATGCACTTAACATTGTTTTATTGTTGAAGTACAAAATTCTATTTTAGAGGTTCATTGATTCTTTAAATCATTACCATTGTTTTTTCTCCATTACTTGGTTTACAATTCTTTTGCTGTTGGTGTTGCTATTTCTGGTACTTCTGCTGCTTTGATTATATATCTGAGCTTTCTCTTCTATTTGTCGCTTGCATCTCTTTGTGATCATGGGAGATCATAAGTGAACGTGTGTATCAATGTTCGCCTTTCCATTGATGTTTTTTTGCTGGATTTTATACCTTCATGTGGATTGTAGTGGGTAGATCATTGAACTTAATGCTCGAGTCTGATTCACTCCAAATCTTTCTGCATGCAAAATTTCGTTAGACAAGAACTTGGTATTCTTGCTTCTTAGATAAAAGTACTTTGCAGTAGGTGTCTAATAAATTTTTTGAAAGAAACTTGTTTTTCATTGAAGGCTATAAATTGTACATGGAAAAGGAAATGGAAAGAAAAAGAGTCATCTTAAAGATGTACCTATATTTACAGGAATAAATTTCACATCAGCAACCCGTTGCTTGGTCTTCAAATTCAGCTTCCTTGTTGACATCAGCAGGAGGCAAAAAGCAATCCATTGACAAACCAGATATATTGAAATTGATCTCTTCAATCATCCAAGTCTCCTCAATCTTTGCCCTATAATCTATGTTCTTTCCATATCTGTAAATTGTTGCTACTGTCTTCCCACAGTTAGCAATGTTGATACCTTCAATATACCTATAATAATCTTCAAGCATCGATTCCATGCTTGACATTGGCATCCCCCTTTGGTGACTTCAATCTTACTAATTTTGTGTCCTCAAATTGAATGAGAAGCCCTGTTCTTTGGCCGAAGTAGCCCCTTATTGTGTGATGAACAACTTGTGTGTTTGCCGTATTTTGTGCCTTGAGCATGTCTATGCTTGTCTCTAGTTTTAGAATAAAACATTCTTCATCTTTAATAGTCTTTTCTCCAATGCAAATAGCCTTCAAGAACAGATTCCTACACTATAGTAACTGAAGTTGTTCAAGGAAAATGCCACATCATCTGTTTTAATTTTATTGGTGAGACATACCATCCACATCCTATATTCTATTGGAAGCAATGACTTCAATTCTAGAGAAACTCTGCCACACTCTTCACAACCAGAAAATACCACAGGGACACAACTAAACTACAAAGAATTACAAGGCAGAATGAGCAAACTAAGAAGCATATACATACCATCAGTAGAATTGCAGTCACGTAATTCAAGCACTGGATATTCCCAGGACCTTGAGACCATCAAACATCAGAAAAACTTAAGTAAAAAGATTGTCCTTTATTGTTTTTTTCTAAGCAAAAACACCAGCAAAGATAAGATTAGAAAATCCAAGAGGGCTATCAGTACATCTGACCAGCAGAATCCTTAATCCTCTTCATTGAAGTTAGTGAAGTTAGTCAGATCTACCAGTTCACTTACTCAAGAGTGCGCTTCATCAATTTCTCCAACAATAGCCGAATACCACTCTCTCTTTGACTCAAGAATTGTTGGACAGCGTAAAAGAGAAATAACCTGCACTTACGAATCTGATGAACAATGCATATGTTGAGTACATAAGGACACATAACTCCCGTGGACTATTTACTATTGTGTACTCTTAGGACTTGATGGACTTCACGACAACCTTCTTCTCCTGTATATTCTTGCATCTCATGCTAGATTAAAGAGTTTAAATATCGACGTGATCCAAACAAAATACTTAATAAAGATAAAACATACAACCAGCAAAGCTGTTTATGGAAATATTATCATAATGTTATTACATAACATGATATACATAAAAAAGAGAGTAGAATTTATCCATCTATTCCCAAGAACAACCAATATTTGTAGTATTTCATCCATTGGGACTGAAGAATAAGAGAAGAAGAATCGGTAGCGGAGTTGATTACTTGTTACAATTTGAGGAGAATGACGATGAAGTTAGCCGACCGTCATTGAACGGTATCCAAGTTACCAGAGAAAAATGCACTGATGAAACCTTTGGGAGATTTTACTGTTGCCCAGTGAGCTAAATTTTAGATTCTCAAGTATGCCTAAAAATAATTAGCACAAGGTTAGAATATGGGAAGACCCCCCCTGTACCTCTATTATGTGGTTACTTTCTAAGTTTAAAGGTGTCTTTGAGATTCGTTTTGTTACTATCCATGGAAATAGTTTTACCTCAGTTACCCATATTTAACACATCAAGTAAACGTCTAGAAGCTATCTCTAACACAATCCCAAAAAAAAAAAAAAAAAACTTTCCAAAGATCAAATTAGTTCAGCTACGTTTGATAGATAGCAAAGAACTCATCAACAAATGGAAGCTTCGCTATTGTGGATGACGCTTCAGGACACTTCTCCTAGACATTCTCTTCTCGTATCTCTACACCACCCTGCTATCAAAGGTCGTTTGCTGTTATTAAATTCATATAATTATCGTATCATATCATATATATATATTACTATAAAAGCATATCCTCCAAAAGATCAAAAGCCATTTTACCAAAATACCCCTGAACATGAAAAAACAAGCAACAGCCCCTAACAAAAGAACGCAATGGTTACCAACAGTCCCAAATACACACTTTGATATGAAGGACGTGATCCTTCAAAGAACTTCTTTATTCATTGCTATGAGAAGACTGCTTTAGCGAGCAGAACTCAAAACCCAACAACAGCTCTCCTTTGGATAAATCAACCGGGAAAACCCACGGAAAAGAAGATCGAAGAAAACGGCGAACAAAAATGCAACAATAAAGGCATCTTATTATCAGGAATGTACTAATATGCATTCGCTATTCTTCAATCATTGCACAGTATGTATATATAGATCTTGGAGAATATATTTTCTTGGTCGGAAGCACGTGAAGAAGGAACTAATCATTAAAGAATGGAGCTTGTACAAAGTTTCATTAGTCGGTGCTCCAAAAATTGCTAGAAGATAGAAATAAAATAAAGAGAAACAGAAGCTTGATTTTTGTGTTTAATAATAGTGCCAGTATTTGAAAAAAAATCAGCGGTACAATACAATCTTGATTGTGGGAGTCATCAGAATAAAAAGTTCTTTCAAGTAAGCAACTGTGACCTGACCGTTTGAAAAGTTCTATAGCTTCACTCATATTATTGTGTTAGCAATGAAAATAAAAAATCTGAGTTCTCTATCACAACATAACTGTTTAGAAGGGCTACTTGTGTCATGGTTTGCAGCAGTGTTATTGGATGATTGGACGTTTTGACCGTGGAGGGTGTTATTATAGTTTAATTAATTATCGATCCGCACTTGCACTATGTGGATGTAGATTACATGGATGCATTTGTACGAGAAGGTAAAAGGTCAAATGAGTGATTTCAAAAAATATTAAGTGTTTTCCAAGAGATAACAGTGAGGTGATGCATCAATACGAAGCAAGTGGAAAAGACAAGTACATGCTGCGAGGTTTTGGGTGGAAATTCCGATGAAATAAAGGAGGCTGCAAATTCAACATACATGTATGAGGCATAGTGTTGCAATGTGGAATAGCGAGATGACATCAGAGTCCAAGTGATGAATATCAGGTTCTATTTTCGTAACTATATTTATTCTAATTTATTTATCAATTTCTACTCTGTATGTACATTATGAAACGCAAGTGATAAATATTAGGGTCGAGGATTCACTTTGTTATGAGCTTGAAAAGCATGCTAAGTTTAGGAGATACACAGTAGTGTGTTTATTATAATTTGTTCTTTCATGAAAAAAACTGAAAACAATTGTAAGTTGGTATAACTAAATTGCATAAAGATCATGTGGGATTTACTTTCAAGTTGAGGAATTCATATGAAACATTTTATTTGGAAGGATCATATGATTTATACTTGAAAGTTAGTAGTGCAAGAAATAAAATGACACACATAATTTAGACATATATTAGTACTAAATATTTTTAAAAAATAAACATAAAATGAGAAGGAAATAAAAAACGTCTAATTCTTTTTATGTATAATCAATTACTCAAAGGTCTGTCTAATAAAATCGATTTAGTTTTATAAAAGTGTGTACTACATGACTCGGCATACACGTGCAACGCACGTGCCGAGTACTAGTATAGCTAATAAAGGTAGCTGTCACATAATCGAGCATTTCTACTACTTTCCGCCAACAGAGGACTTAAGTAGGTTAGGGGAAAAACGCATAGTTCTAGTTCTATCTATTTGTTCGTTCCTTTTCTGGATAAGTAACAGTACAGGTTAATATTCTGATCAAAACGCATTAGCCAATGCGTATAAATAGGTATCAAAACATCATGGAACAAAGGAGATGGATATGGTGAAAGAATGCACTTGACATTAAAAAGAGAACTTATTAGTGAGATTTATTAAAATGAAGTCAAGGAGAACCACAGATAGATACATACAAGGCATCGATCACAAAATAGGTTGTCGAAAGAATCTAGAGAAGCATCAAGATCTTTGTCAAGAAATAGATCTATGATTACTTTGAACTTTATAAAAATGTACTCTTTACAGTAAATGCGCCAAGAATGACATAGTCATCATGCTCTCCTAATATATAAAAACTAATCCAGTTTTTTATTTTATAATGGAATACTCTATTCAAAACCTGCACTAAGCAGTGCAGCTAGCCTAAAACATCACAATATTCAAATCGATCCTGGTGAAACGATAAACAACATGTAAAAAGATTGAATGACTTTCAGCAGCCTCACCTAAAGTTTCTGCAAGCTCTCCGCCAGATGCTGAACTCTGTGGATATATTGCAGCTTTTGCCAACTCTATTCTGCGCTCTTTAACCTATGGTAATGATACAAATATTAATGAAGAGGTAAATTTGTTTCAGGTGCGGGCAAAAAAAGTTTTGGCTTCTCTCTCGACTTCATTGGAAGCATATGTGTTTCCTTGCACCAACGGAAATATAAAGACGTGACAGTGATAATCATGTCCAACGCAAGTGCCGAGCGTATCACACCAAAGGCCTAGGATATAGGAGGAAAAAGTAGCATGAAAATGCCGAAAGAATCAGTACATAATATTACAAAATTTATTATAAGCTTCAGATAAAAAAAATGCAAGTAACTTTCAATCCTTCTTCCCAAGCAACCATTCCTCTCACTCAACCTCCCTTCCTACTTCATTTCTCTTCTTCAAAAATTACCATATCAAAAGAACAGTGCAATATTGAGTGTAAACTTCTCCTGATGGCTTAGACTCTAGTTAGAGAACTTACATATCAACACTTTGACAAAGATTTTTCACTATTGCATCTGTCATGTTCATTAAAGCCATATCTCTTACATTTTTATCCTTAAATTGCCCTCAAGAATATCAGCCATCTCAAAGAGGGTGGTTAAAAGGAATATCACTATCTGCTTCTAAGTCCTAGAGACTAAAACATAGTAACATTTAATCAAATCTAACCAAAACTGTTGAAAATTATCTGCACAAACCCCGAGAAAAATAATCAAAAAAAAAAAGAACAGCCCGAACACATTTAATCTTTGATACCTTACAGACCAGCAATGTGCAACCCTCGCGAAAATTCTTCACAAAAGCAGCAACCCTCATAAAGAGAACCATAAACATCCATGTATCTCATTAGCAATAATGCTTAGGAGACGTTTGGTTTGAGGGATTGGGTATATTAGTCCATGTATTAAATTTAATCCCTTGTTTGGTTGGAATTTTGAAAGAGGTATAACTAATACATGCATTAAATAATACACTAAGGGGTCGTTCGGTTACTCACTTATTTAATGCAAGGATTAATTATTAATGCGGATATTAATAATGTAGGTATTAGTAATGTATGTATTAATAATGTAGGTATTAATAATGCGGGTATTAGTTAGCGAGGGGTTTAGTAATATGGGTATTAGCCATGCATATATTATAACGTAGGGATTATTTGTTGAATCACTGATATATTACAAATTAACAAACAATATTATTATTTAAAATATTTATTTACTCCTTAAATAAAATTTTAAAATATCCTTATTATTATGAGGGTTACTTTTGTCATTCTAAATTTTAATACCCGCGTTATTAATACCCACATTATTAATACCACCTTCTACCCCGCATAAAATAATACATAGATTCCCGCATTAATAATGAGGGTATTAATAATGCGGAATATACAAAAACGCAACCAAACGTTGTACTAATTTATGCGGATATTAAAATTTTACAGAAAACCAACCGAACGCCGCGCTAAATTAGCGCAGAGTTTTGTGCGGGGTTAATACCCCTTATGCGGGCAACCGAACGACCCCTAATTGGTGTATTATCTTATCCCTCCACCAAGGTGGTATGTATTAGTTATACATGGATAAAAGAACAAAAGGACAACAATATCCTTCCCATTTCCCTAGAAGCCAATAAAAGTCAATCATCAAAGGATATAATTGTAAATTCATTACTTTTTAGCTTAAAAATAAATAAAATATATTAAATGATAACTTTTATCTCCAATGAACCAAACACTGGATAAAATTTAATTCCCGTATTATTAATCCCTGCAATATTAATCCCTGTATTATTAATCCCGGTATTACAATCCCTGTATAACTAGTCCATCAAACCAAACGACCCCTAAGTGTACTCAAAAAATCAGTCATAGTTGGTAAACTGTTCATGTATTAGCTCGAGTGCACCTCTTCGTCAAAGACGACATTCTAGTAGTAGCAGATGTTAGTCACATTACTTTATTTATATTCTTGCATTGGTTCTAGTACTTCCTATATTAAGTTTGATATTCTTGCTTCTACAAGCTCATTAACCCCTTGTGACATGGCTGGTTTCACCAATACTATTATTGAGATTCTTTTTGTTGTTGTAGCTCATACATGAATTTCACCTGACTAAACACTGAAGAATTATTAGGTTCCCTGCATGTATACTGCGATTTATCCTATAACAGGTTCATAATCCAGTTTTAGTATAAAATGGCTACTGAAATTAGAGACAAGGGGCTTTTAGTTGAATGCATATGACTTTGAGGCTTGAGCATTAATGCACCGAGCTGTCCCTTTATAAAGTAATGCACCCAGCTGTCTTACAGTTCCGTATAGACAGATAGTAAGTGAAGCAGAGCATATAAATCTATCAACGACTCTTTAGCTTAGAATTACTGTAGTGAATGACATGTACCACCATTTAGAAAAGTTTTACTAACTTCGTTCATGTACATACAGAATTCTTTAGAATTGTCAGTTTTAGTATTTCTCAAATGACATGGTATGCAAGCTTTAAATTATCCAAAGTAAAAATTGAAGACATAACAATCCGACCCTACCTCCTAGCCAAAACTCTGTGGATGAAGCTTTTTGAAAAAACTCGAGCTGCAAGAAGATGAAGACAACTTTCATGGACATTGTAAAGAGCAGAAGAACCTCATTTCTAATCATTAACTATGCACTCTATCGTTGTTTAACTTAGTAGTCTCTTTCTATACAAAACATAAGAAATCTTTAATTGATAATTAGAATCCACAATAGAATGAGGAATCCACAATTAGAATCCACAATAGTGGGACTAAAATGGATAATGCCAGGGAACACTAAGGAGTTGTTGGACTGCTGGAATAGCTGTGGGGGATGTGTCAAGCAGAAAATATCGTGGAGCATGGTACAGGCTTGCATTTGGTGGACAATTTGGAAAGAGAGGAACGCAAGAATTTTTGAAGATATGCATAGTTCGGTACAAAAGATTAAAACGAATTGTATCTTGTTATTTCATTTTTGGTGCAAAAAAAACTTTGTAGATGATGTCGAATCCCTTCTAGACTTGTTAGAATCCTTATGAGTTTAGGCTCATTGATAGAGTTTCGGTTAGTCTTCTTTGTTTCTACCTCCTGTAACTATGGCATTAGCACTATGGCATTAGCACTGCCTTTGTGCTGACTTTAATTTATTGTTACCATTCTCAAAAAAAAATATCGTCAACACGCATACACCATCTTTACATAAATATAACTTGTCTGTTCCAAGTGATCGTGTATCCAAACATTGTATCCACAAAATAATACTTTATAATACAAAAAAATAAAATACAAAACTATATTATGGAGTGATGTGGTACAACAATGTAAACTGAGTGTTAGTAAGAATAATCTTAGAGGAGGAGGATACCAGATATGTAGAAAAAGAAGAATAATGCGATTTTTCCAAGTAAATTCCGACTAAAGTTCCGGTGAGGATTTGTTTATCATGTTCCTTTCTTCTTCTTTTTTCACCATACTAGTTTTTTGTTGAAATATTTTTTAAATGTATAGATTTGGTATTTTTCTTGTAGGAATTTGTATAGATCTGGTGTTTTTGTTAAGTTTTTATATAAAACCGCCTAAAACAATGTATGGTACGTTTTATACATGTTTTATTCAAATTTATACAATTCTATAAATGTGTACAAACTTGTATAAGTATGTATGTGTGTGTATGTATAATGAATAAAATTGTATAAATTATTAGATTGTGTGCATTATTATGGATAATCGTATAAAATTTCAGTTTTCTTGTAAATATTCTTGTACTTCTCTCCTTGTATGTGCATTTATGTATATTCATGTATAATTTATTTTTTGGTAAATTTGTGTGTATAAACTTGTTCGATCCAAAGTAATAATATAGATAAAACCGACAAAAATAACTCCGGTAGAAGAAAAAAGTAACTCCGGTGAAGAAATAAAATATTCTGGTGAAATTCCAACAATTTTGGAGTTGTAGTGTACGAACACTGCAATAGTTCATTGTACATAAGGCACTGTTGATGGTACATTAAATTTGGTCCAATATCATTGGTGAACAAACACGTGTATATCACTTCTCCTTGTTCCACTCCACTACTATATTGTGATTCGTGAGTTTTCTTCGTTGATTGTGCTCTCTATGGCATCTAATAGACTAACACTATTCAAGAGGCTTTCTCGGTAGGATCATCTATTACTTATTTCCAAAAAGAATACTTTCTAGTTTTCCCCCATCGTCTCCGCCGCGAGTTAAACTTTCAGTTCTGCCCAATCTCAATTTTTTCTCATTTTTCTTTTAATATCTGTATGAGGGCCTTTTTTTCCATATTTGATTTATCCCAAACAATTAACTTTGAATCTCGAATCAGAGATGCCAATGAGCTTTGTTTACTGATGTTACAAGTAAATTTCTCATCAACGTCAATAGGAATTTTGAAACGCGAATGAGCAGTCCGTCCTTCGGGAAGAATTGAAGCTGCAACACCAGAACTTGCAGTTGCCAATGCTATAAATCCTTTTGTTCTTACTGCCGCTAACAAAGCTCGATATAAGAAAGTTTTTCCAGTTCCCCCGGGGCCGTCAATGAAGAATGCCCCTGGTTTTTTAGAATAGATTCTATCAAGAATTATGTTATATGCCTTTCTTTGATCAATATTCAATTTCCTTTCTAACAGTACACCTTCTTCACTAACTACGATATTTCTTTCAAAATGAACATCTTTGGCCTCCTTAGTTATTGTGGAAGGCTTAATATTTATAGAAATAAATTTAAATTCATTAATGTTATGTCCCATGGAAAGTAAAATTTTGTTGATGTGATTTAAGACTGAATGCTGGATATCTTGTTTTGCCATATTTGGTACCCTTTTAAAATCTTCAGACATAGAATCTTCAAATTTTTCCCAAAGTTCTTTTGGGTTCACAGGATTACAGTAAACAAATAATGTTGCAAATAAGTATCCTGCCGCTTAGAGTTTATAGTCTCCTAGTTAGGGTTTTGTATATGCCACCGCCTTGAGTAAACCGGCCTACGACCTTATTAGTCTTTGTATTTTACCATAATTAGGACTGGGTAAATCATAGCTATAAATACCCTTCCTTACATTGTTTTGTACAATCAAGTGATACACACAGAATCCGGCTATTCCCAAGGAATAAGATTATTATTGTCTTTCTTATTACTTTTCTCTCAGTTCTTTTAACTTACTTTTCTTCGTATTTATTGTATTGCCTTTGACCCTTTTATAAATTCAATTATTTTACCTATACAACCAATTTTAGGCGTAAACAGTTTGGTGCCCACTGCGGGGCTCAGGCAATTGAAGGTGTCTACGGAGGAAAAGCGCATTCATGTCAAACGACGATGACGACGGTCCACAGAATACCACATCACGGCCCAACAACCGGCTCATAACTTGGAACATAGTTGAAACTATGACCAGATACCAGAAAGTGGTTACGGTTTACTTATTGAGGCCACCATCTTGTTAAGGACCCATACCCTATATTAACCTCCTCAGAATAGCGACCACATGCCAGGGGAACTCACAGCCCGTGAACATGATCTTTGGGGAACCCGGAGTGAATGCTGACATAGCCAGAATGGTCATGGTCTGCGAAGCCCATCAGGAGGTGACCAAAAGGCCTCATATCAATACGATCGAATTTGATGATAGCGATAGATAGCAGGCCTTATACCCACACCACAACGCCTTGATCATCACCCTTAGGGTATGTGACGCTCAGGTCAAACGTGTGCTGGTAGATCCAGGCACTACGGACTACGGTGATTATAATCCACTAGGAGGCCATCTGTCAGATGGAAGTACAACATCAGATAATCCCCAGTCCATATACTATAACCAGCTTCAACAGCTCCAGCGAGAGATATATGGGTGAGTTGCTCCTGCGAGTCCTCATTCCCGGGATAGTGAAGGTGACATCCTTCCAGGTGATGACATGCAATCTCTCGTATAACATCATCCTAGGAAGGCCTTGGATTCACGAAGTACGCGCAGTTCCGTCTACACTTTATCAAGTCCTTAAATACCTATCCTATGGGGAGAAAGAGATTAGAGGGGAGCAGAAGCTGTCCAGGCCGCCATCACATGAGTAGTAAAGAAGGAGGCCAAGAGTCCGCGAAAGGTATTGGACAAACTGCTCGGGCCATGCCTAGTCGCCAGCTTACTATTTGAGTTAGAGAAAGGTAAGTGAGCCTGACCCCGAGAGCCAGCCATGACACCTCAAGACTCAAATGACGAGGGGAAGATCGCTAAAGCTGTCGACAACCTCGATCCAGTAATTGTCGACACCCATTTTTTCCCAAACCAGTTAAAGTTTGAAATATGGCTCGACTTATTGGAACTCACGGGTAAAGACTTGGAGTCGCCACCTAACATATTTTTTAACTAGGCGTATTAGGGCACCTACTTTATTTCTAGCCTATTTAATAATTAACTCCAAAACTTAGTCTACGAACCAGAAATTCTAGGTAAGGGTTCAAGTTAACCTGAGAGAAAGGTGTTAGGCATTTCTCAGGCTCCACCAAATGTAGTTACCGGACTGACTAAATAATTGGGATTCAAAATAACTAAAAGTAACTAAGCAAGTAAACTAACTAAAACTAGACAAATAATTAAATGACTACTATAATATGCATATAATAATTAAGATTGATAAAAGGTTCAATTTCACTAATTGGCTTCTTCCTTGGAGAATTACACCTCGCAAAATAAAACACATCAGTAAGTATATTAAAATAAAATAATAATGATAAAATAAAAATTAAATTAAATGAAAGTAATATGATTTAAAAGGTGTTTTCGGGAGCGTTTCAAGATTGTTCATCCAAATGTACCTCGCAAAATAAAATAATTTAGTTAGTATACCAAAATAACAATAAGTCAAAAAAATGAGAGAATTTAATAGCAATTAATTTAGAAGCATTTCTGGGACGCCGTCTTGAAAATTACCATTTATTTACATATTCATGGTTCTAACCATTTAGAATTAGAAAATTCGCACCCAGTGAAATCGTGCATAAAGAATCTTTCAAAATCTCCACTGGCGAAGATGTTTGGCCAAGGAATTCATGGCATCAATACTAGGCCTTTTGACGATGCAAATTTAAATGGGTTGCTATCCTCACATCATGATGCTTTGGTTATCACCCTCTGAATATTCGATTTGGATATCAAATGGGTCTTGGTCGACTCGGTAAGTTCCGTGAACTAGATCAGGGAAGAAGTTGTCAAGAAAATGCAATTGATAGACGGCATCATCAAAAGGACTTCCAAGTTGAAATCATTTAGCAACAGTAGCCGGGTCACTCATGGAGAAATCATACTACCCGTCTACACTCAATCGGTAATAAAATAAACGCCTCTCCTGGTGATAGTCGGGAACTTGGCTTACAATTTTTTCATGGGGAGGCCGTTGATCCATGCGATGAGAGTGGTCCTATCGACGTTTCATCAAGTCGTGAAACTCCAACAAAGTGGGGGATTATGAAATTACGAGGATAGCAGCAAGATGTGTGCAAATGTTATTCGGTGGTCGTGATGAAAACCATGGACGGAGTTGAGCCTGCCAGATGGAAACAAACTAATAAAGCTGTGGTCAAAGGGACTAGTGGCGCATATAGGCAAAAAAGAGGATGACAACCCGGACGCACCTGAGTGCCTGTCGCGCCCGACGAACCGGGCCCTGAAAGAATCTACGGTGGATCCCGTTATTCTCTTCAAAGAGAATCCTGAGGGAAAAGTCTGTTGAGCTCTAAACTCATAACCGAATGCCGAGGTAGATTCTTGCATGTCCTACAGGCTAACCATGACATCTTTGCTTAGAATCATGCAGACATAACAGGAATCTCACCAGAGATAATTTCACATACCCTCAATGTTAATCACACCTACCCTCCAATCAAGCCAAAAAGAAGGATCCAAGGAGCGGTGAGAGATAAGATAATCTTCGATCAAGTGGAGACACTATTAAAGATGGGTTCTATTTGCGAGGTTCACTATCCGGATTGACTAACTAATGTTGTTGTGGTGTCGAAGAAGAACAATAAGTGGCTGAGTGTGCGTAGACTTCAAGGACTTAAATAAAGCGTGTCTAAAGGATGTGTATCCACTCCCCTAACATATAACAATTCATGGAAGCACTCACAGGACATGGGAAGCTAAGCTTCTTTGAAAAGTAGCCATATAGTACCCCTCATTGAGTAAACCTAATGATGAGATTGTTGCTCTACCTTGCAATCTCCGAGGTTACAGTAAATGTGTTTCTTGATTCGGAAAATAAGATCAGTACGCGATATTTCATTTATGAGTTTAACTAATATACACTGACAGTGTAAACCTTATTTTACACTGTCGGCTAATTTAAAGCTTATTACATGCAAATTTTCAAGTATTCTTGTTTGTTTTACTAATATTTAAACTTTAATTATGCTAATGATTTGATCAAGTTGGTGTCCTTCCTTAATTGCCCAAGATACCAAGTTATATGCTAGTTTTTCCATTGTGATACTTGAAGGTCAAATCTTCAATCGTGGCTCAATCATTGGTCAATTTTCTAAGTTAGATTAGCTATTTAAAAAAAATATTAAGCTATAGAATATTAAAATAAGCAAGACTACTTGAAAATTTGCATGTAATAGGCTTTAAATTAGCCTATGGTATAAAAATAAAGTTTACACCGTTGGTGTATATTAGTTAAACTCTTCATTTATTATGTATAGGATAGGACAGATACGGTTACCACTCGTAGACTAGACCACAAAGTTGAGAATCAGCTCAACCAAAACAAATTGTCGCTGGAAAATGTTGAGTTTTGGCTTGACAAATAATCGTCAATATCAAACCACCGATCTACATACACTACTAGAAACGCAGAGTCCAATTACTTTTGAAGACGGTCGAAATTTAATTACTGTAGCTTTCAGCTTTCATAAAGACAAAATGTTAGGTGTAACAATGTCAAAGATTGTTGTGATCAGATTCACAGCATTGAGTTGTCCAACTCTTTTTTGTTTGATTATCTGATATTTAAAATTTACTAAGTCGATTAATCCGAATTCGTATGTTAAAAAGTCTACTATATAAAGTTTTGCTCTTCCTTTCAAAAGAATTACATTTCTAGGATTTAAAACAGAAGCCTCTATTTAAGCATAAAAAATATGTATCCACCACACTCCTGGGCATAAGCTGTCCAACTCACATACTTCACTTGCAACCGTTGCTATGTGCATTGACATCACTCTTTGTAAACTATAATATTAGTTTCTACTCCTTACAGATATTACTACTTTTTACTCCGTTCTAATTAATCACTATAAATTTAGTATGACAGGTTTATAGTTAATTACATATAACATCAACTTGTAATCTCAAGTAGTAGAATACTAATAAATCTTTGGTGGACCTAATTTTGTGTAGGCGAAAGTTCATAGAAGGCTTTTCCAAGGAGTAATCTTGGAAGTTATGAACTTTACACAAAAGAAATTTCTAATATTATCAAACTAATTTAAGGACCTGAAACAATAAAAGTATGGTACTTTTGGGATGTGGAAACAATCTCTTAACGAGATACGGGATAAGATTGCTTATAGTAAATTCAATTTGATGTCACCTTTTATCACTCTTATATATCGGAAGTTTAGGGCATCCAAAGTAGGAGTAGTTACTAAATTTGGATATATTGACTGTTAATTCTCGTGTTATACTTTAGATTCCCGAATTCATGTGAATGGATATACTTTTGTCTATGTGACAGGGTGCCTAAAAGTACCTAAAACATTTGCTTCTTTATTACTAGTATATAATTCTTTCCACTACCAGTACCGGCCAAATTTACACCATAATTGTCTAGTTAAAAAATGAAAGGACACTTGAGGAAACGTGTACGGTGTAACAACAGGCTAAGCAACAACAACCTAGACACAGTTGGACAGAGTCCTGGAATATCAGAAAACTACATGCAACTACAAAATTGACTTTCTTTTTCTTTTTAACTTTTGCACCTGGTGTTAATTGTTCCTCTGGGTCCAAATCACGCCGTGATGTTATACTCGAGGGATACTTTATTTACTTACTACTACATCACAATTTTTGTGGTTCAAAATTTTGACTTACAACTTCTGAATACTAGCTAGATAATAATAATAATAATAATAATGATAATAATAATAATAATAATAATAATAATAATAATAAGTAATGGTGCACAGTTAAGGATGAAAACGAAGTGTACTGGTTGTTCCCGTCATGTCGGTCCCATGTGAAAACGTGTCCAAATATTCCAGGTGTTATCAATGCTGTGAACATTAACAAGTTGCTTAAATATGATAGTGATAGAATAGAAATAATGCTGATCGATATATCGTGTCCATTTGTCCACTATATATATAACAATAGCAAGTAAACTTCAGTTTCTGATATAAACTTTCTGCGTTCCCTCAATAAAATCCCCCTCGAATCAAACAAATAAGCAAAGACAATCAAACAACAATAAAGAAATGGCAGTGAAGAATCAAGAAAATGATGGAATGGCGTTGAACGTGAAAGGAGTGGTGAAGAAACCAGTTTCTAAGGTGTGTTCTTTTTGGAACAATGGTAAGAAAATAGCTGAAGAAGATCCAAGGAAAATTGTTCATTCAGTGAAGGTTGGACTGGCCATTGCCTTGGTTTCATTGTTCTACTACTTTGAACCCTTGTTTGATTATGAGGGATTCGGGGTTTCTTCAATGTGGGCTGTTTTGACTGTCGTGGTCGTTTTCGAGTTCTCTGTTGGTAAGTTATTAATTTCTATTTTAAGGGGAAAAAAGAGGTACCAAAGAAAATTATAAATTGATTTAATTGCAGTATGTCTTTGTTTTTGCAGGAGCGACACTTGGGAAAGGCGTTAATAGAGGAATTGCAACGTTTCTAGGTGGTTCATTAGGTGTTGGAGCTCATAAACTTGCTAGCTTATCAGGGTCAGACAAATTACAACCAGTAATACTTGGATTATCTGTTTTCTTAATAGGTAAGATGATATTTCCTTAGTGATCTATTTTTGTTCTTTAAGTACATATTTGTAGTATTATCATGGATGTCTAACATTAACTTTCATGACATTTATCGTGATGGCAGCTGCAATAGCGACGTTTATGAGATTCGTACCAAAATTGAAGGCAAGATGTGACTATGGCATTCTCATTTTCATTTTAACATTTTCTTTGATCTCGGTCTCTGGATATCGAGACGATGTGGTGCTTGATCAGGCAATTACCAGAGTGACGACGATCCTCATTGGGGGAGCGGCCGCCATTTTGTTTAATGTGCTCATATGCCCTGTTTGGGCTGGTGAAGATCTTCATAATTTAGTTGCCACAAATATTGAAAAGCTTGCAACTTCCCTTGAAGGTACATCTTTCCTTACTTCCATAAATCTACGTTAATGTTGTCATCATACGATCTATGTTTATAATTTTGACACACACTAAGAAAACTAGTCAATATCATTTATAAGCATTAGCTTTCTTGGATTACGAACAGTATAATGATTTTATTAACTATCAGTGAATTCTAATCCGTGATACCATGTTGCTTACCATATTTACGATATTACCAATTAATACTTTTAAAAAATTTACCTATAATTACCCCATAAATGATCTAATTATGTAAATATTATTTGCACTATTAGTGCAGAGAATTTAAACTTATAAATTTTGGATCACATATTTTTTACTAAAATGACAAACAAAAGAGCAGAAGGAGAATCTTGATAGGTTGTCGTGTCAATCCATATATATCATGGAAATTATTTAATATTAAATCAGTTCAATTTTGTTTGAAGTTGAATATAATAATATCAGATGTGCCCCAACAGCAACATAGGTGTTTGATTCAATGTAACTTAACTAATAGTATATGATTTTATGGTGACTCATTCGCTTTCAAACTTTTCTCCGTCTTGACTACTCTATTATTTTCTTTTCGAAAACAAACCACCATTGTGGTAGGTTAGGCGACCCTCGGACCCCTATTTGTATATTAAAATCCAAAAGGTGAAAATATGGAGAAGGGGAATATATAATGCCTTGCCTTTGCACTTACATTTTGTAAGTAACTGGGCGCTACCCAACTGAGTACATATTTTCACTCACCAATTCCATCTTCACATCTAAAATGTGCACAAATTTACAGGATATGGAACTCAATACTTCAAGAAACTAGATGACAATGTGGAAGAAGACGACACAACATCTCTCGAGGAATTCAAATGTGTTATCAACTCAAAAGCTAGTGAAGAAAATATGGTTAGTAAAAACAAACTAGAACAAAAGCACAATTGATTCAATACAGAGTTGTAACATTGCAATTGTTCCCTGTAGGTCAATTTTGCAGAATGGGAGCCCCATCATGGGAAGTTCAGGTACAGACATCCATGGGGACAGTACTTGAAAATTGGAGATCTTGTTCGTGCATGTGCCATTAACATGAATGCTTTAAACTCAGCTCTATGCTCCTACACTATGGTAAGCACAACATCAATGCATCTAAGTGAATCCTTAGTTAAAATGTTACATAGCTAATTTGAATATAGAGTTTAAGTCGTATACCGACAATTGTAAAGAATTTTTACACCATTAATACTATTTACAATAATTGATTATAGCCATTTATTAACTCTACTTTTTTCTAAGTAACCATAATATCAAAGTTGATGCGCAGAGTTTACCGATTATTGTAGATCAATTTAACCTGATGGTATAAAGATTCTATACACTGTCGTTGTACAACATTGAAACTAATATTAAATATATGTGTTACTTTTCCAGACACCAGAGGGGAGGAAAAGAATTCAAGAGCCATGCACAAAAATGAGCTTAGAGTGTGGTTACGCGTTGAAGGAATTAGCATTGTCGATGAAGACAATGACCATTTATCCAACAGCTGATTCACATATTCTGAAAGCAAAAGCAGCAGCGGAAAAACTAAGGTCCATAATTAGAGGTGGTAGCTTGTTAGAAGAAGAAGAGTTGCGGCAGCTACTTCCGACGACAAGAGTAGCTTCACTGATGCTAAATGTGGTTTCTTCCTCGGTAGAAATCGTGGACTCTGTTAATCAAGTTGCTGCTCTTATGAAATTCAAGAGTTTGACAGTGAGACCAAAGCGAATGGAGAGCAAGAACAGAATCCCTAGTGGCAATATTGTAGAGGCACATATTGCAGTTAACGTTGAGTGATATATACCTATACTAGCAACTTCGAATTGAGTTCCAACGAGACTAGCGTGATCTTCATTGCAGAAAGAGTTGTTTGCTTATAACGAGAGATATTCGAGGACCATTAATGGTGTACTGTTCAAAAGTCGGTTGACCGAGCCCTTTTGTCTATAACATGGTTTGAACCGTGACATGAAGCTACACTTTTAAGATTACACAAAAGCTCTAGGTGCCTCGTGATTGTAAAAAGAGTGAAATTTTAATAATAAATGAAATATAAATTACTCCCTTCGGTACTTTTTAGTTGTCATACTCCCTCCGATCCTTTTTAGTTGTAAGATTTTTTATTTATAGATGGTCCAAAATGTTTGTCAATTTAGAATATCAAGATAAAATTTACCATTTTTTGTCCGTACTACCTATAATTTTAATTGTTCTTGAAAAATGTATGTCATTAATGAGAAAATATTTGTAATATAGATAAAATAGTAAATTAGCTAAAATACTATGCTTATTTATGATTTTTTAAAGGGTGTGCAAAGTCAAACCTTACAAGTAATCGGAGGGAGTATTTACTAAAATTAGTTAGACTAAAATATTTTTCAATTTAAAATATCAAGTTGAAATTTACCTTTTTTTTCATAATATCAAGTTAGAGTGTTCATGGGTTGGTATGATTCAGGGTTTAGTTTATCGGTAGCGGTATATTGGTTAACGGTATGTAATTAGTAACATGTAAACCAATACCGTATTGATAAGCTATCGGTTATCGATTTTTAACGATTTGGAAGTTATCAATTTGGTAACAGGTATTATTTGTACCATCGAAATAATGTGCGAATTCTCGGTGGTTGATTGTCGGTTACCACTTGTGCATATTGTAAGTATAGAGAATGAATTGAAAGCATAAGCACTTCACATTAGTGAAAGCCTCTCTAACCAAGTCCTTCATATCATCTTTTCTAACTGAGGTCGTTTTCTTTATCAACATGATTGCTGAAGAAGTATCAACTATACAAAATCAAAAGCAAAGAGAATACAATCCAATAGGAAGTTCATTACATCGACGTGCAATACATCTTTAGGATCTAACATATGTCGGATAAGTCCTTCATATCAACTTTTACCATTGACGTGAAAGGCTTCAAATTATCTCTAAAGAAAAGGTGCACTGTAATTGAGCATTAATAAATGCACATGAAGACTCGTTGTTGTGATGTTTACTATTGGTATTTGCCTTCAAGCTTCAGTGACTATTCTCACTTCTAAATATAAAAAGTAAAAACTAGTTGTATGATGAATGTAAATAACCCTAAAGTATATCAAAATAATAAAAAAGAAAAAGAAAAGACAAGAGAGTCTGGACTCTGATGTGATGACCTGATCACACCCAACTACGCCCTATAAAAGGGACTAAGAGGTCGCAGCAAATATAGCTCGGTATTTAAAGTCCCGAGGTCGAATCCAACGGGGAACACTCGAAATCTAGTTGTTATTCTAACTAATTTATCTAACCAATTAACTCCCAAGGTTTGTATTTGAATGGTGGTTTAAATGTAACAACTAATTAACACTAAAGTAAGTAGCACAATATTAAAAAAATAATTAATCAATGATTTAACAGCCTAGGATTGATTTACCCAACTCCTACCTATGTGTTAGAATAATTCTTTTAACAAATTCAACTTAGTTTTCTTCCTATTGAACACTTGCTCCAATTATACAACTATTCACTCCCATGTAATAGTAGTAACTTTCACTAACCAATTTTCCAATTAATTAATGAAGATACTTAGGACTACAAGTTTAGTTCACAATCAGGGTCAATGGTCACAAATCACCTTCTTGACAACCTAAGTAATACCTTGGTTTTAGGTTGAAATATTACTAAGTGTTTAACCCAAACCTATGAATCCATCCCTAGACACACAAGAATAATGGGAACAATCAATTGGGGACCCTTCCAATCAATAGCAATCAAAAGATAAACACTTAGATAGGAAGAATTCACAAGTTTCATTCATCAAAACAAATATTCATAGCACATAAGTATTGAAGTGGTTCAATCAAACCTAGAATGGGTGAATTAGCCACTCATGTTCATGATAGTCATATCAAAATAATTCATGAATGAATAAATTACAAAAAGTAAGGAAGAATTTAGGAAAAACTCGTGTTCTTGAAGTCTCCAAAGCTCTAGCCTCCTTTTTGCCTCTTTCCCCGTGTAAAATTCATAATGGAAGCAAAAGAAGCTTTTATACCCTGTAGGAAACTAAGCAAAAGTACCAAAAAACCCTTAAAATTTCGCCCCATGGGTCTGTGCTTCGCGTGGCACCCGCGTGCCACGCGAAGTAATTTTCTTCGAGCAATTCAGCTCGCGTGGCGCTTGCGTATTTGGCCTAAATGCGCTAAAATTTTTATTCAATGCGTAAGCAAAGACTCTATTTCTTCCCGTGTCACTCGCGTGGCACACGGATCACTTGAACTCTTCAACATCTTTACTTTTAGCTCTAAAACTAGCACTTTCTTGCTCAATTCACCATGTTCAAATCCTACAATACCAAACAACTCAATTAGTATCAACTCTTGTGAATTTTGCATATAAACTCTTAGGTGTACTATCATAACATGGTAAAACCCTCAAAATATAGGTAAAATAGCCAAATATCACAACCCCACACTTAGACTTTTGCTCGTCCTCGAGCAAAGAAGAAGAATACACAGAAAGCGGGCAAGATATCAAGATTAGATAAGGACTCGCGACAACAACTTAGCAAAACTCACCCATAAAATTCAAACACCCTTTCTTTTGGTCATAGTCAAGTATTGAAAGTAGAAACCTATAGACCACTCAAGTTCCAATGTACCTCACAGAAAGAAGATGCCACCAAACACACAACATATGATTTCAAGAGAAATTGTGGCATATCAAATATCAAATACTCTCACACTCAGAAAGAAATTTCTCATGTCCCACAGAAAAGTATCATAGGCTTGCCCATTTTGTCGTTATGTAGGAGTCTCAATCAAAAGTCAAGTAGGACTTTTTCATAGCTTGTAATGTTGGCTTGGGGTAAGGTGTGGTACACTTTTGGGTATATAGTGACTAATTCTTCCCCTCAATACTTTAAACATCACTTACTACTAATTTCCCTTTCTCCTCGTTTATTCATCAACTCATTCTCTTCTCTTCTTTTTTTTTAATGATTTTCACAACACTTGGATGATTGAGGCCCTAATAGTTCAATGAGATACATCAACCTCACTAGGGTGCCTTTGACATGTTCATACTCGAGGCTTTTATTACCCTTAACCGAGCATAGGAACATTGCCCCCATACTTTATTTCTCTCTCTTTTTTTTACATCTTTCTATACGAAGAAAGGATATCAAGTATTTCATTCCTTCATTCTTTTGCAACTTTCTTCCCAAGTATACAACAACTCTTATTAATAACCCACAATCTTTCCAAACACACAATCTAAAGTAGTTAAGGGGAAGATGGGTAACAAGAGAGGTAAATAGAAAAATGGATAGGGCTTATAATTCAAGTTGCCAAAGAAAAGGTCAATAGGCTCAAATTGGGGACTCAACGGAATATATTCATTAGGTAGGCTAATTTGGGAACTGGCGGGCAAAGAAGGCTACTTTCATTTTTAAGATCAAGACTACCTAGGATTTCGCCTCAAACAACAAGCAGGGCAAGTTCTAGACTTAACATGAAACAGTGAGAAGTATACAAATAAACGCACCACACACTGTACATGGAACTCAAAGATCAATTCAGTTTCACCTCGCAATACCTCACTATGAACTCAAAAAGGAAGTTCAAAAATATGTAGGTAGTTCTAGCTAAGTGTTGCATTTCGAATTCCTCACTTCTCTCTTTGTCTGCCTACTCTCCAATTTTCCTCCTTCTGAGCTCTTGGGCATTTTTTATTTTTTTTATTTTTTTTGTTTTTATTATCTAACCTACAGCCTGGTTCAGCATAAATAACTCAATGGGAAAGAACCAAGGCTAAGAAAACCCAAAGAGATTATTGATATAATACGAAATAACTAAGTTAAAAATTAACTTTAATATTAATGAACTACTAAATATTTATAATACTATTCTATTACAGGCCATGAATATATAGGATATTACAGACCCAACAAAAAAACTAGAAAGCAAGAAATAAATCAAAAACTGTCAAGTGACAAGAAAATATGAAAACATACTAGAATAAACATACACCAACAAAATAAACTCCCACCCCACACTTAATATCATGCACTACCCTCAATGCATTAAAAATAAAAACTAAGGGTGATAGAGAAACTCCCTGGGGCTCTAAGTCCGAAGAATATCCTTATAAGTTTCCTTAGGGCGTGAGGTACTCAGACTTCCCCCATAGCAGTAATTCATCTTCAAGCATGATGGGTTTGCAGACACCCCACACTTAGACTTCAACCTAGTTGAAACCTGCAACACAAAGAAACTCACCAAATAACATCCTTCAAAAGATAACATAAATTATTATTTTTTTGGTATTTTTGATTTTTTTTTACTTGTATACAATTACAATCACAGGTTGCCTCTCGAGAAGCGCCTTAGTTATAGTCGTGGCACGACATAACCCAGAGTCAGTACTTTTTCCTCCACCTTGAGCTTATGAATCGCCTCCCCAGTTGTAAGTCAACTCTCCGGTTATGCTCTTGAGGTGGCACAAGTTCTTGCATGCCAAAAACTAAGCATCTCCTTTTGCGTGTAGTCACTAACTCAGGAATATATTCGAATTGTTGGCTATGCTCTTGACCAAGCACCAAGTATACAATTTTGTACTCTTTGGCCTTCAAACAAAGATAGTCATCGTGTCTAGGTGGTAGTGAAAATTCTATAATGTAAGCACCATACACCTCATCCTTCAACTCTTCCATTGGCTCAAAAGGATCAATTTCCATGTCTCCCTCTAAAACCAGTGTAGAAAAGTGTCTAGAATGTGGTGCAACCCTCTTAGACTTCACTTCAATATTGACATCCTCTTTTTGGCGCGAATTAGAGTCAAGTAAAATTTCAGCTTCAATGTTATTGGCTGACTCCAGTACCACATCTTTATCATCGGCGTCTTCCCACACCATAAGGCTAGATTGTTGACTTTCAACCCTTGTCTCATCCAATGGAAATTCACGTTTTAGATCTTCAACTATAGTCATAATTTCTTCTTCTAATTCCACATCTTTTTGACTAGGTTGTTGAATTCCTAATAGTGTAGCCAACTGATTCACTTGAGCTTCTATATGGCATAGTTGTGCTATACGTCTGTTCGAAACCTTCTTCAATTCAGCTTCATATTCCTCCTCATCATACTCCACTTCATTGCACCAACTATTATCATAAGAGAAAGAAAAATCATCAAAATAGGGGCTCGGGGAAGAATAAGACGTATTCGCACAACCATAATAATGATCACCTAGCCGCATGTTATTTCCTGATGCCATATTTTTATATATATATATATATATATATATATATTTTATAATCTAAAAAGAATATGTACAGAAACGAAGTTAATTGAATAAACAACTCAGCTATCCTAACAAGCTAGAAATTCACCGTGTTCCCCGGCAACGGCGCCAAAATTTAATCACGCCCAACTACGCCCTATAAAAGGGACTAAGCGGTCGCAGCAAATATAGCTCGGTATTTAAAGTCCCGAGGTCGAATCCAACGGGGAACATTCGAAATCTAGTTGTTATTCTAACTAATTTATCTAACCAATTAACTCCCAAGGTTTGTATTTGAATGGTGGTTTAAATGTAACAACTAATTAACACTAAAGTAAGTAGCACAATATTAAAAAATAATTAATCAATGATTTAACAGCCTAGGATTGATTTACCCAACTCCTACCTATGTGTTAGAATAATTCTTTTAACAAATTCAACTTAGTTTTCTTCCTATTGAACACTTGCTCCAATTATACAACTATTCACTCCCATGTAATAGTAGTAACTTTCACTAACCAATTTTCCAATTAATTAATGAAGATACTTAGGACTACAAGTTTAGTTCACAATCAGGGTCAATGGTCACAAATCACCTTCTTGACAACCTAAGTAATACCTTGGTTTTAGGTTGAAATATTACTAAGTGTTTAACCCAAACCTATGAATCCATCCCTAGACACACAAGAATAATGGGAACAATCAATTGGGGACCCTTCCAATCAATAGCAATCAAAAGATAAACACTTAGATAGGAAGAATTCACAAGTTTCATTCATCAAAACAAATATTCATAGCATATAAGTATTGGAGTGGTTCAATCAACCCTAGAATGGGTGAATTAGCCACTCATGTTCATGATAGTCATATCAAAATAATTCATGAATGAATAAATTACAAAAAGTAAGGAAGAATTTAGGAAAAACTCGTGTTCTTGAAGTCTCCAAAGCTCTAGCCTCCTTTTTGCCTCTTTCCCCGTGTAAAATTCATAATGGAGGCAAAAGAAGCTTTTATACCCTGTAGGAAACTAAGCAAAAGTACCAAAAAACTCTTAAAATTTCGCCCCATGGGTCTGTGCTTCGCGTGGCACTCGCATACCACGCGGACTAATTTTCTTCAGGTAATTCAGCTCGCGTATTTGGCCTAAATGTGCTGAAGTTTTTATTCAATTCGTAAGCAAAGACTCTATTTCTTCCCGTGTCACTCGCGTGGCACACGAATCACTTGAACTCTTCAACATCTTCACTTTTAGCTCCAAAACTAGCACTTTCTTGCTCAATTCACCATGTTCAAATCCTACAACACCAAACAACTCTATTAGTATCAACTCTTGAGAATTTTGCATATAAACTCTTAGGTGTACTATCATAACATGGTAAAACTACCCTCCAAATATAGGTAAAATAGCCAAATATCATGACTCGAGACTATAAGTATAATCAAATATAAAGTGGGCCATGTCTCATAGAAGTGATGACTAATAACCACAAATAGAAATAATAAAGAACGGAAGTTTAACCTATAAATTAAAGTTGTAAATTTAAATTTAAAAGGCTTAATATAATAATAATTAAAAGAAAATATATTAAAATTATTGGTTATCGGTACGGTGACGGTAAAGATATACTGATACCGTTATTGTACCGATATTTTATCGGTATTAGAAATCAATACCATTACCGAATCGATATACCGTTATACCGATACTGTTATGCTTATCGGTAGTGGTAGCGGTTCGACTATCGGTATTAGTATTACTTTTTGTTGAAGAGAACAAACACATCAATTATGATATTGTGCAAAATACCAAGAAAGTGAAATTAGTAAAAATATTCTGCTTATTTATGATTTTTTAAGGAACATGTAAATGACAAATATTATACCACTAAAATAGACTAGAGTGAGTACTTGCAAGGTAAAAATGTTGTTGAGGTCGAAAACTTTCTTTTTCAATTTCAAATACCGGTAGACCACGTGGCTGATCATTATTCGGACTGAAAGTTATTGCAGCGGTGAGCCAAGCTCGTGAGTTGTGGTGCTAAGGTTCTTAATTCTTATGGTTCTATTTTCCTCTCAATTTGTGGACTTCATCATTAAATGGTCAATTCGAGTTAATAAATATCATTTCCTCCACAAAGGATGTCGGTCCGGTCACGGGTCATTTGGATTTGGATTGTTACAATAAGTTTTTTCTTTTTCGAGAATTGTTTTGAAGTACACAAAATATCAGAATTTTCGATAAACATCAGCGACATCAAAATAATCCATCGAAGAATTGACATATAATTTTCAAAAAAAGAAGTAAATGTAATTGTAAAAAGTAAATTTGTGTCATGAAAATAAATATTAAAACAGAAAAATATTATAACAATTGTAGTATTTGATTTCAATATATGAGTAGTGCAATCTCTATAATTCCTCTTATTCGCGTTTTCAAATATAAATTTCAAGTAATGATTCAAGGGTGTTTGAGCAATCTTGAATCTTCCTCTTGATATTTGAATTCTTAGAACTTTTACAGAATTACTCGTATATAATTCCTTGCAGCTTTGAAGAAACTTGTAGCATTTGATCACGGACTCCCTATACGGAAGAGTTGTGATAAGGAAAAACTCATTTGCTTTGATTTGATTGGTTAACTTGAATCACTCGACCAATCATATCGAAGTGTTGACAATGCCGCATTTGATTGGCCATAATATATCACTTGTATATGTGGTGCATTTCACTGGCCTTTTGGGTTTGACTTGGATCACCGCGTCATTTGGCATGTGGCATGGTCCTATTGACGCTTTTACTTTGCGTGCCACGTCACTTGCTATATGGCACAAGTTTGGACTTTTAGGATAATATGATATCTATTAGATCTTGAGTCAATAAAGTAAGCTCATCATTTATAGCTCAATTAAGTGGACTAGCCCAATGAATTTAGACTTCTTCTATATATATATAACCTAGGAAATTTTGCACGACATGAATAATGGCTAGACCACTTAAACAAAAATAGTCATTTTTTATATTTTATGCATATTTCATATATATTATGTGTATAATAAGTGCATAATCTAGGTATATTGATTATGATGGTAAGTTCTCTATAGTTTCTGACCAATTAATTCAATTATATCAGCTCATTTTATTTATTTAGACTAATATATCTCAAATTTATTTTATAGTCAAATTATTTTATGAATTTAGATTTAGTTAAATTTATCTGTCTGCGGTAATTTTTAAAATTAAAAATTGAAATTATTGACCAAAAAGTTGAATAAACTAATCAGTGCTAAAATGTAGGAGAATTTTGATTAATATTATGAGTTTATGACGAAGAACCTATGACAAATAATAAATAAATCAAAAATGTTTTGCAGGACCTTGCCAAGAGAAAAGAAAAGAATAACTAGATAAAAAAATATAAGAGTTTTACTTATGATGTTATACTTGTTCTCTAGTGTGTGGGATTAATTAGTAAAAATAAATTTCCTTTTTAGTATTCCTATCCGTAGCCCCACCAGCCATCACAGCCAAACCCCCTCACCCCTACTCTGTCTGACCCGACCTTCCATCACCACCCACCCTCAGCACCTTCTCCACCCCCAAAACCTCAACAAGGTACAAGGAGGCGGTGGTACAAGCGAGAATTTTTGTCGCTGACGCTGATAACAAACAACAAGGCTAAGTGGGTATGAAATTTTTCAATTCACATAAGCCAACCAAACATAAGATAATGAGAATATTTTCTTCCCGGTACCAAACACACCCTTAGACTCTCTCTCTTCTCGCATACTATAAGGGTGGATAGATTTTTCATAAAAAATTAGATGAATCTTTTTTGGATTGGCCAAAGAGCTGATCCTAAGTTCCTAACGTTAGCTAGTTGATATTTTTACTAAAACTATCTCAAGTCGAATATTCACGAAATACGTTAACAACGTGGACATAGATGCTATCTATACATCAATTTGAGGAGGAGTAATGAGACTTTGTGAGAATATTCTATTAATTTATATTTTTTTCTTATTTAGCAGATTATGTTCTTAATTTAGGATTTAACATTAGATGTAAATACATTTTTGGTAGCTCAAATTTATAATTATAACTTATTTAATGGTGTAAACTTCTACCAAGAATAAGGGATCCTTATACTTGTACTATTGTATATATGAGACAGATGGTAGAACAAAATTCATTTTCTTCTCCAAATCATCCATAATTTCTACTTTTAGTTATGTACTCAACGGAGAGTTGGTCACTTGAGCCTTTAAGTGGTAAAATCCATCATGATTGGAGTTCTTCATTGAGAAAAGAATAGAGCAGTTAAGAGCAACATGGATGATGCATACTTCAAAAGATTAAATTTGAAAAAAATAAAAAGGTCAATGTAGGGGTTTCTTTATTTTTATCTCATAAGTTGTTTATATTTCTTCATTGCATACGACCTTAATTTTTTCACAATGAAGATTATAATGGTCTCACTAGACTCATCATGATCTTCATAGTTGTTAACATTGGATATCACACATGAAATTCGCGATGGTTATACAATTGAAAAGATTAAATTTGAAAAAGAAGAAAGGCAATGTAGGTAACCTTGTTTTTATCTCATAAGTTGTTTATGATTCTTCATTGCATACGACCTTAGTCTTTTTCACAGTGAAGATTATAATGGTCTCATTAGACTCATCATGATCTTCATACATACTAACATTGGTATCACTCAACATTAACCGCAAGTTGTGCTTCACCAATTTTGCTGCTAGGAATTCTGTTCTTGAATTTCATAAGAAGAGCAAGTTGATTAACAGAGTCCACAATTTCCACAGAGCTTGAGACCACATCTAGCATCAGTGAAGCAACTCTAGCTGAAGGAAGTAGCTGCCGCATCTCTGCTTCTTCAAACAAGCTACCATCTTTAATTATGGACCTTAGATTTTCAGCTGCTGCTTTTGCCTTTAGAATATGGGAATTTGTTGTTTGATAAATAGTCATTGTCTTCATTGATAATGCTAATTCCTTCAAAGCACAACCACACTCTAAGCTCACTTTTGTGCATGGTTCTTGAATTCTTTTCCTTCCCTCTGCTGTCTGAAAAAAAAAAAAGTATTAGTACATATTTACAATTAGTACTCTAATATTTGTATGTGTGGTAATAACATTTTTATCATGGAACGCTTATAGTGCACTGATCTAGTAGTTATACCATGGTGCAGGAGCTAATATTTGAGTTTAAAGTATTGATGTTGATGGCACAATCACGAACAAGGTCTCCAATTTTCAAGTATTCTTCCCATGGATGTCTGTAACTGAACTTGCCATGCTGGGGCTCCCATTTTGCATAGTTGACCTATACAGGAAAATTTATATTACAAAATTAATTAGAACTCCATACTGGTTTAATGATGTGTGCTTTTGCAATTTCCATTGCCGAAGGTTGTCGTTGTGGTGCATGGTTGGGATTCCACACCCTTGATCATAGGTCTCGGCCCTCTGAATGGAGAACTTCTTTTTATAGTGTGCTTTATTTCTTTTTGGGTCTAGCAAACACGAATACATGTGGAAAAAAAAAAACTAAAGACTAACCAGTTCTTCACTAGTTTTTGAGTAGATAGCACCTTTGTATCCCTCAAGGGATGTCCTGTCTAGTTCATCCCACTTGATGTCCAGATTCTTGAAGTACTGAGTTCCATATCCTGTAAATTATATATTCAACCAAATTCAGTATACAGGAATTTATGTCAATTTTATCAAGTGTCAAGAGTACGGTAAAATGTTAGATTTAGATTAATTGAAGAGAGCAAAGATGCACCTTCAAGAGAAGTTCCTAGCTTTTCAATATTTGTAGCGACTAAATTGTGAAGATCTTCACCAGCCCACACAGGGCAGATGATCACACAAACCCCCACTGCAACCGCGCCACCAATGAGGAACGTCATCAGCCTAGTAAACACCTTATCGAACACCTCATCATCTCGGTACTCCGAAAGCGAGATTAAAGAGAATGTTAAGATGAAAATAAGAATGCCATAGTCATATTTCGCCTTCAATCTTGGTACTGATCTCAGATACGTCGCTATTGCAGCTGTTTTGTCGCAAACCCCATGATAAATTCACATAAAACTTGTTAGACACCAGTCATAAAATACAAATAAATAACAAATATGTGTCTCTAAGAAAATAATCTTGATGAACCATCACTTTACCTATTAAGTAAACAGATATTCCAAGTACAACTGGTTGCAAATTCTCTGATCCTGATGAAAAGCTAATAAGTCTATGAACTACAACACCTAATGTACCGGCTAAAAACGTTGTAATTCCTCTATTGACGCCTTTCCCAAGTGTTGCTCCTACAAACACAAAGACATCGTGCAATCAATTCATCCATCTATCAGTTACAATATATGTTATTAATTTTTCGTGCAGTTAAAAAATATTTAAATTAGTAACAACTTTGACTTATAGAATTTTTTATGTAGTTTGTAAATATGTTAATTTTATTTTGATAACTTGATGATTGTGTGACCGAGTTCATACTAAAATGAAGTAGTTGGTCACCCTCTTTACTCGACATAAAATGGTACTGAGGGAGTAACACCTTTTCAATTCTCGTCTTTTTTTTTTAACTAGTTTGATTAATTTAAATTCATGCTACATAAGGCCCATCGACGGGAATTCTTTACTTGGTTTGGGTGTTATATAATATAAAACATACCGACAGAGAACTCGAAAACAAGGAGGACAGTCAAAATAGCCCACATTGCAGAAAGACCAAAACCATCATAGTCAAACAACGTTTCAAAGTTGTAGAACAATGAAACCAAGGCCATGGCCAGTCCAATTTTCACTGAATGAATAATTTTCCTTGGATTTTCTTCAGCTAGTTTCTTCACATTGCTCCCAAAAGAACACACTGGGTTCTTCACTACACCCTTTACCTTCAACCTTCCAGCTTTTTCTTCAATCTTCACTGCCATTTCTTGAATTTTTGGTTGTTTGTTTCAATTTGGAATTTCTAAAAGGAAAGCAGAAGGTATTGTATCAGAAACTAAACTTTGCTTGCTATATATAAAGGCAAAATGGAGTTATTATTCACCATTATTTCTATAACTATCATTCAAGCTATTTACTAGAATTCACAGCATTAACATCACTTGAAAAAATTTGACACGTTTTCATAGTATAGGATATATCTTGGACCGACATATACAGTAATGCTGACATCTTGTGCACTTTGTTTTCATTCGTAACTGTATACCAACACTATTGTTATTATTTTCATAGAAATTTATTACTAAAGTTGTGGTCTTCTAGGAATTTGGGACTCTTGTCTAACTGCATCTTAGGTTTGTTGACCAGGACGTTTTGTATGGTGTCATACGTTTCCTCTAGGGAAGAACTCCGTTTTCATACTCTTTTACTACAAAACAATGCTGTATCTTTGGCAGATTATATTATTAAGTTTGAGTAGGTGGTGGGTGGGGATCAGAAAGGATAATTGATCAAGCAAAGATTTCAGACACTTTTTAGGTACCCTTATTGCATAGCCAATAGGTCATGGTAAATCTGCATTTTTACATGAATTCAGGGATATAAGGTAATGTAAAGAAGGCAATCTAAGGTTTTGGCCAGTTTATTGGTCATATATTTAGTCCGATGGGGGTAATCCTACAATTGTTTACAAATTTATTTGCGATGAGCTAATTTGATACTGTCTTTATTCTATCTATTTGTTAAATTATTCACAAGTTTAGACGGATAAGCTAATCCGACAAGTTTGTTAAATTATTCACCAGTATAACTGGATGACTAACTATTTTCATTCTTGTTAAATGGATAATAAGTTTAGTTCGATGGACTAGTCATACCAAATTATGCCCAAACGTATAAACATTGAGTTATTGCAAATAAATTTATCCTAATTATGTTTAATTGTTCACGAGTTTTAATCGGTCAATTAAATCTAGATCCTTTCATGTCAGACACCACCGCCTTCAATCCAATTTCTGTATAAGACCTTTTTTTTTTCAATGAACTGCCTTTGTTGTATTAATCTTGAAGGACAAGTGGAGGGCTTTGCCTAGCCTCTACTACAGTATTACTGTCAGAAATCTGTCAATCGAATAAAATCAGAAACCGAAAAATCAGAAATAGGAAAAAGAAAAATTCGAGCCCGCTGAATTCACAGTGTCTCCTTAAGGAACTTAATCCCCTTACAGTATTCGAGGTTATGGATTAGATCCTCTCGGGATAGTACGTATTACCTTTGTTGTTGTAGTGACACTCCAAACTGCAACAAGTAGCGAACTCAAATGGCCTGCAGCGAAATCACACTATGATGTCTTTAACTTATTTGAAAGTAATGCAGAAAGAGGGAGGACAAAATTCAGAATTTTCGTAAGGAAAATTTGAAGGAATGACTCTCTATTTATAGCCAACGGACCCTTGGAATGAAGGGGTGTGAAGGTGCTACTCAATAAGCAAGTGGTTGTTCGTGAAAAACCAGTCACTTGTGGTTGTTCCAACAAAGTGGGAGCAGGAAACAAAAATGGAAAGAAAGGAAATTAAATTACCGTTACAAAAACAGTCAACTAAAATATTAATATTTAATAATTAATTTAATTTTGTTAGTCCAAAAAATTTACTATCCGAAGCCGAAGCCGAGGCCGAGCCGTGCGGACGACGACGACGGTGCGAGGCTCTTTCCTCTTAACTCCTTTTAAGAGCTAAAAGAAGTGATTTTATTTTTATAACAAAAGTCTTTTCCTCTACCAATATGGGAGAAGTTCCTTTTAAGAACTTTTTATTTTCCCTTCATTTCCCATTCACACCACCACATTTCCACACTTCAAACCCCAATAATTCCCCACATGAATGGGGAATGCTGGAAATATGCATGAAAAACTGTGTGATTGCAAGAAAGGATTAATTACATGGGGATGAGTAGGTTTCCCTTTGAACTTTCTGTAGTCAACATACATCGGATATACTCGGTCAATCGGTAGATTTGATATCTTTGAACCGTCGAGCTTTGGTGTATATCTAGACAACATATGTCACACAACTAATCCTTAACCGTCTTTAGTTCTCATTGTTGTGTTCGTTTCAGCTATGAACACCACCTGGTTTCATTAGTGCATAGAGAATTGGCCTTACAAAATTTTCCTTGAAGTGGCTTCCATTTCACACTTACATAGGTGATTTCTAAATGTGTAATCCCGTAGATATACACTATTTGATAATTCCATATTAAACTTAGATAACCAATAAAAAGCTACGGCGCTTTATCCTTGGTACTGAATATTTTCTCATAACAAGAACAGAACAAAATAGATTTTGTTTGACAATATTGAACAGTCACTCACAACTTTGTTTGAGCTCCTTGAACCTAGAGCTTGGGATATGCAGTCTTCTAGGTATAGTTACCGCTATGATTCACTTGTCCTCGGCCATAGTCCCATTCTCCTCGATGACTTCTCAAATGCATCTCTAGTTAGGCCTTTTGTAAGCGGATTCGACACATTATCACTTGAAATCACGTAATCAATAATGATAATCCCCCTAGAGATTAGTTGTCTAATGGTTTTATATTTTTGTCGTATATGATGATTTTTACCATTATACATAACGCTCATAGCCCGTCCCATGGCCGATTGACTATCGCAATGTATGCAAATCGGTGTCAATAGCTTGGGCCAAAATGGAATATCTTCCAAGAAATTTCAGAGTCATTCAACTTCTTCACCTACCTTTTCTAAATCTATAAACTCAGCTTCCATTGTAGAGCATGAAATTAATATTTGTTTGGACGATTTCCATGATACTGCTCCTCCACCAATTATGAAAATGTATCCACTTGTGGATTTTGAATCAGTTGAGCCGGTGATCTATTTTAAATCACAATATCCCTCTCTGACTGTGGGATATTTACTATAATGCAAAACAAAGTTTTGGGTATGTTGTAAATATCCAAATCACGTCTCATTTCCATCCAATGAGTTGCACCTGGGTTATGTGTGTACGACTTAGCTTACTGATAGCACAAGCTATATCTGGTCGTGTACAATTCATGATGTACATTAAACATCCCAACACCTGAGCATAGTCCAGTTGGGACGTACTTTTTCCTCTATTCTTTGCTAAAGGCAGATTCATATCTAAGGGAGTCATTTAACATATCATCCACTATAAGCAAACAATGACTATATGATTTGGAGTGTTCTTAATGTAAACACATTTATCGCACTCATTAATCTTAAAGCCATTTGACAACATAGTATGGTCAAATTTTGCATGCCATTGTTTGGATTCTTGTTTTAGTCCATAAAGAGACTTAACAAGTCTATACACCTTATTTTCTTTTCTAGAAACCACAAACACTTCGGATTGTTCCATGTAGATTTCTTCCTCTAAATCTCCATTTAAGAAGGCTTTTTTCACATTCATTTGATGGATTTCAAGACCATACAAGATGGCCAATGGTATTAACATCCTTATGGATGTAATTCTCGTTATCAGCGAATAGGTGTCAAAATAATCAAGACTTCCCTTTTGTCTATATCATTTAACAACTAGTCTTGCCTTATAATTGTTAATAGTGTCATCAACCTTTATTTGTCCTTTGAAAATACATTTAGAAACTAACGGTTTGTTCCTAGGAGGAAGATCAACCAGCTCTCAAGTATGATTGTTCAAAATAGATTCTATTTTACTATTGACTGCCTCTTTCCAAAATGATGATTTTGAAGAAGATATGGCTTCTTTAAATGTTTGAGGCTCATTTTCCAATAGAAAAGTCACAAAGTCATCTCCAATTGAAGTATAAATCCTTTGACACTTGTTACGCTTGGTTCTTCCTTATTTTGTGTACCTTATTTAGTTCCTTCCCGAGGCCGTTTGGAACCTTCACCAATTGACTCGCATTCCTTTTAATACGGAAATATATTTTTGAAAAATTCATCTCTATCGGATTCCATTACCGTATGAACATGAATGTCAGAATTTTTTGATTTATAAACCAGAAATCGATATGCTTTACTATTTGTAGCATATCTAATAGAAACACAATCAACTATTTTCGGTCCTATCTTAACCCTTTTAAGTTTAGGTACTTGCATTTTTGCCAAACACTCCCCACACTTAAAAGTATTTCAAGGTGGGCTTCCTTCCTTTCTACATTTCATAAGTAATGAATTGTGTTTTGCTATGGGTACTCGATTAAGTATTCGATTAGCTGTAAGAATAGTTTCCCCCCATAAATTCTGGGGTACGCCTGAACTTATCATCAAGGCATTCATCATCTCCTTTAGTGTTCAATTTTTCCTTTCCGCAATCCCATTAGATTGGGGAGTGTATGGGGCAGTTATTTGATGAATAATGACATATTCCAAACATATTTCTTCAAAAGGAGATTCATGTTCATCACCCCTATCACTTCTTATCATTTTGATATTTTTGTTAAGTTGTGTTTCAACTTCATTTTTGTATTGCTTGAATGCGTCAATTGCTTCATCTTTTCTACTAAGTAAGTAAACATAGCAATATCGCGTGCTATCATCAATGAAAGTTATGAAATACTTATTTCAACCACGGGATGATATTGACTTCATGTCACAAATATCTGTATGCATTAAGTCTAAAGGTTCAGAACTATTTTCAATTGACTTGTAAGGATTAGCGTACTTTGACTCAACACATACTTGGCACTTTGACTTTTTACATTCAAAGTTAGGCAATACTTCCAAATTTATCATTTTGCGCAAGGTTTTATTATTACATGTCCCAAACAAGAATGTCATAAATTGTTTGACTCAAGCAAGTAGAAGAAGCTGAAATTTTATTCATATTGTCAACGACCATTACATTCAGCTTGAAAAGACCCTCATTTAGGTAACCTTTTCCTACAAACAAATCATTCTTACTTAATACAACTTTATCAGAAACAAAAACGCACTTAAACCCGTTCTTGACGAGAAGTGCGGTAGAAACTAAGTTCTTCCTAAATTCAGGAACATGAAGAACATTGTGTAGAGTCACCACCTTGCCAAAAGTCATCATAAGAAAGAATATTTCATATCCTTCAATCTTGATCGTTGCAGAATTTCCAGTGAAGAGTGTTTCATCCGTTCCAGCGGGAGTATATGAGGCAAAACTTTTTTAACATCACAAATATGGCAGGTGGCACCAGAATCGATCCACCATTCCTTTGAATTTCCTACCAAATTACATTCGGAAATCACAGCACACAAATCAATATCTTGAACTCCTTGGGAAATTATGTTTTTTTCAACCATGTTGGCTTGAACCTTCACCTTTTTCTTGTCCTTATCATTGTTCTTCTTTGGGGCACGACAGTCCGCAGACTTATGTCTAGGTTTGCCACAATCATAGCAACTATCCTTGAACTTTTTCTTGCTTGGATAGTTCTTTGCTCCAGCAGCCTTCTTTCTCTTATTTTGCTTTACAACAACTTCAACAATATTTGCTCCCGTTATTGTTGAACTTCCATGAGCCTTCTTTTCAGCGGACTTATTATGTTCCTCAATTTTTAGACGGACAATCAAATCTTCAAGCCAAATCTCCTTGCACTTGTGTTTCAAGTAATTTTTAAAGTCCTTCTACGAAGGTGGCAATTTTTCGATCATCGACTCAACTTGAAACGCTTTATTGATAACGAAACCTTCAATGAAAAATTCATAAGTAACAACATAATTAATACTTTTAACAAAAGCATTAATTTGAATCATACCTTCAGCAAGGAGATCATGAATAATAACTTGAAGCTCTTGGACTTGGGACACAACAGACTTGTCGTCCACCATTTTAAAAACAAGTTATTTAGCGGCCACAGATTTCTTTAATCCAGCATCTTCAATATTATATTTCTTTTCAAGTACATTTCATAATTCCTTTGACGTATCAACATTACTATAAACCTTGTACAAGTCATCTTCTAGCCTGCAAAGAATGTAATTCTTGCACATGAAATCAGAGTGCTTCCAAGTCTTAATCACGAGGAAGCGCTCATTTTCAGGAGTTTCTTCGGGCAGGACAGGAACGTCCTCTTTAATGAACCTTTGTAGGCTTAGAGTAGTTAGATAAAAGAACATCTTTTGCTGCCATCTCTTACAATCAATGGCAGAAATTTTTCTCAGCTTTTCTGCTGGTGGCATAGCCATTACAGGCGCAGGATGGCTTTAACCAGCAGCACCAGGAATTGTGGTAGCAGGAATAATATTTTCTACGTCGTTTGCCATTTCTGTCAAAATAACACAACCAGAATTAACAAACTGTGATATTTTTAATCTTCAAACCGAGATATAATATAACCAAATTTGGTGAAGTGTTTAACGTTCAAACCAAAATATAATACATGCAGATTCGGTAAAGTGTTTAATCTTCAAACCGAACAACAGTAGGAGTAGAAAGTCACGTCGAATTTAATCTCCAAAACGGGAATAGAAAATCACGAAAGTGTTAATTTTCAAAATCAGAATATTATTCAAAAACAGAAAGTTATTAAGTTCCTTAAGATTATTAGAAATCTGTTAATCGAATAAACCAGAAATTGAAAAATAAGAAATAGGAAGAAGAAAAACCCCAGTGCGCTGAATTCACAGCATCTCCTTAAGGAACTTAATCTCCTCACAGTACCCGAGGTTATGAATTAGATCCTCCCAGGATAGAACGAATTGCCTTTGTTGCTAGTACTCCAAACTGCAACAAACATCGAACTCAAATGGCCGGCAGCGAAATCACATTATGATGTCTTTAACTTATTTGAAAGCAATGCAGAAAGAGGGAGGAGAAAGTTCAGAATTTTTGTAAGGAAAATGTGAAGAAATGACTCTCTATTTATAGTCAACGGATCATTGGAATGAAGGGGTGTGAAGGTAGTTGTTTAATAAGCAGGTGGTTGTTCGTGAAAAACCAGTCATTGGTGGTTGTTAACAAAGCGAAAGTGGGAAACAAAAATGGAAAGAAAGGAAATTAAATTAAATTAAATTAAATTACTGTTACAAAAACGGTCAACTAAAATATTAATATAAAGTAATAATATTTTAATAATTAATTTTGTTTTGTTGGTCCAAAAAATTAAGTCAATCAATCATATCAATTGATCAAATCCAAATCCGAAGTTGAGGTCAAGTCGAGCGAGCGACAACGACGGTGCGAGGCCCCTTCATCTTAATTTCTTTTAAGAGTTAAAGGAAGTGACTTTATATTTATACCCAACAAAAGTCTTTTCCTCTACCAATGTGGGAGAACTTCCTTTTAGGAACTTTTTATTTTCCCTCCATTTTCTATTCAAATCATCATACTTCCACACTTCAAACCCCAACAAATTACATCAAAGAGCATTAATAAAAAAGGTAGGAGAAAAGACTATACAATAAGTTTCCTCCACCAAATACTAATTAACTTATAAAAGAATTGATGTTTTACAGAAAAGTACATTTTTGAGAAGTTATTTACAAAACATAGCAATAGTTTAGCAAAATTACCCAATATAGAGGAAATGAAAAGTTAATTACAAAGTATAGCAAAAAAAAAGGTATAACGTAACAAAAGCTTACATTTTTTCTCCTATTTCCCCCAATTTCACTTTTCCTCCTCCCCTCCCCAAATTTCACTTCTTTCCAACTTCTTTTAATGGAAGCAACAGTAAATTGGAGCTACTTTTACTGTTGTATCTCGCGGTATCTCAACTACCAACCACCTCGTATCTCAACTACCAACCATCTCGTATCTCAACTACCAACCACCTTGTATCTCGTTGTATCTCAACTTACACTAGAAAATCAACCACCTCGTATCTCAACTACCAACCACCTTGTATCTCAACTACCAACCACCTCGTATCTCGTTGTATCTCAACTTACACTAGAAAACTAACCATCTCATATCTCATTGTATCTAAACTACCAACCACCTCATATATCGATATACCTCATTGTATTTCAACTACCAACTACCTCGTATCTCGCTGTATCTGCACTATTTATGCATCGTATCAAACTGTTTCTGGACTGTTTTTGGGTTTTTGCACTGTATCTGCATTGTTTACACTTTTCAAAAATCTATATTTTTCTGTATAATATAGTGTAAATGTAAAATAAAATTTATTTAAGGTTCCCTATTCAATTTTCACCCAAAACCCTAATTTTTTCAATACAATTTTAATTTATCCAATAAATCACAACATTCATTATTAGGCTAGTGTAAATTAGGTGTACATAAGGATTAATTATTAATTCAGATCATAAATGAAATCTTAACTTAAGATTTAAACAACTTATTTGGATAATCATGGCTGCAACGGCTGCATGAGCGGTGATGTTGTTGTACTACGTGTTAAGTCGGCGATTAACACGGCAAAAGAAGGAGAAGAGAAAGCAGTGATAGATAAACATACACACCCAGATCAGGAATAGCAGAAACATTGTTGAGGAAAGGTTTTGAAGAATGATAAACGAGAAGGACCCAGTGGTTCCGGAGGAGAACCTGGTCCTTATATAGAAGGGCACGACTGATCGAAAAAATTGTGGGTTGTAAATCCCTGCAGAACTAGGAGTAGTGGCGCATGAACGAGTATGCATCCTAGTTAGACTAAAAGAGGCGGTGCCCAGGCTGTGTCTTCGAAGTATGAATAAGAGTTGGACTTAAACAAGAAAAGAGTTACAAGGAATCTTGTCTTACCATAATTACAAGGTTTCCTTGTGGAACTCAACTAGAGTTCTGTATCCCATATAAATACAAGTATTTGATACAGCCGAAACTCAGTTATTCACAAACAGAGAGTTGAGAGCATACAAAGGCGATTCAGCAACTTTCAACGTGAGATAACTGGACAAAAAACCTGGTGGAGTCAAGTAGTTGGAGTCTAGATATTTTGTCTAGGTTCTTAGTTTGTAAGTTGTCTTGTTATATGCTTTCATTGTTATTACCTATCAGCTTATCTTAGAAGCAATTGTGTTGGGTGAACTTTTGAGAGATTACTTTGTAAAGCTAGAGTTTAGCTTTGTTGATTGATTAGGGTCTAGAGTGTAGCCCCTTGGTTACAGAGTTTTGTAATCAGAAACTTGCTCTTTGTGTTAGTGGATTGATTTCTAAAATCCCAGAGTGTGGGTCGTGGTTTTTCTCCCTTGAGCAAGGAGTTTTCCACGTAAAAACACTGTGTCCCCTGTGCCTTTTGTTTGTGTGTGTTGTGGTGTCAAAGTACAAACTGTTAAGTCAAGAGCAAGGTTCTTGACTCACAAGAATCGGGTCCTTGAGAAAAAAAATCGGTAGACACTATTCAACCCCTCCTTCTAGTGTCCTTAGGAGGTGCTTAGATTACAACAAGTGGTATCAGAGCAGGTCTTCTCGTGCTAGGTTAACACCTTGAGAAGGATCAAAATCATGAGTGCACCACCTACCATCACTGAAGGACAGTCGGTTTAAAGGCCCCCACAGTTCAATGGGCAGTACTATGCTTGGTGGAAGAACGGGATAGAAAATTACATATGTGCTGAAGACTACCAACTATGGCTTATAGTATCTGAAGGAAATTTGACCCCTACCAAAATAGTTGGTGAAGAAGCTACTGCCAAATAAGAACCTAAGTCAAAAGAGGAGTTCAATGAGGCAGACTATAAGATGATTGAAAAGAACCACAAAACTAAACGTCTGGTAATTTGTGGTCTTGGCCCTGAGGAGTTTAATAGAGTATCATCTTATAAGACTGTTAAGGAAATCTTGGATGCCCTGCAAGTTGCACATGAGAGAACCACTGAAGTGAAAGATTCCAAGAGAAGAATGCTGAAAAGACAATTTTAGTTGTTCTCTATGGGAGAGAAGGAATCAATTCAGGATATGATGACCAGGTTGACCGTTATTACTAATGAGATGAGATCCCTGGATATGGAGTTGCCTGAAGTAGAGATGGTGGATAAAATTCTGAATGTGTTACTTGAGGCTTGGGAACCCAAGATGACTGCTATCATTGAGTCCAAACCTCTCAGATCCATCAAACTTGAAGAACTGGTTGGAAGTTTGAAAACACATGAGATGATGAAAGATTCAAAAACCAAACCAGCTCAAGAAGGACAAGACCCTTGCACTCGAAGCAACTGATGAAACTGATGATTATGTTGATTTGAAATCAATTGAAGCAGCAATGGTTAGTTCATTGAGACAGAAGTTTAACTTAGGAAAGTTCAAAGGTTTCAAAAGAAATAACAAGGACAACTCTGGAAGGAAGAACATAGTTGACAGCCCTGATTATTCAGGATGCTTCAAGTGCTTCAAGAAGGATCATGCTATCATGGATTGTCCTATGTGGGAAGCAGAATGGATGAAAAACAGAGCAACAAAGGAAAAGGAAAAAGAGGCGTCAAAAGAGAATGACAAAGATAAGAAGAAGGTGAGACGACCTCCAAACTTTAGAGCGGAAAGAAGAAAAAGAAATGAATCTTTCTATGCTACGTGGGGACCCACTGACAGTGAATCGGATCATGAAAAGTAATCTGGAGATGAATCTCCACTAGCACTGATGGGGTTGACGGATGTCAGTTCAGATGAGGAAGATCCTCGGGAGTTCAGAGGAGGAAGAGATCCCTCAAAGCCACCTGTGTTTAACGGGACTAACTACAAGTGCTGGAAGAAACAGATGAAAAACTTTCTTCAAGCAACAGATTATAGTCGCTGGTTGATTGTGAAAAGAGGACCTCATGTTCCTGTAAAGAAAGCACCAAACGGGGTTTTGATCCCAAAGAGGGTAGAAGAACTAGATCCTTAAGACCTAGACTGGTTACAGGCAAATTCCAAAGCTGAATTGTACCTGAGGAGAGGGCTGACTACTGATGTGTTCGCAAGGATACTTGAATACAAGTCCGCTACAGAAATGTGGGAAAAGCTAAAGGAAATGTACACAGAAGGTGACCAAAAGAAGGACTCAGATCTTATGGCAACTGATGGAGAGGAAGCTGCTCATTCAGCAGAGGTATGTCTATCTGATCTCAAAGAAAATTTACACACATACTCTACTGAAAATTTGATCTTAATCACTGCCAGTTTAATTGAGGGGTACGAAAAGGAGAAAATTGAGAAAGATAAATTAGCTGAAGATATAAGTGATCTCAGAACTAAGCACAAGAGTCTTCAAGAACAAAACATTGAACTGGAAGAAATCAATACCATTTAAAAAGGGCAGACTCTTGTGGCAGACTCTTGTGTCAAACTCTAAGATCACAGAACTGGAATTGGAACTTAATCGGTTAAAGGAGAGTGTAAATGGTAAGCAAGTAATAAGTGAAGTTCAAGCCTTTCTTGAAAATGAACTTAAAAGAGCAAATGAGATCCTGTATCAGGAAACTGAAAAGAACAGGATTTTAAATCAAAAGGTTGAAAAATCTGAATATGAGCTTACCAGATTAACAAAATGGAATAAGTCTTCTGAGGCAATGAACTGGGTTCTTGAAAATCAGAACAAGGGAAAACAAGGGCTAGGATTCAAAAAATCATTGCCTCCATATAATCCTAAAAGCAAGTATGTGGGATTGCCTTGTAACATGTTGTGTAGCTTCTGTGGTGAAACTGGTCATTACAGACAGATGCATGAATGCAAGCAAGGCAAAGACCAAGAATAAAAGAAGTGTTCTACCTAAATGGGCTAAAAAGGATTTGATTTATCCATTTTCTCATAAGAAGGGACCCAAGCTTGTCTGGGTTCTTAAAGCTAACTCTTAATCTGTTTTGCAGGCTGGAGTGAGGGAGAACAACCCAAGCTGGATTCTTGATAGCGGTTGTTCAAGGCACATGACAGGAGACAGAAGAAACTTTCTCTCACTCGCGGTATTTCAAGGAGGCAGTGTACCTTCGGAGGAGGAAAAAGTGGTCAAATCGTAGGAATTGGAAAAGTTGGGAGAACTCTGGATCATGCAATTGAAAACGTATACTGTGTCGATGGTCTCAGACACAACCTGCTGAGTATCTCTCAACTGTGTGATAGAGAAAATGAAGTGAGTTTCTCCTCTGTAGGGTGTATTGTAAAGAACCTACAGAGCGGAGAAATTGTTATGGAAGGAAAAAGGGTGAACAACGTGTACAAAGCATCACTGAAATCACTGCCTGAAAACAACTTAACATGCTTGAATGTCCAAGAAAGTGATTCTCAGTTGTGGCATAAAAGAATGGGTCATGCTAGTCTCTCACAGCTCAACAAGCTAGTATCAAAGGAGCTGGTTCGTGGACTGCCTAGTAAGAAATTTGAAAACATAAAAATGTGTGATGCCTGTGTTAAAGGGAAGCATGTGAGATCATCCTTTAAATCAAAGAAAGTGGTGAGTACATCAAAACCACTGGAATTGATACATATGGATCTGTGTGGACCTATGAGAGTCAGGAGCAGAGGAGGAAAGAGATTCGTGTTCGTAATTGTAGATGACTACTCTAGGTATACATGGACTCTGTTCTTGGCATCCAAAGATGAAGCATTTGATAGCTTCAAAGATTGGGCTGGTATTGTGCAGAAAAGGTTGAGCATGGAATAAGGCTGTCTATTAGCCCGGTCCGGCCCGGTTCCGGTTCGCCTGTGCCGGTCCGGTCCGGTGCAAAACAAATAAAAAAAACTCGAACCGGTTCCGGTTCCGGTCCGGTCAAACGGTGCAGTTGCACCAATGCCGGATCGGAACCGGAACCGGCAAACGGAATCGTGCCGGTCCCGGTCCGGTCCGGCCCGGTTCCGGTTCGGTTCCGTTTAATTTTTTTTTGTTTCACATTATATTTTTTATTGTTTAAAATAGAAGTAAAAAAAATATTGGTAGACTAAAATCTAAATAAACAACACAAAACACACATATTATTCAACAATACACACATAGTACATTAAGTTGGAAAAAGGAAATGCATAAATAAAAAATAAAAACATGAAAATAGACTAGAAATTAGAAAAATACATAAATTTTAAACTTCTGCGACTCAACACTCAATTATCACGTGGTTGCAGATATTTGCCACCATCACGAGTTGCCCATTCGTAGGGATGATGGTTTTCCAAGTGGCTCTTAAACCTATTTGTCCCTCCAGTATTTGATTCATCATTCCAATTCCAAAATTTCTTACAAAGAGTACATTGAGCTTTGCCGGTATCATTATTTGTTGTGATAAATTCCCAAACTTCGGATCGTTTAGTTCTTGTTGGACCACCAGACGAACCTGCTACATTAGCACCGTGAACTTGATTAGCATTATTTGCATTTGCAGCCATGTTGATAGAAAATTTAATAAAATAGCCTTTTGTTAGAAATTTTTGAAGAGAAATGAATAGAAAATATTGAATTGTGATTAATTTGATGAAATATGGGAGTATTTATAGGAAAAATAGGTAAGGGAGGGCTGTAGGGGTGTTTATGGGTGTGTGGGTGGGAAAAATAGCCGTTTATGGCCGTTGCCAACGGCTATTTTTCAAAATGGAGCGGATTTGGACAATGTTTGCAGTGGGCCGGTCCGGTCCGGTTCCGGTCCGGTCCGGTCCGGCCCGGTTTGGTCGTTTTCTTTATTTATTTTTTTTTATTTTTTGGTTATTTGTTTTGTTTAAATTTTAGTTTTATGTAATAACTTATATAATATTTAATACTACTAATCTAGTATTAAAATATGAACTATTATGTAATGTAGTATTTTAGTATTATAAAAGTATAATTGAGTATTTTTTCAAACTTAGTATTACTAAGTTAGTAATCTAGTATAATGTAAGTAAATTGTTATTTTTTCAAACTTAGTAATCAAGTATAATGTAGTATTTTAGTATTTAGTATTTAGTATTAGTTTTAGTATTTAGTATTTAGTATTTAGTTTTTAGTATTTAGTATTTAGTATTTAGTATTTAATATTTAGTATTTAGTGATTAGTATTTAACTATTTACTATTTAGTCTTTAGTATTTAGTATTAATATTTACTATTTAGTATTTAGTATTGAATTGCAAAGAGGTAACTTAATAGCAGAGGATAATTGAGAATATAACAAAGGATTATAATTTACTTAATAGCAAGGCGTAACGCATTTTATTGAATAATGGTTGAATTTTTTTTTGCAAAGTACATAGATATTAAATTGCAAAAACTACATATTAATAAAAAAACTTCTCATTTTCTGAATAATTTCTTCTGGCACCTCTGGAGGAAGCGGTGGCAAAGAGTCATCTTCTTCATAATCAGTTTCATTGTCCAAACTTCCATCGCCTGATAAAATTTCTGATGATGCTTCTGCATCGGCTAGTTCATCTTCTGCAAATCCAAAATTTCTTCGCTCCGCTCTAATCCAATCTCTGAATAATACGGCCGTCTCCATTGCTTCTTCCTTCAATGAATGTCTATGATCTCCAATTTGTAATCTTCCTTGGCTAAATGCGCTTTCTGAAGCAACAGATGATGCTTGAATAGTTAGAATATCCCGCGCCATTTTTCCTAAAACTGGAAACTGTGCTTGTTGATCCTTCCAAAATGGCAGTAGTTGCTCGCTTCCAAAATACTCAATTTCCTTGCAGGCATGAAGTAAATAAACATCAAGCTCGTTGAACCCTCCACTGCTACTCGAATGCCTGCTAGAAAGCCTTTGATTAAGGCTGGAAAAACTTCCCAATCCGGCTGCAGCTCTTTTACTCGCCTGCGTTGAACTTGATCCAGCTCCACTAGGAACACTTGGAACAACATTATCAGCTGCACTCCTATACCTTTCATAAATCCGTTGGCAATCTACAATTACCTGCGCACAAACTGTTTCTACACTTGGTGTTTCTTCATCAGTAATTCTCAAAGTCCGATAAATTTCTCTAATTAGCATTTCCGTATTAAAACGTTTAAAACATGGATGTAGTACAGATGCAATGTAATAAAGTGGTGGAATCGGGAAAAAATATTTTTTAAATTTTTCAATCATTGCTTCTACCGCAACTTCATAACCAGGCACTACTCTATAATCGTTAAGTAATTCTGCTATTCCAGCTATAAAATACAACATGGTAGTGATTGTAGGATAATATTGACCGGAAAATTCTTTAGTAGCATAAAAAAACTTTTCTAAAAAAAGAAGAAGACGCTCAACATTTTTCCAATCAGATTCTTCTAGGTGATACACTTCAGACACTTTGCCATTAAAATAACTAGTTATAGCCGCTCGTAAAGTGTAAGCAACAGACAATGAGTCATATACAGTGTTCCACCTAGTTGAAACTTCCTTGGGAACTCTTCTAGGAGTTAAACCTTCTTTCACACACTCTACTTGAAAGTCCCTCCATCTATCCGGTTTTTTAGATTTAAAAATATAACTAATTGCGAGTCTAACCTTCATAATAGTAGGCTCAAATAACTTAAGGCCATCTTTTACAACTAAATTATATATATGACATGCACATCTAACATGAAACAATTCTTCAAAAGGGGGATGCAATGCGGGTCTTAACTTACCAATAGCAAAATCATTGTTTGCAGCATTATCAAGAGTTATACTTAAAATTTTGTCACTAATAAAATACGCCCTACAAATATCAGAAACTTCTCTCTTAATAAATGCTCCCGTGTGTGGTTCATCGACGGCGGAATATGCTATAATTCTTTTTTGCATTACCCAGTTAAGATCTATCCAATGACAAGTAACTGTTAAATACTCATACCCATTAACACCTTTACCCAAATCAGTAGTAAGACAAACTCTACAATCAAAGTGATAAAATATATATCGTAAATATTATCTATATTCATTTTTAAATTTTATAATATCACTTCTAACCGTAGTTTTTGGAAAACCTTGAAAAGATGGATTATATACAGTTTAAATATAACGAATAAAACCTTGACAAGAAGCAAATGTAAAAGGTAAGCACTCTACCGCAATCATTTTTGCCATTTGTTCCCTATCTTTCTTTTTATCATAATGCATAAGCCCCCCCGTCACTGGGTTAATTTCCTGTTGGACTCCACTACCTTGCGATGGAGCCATTCTATGGCCTGAACGAGGGCCACCCGGCCTCCTATCCCATTCATCCTTATGATGGTTTTCTAAGTGTGTTCTCAACTTTCCCGTCCCACTATTATGGCTGCCGGTTTTAAAAGCCCAAACTTTTCTACAAATATTACATTTAGCGGTCTGCTCCGGAATATTTTTAGTCATAAATCTCCACACATCCGATCTTTCGACTCGTCCCGCTGGTTCTCTACTAGGAGGCATAGGTGGTAATTCAGTTTCTTCAGGTTCACCTTGAAATTGACTAGTGGGTGTTTCATCATCTAAATTAGCCCCTTCGGTATTTTCTTGATATTGGGCCTCTAACAAATCATTATCTAGTGGTTGATCATAATTTATATCATGCAAAAATTGTGAGTCACTTCCTGAGTAAAATCATCTAGAAGAGAAGGGGCGCTAGAAGTACCAACTGGTCTTTTACCTAAAGCACGAGCCATTCTATCATCCCCCCCTCGGTTAGAAGCACGTGATCTACGACCACTACCCGTAATTGATCTCAAAATTCTAGACATTTTTATAATTACTAAAATATGCTTCAAACAAATTACTAAAATATGCTACAAACAATAATAGTGCACAAAAATAAAATAGATAATAAAAAGTAAGAACGAGTTTACTTGATATCGTGAACTTAGAATGTAGAACTTAGGAAGTGAAAGTTGAAACTTGACCGGAACCGCACCGAACAATATTTCCACTTTACTCCAAATAGTTTTTTGTAATACAATTTAGCAAATAGCATTTGTAGAAATAAGAGAGATTGATAGAGATTTAGAGAGAATATTAGAGAAATTGTGAATAAATTGGTGAAATATAATGGTATTTATAGAAAAAAATAGGTTGGGGGGGTATGGGGGCGCATAGGGGGTGGGGGGGCTAAAATAGCCGTTTTTGGCCGTTGGGCCAACGGCTAAGCTTGAAATAGCCGTTGCCCAACGGCTATTTTTCGCTAAGCCCATCAGCCTTCCAGTCCGGTCCGGACCGGTCCGGTTCCGGTCCATTTTGGTCCGGTTCGTCCGGTCCAATTTGGTGCTGCCGAGACGGGAACGAGCCGGGTTTTTTTTTTTACTTTTGGCCCGGTTTGAGCCGGTTTCCGGTCCGGTCCAGTCCGTCCCGGCCCAAACCGGGCTATTAGACAGCCTTAGCATGGAACTTGTCAGCATTAGATCTGATCATGGAACAGAGTTTTGAAACTCAAAATTTTTTTATTACTGTGCAAAGTACAGTATTGATCATAACTTCTCTGCACCAAGAACTTCACAGCAGAATGGAGTAGTTGAAAGGAAGAACAGGTCTCTGGAGGATATGGCAAGGACTATGCTGCTGTCAAGTAGTCTTGCAAGAAACTTCTGGGCTGAAGCAATAAACACTGCATGCTATTTACTGAACAGATGCTCTATAAGAGCTATTCTTGACAAGACCCCATATGAGCTGCTCAGAGGAAGAAAATCAAATATTGCACACCTGAGACCCTTTGGTTGTAAATATTTTGTCCACAATAACGAAAAGGAACCATTGGGGAAATTTGATGCTAGAAGTGTTGAGGAAATATTCCTTGGTTATTCTACTCAAAGCAAAGCAAAGCATACAAAATGTTTAATAAAAGAACACAAATCGTGGAGGAAAGTATGCATGTGGTATTTGATGAATCCGATAAGGCAGTAGATGAAACTGAAGTAGATAATCAAGCAATTGGCCTTACTCGAGAAGATGGTGCAGCTGACTCTGAAGACCCAGAAGACAAGGAAGAATCATGTGAGGATTCAACTTCACGAGAACAAGGAGTCAATAGGACAGGGGGAACATCAGATGAAGTTGATGATTCAACAAGTCAGGAAGAACCTACCAAAGGTGATGCTGAAGGTTCTTCTCGTCATATCCAACCCAGGCCATGGAAGCACCAAAGTTCTCATCCGTTGGAGGATGTATTATCAGAATTGGATACTGGGATCATGACCAAATCGGCCTTGAAGAACTTCTGTGCATTCTTTGCTTTCCTATCATCCCTGGAGCCAAAGAATGTAAAAGAAGCTCTAGAAGACCCAGTTTGGGTTTTAGCCATGCAAGATGAACTTCATCAGTTTGAAAGAAGCCAAGTGTGGCACCTGGTTCCTAAGCCAAAGGACAGATCAATAATTGGAACAAAGTAGGTGTTCAGAAATAAGCTGGATGAGCATGGTATAGTAACAAGGAACAAGGCAAGATTGGTGGTCCAAGGTTACAGTCAGGAAGAAGGAATTGACTATGATGAAACTTTTGCACCAGTGGCAAGAATGGAGGCCATTAGAATGTTGATTGCCTTTGCTACATACATGGAGTTTACACTGTATCAGATGGATGTGAAGAGTGACTTCTTGAATAGGTATCTGAATGAAGAAGTCTATGTAATACAGCCACCAGGTTTTGTGAACAGTGAATTTCCTGATCATTTTTACAAACTGGATAAGGCACTCTATGGACTGAAGCAAGCTCCAAGAGCCTGGTATGAAAGACTATCAGGATTCTTATTGAAGAATGGTTTTACAAGAGGAAAGATTGATAACACACTATTCTTAAAGAAGAAAGAAAAGGATCTATTGGTGGTTCAGGTATATGTTGATGATATCATTTTTGGAGCCACTGATGAGGAGTTATGCAAGGGATTTGCTGAATTGATGGGAAGTGAATTCGAAATGAGCATGATGGGAGAACTCAATTTCTTCCTAGGATTGCAGATAAAACAGACGCCTGAAGGAACCATGATTCATCAACAAAAATATGTCAAGGAACTTCAGAAGAAATTCGACATGGAAGGAGCAAAAGTAATTACTACTCCCATTGCTCCTGGAACCAAGCTGGATATGGATGAACTGGGTCCTTCTAGAAATGAGACAAAGTATAGAAGAATTATAGGTTCACTTCTCTATCTCACAGTCAGTCGGGCTGATATTGTATACAGTGTGGGACTGTGTGCTAGATTTCAGTCCAACCCTGAAGAATCACATTTGACAGCTGCGAAGAGGATCCTGAGATACTTGAAGGGAACTCAGGATCTATGTCTATGGTGACCAATGGGAGGTACTTTTGAACTAATTAGTTTTGCTGATGCAGATTATGCAGGCCACTTGGGGGATAGGAAGAGCACTTCAGGAATGGCACACTGTCTTGGTCCCTGCTTAGTTTCTTGGGCAACAAAGAAGCAGAACACAGTTGCCTTATCTACTGCTGAAGCTGAGTATGTAGCAGCTGCTTCTTGCTGCTCACAATTGCTATGGATCAAACAGCAGCTGGAGGACTTTGGGATTAAATGTGGAGCCGTGCCTATTTTCTGTAATAACACAAGTACAGTGAACATTGCCAAGAACCCAGTCCAACATAAAAGAACAAAGCACATTGATATCAGACACCATTTTCTTAGAGATAATGTTGAAAAGGGTCTGATCACTATGAATTCTTGCAGGACTGAAGATCAGATTGCTGACATCTTTACCAAAGCACTGAACAAGATTCAGTTTGAGAGGAACAGGTTGGAGTTAGGGATGATCAAAATACACGGATGACTCAGCATTAGTTCCTCAATGATTGGTTAGTTAAGTGTTCAGCAACCTGTTTGTAACTATTGTTATTATTGTCTAGCCTAAATTTTGTTATTATTAAGTATACTTGTTCAGCTGATTAACACCAGGTTGGGCTAATGTGTTTCCATGAAAGAACCTACAAGGTACATAGAAGGAACCAAGACAAGCATGAGGAACCATGTCCAGGTACAACTACACAACTATTTATGTTAAGTGTCATAACTGAGATTGATTGTCAATTATACATGTGTCAAGGAAGTCTTCCCATGTTCTTGTAACCGCCCTAAATTATAGGAACAAATTCCTTTTTGGTTAGACTTCCACCAGACTTTACCGGACCCCACTTCATTAAAAAGACCTTATTTGGGTAAGTCATGTAACCGTCAAATCACTACCCTTTTCCCAGTTTTCAAAACTACAAAAAGCTGCTTTTCACCTTTTTAGCCATTATTAGCATCAGTTCCCTAGTAAAACCCCCACCACCATTACTTCTTCTCACTTCTCGTTTGACAGAAACGAAACAAATATATTTGCAAACAATTTCTCTCTACTCTGTCTATTCTCTCTCACTAAAAATCGAAAAAAATCCCTTTCATCTTACTTTCAAAACCCTAACCTTAATCACCATGTCTCAAACACAATCTACATCAGCATCGCCTACTAAAACCTCTGAAACCCACACATCCAAGAAATCTACTCCAAAACACCCTCCATCTACTCTTGCAGAGAGAATTGTCAGGTCTAGGTCAAAGTTTCTCAAAAATGGAGAAAAGAAATTGGTCAAGAAGATGGCGGTCAGATCCTCATCACTTACGCCTATAGAACAAGTCTCCTCTGACAGACTGGTTGAGGTAATACTTGACTCTACTTTATCTACTTCTACTGCTTTAGAAGCTGTAAAAAGTCCTGAAAAAGTGAGTACTGAAATATTGGTAAAAGGACTAGATGAAATTGTAGGAAAGGTAGAGTCCACTGGCATATCTGGTAGGGGGAAGGTAGTTGAGGAGAACAAAAAGATTGTTCAGGAGGAACCTAAGGCCAGTTTTCATGTGCCCTTAGTAACTGAAAGTGTGTTGGAGGTTGATGTAGTTGAAAAGGTGTTAGAAAAACTGAGAGAGGAAGATTCCACTGAATTCCAAAAGGAACATGTTAGTGAACCTAGTTTAGGGGTTGCTCCTACTGAGAAAATTCAAGGGATGTCTGTACTTGAAGGTCCAGTTGTTGGAGGACCTAGTTCTGCTGAGGCTGCAAAGGACTTGAGTGAAGAACCGGGTTCTCACTCAGGTCCTATTGTGACTGATGACGCAGAACTACAGTGGACAGACTCTGAAGAGGAGAAGGATGAGGAAATTGCAGAGGGCAAAGAGGAAAGTGAGAAAGTTGCAGAGAAAGTTGAAGAAACAAAAAGAAAAGATGTAAAAAGAAGGTTTGGAGAGGAAGATGAAAAGCTGATAAATGAAGGTGAAGAAGAAGAAGTGGTGTTTGTAAGTGAGACCATAGTGGAGCCTGACAAGAGAAGAAGGTTGTTGAAACGAGGAAAGTCTGTGCCCAAGAGCAGACTGGTGGATGAATCTAGTGAGGACTCTCAGGAGGAGAGGACTGAGAGTGATGACAAAACTGCTGCACAGCCAGCCTCTTCCTTAAGAAGGGTGGCAACAAGGTCAATCTTATAGCAGCAGTTAGCAAAGGTTGATAAGCTGGAAAAAACTGTCAAAAATGTGAAGGCTGGAAACTGGAGGGAGAGCAGAAGCATGATAAAAAGGACGATGAAGCCAAAAGAAGAAAGTGATGAAGCTGGTAGCTATGTGGAACCCAGTGACTCAGATACAGACAGTGAGTTGGAAAGCAAAAAGAAGAGAAAAGACTCTGAGGAGGTAAACAGAACAGCCTTCTTTGCAAAACACCAGGTATTGGCTGGAGCATCCTGGGTGATGTGAAGGAGCACCACATGAAGCCCTTACTCAGGAAGGTAGGGGATCAAGGGTGGTTAGATCTATTTGCCAACAAAGACAGGTTGTTGTATTCTGATGAAATCAGGGAGTTCTAGACAAATTGCAGGGTTACTGCTAGGAGAGTATTTTCTGTTGTGAGGGGAGTTGAGTTTGAGTTTGGAAGGACTGAGCTGGGAGTGATACTTGATGTGCCTGCTGAGGGTTATTGCAGGTATGTCAAGTTAAAATGGCCAAAAAGAACCGATGGAGTGACCCCTCTGAGTGTTGTGAAAAAGTTCTCAGGGAAACCAAAACTCAGGAAGGAAAAGAAGGTTGACAAGAAGGAAATGGAGCTGGCTCATCAGTTGCCGTTTGAGTTTGTGCATAGGTTCTTGTTGCCAAGGGGAGAGAGGAACAGTGAGGCCAGTGCCCTAGACTTGACCTACATGGACCTGCTGGACAGAGGAGTGAGGAGAAATCAACCTGGTCTGTTAATAAGACATATAAAGAGGATTGCAGACACTGATCAGAAGCCATATTCCTTGGTGCATTCCTACATCCTACAGCAGGTTCTTGAGCACTTTGGAGTTCCTTTAGAAGCAGGAAAAAACCCACCATTCATCAAATGTTTGGGTATAATGTGCTGAAAAGTTGTGATTTCTTCAAACAGAAGAGAGCTTCCAAGAAACCAGTGCAGGTTAAGCAGGAGCAGTCTGAAGAAAGTGAGGATTATGAACCAGATGAAGCAATTGCAACAGTAAAAGAACTAGAAAGTCATGTTCTTGAAGTGAATACAGAGAATGCTGAGCTGCATAGGAAGCTGGAGATGAAGGATCAAGAAATTGATTGCTTGAAAATTGATTGTCACAAGTATGAGGCCGAGCTGGTGATGGAAAGGGCCAAGAATACGAAGAAACTTGAGGCACTTGTCAAGCACTTCAACTTAGAGCTTTGAGTCCTACCTTGCTTCCTCTTTGTCCTTGTTAAATACCCTCCCTTCTCTCTCTCTGTGTCCTTCCTTGATATGTGACTTTAAGACAACCATTTTTATGTGTGTACTTAATAGGGTTGTGCAGTTGCCACACCCTGGATGAATGGTTTTAAATTTCTTTTGCTTGCTTTGGGTCTGTTCTATTAGATTTGGTTCTATTTGGGCCCTTAGCTTATTTCTGTGTGTTTAAATTTTAGCTGACTTGTTGCCTTGTGCTCTAAACTGGATGGTACTAACTGGTTCCTGCAGGTGTTTGAATCTTTTCGATGATGCCAAAAGGGGGAAGAAGGAAATGTTGGGGTGTATGTGACCTAACTCATCTGTTTTAAATTTTTCAAACTGTTATCTTTGTTTTTATGTTTTTGGAAATTTTGTCTATTCAGGTTTCTTGGCAACATTTGTTTGTCATCATCAAAAAGGGGGAATTTGTTGAGGAAAGGTTTTGAAGAATGACAAACGAGAAGGACCCAGTGGTTTTGGAGGAGAACCTGGTCCTTGTATAGAAGGGCACGACTGATCGAAAAGATTGTGGGTTGCAAATCCCTGCGGAACTAGGAGTAGTGGCACGTGAACGAGTATGCATCCTAGTCAGACTAAAAGAGGCGATGCCCAGGCTATGTCTTCGAAGTATGAATAAGAGTTAGACTTAAACAAAGAAAGAGTTACAAGGAATCTTGTCTTACCATAATTACAAGGTTTCCTTGTGGAACTCAACTAGGGTTCTGTATCCCATATAAATACAAGTAGTTGATGCAGCCGAAACTCAGTTATTTCACAAACAGAGAGTTGAGAGCATACAAAGGCGATTCAGCAACTTTCAACGTGAGATAACTGGACAAGACAACTGGTGGAGTCAAGTAGTTGGAGTCTAGATATTTTGTCTAGGTTCTTAGTTTGTAAGTTGTCTTGTTATATGCTTTCATTGTTATTACCTATCAGCTTATCTTAGAAGCAATTGTGTTGGGTGAACTTTTGAGAGATTACTTTGTAAAGCTAGAGTTTAGCTTTGTTGAGTGATTAGGGTCTAGAGTGTAGCCCCTTGGTTACAGAGTTTTGTAATCAGAAACTTGCTCTTTGTGTTAGTGGATTGAGTTCTAAAATCCCAGAGTGCGGGTCGTGGTTTTTCTCCCTTGAGCAAGGAGTTTTCCACATAAAAACACTGTGTCCCCTGTGCCTTTTGTTTGTGTGTGTTGTGGTGTCAAAGTGCAAGCTGATAAGTCAAGAGCAAGGTTCTTGACTCACAAGAATCGGGTCCTTGAGAAGAAAAATCGGTAGACACTATTCAACCTCCCCTTCTAGTGTCCTTAGGAGGTGCTTAGATTACAACATACATACACACACCACCATAGATGGGCAATGAAAACGTAAGAGAGAGACACAAAAGAAATAGAGGGAATGGAGATCGGGACTGGGGGATTGCGAGCGGGTTAGAGCAGAGACCATCACCACCGATGGTGGCTTGTAACGCGGGAAATCTCCATCGCCGGGGTTCTTTTCATTGTCTCTGTTCTTGTTGTTGAATCAAAATTGACAAAGAGAGTGGGGGAGTGGAAGCGACACCGCCGATCGGTGTTGCTCCTCCTCCTCCATTGGGTGTTGCGCTGCTCCCTGTTGTTACCACCATCCCACCGGAATTCTGCAGCGACACGGCTATAGGGAAAAGCGAACGTGTTGTTCTCTTCGTGCTTGAAATGTGAAATGTGCTTGAAATGTGAAATGTGAAAAGTCCTCTTTGTCTTTGATAGCTGTGAAAGAGAAGATAAAGGAAAAAAAGAGGCAGATGAAGTGGAGGAAAAGAATGGCGTGGAGATAGAACTGATTGTCTGCTCTTGCATCTATATTTTGCAAAACTTTTTAAAAAAACGTGGACAAAGTTTTAGAAGTGGCTTATAATTGGACCACAATGAAATTTTAGGGAAATTAGAAAAATAGGTTGATTCCATGATGCAAATTAGCCCCAAATAGCCTCAATTTTCAAGTTTTGATGATACTGTGGAAAGAGTTATGTTTAGGGAATTTGTGAAAAGTTGCTTCAGTTTTAAAGTTTTGGCGAATGCGTAAAAGAACTAGAGATAATGGTCTAAATCCCCCCCCCCCACGCTAAACTACCACTATTTTGTAAGTTTCATACTTAAACTATGCGGTGGTCACAGAATCCCTACATGTAAGCTTTGATTTTTTCTGGATTAGTCACCATGTTATTGTTGATTTGTTTTGTAATCTTCTACTACCCCTGTTAGTTAAGTCATTTTTTTGAAGTGTTCTAAATGTGTCTCTATTTATGACTATTAACTTGCAATTCATGGCGTTTAATACTTAAATTTAAGATTTTATTTGGGCGGTATTCTTGTGAGTGAAGTGGGCCATGTGTATATTGGGGGAAGAAAAGAATATTTTAATGTGAATGTTAATAAATTGTTGATACCTAAGTTAGCCGATTATGTTAGGGAATTTGGAGTTGCCAATATTGTGAAAATTTTAAATTGCATCATCTAAAGGTCGAAGTTTTATTGAGTTGGTAAAGGACAATGATTTAGTGGACCTTGCTGTTTTATTAATAGATGATGATACAATTGATGTTTATGTTTTGTGTGGGGGAGAAACTATGATCCCATAAAGGTGTAGACATGTGACTAGTGAGTATTTTGAGACCACCTCAAACAAGGTAGGTGGGATTAATAGAGGCGAAGTCAAGATTTGAAGTTTAGGGGTTCAGGATTCTAGACTTTTGAAGTTAGGGGGTTCTTAATTAATAATTTTTTACATATTATATGAATTTTATATGACAAATATAGGGTTTGGACCAAATCATGGGGGTTCAGTCGAACCCTTGAACTCCCTTCTAGCTCTGCCACTGGGTGGGAAATGAGTGGAATCTTCTAGCAAAGTAAGTGCACCTTTAGAACAAATAGTAGATACACTCTTATTGCATGCACCCTTATTGCCTATTAGATAGTGAGATCAGCTGGAAAAACATCATGGCAGATCTGAATGTTCTAGTGGATCAAAGGAGGAAGATGGAGAGAAAAATGAAGAGAATAATTGTGAGTAAGAAGCTGCAACATGTGAAGTAAATATAGTTAGTTCTAAAGATAAAGGTAAGGAAGATGAAGCAACTGATTATGGAAGTGATGTTCATGAGGAGTTGAGGATCCTTAAAAAGGATTTGAGAGTGCATAAAAGGAGCATTAGGAAACCAAGAAAGGTAGTGAAAGCTTTACAAACTCTTAGGGAAGCTGGGTTAAATCCTGGATAGGAAGACCTTGACCCAAAAAAAAAAACTTCAAGGGAAAATTAAAAGGAGATGAGCCTTACTATGCTAGCTCAGATTCATTGTAGTTTTGAGAGTTAAAATGAAGAAGATGGGAGGAATTTAAGGGTAAGGAGACAGGACAAAGAGGGCGTTTTATGATCAAAAATGGGATCATGTGGTGTGGTAGCTAAATATGGTCTTTGAGAATGTATACCAATTCAAGGAGCACAAATAGATAAATTTATTAATGATAAAACAAGGGTTAGAGTGAAATGCAAACTGCATATTTGTCCTTGGTTGTTGTATGCTATCAAAGAAATAGACTATGATAATTATGTTGTGAAGACTTACAATCCTAGACATAAAAGCCATAAGAGCAACATAAATTTCATGTATAATTCCAAGTTTTTTTTGTTGTAAAGTTTTACAAGGATATAATAATTTTACAACCTGACATAAATGGTTGGGAACTTCAGCACTTGGTTAGGAATGAGTGAGGTTTGTATGTTGGCAAGGGTATTTGTCTAAAGGAAAGAATAATGGCATTTAAAAAACAAATGGGTGAACATATATTAGAGTTTAGTAGGATCTGTAATTATAGAGATATACTCTTTCAAACAAATCCAAGAACCACATATGTGGTTAAGACCACATATTCTAAAGATGTGAAAAAGTTATTTGAGGCATTCTACATTTGTTTTAGAGATTTGAAGAAGGGGTTTATTGATAGATGTAGACCACGTATTGATCAAAATGATTGTTTTTTGAAAGGAATATGTAAGGGACCGTTACTTGTAGCTATTGCAAAGGATGGAAACAATCAGATGTTTTTTTGTGGCATGGGTAGTGATTGGAATGAAACTAAAGAAACTTGGAGGTGGTTTGTGAGGATATTAAAGTCAGATTTGAACATCGCTAATGAAAGGAGCAGGACTTATTATTATTAGTGATATCCAAAAGATATGTCATCAATTTTATATAATTTTTTAAAACAATTTAGATCTATCCAGTGCTCATATTTTATGCTTAACATAAATTTCTTTCCTGATTTTGTAGGGTTTGTATGCACCAGTGCAAGAGTTTTTTTTCCTGAAATTGAACATAGAATGTGTGCAGGGCACATACTATCTAACTGGCAGTGGCGTACGCAGAATTTTCTATTAGTGGTGTCGAAATTTAAAGAAGCAAAAAAAAAAAATCACTATAAACGAATTCAAGTTTTTAATTAGTTTTGATGTTTAGGTTTAGTTTGTAGTCCTTATGTAGGATTATTAGAGCAAACCTAGCCATTTAGCTAAAAAAATGAAAATAAAAATTATCGCTGCTTGAGTTTGATTTCTGCACCTCAAAGTCAATATAGAAGGGATTCAACCAGCTCGCCTACTGGATCTTTTACTTTGATGGTTTCATCCATTATATTTATAACGAGATTTTTTATTTTTTTCTTATTATAATTATATATATATTTAGCAAATATTTTTGATCTGGTGGTGTTGGACGACACCGGTATGCTACATGTAAATCCGCCTCTGCTAACTGGGTAAAGGATTAAAGGGGTATTGAGAGGAGGAAGACTTTGTGGAGTTGTGCTAAAGCAACATTTGAAGCATAATTTAAAAAGAGTTTGAAAAATTTGGTGTTACTAAAGGTGATAAGATAGTAAGAGATCTCATTAATTATGACAAGGAGCAATGGTGCAAAATATATTTCAGGTATACTTCAAAGTATTAATTATTTCAGGTATATTTCTAAGTTTGACAGTATAAATAGTAAGTAATCTTGTTAATTATTTCAGGTATAATTCCAAGTGTGATAGTGTGGATAATAACGTGGCTAAAAACTTTAATGCTTTGATTTTGGGTCCTAGATCGAACACTATTATAACCATGCTTGAAATTATTTAAGACCAAGGTAATTAATAGGTTTACCAAAATAAAATTATTTGCAGAAACTTAGTATAAAGGTATATCAACCATGAATGCTTTACATTGTAGTTGTAGAAGTTGGTTATTAAAAGGAATTCATTCTACATATGATATAGCAGTTACACATCATTTAAAGACGGGTTCGATTCAACACATTGATAAGTAGTACAGAAAGGAGACTTACTTAAAGGCTTATTGTAATTTTTTTACAACCACTACCTGATATGAATATTTGGCCTAAGTCACCAAATGATAAGGTTGAGTCACCTCTTGTTAGGAAGATGCCCGAAAGGCCTAAAAAAAAATAGGAGGAAAGAGGTTGGGAGATAAAAAGTAGTGGAAAGATGTCAAAGAGAGGAATAACTATGAGTTGTTGCAAGTTAAAAAGTCATAACAAAAGATTTTGTCCAAATAAACCACAAGGCACACAACATGTATTTTATCACTTTCAATAATTATCTCTTTTATTAACTGATTTTTATTGATATATAATAATTATATTTTTTAAAAACTGATTATTTTTAAGGGATCTGTTGAATCACAAGCTTCTACATCAAGTGGTGATACTGACAATATGAGAACTACTAGAAGTAAAGGAAAGGGTAGGGGTAGTAGCTCTGACAGAGAAGTAGTGCTTGAGGAAGACAGAGGTACAGGTAGTTAAGTGTAATGGGTAGAGGGAGAAAGGTGCAACACTCCCAAGTTTCAAGTGACAATGGTAGGGGTGCATACAAAAAGTCAAGAATAATGGGGCATAGTGTCTTTATTAGTAAAAATGGTTATACACGTTCAAGTTAATATATTGTCTTACTATTTATTTGAAGAATCATGTTAAATATTGATTTTTGATTAAATTTTATTTTCCAGCAAGGAGGCATGTTAGTAAAGTTATCGCAAGTGGCTCTACAACAAGAGTGAATAGTTCTGTTGTAACTGGTGATATTGGCTTTAAACCAAGTATAGGTCTGAAATGGAAAGGAAGACAAGCAGTGACTACCAGACAGCGTCAAGAAAGAAGTGTATTAAGCTTCACAAAATTCTATTGGAGGGATTTGAGTTTGGAATTGTAACATGGTACTGCTACTATCTCTTCTGACTAAAAACTTATGTTTAGTATGGTCTTAAACTTATGTGATTTTGTTGTGTTTATTGTCGAAGCAAACTTGTATCTCTAGATCTGCTTATTTTGGATGAACATGTAAGGTGCTACTTTTTTTTTTAATTTGTGTTTGTGAAGCAATATATGAACACCTGCTATATTAAATTCGTTCTGTGTTTGTCTAATTTACTGGTTAGCTTTTACATTAAATCGAATGCAGCAGTCCATTCCCTCGTCTTGCACAAATTCATACAACAGTCAAGCCTTCAAGCTAATTTGATTCATCTTTATTCAAAAACTAAAGTGAAAAAAAGGAAGACAATAAAAAGCTAATAATAATTATTTACTTAGTTTCTAAATCGCCAATAGTTGCCAATAAATTACCAGAAATAATACTAATACAACACAATGCAAATTTGATGCACTAGTTATCTTCTTCCATGCCAACACAAAATCTAGCACTTAGCATTTGCTTCTACCATAGGAACAACACGTTAGAATTTGTAAACCTAGGCAACAGAATTGAAATAAGACTACCAATCAACATAATCTTTATATATTTACCCATCTTCTCCATTTCCTTCGTCTTCTTCAACAAGCCAACAATAACCACCTTTGATTGTCCAGGAAATTTTGGATCATACCACTCATAAAAGTCAAATGCAACTCGGCCTCTTATCTGAAATATTCAACTAAACTAGTACCTTTAAAAAATGAGAAAATTTGAAGGAATTTTATTAAGAATTACCCCAAAATATTTGTATTCAAAGAAATCTCTTCCTGGATTCCTGTTAGTAGATAATGTTCTTTGAAGCACCGGCTCACCACAATGACAATAAACATTCTTCATCTTCAACAATGCAAGAAACTAAAAGAATTTTGGGAGAATGAACAATTAAAAATGAAATACAACAAATGGAAGTAAAAAAAAGAAAATAATATTGTACTTCAGGAAAGAAGGCTGGAGAAGAAATGAGAAGAACAATTTTAAAAGAAGTTTCAATTTTAAAGAATTTTTTTAGATTTAATGGGTTTGGGTATAAAGTAGGAAAGGGAGAGAGAAGACACTCACTTATAAATAAAGAGAAAGAAAAGAAAACAAGAAAAATGAATAAAATGACAAAAAATAGCGAAATCAGAAATATAGTCGTTAAAGTGCCACATAGATGATATTTTTTACTACGCACGCACCCGGTAGAAACTGAACACACATACTTTGCATGTGGTAAGGTGAGGGAGGGGGAGGGGACTAGACATAGAAAATAATAGTTCAAAGGGGTTTTGTGACCACCACAAAGTTTAAGCATGAAAATTAAAAAATAATGATAGTTTGAAGGATTTAGACCATTATCTCAAAAATTATAAATAATCTCATCATAAGTTTTGGGGGATTTGCAGGAAGTGTGAAGCGAGGCTAAATTTTAAATCAAATTCAAACATTTGGTTTGAACTTAGAGCAAAAATATATATATTTTCAGTTTCAGGCTGAAGGGGCTGAAGTTAACTCAACTCTTAAACTTCAACCTTAACTTCAGCCCCGATGGTCTAAAGATAGGCAATTGGGGTATGAAACAACCAGTTTTTGCAAGGATACACCCAAAAGTGGCTGAAACTGTAATAGAACACTTAAAAGTGTCAATGCGTGCACTTGCTTATCAGAAAAGGGATACCCCATGTAATTTTTCGCTAGCGAACCAAACCCATTAACACCATTAAGATGACCCGTTTAAAACCCGCCATATAATATAAAACTTAAAACCTATACACAGCCGCCGGTTGCCGCCCATACAAGCCACCTCTTTCCTTTTTTTGTCACATTACCCATTTTTCCTATATGTTAAATCAGTTCATAAATTTAAGCAGTAGATGTGGAGGTTACTTTAAACTCGAAAAGTGCAAAATATCAGCATAAACTTTACTAAACCCTCCAAAGGTACGTTTTTTATTCCTTACAGTTAAATTTATATTTCCTTGTTAATTTTCGTTTAGCCTTGCTATTAATAAGAAAATGGGGTTCTGGTAAGTGCTTTATTTTTAGTAAATGAAGTGTTAAGCTATTAACGAGAGAAGGAAATTGCACTTAAGGTGTTTGATAAAATGTCTTAGTTTTGTTAACTTGTTTTCCTTTAAATATCCATTACATAGCGAGCTTTGGTTTCCTTTAATATCCTTTAACTTATACTGGTTCACTTGAATGTAATTACTATCGCCCTGCACACCTGTTAGATGAAATTCCCCAAGGAGTTTCTCTAGACAATGACTTGCTTTTTTAGTACTCCTGGATCATGAAGAGGATTTGCATCTTTTTCTTTGGTAAGAGTTCTCTTATGAGGGGCTCAATTTATTTGTCTTAAACTAGTTTTACATTTTTTTTACCAGAGCTTCTATGAGTGATCCGGCTTCTGAGTCAAATGGCACAAATTCAGTCCCTCAAGAAGGTGAGAAGCCCCAGATTGAGCCTATTCGCATGCCTACTATGGAGGAAATAAGGGGCCAAGACATTTGGAACAACTGTGCAGTTCGTAGTGTTGTTAGTGGCGTCATGGGTATGTTCTAATCACAAGGCATGGTGGATCTCACTCCTAGTTGAATTAATTTTTGTTTCATATTGTTCAGTGTTATCTTTTTAAATGGATGGAATGTCCAAAATATCGTTCTTGCAAAATGATATAATGGATAAAAATGCTTCTCTGGATAAAAAAAAATGAACGACTTTATTTCTATGTATGATTCATAATTATTTTACAAGTGTGAAGAGCTAATCAAAGAGACAGCTTAATTTCATTGTTATGGCTGTTATTCTGTTATACTTCTGTAGTTGGAGTACAGAATGAGAGAGCATCATTCCAGTAAGCTTACAAGCTCTATCAACTGTCATTCTTTGTGAATAAATTTTGGTTTCGGAGTCTCTCTTTGTACCAAATCAGATAATTGCAACTTGCTTAAATTAATATCTTTGTGGAAGTTTATGGACTTTGCCTTTTAAGGTTACTTCTTGGGTTCATTTGTTGACTCATCATTTCTGTTTAATAGGAGGGGGCCTAGGGTTGTTCATGGGTATGTTCCTAGGGGCGCTGGATAACCCAATAATGCAAGAGGAAATGACTACTAGGCAACAAATTGTATACCAAGCAAAGCAGATGGGCCGGAGGAGTTGGAGTTCCTGCAAGACTTTTGCTGTTATGGGTTTGGTTTTCTCAGCTGCTGAATGTGTCGTTGAGAAGGTACGTTTGATCCTTAGAGATGATAACCCTATGGGGTTCTACTGATCTCATTTTACAATTTTTCCTGTTAATTTTTGGAACCAAGGAAAAGAAGCTGGGTGTCATTCTGACAATTAGAGTCGGATACTTTCAAATTTTTTAATCTTAAATGTCATAAGTAATTATTTTCTTGTATTATGTTCAAAGGCACGGGCAAAGCATGACATGACAAATACAGCAATGGCAGGTTGCATAACGGGAGGCACATTATCAGCTAGAGGTAACATTGTTACTTTGACCATGCAAAGTATATACAAAAAGAATCCTCAGTAGATATATTTTCATATCTGGCATTTGTTACTCGATTCACGTAAGTTTTGGTCTAGATAGCTTGATATGGTCCGTTGATTCATACAGAAAGGAGTAGTGTAGGAATTGCACATTATGGAGGAGTTTCAGGGTCATGTCATAAGAATGTAACTCACAACCTAGATAGAAGAAAGGCAACAGTCGAATGTTTAACGGGAAGTTTTTCACAAAGAGGTTTCAGCTACTTAAAGCAAGAGTGCATCCAAAAATTCGAAAAGAGTGCTCGCCCTTGATTGAAACAATTGTAGCTAGTCCCAACTAGTTTGGGATTATGGCGTTGATGTTGATGTCGTTGTTGCATCTGTTCCTCGATTTTGTTATTATGCTTATATAGCTCTTTTCTTCTTTCTTGAATGAAATATCACCCTGCCTCACTAGAATAATTTTAAGACCTACATGAATATAATTTTGTGTTGCATTTGGACTTGACACAGTGCAGCAAGGTTTCCTTTTGGTGGGTGCAAAATTGGATTGTTAGTGGGAGACATATGTTTCTAACATTGCATACAGATGGAATGATACATCCTCCTATAGTAGTCAATTTTACTGATATGAGTACGAGGGTAAGATACAGAAATTTAAGGGCACTTTCCCTAAGTCCCAATCGATCTAACGCCGCTACATGATGTCAAAGGCCAATTTCTTTTACTTGACTCAATTTATTATTTATGACTATGGTGGATAAGCAATATGGTCGACGACGACGGCAAGTGCCTTGTGTTTCCTCTTTCTGATTTCAAATAGTGGAGCTGAGCATCGCAGTCAGAGTGTAAACTCACAATGTAGAATTCATCTGTTCTTTTTCTTAGTTCTCCCCCTTTTCTCAGTCCAGTTTTACATGAAATGATTGGACTGCATTACTTTGTCCCAAGTTGCGTTTAGGAGGTGGACGTGCGTAAAGCACATGATTTTTCGACTTTAAATATTTGTAAAAATAAGTTTAGCATGCAAATTATAGATTACAATGTTATGAATATAAAATATGTTAAAATCTGTACAAAATTCAAAGGGGAAGAATGTACAGAAATTGATTTAGCTCTTAGGCATTACAGTATATGTACAATCTAATTTGCTGAAGTAACCAAATCCTTTACAATAGACAACACATATATAAGTCGTAGTCAAATGCCCATATAAAATTTGGAAATAAACTCTGTTGGGCATTACATAACCAACAATCTAAAGTGTGAAGTCCACACTAGATGTTCAGATGACAACGAGAAGAGTAGACTATAGCGTAAAGCATGCATGTGTGAACAACCCATCTATTGAGGTGTTCGTCCCATGAGATTTTAGTCTCATGAGGTGGTTAGATATTGCTCATGTGAAGTGAGTCCTGAACAAGTCCAAATATTACCTCGTAAAAAAATGATCATGAGGCAAAGTATTATTACACAGAAAATGTGAATTTTCTGTTTGTCATCTTAAAGAGCCATAATGAAACATTGTTCACTTAAATTATTTTGCTGATGAAATAGACAATTGGCTACATTCATTGAGGATTTCAATTTTTGTAACTATTTTATATGTTGTGAAAAACTAGTGAAAATCTTAGACTCGAAATGACTTTTCTCTTTCTTTCTCGTAGTTACCGGTGTTTGGTTCGATTTGCCTTTGACCTAGGATGTGTTTGATGTGAAGGGGAATATACTTCATGGAAACTGTTTAATCTTGGACAATCATTTTGTTGATTAGTTGTAAAGTAGGTAACATATGATAGTATATTGTTGATATATTTTAATATTAAGGTTTGACAGCAATAACTAATTGTTAATTGAAGCAAGTGATATGGTGTTAGAACTGTGATACTTAGAAAGTAAAATGACTTCTGCTTAGCAGTCGCATAATATATCCTCTTTTCAGAGAAAATATTTTTCACCATTTACACCACCACCTAGGTCTGGTTTTCTTATTTAAGCTTGCCTTCAGAAATTTTCGCGTTAGGAGAAGGGCCTGAAGAAAGGGCTGTGGGTTGTTGGGACTGCTTTCAAAGGATATAAAGGAAAGAGTTCTGGTTCCTTTAGTTTTGTTAGTGGAGAACCTATAGTAAAAGTGAGAATAGTAGTTCTGGTATTTTAAATTCCATTTGATCTGGGCTGTCAGGTAAGGTTTATTAGAGACTTCCTCCTTCAATTAAGAATAAGCTAACTGGCCAGATTCAATTTACAGAAGGCAGATGCCATTCAGGAAGTGGGCTCTCTCTCTCTCTCTCTCTCTTTTAATGACAGTGGTGTCCGGGTCAGCTTACGCTTACCCCGACTAATTCCACTGGGTACCTGCTACCTCCCACCAGCAATACGTACCAGGTAACTTTCAGTACGTGGGCTCTTTTTGGGGCCTAGATGCACATATCTACCTGTTGATCGAGTCAGGGAATAAGCTGCAGTATGCTAAACCAGATGGGGCAAGAGATTCTTCGCAATTTTATTCTATCCGGGGTCCTATTTGAAGTCATCTCTCTCTCTCTCTGCGGCTTATTGACTTTTGATGAAAGTATATACTAAATTTCTTTTAGAACTAAGCATGTGTCCGGTTGTTTAAATTTTGGCTTTTTTGTGACTGATAAAGCAAGTTTTCGGACTGCTATTTCACTTAAAGTTTCTATCAATTATCTCTTTTTTATTTGTACTACACCCATTTTGTTTCAGGTGGCCCAAAAGCTGCCTGCGCAGGTTGTGCTGGATTTGCTACATTTTCGGTCCTGATAGAGAAGTTCTTGGATAGAATGCACTAATCTCAGCGAAAAAGGCAATATGGATTATTTTTCAGGCTGAAAGATGGAAGTTACCCCAACCTACATATATTTAGAGTCACATTCTTTTTGCCTCGAAGTGTAAGAGATTAATTATTCTGTCCCTACCACGACGGATGGGCAATGTTGTAAACATGCATCTCACTTCATACCTCATATTTTCCCTCCATTTGCTTCATCGAGTTTGTGATACGGGTCCCTGAACTGGGTTAGTATTTAATCAGACAGGCTCAAGACATTTTTGTTTAATAAGGTATGTTCGCTTGTTAATACTACTGTATACTTTCTAATGAAAATGCTGGCTTCTTAGCAAGTTCGTTTAGCCTTCAGAAAGTGGGAAACCATTATAATGGTTGTGGGATTATCAATTATTTCAACTTCATGTAATCTCTTGGGAGTAATTTTTACTAATTGAGATTGAGTAAGCAAGAAAAAGTTATCTTTTCTTGTGAGCAAGCACAAGGTGCTAGTGGCAACTGATTATATTTCTGCGTGATGTTCAACTTTCAGTGTTTGTAGTTCTTTTTATAGCTCAAATCTTTTCTGCGTGATAGTATTGTATTGGATCGCTAAAGAACTGCCTTCTTGTTACTTTCCTTTTTTCTTTTGCTGGGGAGGTTCCTGTGGAATGACATTAAATGTGTTAAGAGGCTCTTGCTTAACTAGTTATTTTTTTTTCAAAACATTAAATTTAGTGACTATTAGGTTTCAATGGTGTTACTGAATTCATTGACGAAGATCAGCACTAAAATTTTCATAGTTTCTTGACACCGAAAGAATGTCTATGGACATAAATAATTCCTCTAATTATAACGATGAAGTATCCATTAGAATAGATGAATACCCTATCGTTGACGTCTATCACATAAAACAAAGAATCAAATTTGCAAGGATCTTTTGTTTAAATGGTAAAAATGATCACTGTTGTTGGGTTGACAACACTTAAGAACAAGATTGCGAGAAAAGCCCGCAAGTATAATCAATGTTGTTGGGTTTGCCGACCTTATGTTCGGGTTATTTACCGAAGGGAGATTTACACAAATATACAATCCTAATACCGTATTTACAAAACATAACAACACTATATCAATTTACAAAAAATAACAACATTTTTTTTACATAGCATATACAAAATGCATTTACACCATACAATTAGGGTTTTATCATTTCCCTCACAACAGTTTCAGCCACCAGTGACGGCGCCAGTGACCACTGGCCTGTCGCCGCCGGCTGGAGGCGGCAGGTCGCCGGATTTATTATTATTATTATTTTTTTTTTGTTTTTTTAGATCTACAAAGGGGAACATACAAAATATACACATATATACATATGAAACTTCATATAAATTATTGTTTAGAAATCAAACATACACAAACATATAAAAAATACACAAACATACAAAGATATACAAAAAAATATACAAACAACACACATATATACACCAACATACACATACACCAACATACAAAATACACAAACATACAAACAACATACACATATATACACCAACATACATATACAAAAAGTGGAAGATAGATATTTTATATACAAAAAATACAAGTATATACGGATTTTATATAAAAAGTACAAAAATATACACACTACACACATACAAACAAGAAAAAAGGGAAAAAGAACAGATCTGAAAATCCACCACCAAAAACCCACCGGAAAAGTTAAATCGGAGCAACAGCCGCTGCAATGCAGCAACGCCGCCGCGAGGAGCAGCACCGCTGCACTGCGGCGGCGGCAGCGCCGGAGAGAAGTGAGGAGCAACAGCGGGGTGCGACTGGGGTTGGCCGGATCTGCTCGCCAGAAACAGGGAAGGGACGACGGCAGGGGTGGGTGGATGGGTAGAGTAGGAGAGAGGAAGAGAGAAGAAGAAATTAGGGTTTTGTGGGTGGGAAAGTGGAGATGAAAAAATGGTATGTAGGGTAAATTTCAAAAACTATTGTTATGTTTTGTAAATGTAGAAAAAGTATCGATATTTTTTATTTAGCTATTAGGGTAGTCATTTTGTGTAAATTTTCCTTTACCGAAATAGGACACTTTTGGCATTCCATCACATTTGCCATCTGAAGAAAGTTATACAAATTTGACACTCACAAGAAATTTTATGGTGATCGTCAGATTTTCTATTAGCGAAGACCTGGTGATGGCCAGGAGTTTCTCTCTTATAGACAGCATCAACTTTTTCTGATGGAGATTATTTGTAACATTATAGGGGTCAAAACTATAACTAGCGCCAAATTTGACTTTTTCTTGCAAAAAACTTGCTTATGTTCTAGCATGGGCTTCACAAATAGCCTTACTTTGGGTAATTTACAAAACTATGATACCATAGGCAGTGGCTTGCCTTATTGATCCCATTTAAAGTGGTTTTGCAAGAATGACTTTCGCTAACTTTAATGAATAAATTTCGGACAAAAATACCCCTATAAAATCTTACAACGACGCCTGCATCCCGTCCTCCATTTCTTGTAAGTGTTGCCTCTTAGGCAGCAGTTGACAACACTTGATTTTGACCCCCTCTTGCATATGCAACACTTGTACTTTAATCTCTTCTCACATTCTCCCATAGAACTTGAAGTGTTGTCTTGGCAGCACTTGCCCCTTTAATCTCTTTTCACATTCTCGCAGGCAACACTCGCCTTTTTATATTTCCCAATGAGGCATCACTAGTTGATTCATATCTTGATGTGTTGCTTCCGAGACCATTTTGCTAAACTATTTTTAAGTAGGGATAAAAAGACATAACCAAGGATAAGGGGTACAGGTGAAATTTTTTGCCTTTCTTGGCATTCCGTCCCAAGACATGTTTAATCATTGCATTAGCAAATCCTACTGGACACGCTCCCTTATTATTCTCCTTTTCACTTACGATATAAGAATATTGATCAATACTCAAACTGTATTATAAAACTATGAGTTTAACTTAAATACATCTATAGTGTAAAGATACATTATTATGTCACTGTGTTGTAGTATGTAACCTACCTTATTTTTAAACTGATAACTTCAACTTTAATGGAGAGTTTTAATAAATATCTTTTGAGTGATCTAATTGTATAAAAGAAATTTGTACAACTGTCCCCAATATAAGTTAAACATTGTAAATCAGACCATATTTACCACGACACAAAATAGAATTTTTTTCTTGAATTGTTACATTTTTTGATAGCTTTATTAGCCTCCTTCACTGTAATGGTCAAGGTTGCTAATGTAAGCCATAGTAGTGCTAAGATTAAGTACTTGCAAGATCCTCCTTTTTGCCATCTCTTTTCCCACTTGAAGTGTAGTATTCTACGAATTCATGTAACAATCTTCATGATTTCTATTCGTAGGTGTGAAGTAACATCATGTAAATATTTAGTTACCATGTATAGCAAACTAAATCATAGGAGAGATTTTTAGGATATTCACTTACCTTTCATAGAAACGTTGGTAGTTGTATGTATAGATTGTAATCTAGAATCAATCAAATACACTTTTTCTTCAGTTCAATTACATGAATGTCAAAGTTCTGGGGCTCGATCTGAGTTCGCACTATTCTTGGCTTCAAAAGCTTTGGTTCACCAATCGTTTGGGTTACACTTCAAAGTATTCGATTTATCTCACCACCACTTTAGTTAGACTCAGTGGACGATTTCGACTGAAATAATTCATCTTCTGTGACTGCTAGGCAGCGCGTGGAGGTAATCGCCGACGCGTTATTTTTTCGGCGGTGGCGCGTGGAGGCGCAAACTTCAGCCAATTTTGTCCTGGGGTGTCACGCCGCCATATCCGACCAACCCATTTGGTTTTTTCTGATCAACGGTCCAACTTTTGATTTGGATATTATTGTCAGATCTGTTCGCTTCTGCTCATCCTTCATTGCTTAATTTTTTGGGTTGCTGTTACGGTCAGCTGTGTTAATTCCCTCTGAAATATTTTGTTTGTTTACTTGTTTACTCTGTTGATTGTTGGGATTTTTTCTTGGTTGAATGTAAATCTGTTTGTAAGTCATTCGTTTTAGTTGAGAGTTGGGACAATGACCGGTAATAAAGATACTAAGGTAGAAGTCACTGAACTAGTTTCAACTATGACTAGCATTACTGAACATAAATTGAATGAATCTAATTATTTGAAGTGGAGTAAGACTATTAGGGTATATTTACATAGTGTGGATAAAGATGAACACTTGACTAAAGAACCTCCTAGTGATGAAACTAAACAGGCTTGGCTAAGAGATGATGCTCGTTTGTTCTTGCAAATAAGAAATTCTATTGATGGTGAAATTGTTGGTTTAACTATTCATTGTGAGTTTATTAAAGAATTAATGGATTATCTTGAGTTTTTGTACTCTGGAAAAGATGATTTGTCCCGGATTTTTGATGTATGCAAGACCTTTTATCATGCTGAAAATGGTGAGAAATCTCTCACCGCTTATTTCATGGATTTCAAGAAAACTTATGAGGAACTAAATATGCTTCTTCCATTTAGTACGTATATCAAGGTGCAACAAAAGCAGGAGAGTAAATGGCTATAATGAGTTTCTTAGTCGGTCTTTCTTCTGAATATGAGACAGCTAAATCCTAGATTATTTCTAGCTCTGAGATTACTTCTCTCAAAGATGTTTTCAGCAAGGTTCTACGCGCAGAGAACATGCCATCCACTCAATAGAATTTCCTTGTTGCTAAGGGAGGAAGTGGAATTGACACAGGAATAAAGTTCGACAACAAGGGAGGAAGAAATGAGAATCCAGAATCAAACAAAGATGTTTGTCACTACTGCCATGAGACTGGCCACTGGAAGTGGAATTGTAAGAAATTAAAGGCTCGTAATCAGAGTGGTCCTCAAGGGAAGGCCAATGTTGCAGTTGCTCCTAGTCCATCTTCTGATGGATCTGTTATTATTTCGGCTAAGGATTTTGCTAAACTCTCTCAATATCAGGAATCATTGAAGGAATCAGGTAAAACATGTCGTGTTTCTGATCCAAACAAATAGGTGATTGATTCTGGTGCCTCAGATCATATGACAGGTAACCCTAATACTTTTGCTAGCTTTCGTCTCCACAAGTCACCCTTTTTTATATTCATAGGTGATGGGTCAACCTACAATACCGTGGACTTTGGAATAGTTAAACCAACTCCGTCCACTACCTTATCATCAGTTTCAAGTCTATCAAAATTCGCCTTTAATTTAATTTATGTGGGTAGACTTACCAAAGATCTTAATTGTTGCATCCCATTCTTCCCTGATCATTGTTTGTTTCAGAATCTCGTGACAAAGCAGATTATTGGTAAGGCACATGTATCTGATGGCCTCTATATACTTGATGAATGAGTGCCTCGGTTTGTTGCTTACTCTAGTGTTGTGTCTCCGTTTGAAGCACATTGTCAGTTGGGAACATCCATCTCTGCCTACTTTGAAGAAGTTGTGTCCTCAGTTTCAGAATGTTTCTTCGCTGGAATATGAGTCTTGTCGATTTGCAAAACATAATCGCAGCCCGTTATGTCCTAGAATTAATAAACGAGCTGAATTTTCTTTTGAATTAGTTCATTAAGATGTATGGGGACCATGTCCAGTTGTGTCAAAAATGGGGTTTAAGTATTTTGTTACCTTTGTAGATGATTTTTCTCGAATGACATGGATTTATTTTATGGAAAGTTGCTGTGAAGTATTTTCTGATTTTTGTGCCTTTTGTGCTGAAGCTAAAACCCAATTTAATTCTATTGTGCGCATACTCAAAGTAAAGAGTACATGTCAGCATCCTTTCAGTCTTACATGAGACAACATGTGATTATCCACCAGTCATCATGTGTAGATACTCTCTCTCAAAATGGGCTGCTGAGAGGAAGAACATGCATCTCCTTAAGACAACTCGAGCACTTTTGTTCGACACAAAGGTTCCTAAGCCATTTTGGGGTGATGCAGTCCCTGCTACTTGTTTTTTAATTAATTACATGCCCTCTACAGTGCTTGACGGTACTATTCCCTATAATGTTATGTTCCCAAACAAGTCCCTATACCCTGTGGAGCCTAAGGTATTTGGAAGCATATGCTATGTTAGAGATGTTCAGCCATCCATTACCAAGTTGGATCCTAAGGCCTTGAAGTGTGTCTTCTTGGGTTATTCTCGAGTTCAGAAGGGGTACCCCATTCTACTTTGCACCCCCGGTCTCTACAAGTCAGGGGGAGGATGATGGATGGTTAGTCTACTAGATTGCTCGCGCTTTGACAGAAAAGTTAGATGAGGTCTCTCACATATCTCCTGGTCCTTCTATTGAGCACAAATCAGATTATTCTATTAAGCACCAATCACATTCTTCTATTGAACACCAACCAGATCTTTCTGCCCCTGTTCCATCTGCATCGGAAAGACCTCATATTGTTCAAGTGTACTCAAGAACGCATACGAACGATGATACATGTCATGCACCAATTCCTTCGTCATCAGTTCCTCCTTCACCTGAATCACTAGAAGACCTTGATCTTCCTATTGCTCTTCGCAAAGGTACACATACTTGTAAATACACATACTCTATTGCTAACTTTGTTTCATATGCCCAGTTATCTCCTACATCCGGATCTTCGATTGCTTCTCTAGACTCCGTAACTGTCCCAAAAATAGTGAAGGAAACTCTAGCTCATCCTGGATGGTCTGCTGCTATGCTTGAGGAAATACATGCCTTAGAGGAAAATCGAACTTGGAATTTGGTGAATTTACCTAGAGGTAAGAAAGCAGTAGGATGCAAGTGGGTCTTTATTGTCAAAGTTAATCCATATGGCTCTATGGCACGACTAACGGTGAGACTTGTAGCTAAAGGTTATGCTCAGACCTATGGCGATGCGGCCCGTGTCCGTGCTGATCAAGCTGATCAAACTGTGTTCGTGGCGTCGAGATAGGTCACACGAAGCCTAGCCAAGACACTGCACGAGATGCATGTCCATCTAGCATGGCCGTGAGGAAGCAGTAACTCGGAAAGTGAGTGGCTGGGTGCTAGACTTGAAAGCTATACCACTAAGCTCGAGCCCGAGACAGACAGTCCGAAGCAATAACAATTGACGCCGAGTAGTGAAGCGACGAAGGGCTACACTTGCGCCTGAGGCAGAAGAGCGCCCGAGCCACTAACTAGTTCAGCCCTTTGTGGCTTTATTTGATAGGCCGCCTGTGGCCGTACTTACTATTTTAGCCTTAGGGCTTTCTATATAAACCCCTTTACTACTTCATTTGATAGTTAGTTGTTGATGAATATTTAATATAAGCTGTATGCTTTTGTCTCCACCGTGAGCACCCCGTCGTGGGACCTTGTTATGGAACTTGTGTCTTTTGGTGAAATCCAGTTGAATATTTTCTTCTTGATCTTAGATTTGCAAGAGTCGTGTGTATTCTTGAGGATTCTTGCATAGTATAGGTGCATATTCACAATCTAATCAAAATGTATCAAGACTAGTTCCTTGATATTGTTTGGTTTAGTTGAGTTTGTGTCTTGCTTTTATCTTTATTTTCCCATTTTTACTTCCACGTCTGCTGTTGAAATACCTCAGTCACTAAACCCAAGTTGTACTGCACTATATGGGGTAGATTATTCAGACACCTTCTCCCTGGTAGCCAAACTCAATTTTGTTCGTCTTTTCATTTCTCTAGCTGCTTCTGCAAATTGGCCTTTACATCAGCTGGATATTAGGAATGCGTTCCTTCATAGTGATCTCTATGAAGAGGTATATATGGAGCAACCACCTGGTTTTGTTGCTAAGGGGGGTGTATGTGAAAGTCTGTCATCTGAAGAAGTCTTTGTACAGCTTGAAGCAGAGTGCTCGTGCGTGGTTTGGCAATTTTAGTAAGGTAGTTCGAGAGTTTGGGCTGAAAAGAAGCCACTGTGATCACTCAGTCTTTTACAAAAGATCAACAGGTGGGATTATTCTTCTTGTTGTGTATATCGACAATATAGTCATTACTGGAAATGATTTTTGTAAGAATCTCTTCGCTTAAGTCTTTTCTACATACTAGGTTCTGTACAAAGGACTTGGGTCAATTGAAATACTTCCTGGGTATAGAGGTAAACAGAAGCAAGAAGGGAATCTTTTTGTCTTAGAAAAAGTATATTCTTGATTTGTTTGCAGAGACTGGAAAGTTGGCAGCCAAGCCATGTAGTACCCCGATGGTTCCTAATATGCATCTTATGAAAGATGACAATGATCCTTTTGATGATCCGGGGAGATACATGAGGTTAGTTGGGAAATTAAACTCTCTTACTGTGACTATTGCTTTTGCGGTAAGTATTGTCAACCAGTTCATGTCAGCACCTACAGTAAAACATTGGGAAACTTTGGAACAAATTCTATGTTACTCAAAGGGAGCTCCTAGACTTGGCAAACTATATAGCAATCATGGGCACTCTCGCATTGAGTATTTTGCAGATGCTTATTGGAGTGGATTCAAGACTGATAGAAGATCTATTACTAGTTATTGTATGTTTGTTAGTGGAAATCTGGTATTATGGAGGAGTAAGAAACAAAATATTCTATCATGCTTTAGTGTAGAATCAGAATACCGAGCTATGACACAATCTACACACGAGATTATGTGGATACATCACCTGTTGACTGAAATTGGATTGAGGTGTCCTACACCAACAAAACTCTAGTTTGATAATCAAGCTGCCCTTCATAGTGCCTCAAATCCAGTATATCATGAAAGAACTAAGCGTGGACTGTTATTTTATTCGTGAAAAAGATTGAGGAGAACTTAATTTCCACTAGCTATGTGAGGACAGGAGAGCAACCAGCTGTTTTGCCCAAAAAGGTATTGACTGGAGCTCGAGTTAATTATTTGTGTCCTAAGTTGGGCATGATCAATATCTATGCTCCAGCTCGAGGGGGAGTCTGAAGTAATATTACGTAAATATTTAGTTACCATGTATAGCAAACTGAATCATAGGAGAGATTCTTAGGATATTCACTTACTTTTCATAGAATCGTTGGTAGTTGTATATATAAATTGTAACATAGACTCAATCAAATACACTTTTTCTTCAGCTTAATTACTGTAGGAAACATGTTATTAAGTGGTTTACAAGACTAGAGTAAAGTTGGTGAGCATATTCTATATCATGTTCGAGTACATATTAGTAGTTTTATACCTATGGTCTAGTTTTGTTGAACAAAAAAAAAAAAATCTTTAAACTATAATGTGAATCTATTCTTTGCTTAACATCTTTTTCATTGATAAGAAAACTATTACCTAATGAAGCCTCCACCCCGACCCTGGCAGTGACCACGATCTCCCCACTCACTACCCTGATCCTAACCAAACACCATTCCTTCAGCCCTACCCTGACCGTCAGACTCAAACCCTGGTCTAAACCTAACCCATGACCTCCCGAACTGCGACCTTGACCCCCTGTCCTCCGACCATGACACCCCAGTCTTCAAATCTAACCTCGCCCCTCCTACCTGTCACTCCGAGCCTTATAACGTTTGCAAAGATTTTACATAAATGACTATTTGACAATATTTTCTACTTACTTACCAAGCACCAAAAAATAAGTAACAATTACCTAACTACCCCAGACAATATATTTCAAAAAAGAATTTTTCCTAGAATATTTTTCATTCATACCAAACACACTCTTAAACTCATTTCATAGCAATTATTTATAAATACAAATAAAATATTACATAGGTTTTTAACATATTCTAAACCTATACATTACAAAATGCTAAACCACTCTCAGAAGCATGAGGACATCTGTTAAAGTTCGTACCTCATTCAAAATATAGTAGCCGTTTGGCCATAAATATCAAAAAGTTTTTGAAAAAGAGTTTGAAAAAATGTATTTGGAAATTGAAGTTGTGTTTGGACATGAATTTTACTTTAATAAAAGTTAAAATATTGTGAGTATAGAAAGTTGGTTTTTTCAAAAAACTGAAAAAGTGGTCAAAACTACTTTTTAGTTTTTCAAAAACTGTTTTTCAAAAAAGTTTCAAAAACTGACAACTTTTTATGGACAAACAAGTTTTTAAAAAAGTTTTTGAAAAAAAGCAAAAAAATTTCTATGGACAAACGGGTCCTATATAACCCTATAGAAATATCTTTTTTTAGTTTTTATTTACACTATATTTTGCTGAGTTGCATAGAGTTTTCAAGAAATTGTAGATCTTTTCAGACAACTTCTCTCCATGTAATTTTAGACCTACCTCATAAGGTGCTACATATTGGTTTGATTTTGGACCTTATCGATTTGACCTGTAAAAATGATAAACTAATAACCCAACCAATAATGTACGATTATGGGTTTTTATGATTTTCGGCTCTTAACGCTTTGGTTATCAGTTCAATCGTTAAAAAAGTTGGCCGTAACAAAGGGCCAGCCACTGATTTTTCTTTTTTGAAAATAAAATTAAGATTTTATTACTCACATTTATATTTTTGTTTCATATTCTTTATTCAAGAACAATCTCACTAATCATTAATTATGTTAAATTTGATTGGACCGCAAATAAAGAGATTGATTACAACATTCAAATAAAGAGAATTGATTACAACATTCAAACAACAAGAACTAAGAAACAAACATATAATATTCAGGCTTTATAGTTTATACACATATAAAACTCAAATCCAATCGTCCAATTATAGTAGAAAGTGAAACAATACAAGAGTAATTAAGTAAACTAACTTTATATACATAAGGGTGAAACAATAAATTTTATAAACTTATTGCGGAAACGATTTAACCGATTAGGAAATGACAAAAATCGACAATCAAATCGATATCCAAATAAGAAATTGGACAAATCGTTACATAATCGATAACCATGCCAATAATTCAATACCAATACGCTAAGAATGCCAAAAACTGCTTATTTTGAAAAATACTTTTGAAGTACTTATCTGTTTTGAAAAAGAAGCAGTTTGTGTTTGGTAAACTCATTTAAGAAGTATTTTTTAAAATAAATTGTGTTTCACTACTAGAAATTAATGTTTTAGCGAGAGAGAATGGAGAGGGACTTCCCTCTCCAAACGCGTGATGGAGAGGGAAGTCCCTAGCAAGTGGTCCCTCGGAATACGGCTCGTCGCAGAGCATTTTTGGCGAGGGACTTCCTTCTCCAGTTGTTGTGTCAGTCCAAGTTTGGCTTTGTGTCAGATAATGTATAGCTAAGGAATTCCCTCTCCAAATGTAGGAGAGAGAAAAATATTTTCTTCAACTTGGCGAGGGAATTCCTTCTCCAAGTGTGAAATATATTGTTTATTCAGTTTTTGGCTAGGGAATTGGAGAGGGAATTCCCTCTCCAAGTGTAAAAATTAAATATTTTTATTTCATTTGGAGAGGGAATTCCCTAGCAAAGTGAAATATATTTGTTTATTCAGTTTTGGCTAGGGAATTGGAGAGGGAATTCCCTCTCCAAGTGTAACAATTAAATATTTTTATTTCACTTGGCGAGGGAATTCCTTCTCCAAGTGTAAAATATATTCGTTTATTTAGTTTTGGCTAGGGAATTGGAGAGGGAATTCCCTCTCCAAGTGTAAAAATTAAATATTTTTATTTCACTTTGCTAGGGAATTCCCTCTCCAATTTCGTTAAAAATATTTTTAAAAAGGCAATTGGAGAGGGAATTCCCTCTCCAAATATAGTGTCCCTGCAACACAAATATCAGTAACCATACAAAAGCAGCACAGCAACAATAGCAAAAACAACAGAAGCAGCACAGCAACAATAGCAAAAACAACATTTATGCAGCAGCACAATTCCAGCACAGCAACACAGAAGCAACACAACAACAATAGCAAATACAACATATATGCAGCAGCACAGCAACACAGAAGCAGTAGCAAAAACAACATATATATGCATATATACCTCCGCATTCAAATTACCAAAGCACTCAAAACATTCTAAATACCACAATCAATCTAATCCGAACAATTAAACAAGTGTACGCACATGTTTTATACCAACTAACACAAACAAATAAAACGCTAAAGTACTTAACAATCCTAAACACGTCCAACTTTCAAGTTTAATTAGATATGAAAAACAACAAACTACCGAGGATCATTTTCATTTCCCCTTCCCATAATATAGCTCGCCATCAAGGACTCCAATTTTGCCATCTTTTCACGGTCAGCTTGGCGTTCAAGATCTTGTTCGGCTAGCCTTTTCTCTATCTCTTCACGTTCCCTTTCTTGTTCGGCTAGCCTTTTCTCTATCTCTTCACGTTCCTTATCTTGTTCCGCTAGCCTTTTCTCCATGTCTCGTAAAATGGTCGACTAGCTTCTTCCAACTGCTCGTAAAAAGACTTTGCCTCGTCATTTGGTAACTCCTCACAAGTAGGTTGAGATGGTTCCCCTTGGTACATCCCACATGCATCATTTATCATATCATGCATAGGATAGTTATACCCAACATATGCACCGCTAACCCCTACATATTCATTTTGGTTGTTGACCTCATCGACACTAGGGTTAGACTCTCCATGTGCAGTCCACACTAAATAATTGGGCATAAATCCTTTTTTGTAAAGATGTAGAGCAACGACATCTATTCGCTGCACGTTGCTACACTTGCATTTCAAACAAGGGCATTTGATTTTATCATCTCTCATATATTCCGGGAGCAATTTAGGTTTAGAAATAAAGGGCTCAACCCCATCTACGAATGATTTCCGCAAACCCATACTTTCATAAAATCTATTATACATCCAACTACGATTTTCACCGGATTCCATCTACACAAATGGTATAAATAAATATATTTAGAAAAAGCCAATAAAGTATATCACTTTTACACTAGTTGTTTTTAAATTTTAATACTTTTGCTAATTAAATCTTCCCTCGATCACTAATCAACCACTATTATGCACAATTGAATTTTTCAATTACAACTATTTTCATATCATTCAAATTTGAGGGATAGTAATACTAAAAATTATTCAATAATTTTCTAAGACTTTATATTTCCAAATTATTTTTCTAAGGTTAAACTAAGGCTAAACAAGAGAAATTATGAAAACGTAACAGCTGGTCTTTATTTTATAGCAGTACTACTTATTATATGTATTATCCTTTTCAACGTAGCTGGTATATAATACAAGATATGGTTTAGATTTCTATTTTCTTCAGCTCATCTGCTTTTTTGTTTTTTGTCTTATAATCTGAATTCTATGGGCATAATAACTTTTTAATAATGAGGTTAATTTCTAAACATAGAGTGCACAACTTTTCTCAAATCACAATAATGCTAACAATTACCAAACATTCATCCACAATATTATTTCACGAATTTGTGTGATAAACTAATTCATTATAGGGTTTCATAATAATAACAATCATAGAAGCATAAAAAAGTGTAATAAAAATATTTACCTTAATGGGGATGGGCTTGCAATGGGTTGAACGGCAAAAAAATTAAAATCGCCGGGGAGAGGGCCGAGTTGGAGACGACAACAATGGGGAAAGGGATTTTGTTTGGGGGAGAAGAGAGTGCGTATGTTTGGGGGAGAAATAAGAGAGTTGTGCGTGCTGTGTTGTGGTAAGGAAAGAAGAGATTTTATTTATCACATGGAGAGGCGAGTCCCTCGCCAATTACTTGGCAGATCTGAGTATTTTTATTGGAGAGGGAATTCCCTCTCCAATCAGGAAAGAGAAAATTTTTATCTTTCTTGATTGGAGAGGGAATTCCCTCTCCAATAAAAATAATGGAAATTGTAATTTTCTCTTTCCTGATTGGAGAGGGAATTCCCTCTCCAACCAGGAGAGAGAAAATTTTGTTCTGTAGTTTGGCGAGGGAATTCCCAAGCCGGTTTCAACTTTTTTATTTTATTCGTTTTGGCGAGTGAAAGTTTATGTTTGGAGAGGGAATTCCTTCTCCAAAAATTGGAGAAGGAATTCCCTCTCCAATCAGTCCCTCGGAATATCAACGATTTCTAGTAGTGTTTGGATAATCTGTACAAAAAGTTTTGGTGTCAAATTACGAAAATGGATAGTATTAAGATTTATTTTGTGACTAATATTATTTAAAATGTAGATATAAATAGTTTATTACAAAAGAATTAATTTATTTTATATTTACACTTAGTTAACTTAAAATAAAAAATAAAAATATATATTAAGATTTTTAATCAAAAGAATTAAAGTTAAACTAAAAGAGAGAAGCAGATTATAACAAAGTTTTATTTATATTTGAGAAATATATTGATTAAACTAAAGCATGGTCAATAAATATATTAGGTAAGGATATTTTTGTCTTGAAAAATTAATAAACTGCTTCTACTTCTGGGAAGTAGCAGAAATTTGTAGTTTCTCTCTAACTGCAGAAAAACTGCATCTGCTTCTTCTCAAAGGTACTTTTTTATTTTGACCAAACACCTTAAGTTTCTTCAAAAGTATTTTTTTTCTAGAAAAAAACGCTCCCAACTTCTCAGAAGCTTGGACAAATAGACTACAGAGTATTAAACTGGACAATATATAGCCCTGCTACCTCATCTTCTTTTAGACCTCATCGTATTTTTTGTTTTCTCTTCTGTATTTATTGTTTATTTTAATAAAGAAATGGAGAAAACAAAAGCTTACCACACGTTTGATATGTTCAAGCCGTAAAAATGGGATTTCTTTCTCATTTTCAATTTCAATTATGGAGTGGGGAAAACACAAGTTTAGCACATGCTAGCTATATTTAAATGATGCGAATGCGCGCTTGGGTCACTGGCCAAGTCATTTGGCACAGAAGTGACTTAAGTAAACTAATATGTCTATTTCAACTAATGATCTTATTAGGCTGAAGATATGAGTTTAAAGTTTTCTCCTGCGTGATTATTAAAAGAGAATAAGGCATTGCCAGTTTCGATCGCCTTTGTTTTTTTCCTCCTCCTTATTATTATGCTTAGCAAATGATTAATACCTCCTTTAAAATATTAAAAGTTTATATTCTTGTCTTCTTCTTTTTAAATTTCCTTACCATATTTTTAATTTTCCTTAACATCAACACAATCCTTCCTTTTAACACTCATATCTATTTGAATCAGGTTCGATCGGGGTAAGGGTTTAGATAAAATAGGGGGTTCGATTTATTGGGTGGATTTATTTATTATGAGAACCTTTGGCCGTTAAATGGAGGGAAATGTACCACTATCACTAATGTTACGGGCATGGACGTCCAAAAAGTTTAACAAAAGGGATTGCTATACTATTGAAGGGAACATTCGGTTACTTAGTACATCATAAGGGCTAATGAGGTCTCAGGACCGTGCAAGGTTCCAATGCTCCCTAATGGTTAAGCAAAGCAAAGAGGTTTTATGTTAATCAGGCAAGGTTTTACGTTCCATCCTAAGAAATTGACTTCGACCCTTCCATCTTCGACGTGGAATTCTATCATTCAAAATCAGCCAAAATATTAGTTTGTCTCTTTCTCAGAATCTCATTGATCAGCAAAGCATGAGCTAATGAAAGCAGATTGTGGTCACTAATGATGGTGATAATGACTTTTCTGCGTTATAATAAAGTGGAGAAGAAAGCTTTGTCCAATCAACGAGAACACTCCCTTTTGAGATAAGAGTATATACTTAGTATCCCTGGTTTCTAATGCTACCTCTTTGCCAATAATCAATTAATATCATGTTCCCCCTCTATCCATAGATGCGTTAATTGCACTAGTCGGGAATTAAGTGCCCCTTAAGTTGGTTAATCTATGGAGTGAATAGAATGTTAGGTAATCTGTTTAAATTCGTCTTGTCGTAAGTGTAGGAACAATTGGGGAAAACAACAACAATAATAATGACAATAGTAATAACAACAATAATAATGTACGACGAAAGTATTGTTGAATACAATAAAAGTAAAAGGATATAGGTATATGATCTCAACGTAGATATAGGGTGCTCTAAGTCGTGCTAGGCACTGTCTTAAGAAACTATTCCAGCAACCTGAAATGTTTTCCCAGGATAAAACGAGCCTTCCTCTATTTAATATAGAGGGATCAGGAATCAACAAAACTATATAATGTACCCAGCAAGTCTAAGGTAAAGGATTATACTATAATTAGGTGGCTAGATGATAAGAAAATAGTGGCTATTAACAATTTAGTGATTGTATATAAAAATAGTGGCTATTTCTTAGGTTGTATAAGAATAGTGGCTGTTTATAAAGAAATGCTTAAGGATGGACAAAAGAAATGGAACGGCTGAAATTGTTTTTTGGATTGTTGAAATAGCCACTTTCTTATGGGTATTTATAGATAGCAAGGTAAGTTGAGGCATGGACAAGTGTAAGCCCACTTGTCAAATTTTCATTCTACTTATTTAGAAAACAGCCACATATCATGCCACTCATCTACTAAAATGCCACCATTAACCATACATTTGCCACCTAGCTAGATGAAATGCCACACTTCACAAAATAGCAACAAGTGTCCATAATTGGTGTCAATCTTTTAAAATACTAAAAATGTCCACACTCCCCCACATATTTTAAAAGATTTTGAGGAATAAAGAGGTGCTGAAAAATGGGCAAGTATGGAGGATAAGACTTGCTGGATTTACACGGTCCAAATGCAATAGGTTTGGTGTCTTCTGGACTATGAACCAAACTTAGACCGATAAAACTTGACTTACAGAATTACTGGTGAAATATAATATTTCTATGAACCAGTAATTCTTTTTGTAAGCCAGAGGCATTACCAGTCACATTTAGACCCATAATTTTGTTGTTCAACGCAGTTTTGCGCAAATAGGCCATGCGCGTGACTGGTTTTCATGAGAGCTTTAAAGACTTGGCTAGAATCTCATAGGAGCGGCTCCACTGCTACTCTTATATAGGTGAATTTATCAAGTGTATACTGCTTTTAATACACCATCCATAAGGACTATGAATTCATTAAGAGTTAAAACTCAACCTCTCCATTAGTAGCAGTTAAGCACTCTCATTTTTAAGTGCTTCAGTGTCAATATCGACTTGTTATTACCCATATGAACCTACTTCATGGGATCTCCAATCACATAGGTTGGGTTACCATCTCTATTGACAATCATGTTAGCCTTAACCCTATCTCTTTTGAGGTTTGAAGAATTAATTTTCTTCCCAAAGGTTTAGTAGAGGATCGGCCAAATTCACTTCTGACTTTACATAATCAATGGAAATTATTCCATCTCTCAGCAATTGCTTTACAACCTTGTGTCTCAGACAAATGTATCTGCGTTTTTCATTATAGGATTTATTCTTGGCAACATCAATTGCCGCTTTACTATCACAATGGATAGACACAGGAAGCAACACATCCTTTGTTAAAGGGATATCAGCTAAGAAGTTTCTTAGCCACTCAGCCTCGGAACCAGCCAATTCCAGAGCTATGAACTCTGCTTCCATAGTAGATTTAGCAATTATAGTTTGCTTGGCTGATCTCCATGCTATTGCATCACCACCAAGGGTGAATACATAGCCACTAGTGGATTTTGTCACATCTGAATCAGAGATCAAGTTAGCATCATTGTATCCTTCTAATACAGAGGGAAATCCGCTATACAGGACACCATAATTCATGGTTCCTTTCAAATATTTCATCAGTCTTACTAATGCAGACCAATGCTCTTGATTGGGATTATGAGTATATCTACTAAGTCTACACACAGCATAGGCCATATCTGGCCTTGTAAAATACATTAAATGCATCAGACTCCCAATAATCTGAGCATATTTAGACTGAGCAACTGGGTCACCTTTATTCTTTTTCAACTGAGAGCTAGCGTCATAAGGAGTGGTCACAGGTGTCATATCAAAACAATCAAACTTCTTAAGAAGTCTCTCAACATAGTGTTCTTGTGACAACACAATACCATCATCACCCCTCATAACTTTTACTCCCAATATCATATTTACATCACCCAGATCTTTCATATCAAAGTTAGATGACAAAAACAGTTTGGTACTCTGTACAATATTTAAACTTGTACCAAATATAAGCATGTCATCAACATATAAACATATTATCAAAAAATCACCATTTAGCACTTTAGTATAAACACATTTATCCACTTCAACAGAAGAAAATCCATCTTTTATTAAGACTTGATCAAATTTCTCATGCCACTGTTTAGGTGCTTGCTTTAGGCCATAAAGAGATTTAATTAATTTACAGACTTTATTTTCTTGCCCAGGAACAATACATCCCTCAGGCTGAACCATATAAATTTCTTCTTCTAAATCACCATTTAAAAATGCAGTTTTGACATCTATTTGATGAATAAAAAGTTTATAAACTGAGGCTAAAGTAATTAAAAGTCGAATAGAAGAAATTCTAGTCACTGGTGCAAATGTATCAAAATAGTCAATATTTTGTTTTTGAGAAAATCCTTTTGCTACTAAACGAGCTTTATATTTTTTCTATAGAACCATCAGGATTAAATTTCTTTTTGAAAATCCATTTACAACCAATAGGTTTTGCACCAGGAGGTAAATCAGTCAAAACCCAAGTTTTATTTTTCACAATAGAATCAAGTTCAACTTTTATTGCCTCTTTCCAAAATTCAGTATCAGAAGAAGAAATGGCTTCAAAATAATTTAATGGTTCATTATTAACAATAAAAGTTTGAAAATCATTCCCATAAGAAAAATATTCTTTTCTAAGCCTTTTGCTCCTTCTCGGTTCCTCAACAGAGGTACTCTCTTTATTTCTTTCAACAGGTGCATGAGAAATTTTATTAGACAGTGGAAAAATGTCTTCAAAGAACTCAGCATTCTTTGTCTCAATAATGGTGTTGCAATCAAGCATATCACTTTTTAAAATAAGAAATCTATATGCATCACTATGTTCAGCATATCCAATTAACATGCAATCAGCAGTTTTATAACCTATCTTTCTCTTTTTAGGTTCAGGCAACAGAACTTTGGCAAGACACCCCCACACTTTTAAATATTTCAGGTTAGGTTTATAACCTTTCCACAATTCATAGGGAGTTTTGCCAATTTTTTTATGGGGTATTCTATTCTGTAAGTGACAAGCAGATAAAATTGCTTCACCCCACAAATTATCAGGAGCATTAGAACTAATTAACCAGGAGTTCATCATTTCTTTCAGTGTTCTATTTTTCCTTTCAGCTACTCCATTAGACTCAGGTGAATATGGAGGAGTTATTTCATGAACAATTCCTTTTTTTTCACAAAAATCATTTAAGGCAAAATATTCTCCTCCTCTATCAGATCTAATTCTCTTGATTTTTCTACTAAGTTGATTCTCAACCTCAGTTTTATAAGAAATAATGGCATCACAGGAATCATCTTTATTTCTAAGCAAATATAACTTAGTATATCTAGAAAAATCATCAATAAAGGTCACATAATATCGTTTACCACCTCTAGTCATGGTCTGTTTTAAATCACCCAAATCAGTGTGGATCAAAGATAGTAATCCAGTCTCTCTGTTTACAGAAAAATACGACTTTTTAGTAATTTTAGCTTCAACACATATTTCACATTTATCAATTTTATTTGAGTCTAAACCAGATATTAGACCCATTGCATGCATTTTCTGTATATATGACACATTAACATGTCCTAGTCTAGCATGCCACAAAGAAATAGACTCAGCCATATAAGCAGACGCAGATCCATTTTCATATATAATATTAGAAATATTAAGTTCAAAGAGTCCTTGGTTACAATAGCCCTTTCCGACCAAAATATTATTTTTGGTCATTACAATCTTATCAAATTCAAATGTCACTTTAACCCCGCCTTTTAATAATAAGGCTACAGAAATCAGGTTTGTCCTAATATCAGGAACATGTAGCACATCCGCAAGGGCTAAAGTTCTTCCCGAAGTGAGTTTCAGGAGCACTTTACCCTTACCCAGAACTTTAGCAGTTCTTGAGTCTCCAAGGTAGACTACTTCGTTATCTTCCCCTATATTAGTATAGGAGGTAAATGCTTCTCGATTTGCACATATATGTCGAGTAGCCCCAGAGTCTACCACCCATTTTTCCGAAGTGCCTACAATGTTCACTTGAGAAATGACAGCCTCAATAATTTCATCTCCTTCAGCTAAATTAGCTTTGGGAGGATTTTTATTTTCTTTGTCATTTCTTGTCATTTTTATATTCTTTCGGACATAATAACCTGTTCTATCACAATTGAAATTATAGCCTGTCTCTTTCTTAAAATTGGGGTTAATGGGCTTGTAACCTCGAGACTTATTAACATACCTCGTATTGTCGTTACTACGACTACACTCATATGGAGGAATGACTGCACCTGGAGTAGTGAGGGCAACACCGACATTAATAATATCAACAATATTTTTTTCAGCATTATTGCCTGCCATAGTTTCTTAGATTGTAGGAACAATTGGGGAAAACAACAACAATAATAATGTACGACAAAAGTATTGTTGAATACAATAAAAGTAAAGGATATAGGTATATTATCTCAACGTAGATATAGGGTGCTCTAAGTCATGCTGGGCACTGTCCTAAGAAACTATTCCAGCAGCCTGAAATGTTTCCCCAGGATAAAACGAGCCTTCCTCTATTTAATATAGAGGGATCAGAAATCAACAAAACTATATAATGTACCCAGCAAGTCTAAGGTAAAGGATTATACTATAATTAGGTGGCTAGATGATAAGGAAATAGTGGCTATTAACAATATAGTGATTGTATATAAAAATAGTGGCTATCTCTTAGGTTGTATAAGAATAGTGGCTGTTTATAATGAAATGCCTAAGGATGGAGAAAAGAAATGGAACGGCTGAAATTGTTTTTTGGATTGTTGAAATAGCCACTTTCTTATGGGTATTTATAGATAGCAAGGTAAGTTGAGGCATGGACAAGTGTAAGCCCACTTGTCAAATTTTCATTCTACTTATTTAGAAAACAGTCACATATCATGCCACTCATCTACTAAAATGACGTTCACCTTTCTAATGTAACAAAAGAAAATGCCGTTTGGGTTTGCAGTGCTCTAAAAGAGTATTACACGCTAAGAAAAATGACACGATTTTTATATTAGTTCGTTTAAAAAAATGATATATTTTTATATTTGAAAACAATTTAATTTTATTTAACTTCATACTAAACTATACTATATATTTACCCTTAATGAGATGGTATACTTTATATTAAATATATATGGCTCACTTTAGATCACGAGTTTCAATAGTCTTAGTGTCTTACATTAATGACGTATAAATTAAAACGGACAGAGTAATTAAAATTCACTATTGAGTTAGCTTACTTCGTTATGCTCTGGCTGCCTAGCATGAGCTTCACAAGTAGCATTCCATTGGCATTCCGTCCTGGACATCCCACTCGTTGCACAAGGCCACTAGCCAAGTTCTACTACTCGACACCCTCCCTTATTCTACCACTAGCCAAGTCCTACTACTCGACACCCTCCCTTATTCTACTCTTTTTACTTTCGGTATGAGATAATACTGATAATTGCACTATTAGAATTGAGTTTATATACCAATAACCTACCGTGTAAAGATTTCACATTATTAGATAATCTTTTTTGTGGCAGCTCAAAAATTTAGTAGTTAAAGATTACATTTGTTGTAGTGATTAAAATGACGCTTTTATATAGGGTTAGTTGTAGATATTTTTTGAATGAAGTATATAAATTTATTTATACTATCAGCACATATATATTAGAAAAAATTATACCAAAATACAATTCGGAGATCCTTTTGACAAAACGCAATAACCTACCGTGTAAAGATTTCATATTATTAGATAATCTTTTTGCCGCAGCTAAAAAATTTAGTAGTTAAAATTAAATTTGTTGTAGTCTGTAGTGATTATAAATGATAGCTTTTTATATAGGGTTAGTTGTAGATATTTTTTTACTATCAACACATATATATTAGGAAAAATTATACCAAAATACAATTTGGAGATTTTTGTAAAAAATTATAAAAGTATAGACCAAAATGAAGACTTAGTTACATTACATAGCAAAAATCCTCTGTTTTGGATAAGTTAAGGCCGCTACTATGCGTCCGTCCTTGTGTAAAATCACAAAATACGACTATATTTTTTCAACATCAATTTTCATCAAACGTTTCTTTTTAAACTTCAACTGAATCATGTCTAAACGTCTACCAAGTATTTCCGGGTCCTTCTTATTGCGATATCTTCCAACCCCACACCCCACCCTCCCACCCTCTCCCCCAAAAAGCAAAAGAGAAAAACTACTTCAAGCATAGTATTTGAAAAACTCACGCAACAACCTTCATGATTTCTGTTCATAGGAAATCACAAGAATGTTCTCGAACATATTCGAAATTTGTACGAAATATAGTAATTTTATACCTAGATCCTGTTTTGTTAAACTATAATATTAGATTTATTCTTTTCCAAAACATCTTTTTCATTGATAAGCAAAGCATAACCTAATGGAAGCAGATATGTGGTGATTGTAGTCACTAATGACGGTGATAAGTGCCCTTCTGTATTATAATGACATGACACAACATCTAGTTACCGCATAATTTAACCTAAATAACATGGGCAGCACTAAAGGAATAAGGTATATAAAAATGGATTCAAGACTCATGAAGTCCAAAAAATATATATCTATGGTGAAAAAAGAAGTTTCTTTTATTTGGCAGCGTGGGTTGTTGGTGGGAAACAGCTCAGACCTTCACTTAAGTTTCTCTTTTCGACTGTTTCCACTTCACTTGAGTGAATCGGTATAGTTCTGTAACATTAGTAAAGACTTTTCAATAGATAAGTTGACTTGGTACGACTGTTTTATAGTAACTTTTTTATTTCTTATTCATTTGTTTGTTAATTTTTTATTTTACGTTTTCGTGGTGGTTGTGGAGAGAAGGTAGCGTGCATCAAAAGGGCATTTTATATGATGGTTTACTAATGGAAGTGGTGTAAGAGAAAAAAAATGGCATCTTATAAACTTTAGCGAAGAAGGGGAAAAAGGAAAAATAGATAAGGGTATATATTTCATGTCTGGTAAGATGGTAAAACACACCTTCATGTGTTATGCTGTTACAAAAATTATCTAAGTTTCACTTTCAATATATGAGTACTCATCACATGCAATGGAGGTTTCAGCACAACGTAACCCGTTGATACATCACATTAATTATGAAATTTCAGTCGTTTGTAAAAAAGGTAATTTAGATGTTTTAAAATGTGAAGATTGTATTATAAGGTGAAGTAAATACAGATATTAGCTTCGTCAGTATAAAGAAAAATAACTTTTATAGAATTGAAAAAACAAAAGGACACCTGGATAAGTGCGTCTAGGAATAAGATATCTGAGGCAACAAAATACAAATTGCCCATAGAGTAAGTGGACTTGTTTGTAATAAGGAAAAGCTATTTGCAAGTGGTTGAATGGGCCTACATTATAAGTTTTACGTCCTATGTTTTGGGCACCTTTAACCAAAAATTAGACGTCATAACATTTTCTTCCCCCTTTTCTTTAATTTGATGAATTAATTGGAACATTTTCTTCCCTTTTTTCCAACTATAAATTATGCAGTCCGTGAATTGACTTTCATGTAAATGACAACTAGTATTTTGAAATGAAGAAAAAAAGAAAGAATAAGATTCTAGAAAATATGTTGGAGTGAGTTAATTATAGTAAAAAATATTGGATAATTTTTCATATTAATGACTACTCCCTCCATTTCAATTTATTTTTTAGTAAATAATTTGACTAGCTTAAAAAAAAAACTTTTGAGATTAGTTGTCCTAAATATGCCATTACAATTGTGTGGCAATAAGATTTTTCAAATATCTTACTGAACATGCCATAACATGATCTGTCCGTAAAAACTTATCATTAATGGTAAGTTTACATTCAATTATTTTTTAATTTAGAAAGTTGTTAGTAGTATTATTTATGAAACGAAATAAGGAGGAAGTAGTCACACAATATGAAATGAGAGTAATATGATGAAGCTAGAGGTTAAAATTAGCTGTTTAACTCTTGAGGCCATTTATCGCGCTACTTCTGTAGCTCTAATAGACCTACTTAGTAGCAGCTCTTATATAATTCTACCTACTTATTTCCCACTTATGGGTCTACAGGTAGCCCCTAAACCGTGATTTCATGTTTTTATTATCTTTATTACTTATAATTAATACTATCTTATGTAGTTTGTGGGAGACTCTTTATACCTAAAATTGAAGTGGAATATTTCTTCATGGTGATGATGCATGAAAAGATCGGCCTACGTAATTGTGCATAAAAAGGTAGTGTGTCAAGACAAAAGATTTTCAATTATTCTGTTGAACGAGAAGTTGAAGATGACAAAGGACCTGGTGCTAAGTGGACCGCGAAAAGGTTCACAGTCGAAGTGAGAAGACCCGTTGTTCAACGAGTTAATCTAGTCAGAGTTGAAGAAGGAAAGAAGAGAACAGCTGGGGTCAAAGTTTCAATCCTACCGGAAATAGAAGAAGCAAGAAGCGGTGCTGAGAAGGACGCGGTTCCTAAACGTAAATGGATTGGGAACTAAGGCAAATTAACTTAGGTTTTAAATAAGGAAATATGGGTAACCTTGTTTAAAACTGATTTCAAAGAGGAAAAGGATTCCTAAACTTAGTTGGATCCGGCTAAGTCTAGCTCCTATAAATACAAGTTAATTTGGCCAGAATCAGAACGCACAAAAGACATCTCAACAGAGCATATCAAGTACAATCAGATCGTGAGAAGCTTTATGTGCAAGAATAAAGGCTGAGCAGCAGAACCTTACGAAGGAGCAGTTTCATAGTTAAGTCTGTTGTTTTAGTTTCTTTGTTATAGGCTATTGAGTTGTAATCTATCAGCTTGTTAGAAGCATTAAGTAGAGATTACTTTTTGAGGTTAAGTAGAGGTAACCTTACCAGCTAACGTGTGGCTATGAAGGTTCTAGGTACTAGGTGGTTCTAGTTCCTTGATTACATTACGTTGTAGTCTAAAACTTGCTCGGGTTTTCCTTTAGTGGAAGAGTTAAATCCCAAAAGTTTGGGTCGTGGTTTTTTATCCCTTGAGCAAGGATTTTTCCACGTAAAAATCTCTGTGTTCTTTACGTTTCCGCAATTTGTTTAGTTTCATAGATAGGTGAAACTTGCAAGGAACCTGGTTCTTTGTAAGTTAGGCGCTGAAAGTTAAAAGCAAGTTTTAGGATTTAAAAATCGGGTAAGGACACTATTCACCCCCCTCTAGTGTCTTACATAGGTACACCAAGTGCAACAAGTGGTATCATAGCAGGTTCTCTCGAAGAAAGATTAACATCTTGAGAAGGATCTGAACAATGAGTGCACCCCCGATAATCACCGAAGGACAATCTGTCAACAGGCCTCCTCAATTCAATGGCCAATACTATGGATGGTGGAACGACAGAATGGAAGACTTTATTCAAGCTGAAGACTTCCAGCTATGGATCATTACCAAGGATGGACGTCTTATTCCAAACAAAACTGTTGGACAGCCATCCAATCAGCAAATTGTTCCCAAAGAGATATCTGAGTATACTGATGCTGATTTCAAGATGGTGGAGAAGAATGCAAAAGCTAAGAGGCTCATCATATGTGGACGTGGTCCTGATGAATACAACAGAGTTTCTTCATACAAAACTGCCAAAGAAATTTGGGATGCTCTACAAATTGCTCATGAAGGAACTTTACGCGTAAAGAAGTCAAGGATCCAGATGCTGAAAAGAAAGTTCGAGTTGTTTACTATGGGTGAATCTGAGTCCATCCAGGATATGATGACCAGGTTCACAATCATAACAAACGAGATGAAGTCACTAGGTATGGTTCTAACTAATGAAGATTTGGTCGAAAAAGTGATCAGGATTCTACCTGATTCATGGGAATCAAAGGTTACAGCTATTATTGAGTCCAAGGAACTGGACAAGATTGAACTAGATGAACTCGTTGGTAGTCTGAAAACCCATGAGCTTATGAAACAGTCAAGGATGAAGGTGGAACCCAAGAAGGAGAAGAACCTAGCTCTAGAGGCAACTGGAGGTTCTAAGTATGAAGTATCTGAGTACGAGATGGCTTTAGTCAATGCAATACGAAAATCCTTAGGCTTCGAAAGAAGAAGAACAAAAGCCACTCCTGCCAAGAACAACATAATTGAAAATCCTGACTACTCAAGGTGTTTTAAGTGTAACAAGAAGGATCATGCTATAAAGGACTTCCCATTGTGGGATATTGAGTGGAAAAGGTCTGGAGCTTCAAAGGAGAATGAACCTAAGAAGACCAAATGTCCTCCCAACTTCAGAGCATTAAGGAGAAAGAAGAAAGAGATGTTCTATGCAACATGGGGACCTTCTGAAAGTGAAAGTCATGATGAAGAAGAAGAACCAGAAGACGACTCTCCTTTGGCACTGATGGCTGATAATGAACCTTCGATTGATGATGCACCTGAGGTAAGTCTCGATGAACTGAAAACTAGACTTCATACTTGTTCTTCTAGGAAATTGAATTTACTTGCCCTGACTTTAATTGAAGAGATTGAAAATTTGAAGTCTGAGAAGGAACAAGCACTTTCTGAGAAGGACCAACTAATGTCAGTTGTGTCTGATTTTTCAATGAGAAATAAAAACATGGAAAAAGCTAAATCTGATCTTAAAAAGGAATTAACTGCTAGCGAAACTCAAGTTTTTGAACTAAAACAGAAAGTATCAGACCTTGAATTAGAAAATCTTCAATTAAAGGAACAGGTGCTTTGTGAGAAGAAGCTAGTTTCTGCACTTGAACTTGAAAATCAAAAATTGAAAGAAGGGTCTGGTAAACAAGGAGTTAGTGAGGCTCAAATCAACCTTGAAGCTGAGCTTAAAAAGAAAAACCAGGTTCTACTTCAGGAAACTGAGAAGAACCGGGCTCTTCAGGAAAAGGTTGAAAAAGCTAACTCTGAGCTCACCAGACTCACTAAATGGAACAAGTCTTCTGAAGCCTTGAATTGGTTGCATGAAAATCATAATAGAGGTAAAACTGGATTAGGACATAGGAAACCTTTACCTGCTTGGAACCCTAATAGTAAATATGTAGGACTTCCTTGCAACAAACTCTGCTTCTTGTGTGGTAAGACTGGACATATTAAGAATGAATGCAGTGTTGCAAAAGGAGCAGTGAAAAAGGAATAAAAAATCAGTTTTACCTTATTGGGCTAGAAAAGATTTAATTTATCCATTCGATAACAAAAAGGGACCCAAGCTTGTCTGGGTTCCTGTTACTAACCCTTGATTTTCTTTTGCAGGCTGGAGTGAGATAGAACAACCCAAGCTGGATTCTTGATAGTGGGTGTTCCAGGCACATGACAGGAGATAGAAGAAACTTTCTCTCACTCGCAGCATTTCAAGGGGGTAGTATGGCGTTTGGAGGAGGCAAGAGCGGTGAAATTGTTGGTATTGGAAAAGTTGGGAGATCCCTCAATCATGCTATTGACAATGTACTCTGTGTGGATGGATTGAGGCTCAATCTTCTTAGTATCTCTCAACTATGTGGTAGAGGAAATTCAGTGAGTTTCACATCTGTAGGTTGCACTGTAAAGAACCTGCAGACTGGTGAAGTGATAATGGAAGGGAAACGATCCAATAATGTGTACAAGGCTACATTAGGTTCTCTTCTTGAGAATAATTTGACTTGTCTGAATGTGCTGGAGAATGATAGTCAGTTGTGGCACAAGAGACTAGGACATGCAAGCCTGACTCAATTGAATAAGTTGGTGTCAAAGGACCTGGTTCGTGGAATGCCAAGCAAGAGGTTCAATGACATCAAGATTTGTGATGCTTGTGTGAGGGGGAAACATGTAAGATCTTCATTCAAGTCAAAGAAAGTGGTTAGTACGTCTAAACCACTTGAGCTGGTTCACATGGACTTATGTGGACCAATGAGGGTAAGGAGCAGAGGAGGTAAGAGGTTCGTAATGGTAATAGTTGATGACTACTCCAGATACACATGGACCTTGTTCCTCAGGTCTAAAGATGAAGCATATGATATGTTCGAGGACTGGGTCAGAGTTAATCAGAAAAAACTGGGGCTTCAACTAGTGAGTATAAGGTCCGACCATGGTACAGAATTTGAGAATGCTAAGTTTGCTGTATATTGTAACAAACATGGTGTGGATCACAACTTCTCTGCACCAAGGACCCCTCAGCAGAACGGTGTAGTTGAAAGAAAGAACAGGTCCTTGGAGGACATGGCTAGAACTATGTTGTTGTCAAGCGGTTTATCGAAGAATTTTTGGGCTGAAGCAGTCAACACCGCTTGCTACTTGCTAAATCGCTATTTTATCCGTCCTTTGTTAGAGAAAACTCCCTATGAGCTGATTAGAGGCAGGAAACCTAATATTGCACATCTCAGAGCTTTTGGGTGCAAGTGTTTCGTACATAACAATGGGAAGGAACCTCTAGGGAATTCTGATGCTAGAAGTGATGAAGCCATCTTCTTGGGATATTCTTCATAAAGCAAAGCTTATAAAGTGTTCAACAAGAGAACCATGACTGTAGAAGAAAGTGTGCATGTGGTATTTGATGAATCTGAAAGTGTTACAAACAGACAAGAAGATGATGATCAGGAGATTGGTTTTGCAAGAGATGAACCTGCGGAAGACCATGAGAATTTGAATGGAGTTAAAAGTAATCAGGATGATAAGAATCAGACTCAGTAGGAACTAGAAGGCAATCAGGCAGGGGGAACTGAAGAGCAAGATGAAGAGGACCTAGATGATTTAGATCCTTCTGGAAATGACACTCAGCAGATTCAGCCTAAACCTTGGAGATATCAAAGTTCTCATCCACTGGAGAACCTCATGTCTGATCTAAATACTGGAGTTGTTACCAGAAGAGCTTTGAAGCACTTCTGTGCATTCTTTGCGTTTCTGTCCTCAATAGAACCAAAGAATGTACGTGAAGCACTTGAGGATCCAGACTGGGTGATTGCGATGCAAGAGAAACTTCATCAGTTTGAACGAAGTAAGGTATGACACCTGGTCCCTCGACCAACGGACGGGTCCATCATTGGTACTAAATGGGTATTTAGAAACAAACTGGATAAATATGGCATAGTGACAAGGAACAAGGCAAGACTGGTGGTTCAAGGTTATAGTCAAGAAGAAGGAATCGATTATGATGAAACCTTTGCACCTGTTGCTAGAATGGAGGCCATTAGGATGCTTATTGCTTTTGCAGCTTACATGGAGTTTAAGCTGTACCAGATGGACGTGAAGAGTGCATTCCTTAATGGTTATTTGAATGAAGAGGTGTATGTGATTCAACCACCTGGCTTTGAAAGTACAAAGTTTCCTGATCATGTCTACAAACTTGACAAAGCACTGTATGGGTTGAAACAGGCTCCTAGGGCTTGGTATGAAATATTGTCTGGGTTCTTATTGAAGAATGGGTTTACAAGAGGTAAAATAGATAATACTTTGTTTTTAAGGTAGAAAGCCAAGGACCTGCTAATTGTTCAAGTGTATGTAGACGACATCATCTTTGGTGCTACAAATGAGAATATTTGCAAGGAGTTTGCCGACCTGATGGGAAGTGAATTTGAGATGAGTATGATGGGTGAGCTAAATTTCTTCTTAGGCTTACAAATCAAGCAATCTCAGGAAGGTACAATGATCCACCAGCAGAAGTACATCAAAGAGCTGTTAAGGAAGTACGATATGAAGTCTGCTAAGGATATGAACACACCCATTGCTCCTGGAACAAAGATAGATCTGGATGAAACTGGTGCTGCAATTGATGAAACTAAGTACAGAGGAATGATTGGTTCCTTGCTGTATTTAACTGCAAGTCGTCCAGATATTGTTTATAGTGTGGGGTTATGTGCGAGGTTCCAGTCAAAACCAAAGGAGTCACTGTCAAGAGAATATTGAGATATTTGAAAGGAACTCAAGATCTTGGTTTATGGTACCCAAAAGGTGGAAGTTTTGATCTAATTGGGTATGCTGATGCTGACTATGCTGATCACTTGGTTGATAGGAAAAGTACATCTGGGATGGCACACTTCCTAAGTCCTTGTTTAGTGTCATGGGCTACAAATAAGCAAAATTCAGTGGCATTATCCACAGCTGAAGCTGAATATGTAGCAGCTGCTTTATGTGGTTCACAGTTATTATAGATCAAGCAGCAGTTGGAGGAATTTCGAATCAAGCGTGGACCAGTTCCAATCTTCTATGACAATACCAGTGAAGTCAATATTGCCAAGAACCCGGTCCAGCACAAGAGAACAAAGCACATTGATATCAGGCATCACTTTTTAAGGGACAATGTTGAGAAAGGCCTAATTACAATGAACTTTTGCAGGACTGAAGACCAAATTGCTGATTTCTTCACTAAGGCATTGAACAGGGTAAAATTTGAAAAGAACAAGCTTGAGCTAGGGATGGCCAAGATACAGTGAACGAAGCAGCACCTGGTTCTCCCAATGATTGGCTAGTGAAGTTTCCTTATTTTTACTTAGCTTAACTTTGCTTAGTTGATTCTAAATATAAAGACTTAATTGTTTTGCTTGCTAACCTGTTTGGAACCTGTTTTCATGACTTAGAAGCTGGCAAATTTTTGATATAAAGGATATAAATGAAGAAACTGGTACATGGACATTCAGGTACACATTCTAAATCACTTACTGAGTATAACGTTGTCTTACGTGGCCTAAATTGTTACCAATCACCCTCACTTGGTGCCGGATTAGTGTAAAACTTTTAAAATTCAAATACTTTGAACAGTGATGGCGTCAGCTCCTATGCGTCATAAGTAGTAGCAGCTTTTTCCAATCCCATCAACCGGTTCCCTTTCCCGATAAACCTAAACCCTTCCCTATTTCACTACTTGATCAAAGAAACATTGTTTCTATCGGCAAGGCAGTTTAAAACTCTCTCAACAATTTTTTTCTCTCTAGAAACTCAACACTTTGTAAACATGTCGATCAGTTCTAAAATCGATTCTCAACTTTCTTCTCCCAAACTCAAAATGTCAAAACTAAATCAAAAGGCTAAGCAACTAGCAGCAAGTTGTTCTGTGGCTATGGCGAGGAAGTTTGCAAAACTGAGACAGAAGAAGTTGTCGGAGGAAGCAACTAGTAAGGGAAAAAGTGTTTCAGAAACTGGTACGGAGGAAGGGATCATTGAAACGACTCAAGAAATCGTTCACAAAACTGAAAAGGTAAACCCTAGCTCTCCTACTGGTACTATAGTCGTCGATACTGTTTACCTTCTATGCCTGTAGATTTAGTAGAGCCTGTTGTGAACAAAGAAGGAGAAAAAGAGGAGGTAGTTGTAGAAAATATTGAGAAAGTCGTTGAAACAGAGGTTTTTGTTGTTGCTAAAGAAACTGAGAACACTGTTGAGGAACCTGTTCCTGAGACAGTTCCTATGGTAGAAAAGACTGTTAGTGACAAAGGAGAGGAAAAATCTGCTGAACCTGCTAAAGAACCCGAGAAAGAACCTGGTTCGTTCTCCGGTTCTGTGGCAGGTGATGATGCAGATCTGAGAGATATTGATGATTATGTGGAAGAGAATGTAGAAGGTGTAGGTGTTACTGAACCTTTAGATGTTGTGTTGCCTGAGGCCAATCCCACTCCTCAAGCTAGTAAAGGTTCCACCAGTGAGACTGATGTTGTGGTGGTGGAGGAACAGAGGAGATTGGGAAAGAGGCCTGTGATTAAGGAACAAAAACAAACTATGAAGAAATGAAGGTTAGTGAAGGGAGGAGAATTTGTGGGTAGTTCCAAGATTGGAAGTTCTGGAGATGCAGAGGGTATGGGAGAAAGCAGCAGAAAGACAGTGAGTCATGCTAGGAGACCTGCTACTCGAGGTTCTGTGAGAGAGCAGCAGGAGAGGATAGTGGAGGAACCTGAGGTTCGTATGAGAGGATTGTGGAAGAACCTGAGGCAGGTGATTGGTGATGACAAGGAAGACAAGAAAAGGAGAGTGGCCTACTTTAGAGGGTTACCATTGGTGAAGGGTAAAATTCTTACTGATCTTGAGCTAGAGGGAATGACTCAGCTTGGTGCTAAGTTGAGAGCTCAGGGTTGGTTGAACCTATTCAGTGATCGTGCTAGACAGCTGAGGGAGCAAGAGGTTCGAGAATTTTATTCCAATTGCACAGTGAGTGAAGGTATTGTGACAACCATAGTCAAGGGGCTGGTGATCCAGTTTGATAGTGTGGAACTGGGTGAGATTTTGGGTGTTCTCTCTCAGGGCTACAGCGAGTATATGATGACCTCGTGGCCGGCTAGAGGAGATAGTGTGTCCGCTTTGGAGGTGACCCAGAAATTTGCAGGGAGACCAAGACTGGCAAGGGCTACACAAGTTAAGAAGAAGACAATGCAACCCTTCTACCAGTTGCTCTTTGAATTTGTGCTGAAGAACCTACTGCAGAGGTCTGAAAGGAGGAGTGAGGCCAACTTTCTGGATATGACCTATATGGACTTGCTAGATCGAGAGGTTCGTATTAATCTGCCTGAATTGATGATCAAGCACATAGGTAGGGTAGCTGATATGGGGTTAGGCAAACATGCGCTGGTCTATAGGTTTCTTCTGGGGAAGGTATTTGATTTCTTTGGGGTGCCTGTTGGTAAGTGGACTGAGCTGGACCACAATGACTTGTTCGGGAGGAACATTCTTAAATCCTGTGACTATGTATTGGATGGTGAACCTGCTGATGAACCAAATCATGTGGAGGAGGATGCAGATGAAAGGGGGAACAATAGAATGGACAGGAGAATTGAGGGGTTCAGGAGGCAGCTTGAAAGGCAAAATGATGAGCTGGCCTGGATGAATGCTGAAAACACCAGGCTGGATGCAGAGCTGGAGCGTGACAGAGAAGAAAACTCGCGCCGCCTCGCCTTTTTGCTTGCTCACTTTAACATCCCTGATATTCCCCAATTCTGAACCAGTTCCTTTCCCTAGTCCCCTCCTGGTTCTTTTATTTGGCATGTTTTTAAGACAATCTTATATTTTGGTTTGTAATATTCTGGATGATGTTTGGATGTTTTATGCCGGTTTGGCACTTTTTGTTGATATAAATATCATATCTGCTAGTATTTATTATCTGAAACAGGTTTCTGACGTTTAAAAGGTTGGCTTGCTGCCTTTGGCACTAGAGTCGACTAGACTTAATTTAAGTTGGGCAGGTTCTTACAACTGTGAAACTTTTTGATGATGCCAAAAGGGGGAAGTTAGTTGTTGTTAGTTCATTATATGTTTGTGACCTAATTTTTCCTAACTGTTATTACCCTGGTTCGTGGTTAGTGTCTGATTTTTACAGGTTCTTGAGCGTATCAACCCTCGGTGAGACAACATTGTTTGTCATCATCAAAAAGGGGGAATTTGTTGAACGAGAAGTTTTGAAGATGACAAAGGACCTGGTGCTAAGTGGACCACGAAAAGGTTCACAGTCGAAGTGAGAAGACCAGCTGTTCAACGAGTTAATCTAGTCAGAGTTGAAGAAGGAAAGAAGAGAACAGCTGGGGTCAAAGTTCCAATCCTACCGAAAATAGAAGAAGCAAGAAGCGGTGCTGAGAAGGACGCGGTTCCTAAACGTAAATGGATTGGGAACTAAGGCAAATTAACTTAGGTTTTAAATAAGGAAATATGGGTAACCTTGTTTAAAACTGATTTCAAAGAGGAAAAGGATTCCTAAACTTAGTTGGATCCGGCTAAGTCTAGCTCCTATAAATACAAGTTAATTTGGCCAGAATCAGAACGCACAAAAGACATCTCAACAGAGCATATCAAGTACAATCAGATCGTGAGAAGCTTTGTGTGCAAGAACAAAAGCTGAGCAGCAGAACCTTACGGATGAGCAGTTTCATAGTTAAGTCTGTTGTTTTAGTTTCTTTGTTATAGCCTATTGAGTTGTAATCTATCAGCTTGTTAGAAGCATTAAGTAGAGATTACTTTTTGAGGTTAAGTAGAGGTAACCTTACCAGCTAACGTGTGGCTGTGAAGGTTCTAGGTACTAGGGGGTTCTAGTTCCTTGATTACATTACGTTGTAGTCTAAAACTTGCTCGAGTTTTTCTTTAGTGGAAGAGTTAAATCCCAAGAGTTTGGGTCTTGGTTTTTTATCCCTTGAGCAAGGATTTTTCAACGTAAAAATCTCTGTGTTCTTTACATTTCCGCAATTTGTTTAGTTTCAGAGATAGGTGAAACTTGCAAGGAACCTGGTTCTTTCTAAGTTAGGCGCTGAAAGTTAAAAGCAAATTTTAGGATTTAAAAATCGGGTAAGGACACTATTCACTCCCCCCTCTAGTGTCTTACATAGGTGCACCAAGTGCAACATATTCCAATAACTAAACTAATGAAAAGAGATAAGTTTATTGTCCAAGGAATGTGTTCGTGTTATTTAACTTTACATTTCATTATTTATTCAGGTTTATTTGAGTAATATAATATCATTATTGAAGTACCTGTTATATATATGGAAAATGGTCATATCTATCTCTACTATCAAATATTAGTGATAAGACGCCTCCATTATATTTTTCTTAGATTTTAACCCTATCGTTAGTCAAACTGATATATCTACCCCTATTTTTAACAGTCCACAATTTCCCCCAGGCAGCCATCCAAACCACTAGACAAAATAACCCAATACCTAAACCAAAAAACCCGCCCCAACTAAAATAACCCGTAACCCGCCCCTACCCAAACAAAAAACTCCTTATAATACACGCTAACACAGACCTCCCTCTTAACAAAAAACCCTAAATCAAAACGGCGCATATAGTCGAAGGTCAAATGCTATAAAAGGTAAGGTTTAAGTTGCTTTTAAATGTTGATTTAACTTGCTTATGTTTTTTTTTTGATAAGATGTTCTTTATTCATAGTATAATAGAGATGAGAGGGGTACTCCCTTTACAATTTAGCTCTCAAAAAAGAAGAAAAGAGGAACAAATGTTGAATCTATGAAGTTAGATTCATCATTTATTCAATCCATAATTAACCTATGCCTTTCTTCTTATGTCTTATTCTGAAATTTGCTAATCCAGCTTTATCCATATTATAATCACCTATAGCAGCTTTAGGTAGGTTGTTCACATCTTGATATATACACAATTCAATCCTGAGAAAGCTCCTTGCTTTACTAATAAATCTGTGAAACTGTTGGCCTCACTGAAACTGTGAACGACCTTTCCTTGAGCTATCCGTAGTTGATTTTGAAGTTTCTTTATCCAAGGTTCCAACTTCCAAGATGCTGAAATATTACCAGTCATCATGTTAACCACAATCTTAGAATCCATCTCTAGAATAATACCTATAAAGCCATTTGAGATACAAAGGTTGAGCCCAATGCTAGCTGCATAAATCTCAGCTAACTGTATTAAGTTTGAAGGTAGAAGGCTTCTTCCAACAAACTGGAGTGCTCATAATAGTAGGCTGGAAAAGATCAGAAGCAATGCAGATATCTCTCCAAGAGGAATTCACAGTAACTTGGTTAAAACTTTTGTATGTACTGATCTTGATATTCAACACTATTTCATGAATAATTTTACCAATTGAGGTAGATCTCTGCCCATACTTCAAAGCACACCTCGTTTTTCAAATTTCCCAAATTACGTATAATGGAGTTATGTGGAATAAGAAAGATTGAAGCTCATTGCCAGATTTATGACTCCATCAACTCCATAATAAATTCATGATATTAGTGGGGCTTTGTTGAAATCCCAATGATCTGCTGAAGTATCTCCAGATGGTATTAGCAGTTTGACCTTATATGAATAAGTGATTCGAGTCTTCAACTTGTGGCGCTCTACAGCAAGTATATTTTGATACTATATTATGCCCAAACAATTTAATGTTATCATCTAATGGAAGTTTGCCTTTAAGGAGTCTCCAGTTAAGAAAGAAGACTTTAAAAGGTATCATTTTATTCCAGATGCTGGCATATATGTCATTCTTGCTCCGCCTTTGTCTGATAGTGTCTCAAGCTGTAGAACATGAAAAAATTCCATTATCATTCAAGGTCCAATAGCATTTGTCCTTTATGTCATTTTAAAAAATCTTAATATGTCTGATATGTTGGCTTAGAATATTTGGGACATTATCATCTAGTTTTTCAATGTCCCATGTTCTATCTTTGATGAATTGATTAACCGGAATGCCTCCAAGTCTGCTTATGTTTAAATCTAAATTTTTTATTATTTGTTTGTGAGTATATGGTTCTGAATTTTAGGGTTCTTACATGTTTCTTTAGTATAATTTTGACTTGTATATATGTTGTTTTTTCAACTATTTATAGTGTAGATTTGCTGTTATTTTTCTTACATGTGCATTTAGTTGTGTTCCCGACTGTGGACCCCACTAAGTTATTGTTGGTTGGTGGAATAAGGTTTTATGGATTTATTTGTGTTGTATGGTATATTATTTGTTATTTTGAGTTAGGGTTTAGGGACTTTATGGATACATGTGATGAAAGATGCTTCCTTTTTTGTTTTTCCTAACAATATCGTCTCAAAAACAGTATTTTTGTATGATTATAAGAAATACTTTAAGTATTTTAAGTGTCTTTATTGTGAATCTCAACTGATTGTGGTCCATTTTCTTAGTTTATTAGGATTGTCCCCATAGTTCTTTATGTATTTAAATCATGTGGACCCCAATAGTGATGACTTTAATATTCTTCTTTATTTGCAGAGTATTTAAATATGCTTACTGTGGACTTGATATTCAACTATGGTGGAGAATAGATTAGAGACCCTAAAGTCAATTATGATAAGAAGTTGGTGCATACTTAGAAAGGGTATGATCCTGACCACTTGTCCTTCATAGATATTGTAGATGAGTTTTGTACAAAGTTAGACATTATTAGAGTACAACAACTAATAGTGGTAACACCTACTGGTAGCTACGATAAGATTGATTGGGATGATGAGATTAGGTGTTTGTTGGGGATGGTATATGTTGATTTCAATGTTATTGATTTATATGTTGTAGATGATAGTGATTTGGCTATGATTGTATTTAATATTGTTGTACGTGGTGAGGAGACTGATAGTCCCATTTCTGATCATAATATGGAGGATGTTAGACCTCAGGTCATTGATAATGATCAGGAGGATTATAATCCTCAGGTGATTGATCATATGATCAAGACACCCTATCTTAACCTAAGTAGGTATAGATTGTAGCTCAACTGAGGGGGAGGGTTATAGTCATGTTGAAACAGATTCTTCAGATTATGATACTGAAGAATTGGAGAGTATTGCTAGTCAAATGAAGGTGGCCATTACTGATCAACTGCTTGATTAAATTGAACTAGACTAGCATATGACTTTCAAGAACATTGCAGAAGCTAGAAAGTTTATGAACTTGTATGCTTCGGCCAATAAAAAAGATTTAATTCTTCTTAAGAGTGATAATAAAAGATTAAGGCATGAATGTCAAAAGGGATGTCCATTTGTTTGCTTAATTTCAAAGGAGGGAGACTGTCCTGGTGTTACTTTCAAGACTCTAAACTCTGAACATAACTGTCCTACTATAACAAAAGAGTAGACTATTTTACAATCGCTCATCATTTTAAGAGGAAGATTCAAGAAAGTCCAAAATACAAAGTCAAAGATATGAGGGCTGATCTGAAAGTCGCATTTGAGTTAAATGCTAGTCATGCTAGCCATGGTAAATGAAAGAGGGGCTAAGCATCTGATTTTGGAGCAGCTACAAGATATCTTTAAAGATGAATAATAAGTTGGAGGCATATGCAAATGAATTGAGGTTAAGTAATCCTGGAAGTGATATTGTTTTAAACTTGTCTAAAGATGTTGTTGCTGAAGGAGGAAATTCTTAAGAATGTACATTTATTTTCAAGCTATGAAGAATGGTTTTAAAGATGGTTTAAGACTTTTTATTAGTCTGGATGGTACCTATTTGAGAGGAAAGGCCAAATGCCAGATCTTGGTGCCTATTGGTCAAGATTCCATGAACCACTTTTATCCCATTGCATGGGCTGTGGTTGACAAAGAAATAAAAAACACTTAGAACTGGTTCTTGGCATGTCTGAAGAGTTCATTGGACCTCAAGATGGGAGAAGGATACACTTTCATGTCTGACATGCAGAAGGTATTTATATTATGTCCATATCTTTATTTATGTTATTTTCTTATTTTATGTGTACTAACTGGTTTGGTAATGGTGTAGGGCTTGCATTTGACAAAGAGAGATCTGCTACACGAAGCAAAGCATAGGTTTTGTGTGAGACACATTGAAGCAAACTGGTGTAACAGATGGAGATCCAAAGAAATGAAGAAACTTCCTTGGTGGTGTGCATAGGCCACTTATGAAGAAGACTTTCATGACCAGCTGGAGCAAGTAGGGAAATTGGACAGATCTGCTGCTGAGGACTTAGTCACATATCCAGTCCGATCTTAGTGCAGAGTCTATTTTGACACTGTTTGTAAAAACATAGGAGTGGATAAAAATTTCACAGAGTCATTCAATGCATGGATTTTAGATGCAAGATACAAACCAATAATCAAGAAGCTTGGGGATATAAAAGTGGAGGTTACGAAGATGGTGAGTGAAAGGGTAGCTGAAGTGAGATTATGGAAGGATGATATCAGTCCTCAACGTAAGGACATGTATGTTGACTACCTGAAAATAGCACACAAATGTGAGGTTAACTTTAATGGTGACAAAGGGTATGAGGTGACTGAGGAGGGTGATATAGATACTGTCAATCTAGGAAAGAAAGAGTGCAGCTGCAGGACTTGGAACCTTAGTGGCATATTATGTTGTTGAAGTTTGAGTTTTGATGATTGACAAACAGGAAGAAACTGGTGAAGGACCTTGTTCTTAGAAGAAATGCTAGAGGTTCTACCGATGATGAAAAGTTGCACATATACATTCCCAGTTCGAGGTGGAATAGGAAAGAACCTGGACGGAGCAGCTTTACAATCCAAATTGGATTAGGAATCGCGGAAGAAGGTTCTACCAAGCAGTATAGGAAAGGAAGCAGAATCCTAGTAGAACTAGGAGGACCTCACGCAGGAAGGTTCTACGAAGCAGCACAGAATTTAATCCTAATGGGATTATGAGTCTTTTGGGCGCGAATAATAAAGCCTAAAAGGCGGCTAATAAACCCTAATTATCTTGGGTTCCAGCTGGAAGTATCTTTGAAGATCTACATATTAATGGGGAATATTTTCAAAGAGTCCAAGAATGAAAAAAGTGTGTAGGAGGTAAAAGTGTATAAGGAAAGTAATTATTGAGTCCTAATTGGAGAATAATTCTTTTCCTTGTCCATCAAGAAGTCATATGCACACTATATATATACATTACTATGAAGACTTCAAGTAGTATGCACGAAATATTATCTCTTCAGCCACATAGAGAGAGATTGAGAGCTGAAAAGGTTGATAATTCTGAAGAGAACGAGCAGAAGGAATTAACTGGATGAGAGGTTCTTCATCAGGCATAATCAATTGACAGTCCAGCAAGAACGTGCAGAAGGAACTGGCTGGACAAGTGGTTCTTCATCAAGCTTTATTGAGTTTCCATCTTGGTCTAGTTCATATGTATTAGGGCTTTGAATTGTAACCTGTTACGCTTATTTGAGAAGCATTGATTAGGTGTTGTATTTGGAGAAAATCTTCTATTATGCTAGAGTTAGCTTAAAGGAGTTGCTACGGTCGTGGATCGTAGGCAGTCTTGTACTTAGGAGTTTCCTAGGTATGGTTGCTACTATTGAGTTGATTGTAGGCAGTCTTAGGTACTAGAGTTTAGTCCCTTGGTTATAGAGTTTGTAACATAAAACTTACTCGTTGTGTTAGTGAAAGAGTATTCAAAATCCCAAAGTGTGGGTCGTGGTTTTTCTCCCTTAAGCAAGGAGTTTTCCACGTAAAAATCCCTGTGCACGTTTATTTCCGCATTATTGTTGTTAGCACAGTATTTTGGAGAAACTCTTCAGGAACTAGGTTCTTTGGAAGGCAAAAATTGGAAGACACTATTCACCCCCCAGTGTCTGTTAAAGGTGCACCAAGTGCAACAAGTGGTATCATAGCAGGTCTTCTCGCTACTAGGCTAATACCTTGAGAAGGATCTAAACATGAGTGCACCACCCGGTATCATGGAGGGCCAATGCATCACTCTTCCACCACTATTCAATGGTCAATACTATAATCAGTGGATAGTTTGGATGGAGGTCTTCCTACAAGCAAGAAATTATCATGTGTGGCAAATCACTATTCGTGGTCCTTTGGTTCCTACAAAAATTGATAGTTTTGGGAATAAGGCACAAAGATCTGAAGAGGAACTAAATAAAGATGATCTCAAAATACTTCAGATGAATGCTGAGGTGATGAAAATACTTCATTGTGGCCTTGGATATGATGTCTACAAACAAATCTCAAAATGCTCAACTGCAAAGGAAATTTAGAATTCATTAGAGACTGCCTACAGTGATGAACCAGAGAAGGAACAGGTGAACAATAGTTCTAGAACCTGTTTTAAGAAACAACATAATTCGTCTAATAAAAGGAGACCATCAAAGGAAGCTGCAAAGCAAGCCTACATGGAAACTTTGGGAAATATGAACAAGAAAGGTTCTGAAAAAGTAAAGGAACTGGCTCTTGAGAAGAAGGAACTACCGAGAAACTGTTCAAAGAGGAGGCAGAAGATATCTTCCAAAGACTTCAAAAAGGCCATGATGGTAGCACCTCCAGGAGATCTTTCCATTGGTGATTCAAAAGTAAAAGTGAGAGTGCCAAACTTACCTTGATGACCAAAAGGAATTCCGAATCAGAAGAACAAAGTGAGCAAGCAACCTTTGCTCTCATGGCAATTAGTGATGAAAAGATCGAAGAGGACATCCCTGAGGTAAGTTTCTCTGCCCTAAGAAGAAATATCTCATCCTTTTCTAAAAAGAAACTTGCTAATCTCTTGCTTCTCTTAATTGATAAATTTGAAAGTTTAAGTGCTGGCACGGAACAAATATTGTCTAGTTTTAAAAGCTTGAAATTTGAAAATTTAAGTCTGAAAGAAAGAAATTCTGAACTTAAAGCTGATTTTGAAAAACTCAAGAACCAGGTTCTTGAGAATGAAACCAACATTACAGCACTTAAACAGAAAAATATTCAGTTAAAAGAAACTCATGGCAAGCAGGTTCTTAGTGAGGGTCAAGTGTCCCTTGAAGCAGATCTGAAAATCACTAAAGAAAGTTTGTATTGTGAAGTTGAAAAGAACAATTCTGCTTCAAGCGAATCTGGACAAGACCAAGTTTGAGCTCACTAGAACCACTAAGAGGAACAGGTCTTTTGATGCTCTTAACAGGCTTCATGAGAATCATAAGAGAAATAAAAATGGTTCTAAATATAAGAAACCGTTGTCACAATTAGAGCCAAAGAGCATGTATGTTGGAGTGGTCAAGAATAGACTGTGCACTCGTTGTGGTAAAATTGGGCATTATAGAGATAGTTGCACAGCTTTATTCAAGGCAATTGAAAAGAACAAAAAATTTGTTTTACCTAGTTGGGCTAAAAGAGATATAATTCATCCATTCCATCATAAGAAGGGACCCAAGCTTGTCTGGGTTCCTAAAACTAACTCTTGATTGAGTTTTTCAGGTTAGGGTGAGAGGAAGCAACCAAAATGAGTATTTAGACTGTGGTTGCTCGAGGTACATGAATAGAGACAAATAAAATCCTCTCACATGCCGCCTTCATTGGAAAGAGTGGGATGTTGGTAAGAAAATCACTTCTATTTTAAGGAATGCAAGTCATTCTCCCACTCCATAGATTATTGGTATTTGGTTAGTTTAAAGTATAATTGGTTGAATATTTCACAACTTGTGATCCCTGAGCATAAAAAATAAATTTTGGTCCATCGGTTGCAAATTGTGAATTACAAATTTCATATGATTTTTTATGTACATGGTAGGTCCCTTGTTGGGAAGTTTCCCTATGACTCACTTCGGGGTAGGAAGCCAAGCATCACTTACCTAAGAGCCTTCTGATTGTATATGTATCATATAATGGTAAAGAAGATCTAAGCAAGTTTGATGCACGAACTGATGAGGGAACTCTTCCTAGGAAATTCACCACATAGAAAAGCTTACAAAGCGTAAATTAAATGAACTCTATGTGTTGAAGGCATGCTTATCATTCTTTTTATGAAACTAACAATGTGGCTGAGAAAGGCATGCAGGAATACGGACATGAGACAAAGTTGTCCAAGAACCAGGTTCTTGAAGGTAGAGACAAATCTGAAGCTGAAGAAGGATCAAGTCAAATGACTGAACAATTGCTTCACCTTGACCGACAGGTTCTTGAGGGTGGAGACAAATCTGAAGCTGAAGAAGGATCAAGTCAAATGACTGAACAATAACTTCGCCTTGACCAGCAGGTTCTCAGAATGATAAGTGGATAATGAAGAAGCAATACATGAACCTGGTGCAAGAATGAGAATCTGGAAGCAGATAGTGAGAAAGAACCAATGGCTGAAGCACATGTTTAACATGAAAGGCATGGATTTAAAAAAAACTAGGGGGAACTGGTCCTCAAAATGATGAATTTGACTATGAAGAACCTCTGAGGAAGTCTGATGCACACAGTGATGAAGCCATCTCCCTGGGAACCATGATTGTAGAGGAAAGTGTACATGCAGTGTGTGATAGGTCCGATACAATGGGTATCAAATGAGTCTATAATGATCAGGAAGTTGGTCATGCTAGAGAAGAACATGTTGGAGATTCAGAGAACATGATTGACCGAGAAGGAGGTCAACCTGAAGTCATATGTCACATTCAGGGGGAACAATGAAGCAATCAGACAGGGGGAACAGCAGATGAAGAAGATGAGAACTTAGAAGAACCTGGTCCTTCGCAAGGTCCCTCTGGAGAAAATTCTCAGCAGATCAACTCTAAACCTTGGAAGTATCAAAGTTCACATCCACTGGAGAACCTCATATCTGATCTAAACTCTGGAATTGTTGCAAGAGGAGCTTTAAAGAACTTCTCTGCATTCTTTGTGTTTCTCTCATCTATGGAATCAAAGAATGTACGAGAAACGCTTGAGGAGGCAGATTGATGATTGCTATGCAGGAGGAACTACATCCTTTTGAAAAGAACGGAGTCTGGCACTATGTCTTTTGTCCTAAGGACAGGTCTATCATTGGTACCAAGTGGGTGTATAGAAACAAGCTGGATGAGCACTGCATGGTCATAAGGAACAAGGCTAGATTGGTGATTCATGGTTACATTCAAGAAGAGAGAATCGATTATGATGAAACCTTTAAACCTGTTGCAAGAATGGAAGACATTAGGATGCTGATTTCATTTGTTATTTATATTGAATTCACCTTGTACGAGATGGATGTGAAGAGTGCATTCCTTAATGGTTATCTAAATGAAGAGGTGTTTGTAGTTCAACCACCAGAACTTGATAGCACCAAGTTTTCTGATTAAGTCTACAATCTTGACAAGGCAGTGTATGGGTTGAAACAGGCTCCTAAGAATTGGTATGAATGGTTGTCTGGGTTCTTATTGAAGAATGGTTTTATTTGAGGAAAAAATAGACAACACATTATTTCTAAGGAAGAAAGCCAAGGACCTGCTCATTCTTCAAGCCTATGTAGATGACATTATTGTTGTACTACTAATGAATTCTTGTGTAAGGACTTTGCAAGTTTGAGATAAAGAGTGCTAATGTCTTGGACACACCAATAACATGAGGAACAAAGTTGAATCTGGAAGAAACTGGTTCTCGTATTGAAGACACAAAAATTAGAGGAATTATTGGTTTTCTTCAATACCTTACAGCTAGTAGGCTAGTCATTGTATTGATATTTACAAGATTCCAATCAAAATCAAAGGAATCACTTATGTCAACAGTGGAAAGAATCTTGAGATAGTTGAAAGGTTCTTATGACTTATGTGGTTGTGGTATCCTCGAGGAGGAATTTTTTATCCTACTAGTTGTGCTGATGAAGATTATTCTGGTCATCTTGTGGATAGGAAGAGTACATCTAGAATGACACACCTTCTAGGTTCTTACTCAGTTTCATGGGCTACAAAGAAATAATATTATATATTTCTCTCCACATCTGATGTTGAGTATGTAACAGCCGCTTCTGTATTGTTCATTTCTCTTGTAGATAACGAAGCAATTGAAGGACCTTGCAAAGAACCTGGTCCAACCCAGAAGGACCCCGCTCATATGAGAGATAATGTTGAAAAAGCCTAATTACAATGAATTCTTGCAGGATTGATGACCAAATAACAGATATCTTCACCAAGGCATGGAACATGGTACAAGCTGAAAGGAACAGGTTGGAACTGGGATAACCAAAATAAACTGAACGGCCCAGAACCTGGTTCCCTCGATGATTGGCTAGTGAAGTATCTTTTATGTTACTTGTTTAGGAATACATAAGAATGTCGTCTCTACTTTTATACTATAACAAGTATGCATTTCATCTGCGTTAGAAACTTCTTACTGATTTCTAATGATGCTATTTTTATTCAGATATGAAAAAAAAAACACGAGGTGATGAATCAGTTGCATATGTGTTCAGGTACGCGTCTAAACCATTGAGATTGTTTCCATAAATTTTATCTTAACTGTTTCATCTATTCCCTTTTGTAACCACCTTGAATTGGCGCCACTTTCTAACCCATATTTGAAATTCAAAACCTATTTGATGACTTGGCATCATTTCTCAAGAACCTTTAATGATGAATCACTTCAATTTCTTTATCTTTTTCATCTCCCAAAAGAATCACATCAAACACTCAAAATCCTTCTAAAACCCATGTTCAACCCGTACCCAAAATTATTAAACCTAAAGGGAACAAAGGAACAAAACAGGCTGTGATGAACCCTTCTATGAGTTTGGCTTGAAGTTTATTAGAGTGGGGATAAATAGAAAGAATCTGCTGAAGAAGTCGAAGAAACTGCTCAAGAACCTGGTTCTGCCTCAATTACTTTGACTACTGATGACGCAGAAATTGAAAGTTGTTGGGTCTGACAATGTTCTTCAGAGTTAAGACTTGAATCCACTAGAACAAGTTCCATTATGCATGAGTCAATGTTGAGCCCCGAGAAAGTTGCTACTAAGGTATCAGTAATAGGGTTAGATGAACTTGTAAGGTCTGTAGAAGGTGATAGTTCTGGTGGTATAGAAGAAAGAGGAATCTTGTTGATGTATAAGCTGGTGTTGCCAGTGTAGAGCCTATTCAAGTTGCTTTAGAATCAATTAAATTTGCTAAGTCTGTGGGTTCTCAAAAAGACACAGTCAACGAACCTAGTTCGGAGGCCGTTCCTTCAGAGATAGTGAAGGAGACTGTGGGTGTTGGTGGTTCAGTCAAGTTAAGACAAGGACCTGCTAAGCTTGAAAGGATATGAGCAAGGACCAAATCCTTCCTTAGTTCCTGCAACAACTGATGATGCAGGACTTGACTGGATTGAGTATGATTAGAAGAACCAGGAGGAAGAAGTGAAGACACAAAATGTAGAAGTGTTTGAGAAAAGAGAAGTAAAAGGAAGTTTGGTGCTGAGGGTGAGAAAGAGGAAGATGACGATGAGGTGATGTTTGTTAGTGAGACAAAACAAGTAGAAAAGGAATCACCGAAATGGTAGAGGATGAAACTCAAGGGGAACTTTCTCAGGAACAAGGTTCTCAGAGTAAGGGAACGACAGAACTGGTCCAAGAAAATTCAGCAGTCACCTTCGCTCAAATCGAGGTAATTATTATTTTGCACAAGAAATCCGATTTCATGATTAGAACTGTAGTTCCTTGTTATGTTTATGGATTTGCTTGAGAAAGTGTGATTGTGTTTAAGTATGAACCATCTAAGGTCTCAATCGATGAATCTAGTTTAGAGGCTGCTCCCTTAATGGTACATGAAAAAGGAAACGAAGAATGGGAAAGATATCGCTGAATCTAATGGTGTTGCTGAGAAAGAAAAGGACACGGCGGAAGAACCTAGTTCATCCACTGATGAAGCATATTGGTGTTTTCTACTGATGAATGTTAGGAAAAGAGTTTGTGTTTTGGGATATGGCTGACCTTTTATGTGTAGATGATCCTAGTGTATTTAAAGGATGCAAGGTTGATGAATTGAAAAATAAAAAACAACAAATTCCTAGAGATTATACTGTGGTATTGATTAGGATGAGGAAATTGTTCTCTTGAATGAAAGAAGCTGAAGCAATGGAGACCTATTTAGCCGAACTTGGAAAGGAGGAAGAAATGCACAAAGAACCTGGAATAGAAGCAGGTATTGCAGAGGCTAATGAACTATCTTCTCAAGTTCATGAGGAACATGATGATGACGTACCCCTAATCCAATTAAGAAGAAGGACTACTGAGTATGTTCTTCAAAAGCTGAAAAAGAAAAGTAAAAATAATAAAAGAAACTGAAAAGGAGGTGAGGCCTAAAGAATCTCCTGTTGAACCTGGTTCTAGTGCAGAGAAAAGGGTGGTTGAAAAGAAAATGAATGAAGTGGATTAAGTTGTTGGTTCAATGAACATCTTATTGTGAAAGGTAGAATTCTCGCTAATAACGAAGAAAAGAGGATAGTACAACTGGTTGCAATGTTGAATGCTCAAAGCTGGAAGAACCTGGTTCATGTAGAGTCAAGAAAGTTGCACACTCTTGAGGTTTAGAGAGGTCTACATAAATATTCATGGAAACCAAGGCTTACCAGAGCCACCCAGATAGGATAAAGGTTATGGCATCCCTCTATCCATTGTTGTTCGAGTTTGTTCTGAAGAACCTGGTCCAGAGGTCCTGCTGTCGTAGTGAGGTGAACTTTATAGATTTAACTTATATGGACCTATTGGATATGAAGGTTCATATAAATCTGGCCAGGAGTAATGATACAACATATAGAGAGGATAGCTGATGTGGAACAAGGAAAACATGCATTAGCTTATGGGTTTCTTCTTATATAGATCACAGAACTCTTTGGTATGTCTTTAGACAAATGTACAGAACCTGATCATCATGATGGCTTTGAAAGGAACATCCCAAAGAGCTGTGATTTCCATTTGGAGGAAGAATCTGCAGAGGAACCTATAGAGAATGATAGCGATGAAGGTTCTTGTATGGGTGATTGAAATCAGGAGGTAGAAGCTTATGGAAAGAGAACTGGTGCTGGAAATGCAAGGAAACTCAAGGAACATTGCGGCGATGCTTGCTCTTATAAAATCTTTGTTCTATCCAGTTTCCAGAGAAGAACCAATTCCTACCCTATAACCCATATTCCATCAATTTCTATGTGATGTTCTGTTTGAGACAATCTTTATGGTCTTAATCTTAATGTTTTGGATGCTTATTTGGATATTTTGCTTGATTCATTACTGATCAACTCTCGTATCTTATGGTTTTAACTAAGCATCTTAGATTGAAGTTTGACAGGTTCTTCAAATGATTGATTTGCTGCCGTCTAGGCTATAGACTCGACATTACTTGATTGGTTCTTTGGCAGGTGTACTGTGATCTTTTCGATGATGCCAAAAGGGGGAAGAAGAAATGTTGGAGGTGTTTGTGACCCAGTTTCATTCTGTTATTGATTCTTATACATGTTTCACTACTTGTATGTTTGTTTGAACATGGATTTATATCATCCATGCAATATCTATTTGTTATCATCAAAAAGGGAGAATTTGTTGAAGTTTGAGTTGTGATGATTGACAAACGGGAAGAAATTAGTGAAGGACCTTGTTCTTAGAAGAAATGCTAGAGGTTCTACCGATGATGAAAAGTTGCATATATACATTCCCAGCTCGAGGTGGAATAGGAAAGAACCTGGACGGAGCAGTTTTACAATCCAAATTGGATTAGGAATCGCGCAGGAAGGTTCTACCAAGCAGTATAGGAAAGGAAGCAGAATCCTAGTAGAACTAAGAGGACCTCGCGCAGGAAGGTTCTACGAAGCAGCGCAGAATTTAATCCTAATGGGATTAGGAGTCTTTTGGGCGCGAATAATAACTCCTAAAAGGCGGCTAATAAACCCTAATTATCTTGGGTTCCAGCTGGAAGTATCTTGGAAGATCTACATATTAATGGGGAATATTTTCAAAGAGTCCAAGAATGGAAAAAGTGTGTAGGAGGTAAAAGTGTATAAGGAAAGTAATTATTGAGTCCTAATTGGAGAATAATTCTTTTCCTTGTCCATCAAGAAGTCATATGCACACTATATATATACATTATTATGAAGACTTCAAGTAGTATGCATGAAATATTATCTCTTCAGCCACATAGAGAGAGATTGAGAGCTGAAAAGGTTGATAATTCTGAAGAGAACGAGCAGAAGGAATTAACTGGATGAGAGGTTCTTCATCAGGCATAATCAATTGACTGTCCAGCAAGAACATGCAGAAGGAACTGGCTGGACAAGTTGTTCTTCATCAAGCTTTATTGAGTTTCCATCTTGGTCTAGTTCATATATATTAGGGCTTTGAATTGTAACCTGTTACGCTTATTTGAGAAGCATTGATTAGGTGTTGTATTTGGATAAAATCTTCTATTAGGCTAGAGTTAGCTTAAAGGAGTTGCTACGGTCGTGGATCGTAGGCAGTCTTGTACTTAGGAGTTTCCTAGGTGTGGTTGCTACTATTGAGTTGATTGTAGGCAGTCTTAGGTACTAGAGTTTAGTCCCTTGGTTATAGAGTTTGTAACTTAAAACTTACTCGTTGTGTTAGTGAAAGAGTATTCAAAATCCCAGAGCGTGGATCGTGGTTTTTCTCCCTTGAGCAAGGAGTTTTCCACGTAAAAATCCCTGTGCACGTTTATTTCCGCATTATTGTTGTTAGCACAGTGTTTTGGAGAAACTGTTCAAGAACAAGGTTCTTGAGGGCACGAGCAAGGTTCTTCGCAAGGCAAAAATTGGAAGACACTATTCACCCCCCTAGTGTTTGTTCCCCCCTAGTGTCTGTTAAAGGTGCACCAAGTACAACACATGTGCCCATGCAATAAAAGCCATGTGATACATGAGGATGAACCCTTTATCTGAAGTTCATTGGCGGTATAACAAGGAGGCGTTCTTGAAGACTTATTCTCATAAGTTGGAACCGGTAAGAGGAGAGAAATCCTGGAAAGTACTCCCACCACAAGCAATGGAACCACCCCAACTGATCAATCAAGCTGGCAGACCTAGAGTGAATAGGGTCATGAAAAAAGATGAGGCACACAAGAGAGCTGGAGAGTGGTCAACATCTAGGAAGGAGAGAGTTATGAGTTGCAGAAACTGTGGACAACCTAACCATAATGCTAGGGGCGGTAAAATGGTAACCTTTTGTACATTTTTATGCCTTCAACTTTATACTTTTCATAAGTTAACATAGCTTTATTAATGTGTGTGATAGAACTCCAAGGGAAAGAGGACAATGGAGAAGCCAGTAAAGAAAAGGAGAAGTTTGGTGGATGAAGACATTGTGGAACAAATTAGCCAAGAGATGCACTTCTAATTTTTTCCAGAGGAGTCTCAAATCAGTCTATATGCTGTCAAGGCTATACCAACACTTCAAATTCAAGGCATTAGCAGTTCAACTGTCTTCATGCCTTCTCAAGAAAGTATGTCAAGCTAATTTCCAGATTTTGAGTTCCCCTACTTTGCTGATTAAGATGTCCTTATTGTGAGACCAAAAGTTGTCTCAGAATCTAAGACAAGGCTTCAATCAACTTCAAAGGTGATCATTCTGGTGTTTTCGAACCATCAATATGCCTTACTTACCACCAGGGCTCACATGGAAGAGTAAACAGACTATGTCTACTAACCAGCTGCAGATGCAGGCTAAAATGACACTTGACAAATTAAAGGTAAGAAAGTGCTTTGGGAACTGGAATGTGACTTAGGTTTTTGGGGTAATGCTATGTAAGACTTGTTTCTCAAAGAGAATTTGATGTAATATTGAGTGAATCTGTTTAACTATTTGGTTGCTACTTGATGTATTGGTGCTGGCTGTATGATGTGATGTTATGACCTTGGAAGTACCTCGTTTTGAGGTTATAATATAGCATATGTATGTCACTTCAATTGTATTTAGCAGTTACGTTAGCGGTTATGAACTTAATAAATTATGTTAGTATTTAAGCCATGTCTCTTTAATTATGTTAGTATTTACATTTCAGTGTGAACCTTTTTTAATTATTGAATGAATGTGTCCTTTTGAAACCAAATGAATGAATGTATCCATTGAAAACCTAATGACTAATTACTCTTGAAAATCGCTCGTTAATGATAGTTTGTTTTTTGGATTAACTGTGCCTTTTCAATACCTTTTATATTTCCTTTAAGTAGACATCGAAAGAATGCTCAAAAGAACATCACAAACAGCATCACAATACCAAAACCGACATCACAACCGACATCACATTTCTATAGCCAAAATGGATCGTTCAAGTTCCAACAGTAACCAATGGAGATAATATCGTGCAAGTCGGCTCCATCATCGCCAAGGAAGAAACCCTCCAAGATTTGAACCAAGATGGAAAATTGAAGTTATCAACGTCTGGTTAGATTACTTGAGTGAGACACTTAAGACAGTTCGTAATGAAATTTGGGCTTTACAATAAGTAAATGCGGAACGGGACACAACGATACGAAGATTGGAGAGGATGGTTAGGGCGATGTTACATGAGGCGGGAGAGCGTGCGGAGGACTACTACACTCCACCAACATCGCAACCACAATTTTCGTGAAGTTAGTGTAATTAGAAGGTTGTTTATATTTTTATTTAAGTCATCATATCATTAAGTTTTATTGTATTTCAATTTAAGTTTAACTCACTAGTTAAGTACTATGTTTAAGTCTTTTGTAAGACCTATAACCTTCTAATTTAATATTATCAGTTAAGTATGTGTTGTTTTACTCACACATTTTAACAAACACAATGCATACCAAAATCAACATATATACATAGTAATGAAAGTTTTCATTTCAAGAAAGAGCTATGGAATTGAATAATATCTTCACTAGTTAATCAAACGAGCAATAATGAAACCAACAATTACAACCCAGAAAATCACAATAACCTTCTTCATCTTTACAATTTTCTTCCAATTTTCTAGAATTCATCACTTCAAACTCGAGCTTTTCATTCAATTTCTCATTTTTCTTATCAGCCTCTTCCAATAACGTCTTCAACTGTTTGATGATAATATATGCTCTATCTGGTAATACATCATCGTCTCACTCTTAATAACCACACGATTTTCTCTAGAATCAACACAAATTATCAAAATTTCAGTCAAAAACATGTTCATTAACTGAAACGGAGACGAACATAAAACTTAAATCAATACCATATCCAGATTACTCACTTCAGGTTGTGCACATTTAAAATTATCCCTTCCAGCGTTAGAATGATTCCAAGCCGTAAAGTGGTGAGCAACCAAACCACATCTGCATATCCTCTTCTGAAAATCAACATATGAACTCTACCAAAAGACATTGTAAGCAGCAAATTCTTTAATTACAAAGGGCACAAATTTAGTGATTTATAAATCCTAGAATTGAAGAGAATAAATTGGGGTTGTGTTTGATTTAGCAGTCTGTGTATTTAGCGTGTATTATAAAAGGTTTTTTTGTTTGGGTAGGTGCAGGTTACGGGTTATTTTAGTTGGGGCGGGTTTTTTTTTTGTTTGGGTATTGGGTTATTTTGTCTGGTTGCTGGGATGGCTGCCATGTGGGGGGAGGGGGGGGGGAATTGGGGACCGTTAAAAATAGGGGTAGATATATCAATTTGGCTAACAGTAGGTGTTAAAATCTAAGGAAAGTATAACGGAGCTGTCTTATAACTAATATTTAATAATAGAGGGGTAGATATAACCCTTTTCCATTATATAAATTGCCGAGGAGGGGATAAATATATATAAGTACTGTATTACTTTTGGACTAGACCAATATATTTACTGCAATTCGCATATCAATTAGATATTACCATATGATTCTATGTTCTCGTTAACATTTCTATCACCCTGTGACAGGACAAACAAAGAAATAGTAAGGGATGGTTTAACTTTTTTATCTTGTAGGGTCCTTCTCTCGTGTGATGATGGATGAGAAAGGTGGTGTAGTTATGCATGAAAAAGGTGGTGGTGAAGGGATATATAGTTTCAAACCCTCAAACATATACACTATTAAAGGGTGCTTTGCAATAGAGCGTACTTTGGACTTAATAACTTGTGCATTACTTTTGACTCGCACGATGTTGTCCTGCGATTATATACTCCTGCTACATATGAAACAAGTCATGACTTGAATCTTCATTTTTTTTTCCTATTCATATATTATATAAATACTAGAAGGAAATTGAGTTTGTGATGCTCATCGCATCATAGTTGCCCAAAGGGCTAAAATATTTTATGCCATATATGGTAAATATTGTAGCTATAATTAACTTTATAAATTGAGAAATTTTAAATTAAATTATTTTTAAATTTAGAATTATAGTACTCCCTCTGTCCCAATTTATGTGTCACACTTTTCTTTTTGGTCTGTACCAAAAAGAATGTCACATTTCCTTATTTGTCAACTATTTAATGCACTATTTCTATTTTACCCCTATTGGGCCCTACTTACTTTAAAAGCTACCAACAACTTTTTGATTACTCAAATCTTCTCTCTCTTACTTTTTCAAGGGTAAATTTGAACATTTACAAAGTCAACTTCTATTTTTTAAACTCCATGCCAAGTCAAACACCGCCACATAAATTGGGAAGGAGGTAGTAACTTTTTTTGAAGCATGATAATATGGAGATTGTGTCATTTTTTAGGGAATAGAGGGAGTACAAGAAGTTGATCACATGAATTACATAATGAGTTCAGCATGTAATTTCACTCGGTGAATGGCTTGACGTAAAACTTAATCTACCTGACTATATTTACGAAGTGACTACGATCTGAAAAAATATCCAATAAACGGTAAAGATGAGAAATAAAAGCTAAAAGCAAAAAGACCATATTAACACAAACGGTGGGACTTCTGTCACATCCCAACTTTTTTGTATGATAAACAAATGTGAGTAGTGCGTATAATTAACTAACTAATCAATTAATTTAACTTATGTTTAACACACGTCACAATTTCATATTCTGGTCTGAGCCCTCTTGAATGGTAATAACAACATGATGGATTTTTCTGCTTTGTGTTGCTTCAATGGATTCCATTGATTGTTGCTTTGTTTCTTTAAAATGAGCTAAACTTGCAAGTTCCTTAACAGCTTCGGCAATTTCTTCCACAGAGATGACGATATCTGTTAGTATTGATGCAACTGCAGCCACTGGTATTACTTCTAGTAGGTTAATATTTTCTTCCCAAAACCCTGATGTAAGAAGTGATTTCAGGTTCTTGGCTGCTGATTTGGCGTTTGCAACATGTTTATCAGCTGACAATGGCAAAGTCATTGTTTTCATAGCATATGCTAGTTCCTTTAGTGCTTTTCCAGATTCCATGCTCATTTTTGTTGATGTTTCCTTGATCATTCCTTTTATCTCTTTTGGAGCCTGCAATGGAGTTCAGTAGCTTCTGTTAGTTCAAATATAGGTTAAATTTGTAAAACAAAGACATGTAATTTTTTTGAAGCATTTAAATTTTATATACTTATGGTGTAAAATATATGTAAAAATTCATTAGAACACTTATAAGGTAGTTACATTCAATTTTCGACGATAAGCAATAGTTGTAACCTAGTACAAGTAGCCCGATAATTATCTATATTAAATTACATTGTTGTTATTACTATGTACTTATAACTTAATCCATTTTTGAAACGTATAAAGGCCTAAAAGTACATTATGTTACATTCCTAGTGAGCAAAAGATCTTACGATTTTGAGGGGACAACTAGCCGCACCTGCCCCGGCCCCTTGTCACGAATTGTTTACTCTTTGGGTATTCAAACTTTATTTACTTTCGAGCAGGATTATTTTTATGTATCTAGAATAGTTAACTTTTTTTTTCGTAATCTTTATAGAAATTTACTTTAAGAAGTTGTTAATTACTTTGAATTCAGAGTTGATATAGCCATTGAGTGCGTCAACTCTGGACGCACATTGTCTAGTGAGACCTCCAACTTTCAAGTACTGTTTCCATGGATGTCTATACATAAATTGCCCGTGCCCTGGCTCCCATCTTGCAAAATTAGCCTGAAAAGAGAAAAAAGAATTAAGATTAATGTAAGATAATACTTGATTTAATTGATTAAAAAAAAAAAGTACTGATGCTATGAAATGATCACGTCTCACTCACCAAAGTTTCTTCAATACTTTTTGAATTGAGAACACTTTTGTACTCGACCAAGGATGTTTTAGCATCTCTTGGTTCTGCATCCTCTGATGATTTAAAGAACTCATCTCCAAATCCTGAAATTTTCATTAAAATGTGTAAAGTTATACACTCTAATATAAAAGAGGATTCAAAATTTTCTATGTTTGCGACAACAAAGCTACTTGTCTACGTACATTGAACAGGGCAATTACGCCAATGCCATGCAAAATATGAAAAGATCAAAAAAGGTGCACTTTTTATATCTTTCCTACAAATTAAAGCCTGTGTTACACGTAGTCAGCATATTATGTCAATTAATTGATAGTGAAAGGTGTTACATGGAGTTTCATGGACGTGGAAAAAAGATTGAATTTGTGACAGAAAATTCATCATAATTTTATATTTGTGACGAATTTATGATCATCATAGTTTCGACAAAATTTGTGATAGAATTGTGACAGAAAGGTAGTCACACACAAGTACAAGTTTTACCTTCTAAGAAGCTGCCAATCTTCTCCATGTTCACAGCCACTAACTTGTGGAGATCCTCACCAGCCCAGACAGGGTAAACAAAGATGGAGACAATAACACATACAGCGGCACCAATGAGTATTGTGGACACCCTTTTATGAGCCATATCCACTATCTCATCCACTCGAAAACCAGATATTGAAACCAAACAGAAAGTCAAGATGAAAATTAGCATCCCATAGTCATATCTGGCCTTCACTTTAGGAAAAAATCTTATGAAGGTTGATGCAAATGCTGCAAGAGATTGTAAAAGATGAAGCTGCAATGTTAGTGAGAATTCTTGTAACCTAATGATAAATATGAATGGCTCGGTAGGTAAGAATGTAAAAAGTATAACCTTGTAAAAAGACAAATAGCCCAAGAAGTATTGGCTCCACAACTTTACCAGTTGCACTAGCCAAATAATGTGCTCCAACCCCTAGTACACCAGCTAGCAAAGTTGCCATTCCTCTATTTAAGCCTTTTCCAAGTGTTGCACCTGAAAACAGAAAAGTTTGGTTACTGATGATTTTCGCTGTCATTTGTTTTACTTTCATAGTAAAAGTGGCTTTTGGCTTGCAAAAACCAAATTTTAGTAGATGAGAAAATAATTAATAATTATTCAGCTTCAGTTACATGATGGTGAATAAATTTAAGAAAAGACGTACGCTTTGGTCGCATGCAAAAAGTATTTTTTGAACTTGAGGTTTCAAATATGCTGTATGTCATTTACATCCTATATGAGATCGCCATTAAGAGTAAATATATAAAGAGTAAGATTAAAGCGTTTCAAAATATATAAAACAGACAAACGGAAAGAATTATTCGTATAAAATTATGCAGAATGAATATACTTACCAACAGAAAACTCGAAGATGACAACAACAGTCATAATAGCCCACATTGCGGAAACGCCAAAACTATTGTAAAGGGGTTGGAAGTAGTAGAATAATGAAACCAAAGTTAGTGCCAATCCTACTTTAAGTGAGTGAATCACTCTTCTTGGATCATCTTTGCCAACTTTCTTGGTTTGCTTAGCAATTTCTACTATATTAGCAAATACTTTTTCAGGCAAGGACTTGAGCCACAGCCATCCACGGCCAAAAGGACCAACCTTAGTCTCACGGCTTACAGATCCTATCTCCATAGCTAAACAATAGGAGCAAAATTTGCATAAAATTTCAAAAAATCCAAAAATGGAAGGAGAGACAAGAAAAGACAAGTTTGGAACAAAGAAGCTTATGGCTTGCTAAGACATGTTGTCTGCTGGCCTCATATTTATAAGAAGACACGAATAAAGGAATAATGGATGTGGACAAAACAGAAAATATATAATATTTATAAAATGTTTGTTTTTTAAGTGAATGTGTTTATGGTGGCACTTTTTGTACGATGGAAGTACAAGGAAAGTTCATGATAAAAAAGAGAGGTTGAAAACTATTGAGATTGAAAGGTGCGCTAATTAAAGAAATATCTAACTTTTAGATTGAGTTTAATCTTTATACATCTGTTATCCACATTGAACTTAAAGGGTAAAAGTGAAACTAGGATTTTAGGTTTCACGAATACAGTTGTTATTAGGTTACCTTTGAATAGCAATAGGGCTTTTCAGAACAGGGCAAACTATGTTTTTGGGATCTGAACTTGACAAAATTAGGATTGGTTGGCCACATAGCACTGGTTGTGAACTTGTGATGATTGTACTATAATCAAGTTGAAAGCTTTTCAAGTGTTGTCATGAACTGTTATGCATATGATAAAGATAATCGTGTGAGAAATGTCAGATACGGTATCCATGGGTAGTGTACTAGATGGAATAGTCGCATTTTTCCATAGTTCTTGGTTGAGGTTATACATTTGCTAGTATTTTGACTATTCATAGTGGTCGCTGACTAGGTATTGACTTGGAGTCAATCCAATTTGAAAGCGCGAAACTTTTTATTTTTTACCCCAAGATATCACACCGTTGTGAAAAAGTTTAGTGTATGTAAGAAGATCATGGAGCAGCTATTATTTTTGTTATGACAAATGCGAAATTTAAGGACACACAAACTGGAGAAAATAAAGATTAGACAAAATCAGACGAGATTCAACAGTTATGCCCAAGTTTTTTAAAAGACGTCAAACAAATTTACTATGATGAAAAGAACCAACGCTTACATTCTTTCCTTGATGATCAAAACGCCTAGCTCCCGATCTGTGTTTTTTTTTAAAAAAAAAAAAATTCACTCTTGGTTTCGAAATAGCATACTTCAAAAAGAAAAGGCTGATGGGGTTGGCTTTGAAAGTTTGGTTAAGGGTAGAATGATAACTTTAATGAACATGTGAATTTTTATGATCAACAAGAATTTGTGGCTTTGACCACCCTCGATACAAACAATTACAAGAACGTTTTAGAACTTGGATCGATCCCCACCAACGATAATAGGTCTACACTTTCAACTTTTAGAAAGGTATAAGTACTTTATTAGTACAGAACTCCAATTAGAAAGGTATTAGTACTTTATTTTTCAAATTTCAACCAAATCATTTCCAGGCGGACTATCCTTAACACTGTACAGTATCAACCTCTAAGAAAATACTCTCAAAAGTGTAGTAAATTGGACACTAATTTCAACGTATTTCTTAATTTCTTTTTTGTAAGTGTAAGCTTGAGTGACGATTCTACAGTTGTAGCACTCCCCTTTCTCATTTGAAGTTGGCACCTTATACTCCAAGTCCTTTAGTTGTTTGAACTTTCCATTTGAATCTTCAAGCGGTTGAAGAAGTATATACATAAGGAAATCTTGTCTTCAGCAATCATCTATCCTTTCCTTTCATGTTTCTATGTCTTGAATCTTCCTTAATCTGCGATTATCTTCTTCCATAGATAGATTTACATTTCTTGATCTCAGAGGAGCTCTTCCACATGGTACGTACTTATTAGATCTGTTGTCCTTAATTTCACTGGCTCATCTCATTGGAATTAAATTAGCAATTTCACTATCAGTCCTGTGCATCTTCATTTTGGCAATTATTTTCTTTTGCAAATTAGATAAGAAGTCCTTAATTCAATAAGACAACCCACCATAATGACTAATTACCAAGAGCCAAGTATCATTGCTAAAATTTTAGGTACTAAAATATAATTCTAAGTTTGTTATCAACGAAACCGATAATGTTCGTGTGGCTACAATTCGTGTGATCGCCTGAGTCATCATATATGTTGTTTTATACGTACATCTACAACACCTAGTGACATGATGTCTTAAAACAAAGTTATTCCAAACATCGATGGCTCATAGGTACACTTGGTTTCTTTATGAGATGAATGTCACTCTAGCTCTCACAAGACATTGACGCCTTGCGTTGTGGCAGCCCAAGATCACTCACTAAACAATGTACCCAAATATAGTAGCTTTATTACCACTTCCGTAAGAGCCATATACTTGACCTTTATGAGAAACTGTGTCAACCGGGCCCTTCGTTTTTCATTTGATTCTAAAATGAGCATTTTAGAATCAAATGAAAAACGATGGTGTGATTTTGATGCGTAGCCATTTTTGGACGTGCTAAGTGAGAATTATCCACCGTTTGAAAATTAATTGAGGAATAGCCAAAGATCTGTGCGCACAACTTACACTTCATTAGTGTTGGCAAACATCTCAGACTGGTCTCAGTATTTTATAATGAGACTTTGAACTAACATGTTCAAAGTCCCATTATTTTATAATGGGATTCATGTTTATAGTACCCTAGAGCTTTATATATAAAGTCTAGTCTCAGTATTTTATAATGGGACTTTGAACTAACATGTTCAAAGTCCCAGTATAAAATACTGGGATTAGTGTTTAAGTGATCCCAGTATTTTGTAATGGGACTTTGAACTAACATGTTCCAAGTCTCAGTAAAAATACTGGGACTTGTCTGGAGGTGGCTAATCTTCAAATAATTTTGTATCGCTGGCTAGTAGTCATTTAGCGCGGTGCAAACAGGCTACGGAGCTAAATTTTTACTACTACTATTAGTAGCTTGCTCGAATGGCTTGTTTTGAGTTCTGATGAGTTCAGACATGCTTTAGGCAAGTCGGCTTACGATCTTTATACACGATTGAAGTGAGGTCCTACTCCTCTCATTGAGTTATACATATGAGTGACCATATTCTTCGAGCCGTGATGGCACATAATGAGCTACTACCCTTAGATGAACTGATTCAATCAAATAACTCATTTCAAGCTCAATTGGGTGTTTAGCACAGTTCAAGAACTAAATAAAAATGATAAAAGTAAATTATAGGCATCACGAACTAAGCGGTGGCTCATCTAAACATAACATGGATCCAGCCTTGAATAGATCAAACATGCCCTCCAACACTTGATATGACCAAGATGGACAAAGCAGCGAAACAGCAAAATAACAATAATTGAAGCAAAAATAAGATAGAATTTGATTAAATAATCAAAATTGTCCAAATAGATCCAGCCAAATAAAGAAACCTAAATGAACGTCTTGGGCAACAAATTAAAATTGCACAATCACCTCCCAAGAACGACGAACTAGAATCCCAGATAGCAAAAAAAGAGAAGAATATCACCTTCAAGAACTCCAAGTCTTGAAACAGGTAATCCAGAATCAAACTTGAATAAGAAGTATAATTCTCTCTGTTTATAATCATCAAAAACTGCCCCATAAAGAAAAGAGAAGGTTATATTTATACTAGGCCTACAATTCGGCAAATGCTCTAAAATTAAAATAATAAATATTTTTTTTCCGAAATTGACCTTGTTATGCATGAACTTAGCACAAAGCTTCTATTTTTCCATGCCATAGCATGAACTTTAGAGCTCTTCAAATTGCGTTATCCTTATGCTACGGCATGATTGTTGAAGGCTTTCCAACATCCAATTCTTGCCTCTGAACTTGTCCCGAACCATCTCCAAACTTCCAAACATTATATTCCTTGCATGAATCATAAATATGGCTCTCTAAACACCTTCTAACCAAGTCTTGAAGATCATGCAATTTCTTGATAAGCAATCCTTGAACGCTCCTGGCGTTGGAGTGAGTCAATGTTCTGGTAGACATTTTTGAATCTTCCAAAATGTGCTACGCCTCATATAGGCTCGTATCATTCTCTCCTTTTGAAAATGATTCATCCTCGAATCAAACTCATCTATATCAAAAGGAGATATGTTACATACATTAAAATTAGCACTTATTTATATTTACCAGGAAGATCAATTTTGTAAGCATTATCTCCAATTCGCTCAAGAACATATTATACAGTGGATGCAACTTGGATTTTATTTTTTCGGAAAACTTTCCTTCCTTAGGTGCACTCAAACCCAATCTCCGGGTTGAAAACCATTTGCTTCCTTCCTTGGTTAGCACGCTTTGCCACCTTCCCATAAGTCTTTTCAAGCTGCATATGCACTTGCTTATGAACCTTCTTGATCACTTAAGCCTGTTCTTGGCATCAGAATTGATAGCATCACTTAAAGAAAAATGAGCTAGATCCAAAGTGGTCAGTGGATTAAAGCCATAAACAACTTCGAATGGAGACTTACCTATAGACGAATGAATCGTTCTATTATAAGAAAACTCGATGATAGGAAAATGATTCTCCCAAGAAGCACAAGAAGCATATTTACCCCTTTAATAAAACCTTTAATATATTTTTTAAAGACCTTTTTAACTACCTCAGTCTGACCATCAGTCTATGGATGATAAGTAGTAGAGTACAAAAATTTCGTAAAACCTTCCCCACAAAGTCTTCCAAAAATGGGTAAGAAACTTAACATCCCTATCAGTAATGATGGATATAGGCACACCATGCAATATCATATTCTCTCTTAAATAAAGAAGCTATATGTGTGGCATCATTTCTTTTGTGACAAGGAAAAAAATAGGTCATCTTAGAAAATCTATCTACTACAATAAAAATGCTATCATGTCCCATTCTAGTACTGGGTAGTCTCAAGATAAAATCCATAGAAATACCTAGCCAAAGACCCCCAAGAAAAGGAAAAGGAGTTTACAATCCATGTGGCAACCTTGGACTTTGCCGGATGGAAATCTAGACACATACAAAAAGCATGACCTACATCCTGTTTATGTGGGTCTAATAAAAGTTCTCCTTGAGACGCTCTAGTGTCCTTGAAACAACAAAGTGCTCCACCACCGTGTGCTTCTCTAACAAATAATTCCCTCAAGATACAACGAGAAACACACAATCTATCTTTTCGAAACTAATTCCTATGATCATGAGCGAATCCCACAAAGGGACTTGACTAAGACTCCTTGTACTTACTAACAAAATCAGGGTAACTATCATACAATTGTTTGATATGATGAAAATCCATCAAGTTAACAGTTAATACATTCGTCAAAACATGCTTGTGAGAAAGTGCATCAGCAACAACATTATCTTTACCTCCTTATAGTGGATAGAAAAAGGAAATGTTTCAATGATTTCTACCCACTTACAATGTCATTTATTCAATTTAGATTGATTTTTCAATAATTTAAGACTCTCGTGATAAGTCCTAATGTCAAACTCCTTAAGCCAAAGGTAAGGTTGCCAATTAGCTAAAGCCCTAACCCGTGCATACATTTCCTTATCATAAGTAGAATAATTCAAGGATGATCCATTTAATTTCTTACTAAAGTAAGCAATAGGTTTTTGATCTTGCATTAGGACCACATTCATACCTACCCCAGAAGTATAACACTCAACCTTGAAATTTTTATTAAAGTCAATCAACTGTAACAAAGGAGCGGAACTAAGACTCTCTTTCAGTAACTCAAAAGCACTGTCATGGTCTTTTTACCACTCAAATTCCTTATCCTTTCGAATGATAAAAGTAAAAGGAGAAACAATGGCAATAAACCCTTTAAAAACCACATTTAGAAACTAGGAAAGCCATGGAACCTCCTAATATCAGACACGCTCTTGGGCAGATGTCAATCTCTAAAAGCTTTTACTTTATTTTCATCAACTTATACATCTTTCCTACTTACAACATCTCCCAAGAAGACAAATTTATCAACACAAAAATCACATTACTTAAGATTGCATTGAGTTTTCTTCCCTAATAACATCAAGAACACTTTGAACATGCATAAGAGGGTCTTCTAAAGAACGACTGTAAATAAGTATGTCATCAAATAGACAACAACAAATTTACCCCAAAATGGTTTAAAAACCTGATCCATAACACGCATAAAAGTACTGGGTGCATTAGTTAACCTGAAGGGCATGACTATCCGCTCATACAAGCTATTTTTTTAGTTTTGAAAACAGCTTTTCACTTATCACCAAGGCTCGTTGGAATTTGGTGGTAACCACTTCTCAAATTAATTATAGAACATACTTTGGCTCGATCAACCTTGTCCAACATATCATCTAGTCTAAGAATAGGATATCGATACTTTATCATAATTTTATTGATGTCTCTGCAACCATGCATATTCACCAAGTCCCATCCTTATTTAGTACCAAAATTATTGGCATTGTACAAGCTTTCATGCTTTCCCATACAAGCCCTTATTAAGAAAGTCCTCCCTTTACCCTTGAAGCTCTTTTTCTTCTTCAGGATTGCTTTTGTAAGCCGGTTTATTTGGGAGTTGCCCTTCAGGCACAAAATTAATTTGATGCTCAATCTCCCAAAAAGTGGCAACCCTTCAAGTATCAGGAAAGACATCCTCATAATTTTGCAACAAAAATTTAAAGATAGTTATTTGTGTTCAAATAAGCCACCTTGTAGAGCGGAATTCCCTTTTTAAGTATCCTCGCACACTCCTTGACTTTTACAAACAAGCTTAATTCTCATCCTTTCGCATATTTCCCCTCACCGTCACTCTTTTTCTTTTCATTACTCCCCTTTTTTGGCTCTCTGATTTTTCCACACTCTCACTACTCACAATCTCGCCAATGGAATTTTTACCTCTACTCTCGCTCTCACCTTTTTCATCTCTAACCCCCTTCCCCATTTAGTTCACCCTTTTGTGATCTTCATAACTTTGAAGTGTAGTGTAGGGCTTAAAAGCATACTTCTCCGCTTTCATTTCAACAGTGTAGTGGTTACTTTTCTCATCATGCATAACATTCCGGTCCTACTGCCACGGTCTTTCAAGCAATAAATGGCAGACCTGCATTGGAACAATATCAAACACCACCTCATAAACTTACTTTCCAATTTTGAAGCAAATAAGAGCTTGCTTGTTCACTTTTAGTACTTCACTATTCAACCACTGGAGCTTATATGGATTAGAATGCTTCATGGTCCTATGTCCAGTTGCTCAATAAGAGAAATACTAGCAACATTAGTGCAACTCCCGCTATTCATGATCTATGAGCTCTATTCTCTCAAATCAGAGTCACTCTCTTTTATTCTAGCTCCCATCAACCTCCAAACAACTAACGAAGTATTCATTGGATCTTGCTCTTTACAACTATTAGTGCCATCAGCTTTATTATGTCTGTCAGATTCTTCCATACTGTCTGATACGTATTCACCATTTCTCCTCAACAAAATAGTCCTCCGATTGGGACACTCATATTGTATGTGTCCTCTATCCTGGAATTTATGGAAAATAACACTTCTTGATCTATGAGAATGCTTTGGTTAAGTGGAGTTCCCTCCTTCTTTAACCTTGACCTTACTATTTCCCTTTTAAGATGCTTTGGATGGTATAGTTTTCGATTTCTCTTCTTTACTCTACTCTGTTGAGAACTCTAGTTCTTTTTATCTCTGCTCCATGTAGTGAATGAAAATCTGCATAGACTTTTAATAATTCTCTCAACTTTAGTAACCAAGTGAAGCTTCTCTACCAAATTATCATACCTTTGCAAAAGCTCCATCTAATTAGCTATCACCTTGTTTACCCAGTGAAGAACCGAGTCGTCTTGGTTTTTTCAACTTCTTGCAAGTTAGCCCTCATCTAAAGTATCTCCATAGCATTTTAGTGGTCTTCAACATTTTTGTTGGCTTGCTCCAAGGTATGTAAATTTTTTATGATCTTTCAGTAACAGTGTGAAGGTACAAATCGACTCCTCATGGTTCGCTTCAGCCCTTTCCAAGACTCAATGCATCTTTGCCCAACTCTTCTACGATCAACCTCAATTTTCTCAAGCCATAACGGAGCATAATCCTTGAAATCTGTTACTGCCATCCAAGCCTTCTTCGCCTTAGAATAATTATGAACTCTAAAGATTCGTTCAACTTTTGTTTCCAACTCATTTGTTTCAAACTCAAAGTAAGCATCAAGATCATTCATTCCTTCAAAATAAGGATTTGTCATGTTGATACTCCCCAAGTTTCGATAAATATCATCATCTTTGTTGGGCTGATTCCATCGTCGAAATGCATATCCTCGGCTTGGCATAGCCCTTCGTCTTTGCTCATGCAAATATTGCCTACCATAATCCACGTAATTATTATACTCTTCTTCATCAAACTTAACAAAGTGGATCATCTGCTAGAGGCTCTCGATTTTTTGGTTTCCTCCTCACATCTTGAGTGGAGCTTGGGGTGCTTCCGGTGCTACAGGTGCTACTGGGTTGCTTGGTTCGCCTTCGGTAAATATCCAGCTTGTACAATTAGTTGTTGTAATTGTTTCATCATGGCATGAAACATCTCACCAATTATTTCAGCCGGAGCGACTCTCTTAGTGCCGCTAGAAGTATCTTCAACTTTTAGTGCCATATCTTCCAAAACCAAGTTGTGTACCGTCCGGTTTGCAAACCCTACTATATCTGCCTTTAATCTAGCATCTTCAACTTTTGAGATTCTCTCACAAATTAAGTGACCTCACTTTCTCATGGAATTTCTTTCTTTCTCACTCTTTTATTAGTGTCAAAGTTCGAAGTGAACTCACAAGTTACCTATCCAATAAATTTGTTGAAAGTAATTTTTAAAGAGTGGAATTTGTGTAAAATAAAGGACGGACTTTAAAACTACCGATAGAAAAAAGAAAACAATGAAATTTTTTTAAAAGAGAAAAGCACAAAATAATTTGTTTGAAAAGAAAAATTAGTTTTCAAGATAGTACAGAATGAATTAATCTGGAGTAACATTAGTTTACTTTTAGCCTGATTCCTAATGAATTTTTCTAAACTCAAAATATTTTTCTTTTGCAACAATCAATTGAATCAAGAATTTCTCAATTGTTCTTATAAAAAACCCTTTCTCTTTTTTTTTCTCGATCCTTTTTTTTTTTTAATTCGACTAGGGTTAATTGAAAAAGTATAGCTCAAATTTTTTTTAAATAAAATAACAATTTTTTTTAATAACTTTCGTATCTTTATTTCAAGAATTTAGTAACGTGGATTCATAGAAACGAGATCCAAGTCTTTGCTCTGATACAAACTAATATGATCTTAGATAAACAGAGCATCAAAAAATAAAATAAAAATAATTAAGCAAAAATAAGATGCATTTTGATTAAATAATCTAAATTGACTAAATAAATCTAGCCAAGGAAAGAAACCTAGGAATCTAGGTGAACGTCCTGAGAAACAAATGGAAGCTACCCAATCACCTCCTACGAACGACAAACTAGAATCCCAGATATAAAGAAAAGAGAGAACATCACTTCAAGAACTCCAAGTTTTGAAACAGGTAATTCGGAATCAAACTCAAACAAGAGGTATAATTCTCTCTATTGATGATACCAAAAAACTGCCTCATAAAGAAAAGAGAAGATTCTATTTATACTAGGCCCAAAATTAGGCAAAACCCCTAATTAAAATAATATATATTTTTTCAAAATTGACCATGTTATGCATAATCTTAGAATGAAGTTATCACAGACTACTGTTTTTCCATGCTATGGCATGAACTTGGCACGAATTTTGCATGGACCTCTTCGTTGTTGTGTTATTCTTATGCTAGGTCATGACTATTGAAGGCTTGGCCAAAATCCAATTCTTGACTCTAAATTCGTCTTGAACCATCTTCAAACTTCCAAACATGATATTCCTTGCATGAATCAATATTATGGCTCTCTAAACAGCTTCTAACAAATTCTTGAAGATCATGCAATTTCTTAGTAAGCAATCTTTGAACGCTCTTAGTGTTGGAGCGAGTCAACGGTCCGTTAGACATCCCTGAAGCCTTCATATTCCCAAAATATGCTCCGCCTCATCCAGAATGATATCAATACCACTACCTGAATAACATGCACATATCTGTAAGGACGTGACCACAAGATTCAGTAAAATCGTCGACGAGCGCGCTGCCTTATCCCTCAGCAGGTCTAAAAATAATGCAATGCTCTGATAGGCCATATCTTAATAGCTAGGTAGTATAAAAACTTTAAACACAAATAACAATTAGCAAATAATATAAAATGAATAAATCAAACTCTCCAATACACGCATCACCCTTAGTGTATAGTGTACAAGCATCCTAGTCCCAGATGGAGGCTACTAGTATGCATGTCATAATACAATCCATATTGCGGGAATGACTTTCCTAAGATGTACATGTCATAATGTAGTCCATAGTGTACTCAAAATATTAATAATACTTATGTACGTCACAATATAGTACATGCTGCATTATCAACATCAATAATAGATGTGCATAAAAGCAAATAGATAATATCTTAGTATCAGATTAGGCACAGACAAAGTCTAATAAGCAGTTCCCCAGTCATGCAAACGCAATACGTATATCAGCTCATGTGTCCTATATAATGAAATTAGCTAGTAAGTCATGCTCATCTATTAAATCAAGTATAAATCATGATATGATATCCTAGATATATCCCTTTAAAGTTTGAGACAGTGCCATGAGAGAAAAAAAAGTTCAAATCACGGTAGTTGATCAACCTAGTAAAGAATTCCCTAGCATGCGCTCACCCACCGCATAATATACATTTAGAAAGTAACTTAAATTAGTTTGAGTAAGTCCATATCATGCTTTTAGGAAAATGATCACACCCAACTATGCCCTATAAAAAAGATTAAGTACTCGCGGCAAATATAGCTCGGTATTTAAAGTCCCAAGGTCGAATCTCACATAGAATACATGATTTTTAGAAAATAGACTCACTAAAATATCTACTCAATCAACTGCAAGGTTTATATGTTGAGTGGTTTTGGTTCTATCAACTACTTTAGGAAAATGATCATTTACATGCTTTTAGGAAAATGATCACGCCTAACTATACCCTATAAAAAGGATTAAGTGATTGCGACAATTATAGCTCGGTATTTAAAGTTCCAATGTCGAATCCCACAGAGAATCCGTGATTTCTAGACAATAGACTCACTAAAATATCTACTCAATCAACTTCAAGGTTTATATCTTGAGTGGTTTTGGTTCTATCTACTTTAGGAAAAATGATTATATAGAAAGTAACTTAAATTAGTTTAAGTAATTTCATATCATTCTTTTAGGAAAATGATCATGCCCAACTATTTTCTATAAACGGGTTTAAGCAGTTGGGGAAAATATAGCTCAGCCTTTGAAGTCCCAATGTCGAATCCCACAGAGGATACATGATTTATAGAAAATAGACTCACTAAAATATCTACTCAATCAACTTCAAGGTTTATATCTTGAGTGGTTTTGGTTCTATCAACTACTTTGCAAGATTTTAAATAAGAAGTAATAGAAAATAATATTAATTCAAGAGAGGTGAAGCCTATGATTAATTATCCCAACCCCTAACATGTATTAAATTACTGCTAAATAAATTTCACTTGAGTCTTCCTATTGACCAAGTGCCCCAGATTTACAACTACCCCATTCCGTTAAGTAACTATAACTCCTACTGACCAATCTTTCAATTAACTAATGAAGATAAAGAGGACTACACTTATAGTTCACAACAAGGATTAATAGTCATAACTTGCATGTTTGACAACCTAAGCAGTGCCTTTATTTTAGGTTGTAATAATGATGTGTGTTTAACCCTAATTCATGCATTTTTTTCCTAGATACACAAGAATAAAGAGGAAAATTAATTAGCGGCCCTATCAATCAATAGCAATGAAGAACGTAAACACAGTGATAGGAAGAATCATCAAGTTTCATTAAAAAAGCAATAACAATAGTCACACAAGCATTCGAAACGGTTCAATCAACCTGGGTGATTTAGCCACTCCTAGTTGTTTAACTATGAACATCTAAAATAACAAGAGAATGGATAGAGGATGAAGAAAACTTTTGAATCTTGAAGCTTCCATTTCTTGCCTCCCTTGGGTGTGGTATTAGTTTAAAGTTCTCTTCATAGGCAAAAAGTCCCGACCATTAGTGTAGGAATATATTATGGATGAAAAGACCCTCTTAAAATCTGTTTCAGCTTTCAATTGCCTTGAAACCACATGTGCACGACGACGTGTAGCACACCGTGCCTTTATATTTTTGCTGATTTTTGATTTTGGAAAATGCACAGTACTTTTCAAACATGGGCACACCATGAAGATTTTTACAAAGGCATGACGTGTAGCACTATATTGCCTTCCTATTTTCTTGGTATTTTTCAGCTATGTTTCCGGCCTTCGTTCACGTGATCCTCAGGCTTTTACTCAGACTTCAAAACCTTGAAATTTCATTATTTATGCTTCAAAAAAGCTTCATATCAATAATTTTGTTTCTACAAAATAAAATACACAAGATAAGTATAATTCAGCTAAAAGTATACAAAATAAAGCATGTAAAAGCATAAACATGAGACAAACAACCTAAAATATGATTGTATCTATCCTCGTATTAGAAACCAAGCAAGTCAGAAGTTCAAGTCTCTTTACCTTACATTTGACAAAGCCCATATAAACTCAAAAGTCTCAAAGTCCTCCTAAACAACCTCTGATCATCTCAAACTATCCAAATTATCGAATAATAGGTCAAATTACGCTATAAGACTCATTTTCATAATATTAGGAAAAAGCAAAGTCAATGATGAATGGTCAAAAGTTAATCCTCATGTGAAGTACCAAAAATCCGAAATGAAATTCTTAGGTCCCGTTTGGACATGATTTGGAATTTGAGATTTGAGATTTGGGATTTGAAATTTGGGATTTGGGATTTGAAATTTGGGATTTGAGAAGTTGAAATTTGATTGGACATACAATTTGAACTTCTTAAATTTCTTAAATTATATTTTTTTCATAAATATGAAAACCCCTAAATTTTTTGAAAACTATCAAAACTTTTCCAAAACTTATATAATCTTACCAAATGAGCAAATCATAGTTTATAAACGAGATATCGGACTATCTTAAGGCGCTACATTAATAAACTATATATACCCATAATTCTTTTATAGATATATTATTCCTACATGTTATTACAAACATTCAAATATACATAATTTTTCAACTATCTACATTAAAAAAAATAACAATAATAACAACTAGCTATTCTTTAATATAATGATTTCACATGGTATGGATAATCTCTTCATGTCGTGCATGAGTCATTTATACAAACTATAAGATGAGTTTTTTTAACAAAATATAAACTTATAGGTCAAGTTTTATATTTATAAAATTTGAATCAAGATGTGGAATTTCCAAATTCAATATTTTTGGAGAATTTGAGATTTGAAATAATATTTGAAGCTAAACTTAAAATTTCGTGCAAATTTCATAAACAAACGCTGACTTGAAATCAAAATTTGAAATATTCCTCCCAAATTTTATGGACAAACGCTAGCTTAATCAAATTACCTCATTAGCTCCCCATTCCAAATTTATAATTAAATTCTCAATCAGGGTTGATTTACCCTTTCAAATAATCAATTTATTTATTTTAAGTTCGAGCAAAAAAGTTTCAAAATTACTTATTAAAATCTCATGATTTAAAAGATAAATTCTAAACAAAATTAAGATAGTAAGTATAGAGTTGTAGAGTATCTTAAGTTTCATGATGAAATTTGATCATTTCAAGATTACCCACGGGCTCCACATCTCCAAAAAATGATAGAAAATGAACTTTGAAATACATCTACCATATATTGACCAAGTCCCTACCGCGCTCACGGACACCATTTCGCAATAGCAAAGAACTAAAACTATTGGTCAACCTATATTTTTCTTCGCTGCGATCGTGGAAAACAAATTCAGACACCAGAAACAAGCAAAAATCAATAATTTCTCGAAAACTTCAAACTCTTCCAAAGCATGTCCGAACACTTCGAATCACCACAAATATATACACACAAGTCATAAATACCTAAACTTCATAGATAATGAGCTTGGTCTACCCAACAGACTCGAAAATGGAAAACACAAGGGGCCGAGTTCCATATAACTTGATAATGAATTCTTTATCCAAAACCTATCAAACAATCTCGGAATCCAAACCGAATGACACCTAAAAGCCATAAATGACCTAAGCAAAATATACAAAAGCCTGATACATAAACGAAGTCCAAATACTAAGAATGACGGGTAGGGTTATTACATATAGTAAATATAAACTCCATAGTATAACATTTGACATGGGAATTGTGATATTGAGAGTCCTAACATCCCAAACAAAAGTTGAACGAATCCTTAGAGTTCATAATTATTCTAAGCCCCAGAAATTTTATTTGGCTATAATGAAATTCAAGGGTTATGCCTCGTCATGGCTTGAGAAAATCGAGGTTGATCGAAGAATTTTATGGCAAATATCCATTGAGTCTTGGGAAGAGTTGAAGCAAATAATGAGGATTTCGGTTTGTGCATTCACACTATCATCAAGAGATCATAAAAAAAATTTATACCATGGAGGAAGGTAACAAAAGTGTTGAAGAGTACTACAATGCTATGGAGATGCTTCAGATGAGGGCTAACTTGTAAAAAGTTGAAGAAATTAAGATGATTCTGTTCTTTATTGGGTTAAATAAGGAGATAGCTAATCAGATAGACCTTTCACGAGAGTGTGATAATTTAGTAGAGATGCTTCACTTGGCTACTAAAATAGAATGGGAGCCTTGGAGCAACTAGTAAAGTTGTCTTCGTGTAACCTATAGGTCATGAATACAAACCTTGGAAACAGTCACTAATGCTTGCATTAGGTTAGGTTGTGTATATCACACCCCTTGGTGTAGGGTCCTTTTAAGACCATGTGTTAATACGGGATACTTTGTGCACCAGGCTGCCATTTTACTTAAGTGCCGAGGTAGACCTTCGTTTAATATATAGTTAGAGAAAAGATATCCCAAATTGGAATTCTTCATCAAGTCAAGGTAGAGAGGGGAAGATGGAAGCCAAACCATTTGAATCAGATGACAAGGGAAAGAATAAGGTCGAGGATAAAGAGGGAGGGAACTCTACTCAACCATAACCTTATCAGAAATCTAATAATATTTTATGCCATAAATGCCAGGGTATAGGGCATATGCAGTATGAGTGCCCTAATTGGAGGACGATCTTATTGAAAAATAATTGTGAATATATTCCTGAATGAGATAATGAGGAAGATTCTGATAGTAGTGGGTCAGCCGATGGCACTACTAATTGTGAAGAGGAAGAGCCAGTGAACACTTTGTTGATTGTAAGGAATTGATGTATGCCACGGTGAAAGAAAGTGTTTCTGATCAAAGTGAGAGTTCCAATTGCGAGATTGAGAGAGAAAAGATTGAGAGAAGTAAGGAAGTGACAAGCGGAATCTCACGAGTGGAGAAAGGAGAGCTTGAGTTAAGAAAAGTGAGCGATTTTCCACAAGAAAAAAAAATGAGAGAGCTTAAAAATAAGAGAAAATAAGTTGGAGTGATTGGAAAACAAGAAAATTTGAGCTAGTGATGTTAATTCTTATTCTCACTCTAACAATGACAATGTTTTTTCTTTTAGTTGTGATGCTTTTTTTGTAGGTACTCTTGCGTGAGAAGGATTAAAGGAGCCAACGGAAGACTTTCCACATTTAGAGGAACATGGTGACTCAGGTGTAGAGGAGACTGCCGAAATTAAAGATTACAAAGGGAAATAGGGAAGTAAAATAATTAACACTTCTTCTACTGTTTATTCCTTTACATATTCCTATCCTAATTTTGATGATCCATTTATGTTAGCTTATACTAAAAGGTATATGTTAAAACTAGAACTGGATCTGTTTGAAGATTGGCATGATATTCTGGGGTCTAGTGATAATATCGCTAGGAAAAATGAGTTGCATAAGTATCTTTTTAATGCATTAGACTTATCTAGTATATGTTACATGTTTCATGCATCTAAGGGATATTTTATTTATATGTGCTTGAGCGGGCATAGATTATATCGAGATGATGATATCCATATACTTTTTAGGGGAGTATTTATAGTTTCTAGATGTAATTGGGTCGAGCGGATGCATGAACACTATCTTATATTGTTTATACCTAATATGTGTCATTATCATGTGGCTTTTATATCTTATTATAGTTCTTTTGTGCTTTAGGCCAAGATTCGATGACGAATCTTTTGCAAGAGGGATGGATTGTTGCGATCATGGATTCAAGGTGTTGTTGGAGTGATGTTTTCAAGTGTTTTGATCATGTTCGTGATCGAAGAAATGATGAAGTTGTGCTTGGCAAATCAGTGGAGCGAAGAGTATTATAAGCCTCATTGTATGAACCATACAACAACCCGTACATTTTAAAGAAGGCTGTGAGACTTGGGAGTTAAGCATACAAAAGTCTTATATTGTATGACGTGTTGTCCAATCTGAAAATTCTCCAATCCAAATTTGGATTAGTCTAGGGTATTTCCTACATACTTTATTCCATACTCCCCCTGTTCCACAAAGGATGTCCTAGTTTGACTTGGATTGGAGCTAAAGAAATATAAGAAGACTTTTGACATTTATGGTCCAAAATAACACTACATAAATATGTGGCTATAAAGCATTTCATTAAGGTTAAAGTGGTAAATATTAAAGTTAAATTATTTCTAAATTTAAAATTGTGTCATTCTGTTTAAAACAGACTAATAAGAAAATCATCTCATCCTTTGTGGAACGAGAAGAGTACATAAACCATTGTAGACCTATTTTGGAGGTAGACAATTATTACAGAGAAACAAAAACATAATTTTGTGAGATTACAACCTTTGGGTTTGAATCAAACAAGTGATTGCCTGTTTTCAAGAATTGGTTGCTTGAAGGTAATCATTCTTCTTAATCTTTATATCTTTTTTTCTATTTCATTTTTCTTGGTAGGTGATTGGGTAGTTTATCCTTCATTGCTTAAGACATTCATCTAGGGTTTTATATTTCTTCTTGTTCTATCTATCTTTAGTTTTCCTTTCAATTACTGTTATTTTTAATATTATGCTGCTTATGTATCTCAGATCGTGTCAAATAGAAGATTGTAGGTAACACGAGAATGTATTGAATTGAAAACTTTGATAGTGTTGACTACGACTTTAATTTGACCTACCTTGAAGATATGATATATAGGGTATAGGGTAACTGACCTTCCTAACATTGAATGTGGTATTGAACAAAAAACGAAGGCTTTGCTTGGAGTTGAGGTTACTAGAGACCTTAACATCTCAAGATGCTCGTTTACGTCCTCGATTACATCTTATGCACCATTTAGTGAGTTCCAACTCAATGTGAGATTTCATAAGATGTTGAGTTCGAGCCCAATGCACATCGGATATGGGCTAATTATTATGCCGACCACTTTTTGTGGGTAAAGGAGGATGAGATATTAGGTAATTGGAGTTGTTGGACACATAATTTTATAAAGACTCGATCAGAGATCTCAGCTTCGAGCCCTACAAATAGATAAAAAGAAGTTCTTCCCCCTTTAATGAATCTCAATTAGTTAGGTTGCCTAATACTTCCTGTGTTTCAATTTATGTGGCAGCATTCTAAACTTTGTAAGAATATAACTTCAAAATTACTACTTTACCATTACTAAAAATGATTTACGACCAAAGAAACATCTGTCTTATTTTAGGCCAGACGTGTCAAAAGTCTTATTTTATTTCTTAAATTTCGTGCCGAGTCAAAATATGACACATAAAGTGGAACAGAGGGAGTATCAAGCATGGTCCTTTGACAGTCACCTTTCGCTACTTATGTTTGGCAGATCTTCCCACCACCTTAGGTTAAGGTCCCCGTTGACAATGGCCGAACCCAAGCCTCGACGACTCCAAGATCGAGGAAAGTGCTGGACAAGTCGTTTAAGAGCAAACTATTCATGCTTACATGACCAATAAATCGAAGGCATCTAAATTGCATGACTGATGTAGTGTTGTGATGTCTACAGGATTAAGCAAATTCTGGTTATTAATAGTTCATCGATGCCTCAACTATGTACTCTCTTTATTTTAAGGTAGTTTGGCTTGATTTTCTTCTCATTGTCTTTTGATTCTTATTAGCATAATACTGAGTTTCTTTTGTCTCTGTCTCTCCCACTCTTTCGGCTGGAGAAGGTAATCACTGCACTTATTGAGATGACAATGTTTTGACACTTCTATTTGTTTAATCCTTAATTGACAATAAGATTCTTCAGGTTTGAAGTACGGTACAGTAACATTTTAAATAAACAAAATAGATACGAGTATTTCTTTTACCAATATATTGATTTGATTACAAGACACATGATACGAATTTGGACTTATTCTGAGTGTTTTAGAAATATTCAAAATCTTTGTGAAGTCACTTCAACTTTAACCAAATTTTTTAGGTTGCCCAATAAAATTTTAGATCAAGAATAATGCGACAGAGAAGATCATAAAATTTGTTCTCAGAGGATTGGTCTCTTTCGTGGGCAAGTCCTAGATTTAGGTAGGGTGTCAGGTCATGAGGCTCGTGGTGGAAAATTCTTGAGAAAAAAATAAATGGTTCATATTTCTTTTGTCATGCCAAGTTGCATTTCATTAGCATATATAACCCCTACGGAGGATCCTCTCATCAGTCTTTTTGAAGCCCAAAAAAGTGGAAAAGTTTCAAATCCCTTCATTGCCAACAAAAAACTTGAAAGGTTGAGAATGCCAAAATTTATTTAATCCTTAAAAGAATATTACAACTATTTAAAGTTTCCGACACAATGATATATACGAGAGACATGCATGATATGCTGTGGAGGGGTGTAGTAAGATGAACAAGATCTTTCCACCTTAAAATAGAGGTCTTGGATGCAAGCCCTTACCAAGGAGAAGTCTTTAGCGGCTCCCATTTAATGAGACATGTGCTGCGTACGTGAATCCAAATTTGTCGGACTATTAAGTACTGGATACAAGAAGACAGTCCAAAATAAAAGACATGCATGATATGACACGAACATGTCGATACAATCAGTTGTAAAAAGTAGGAGAACCGTAAGTTACAAAATCACACACAAAGAAGTAGATTAGTATGAGTTTAGTTCTGTGCACGGACTTTGTCAAAAATATTTTACATAATCAAGTCACTTATAAGGTAATTACAGTATGATATGACAAATATTAATTGGTGACCTTGTAAAAATGCTAACATATTATCAGGATAAATAATGCTGATAGTATAAAAAATCTTACACTAATTAAAATCCTGTACATTATACACACGCTGAGTATCTAAGCTCTGGGAGAGAAAAGAATCCAGATATTCTTTTTGGGGTAATGTTTTATTTTGTTTTACCATCCTAAAAGTTGAAAAACACCAACAAAGGAGCTCATGAAAATGAGCAATTGAATAGACAGAAGAATCAATGCTAGAACAAAAGAAAAGCAAACAAAATCAGTGGAAAACAGTTTTGGTGAGCACATTATACTTTTCATTATTGCTTTTTCGTTTGTCCCTCCCTATCCATGAATCTTCTCAATGGTTGAGACTTATAAGAGCCCAATCTTCTCATACTAAAAGATATTAATTCTCATAGCAATGGCATCTTTTACTGAGATGTTGTACTGATTTGGGAGAAATATAAGGACAGCCTCTCGTGTTAACTTTCTAGCTAGGACAAAAAAACAAAATTATATGCAACATTTAGAACTGAATATGTTCTTTTCAGGTTATATGTTTACTTCATTTCGTGTTTTGTTTTGAAAAATTAGCACTGACAACAAATATTTGGTTCTTCTGGCTTCCAGTTTCATCATGCAACTTTCAAAAAGATCTTCAAGGAATATGTCTATTGAGATGAACGAATATTTTATCATAGAATACACTTACCTATATATCTTAAGAAAGATAAGCCAACTTCATCCTAGAAGCACAGATTTCTACTTGAACAAAAATGTTAACTTCGAATACTCTTGCGATTCTGCCAATTTCTTTTCAGGGTCTTTTAACTTTCATTGTAAATGAGTCTTATTTTTGTATTAGTCTGTTTAAAAAAGAATGACACATTTCTATGTATGTAAACAAATTAAACCTCAAAATTCTAATGTTACCATTTTTTAAATAGTCATAAAAATATTGTACGAGTACCATATTCAATATCATGAGTTTCAAAAGTCTTAATATAGCCCCACAATCGGTGTGCATGTTAACCACAAGTTTCAAAAGTCGTTATATATTTCTTGACCTCCTTGCCTGGTCAAATTACTTCACATAAATCGGAACGGGGGAGTAGTCAGACTACTACTGACATTGAACACGAGCCTTGGCAAAGTAAAATATGGACTAGCAATAGAAGGATTTCGGCCGCTCATGCTTAATGGACCATTCCAAAATGTGGGCTAAGCTCCAAGGGAATCAAATATGCTGCGCCAGTTTTGATCAGAATTTCCAAACCATAGCCTAGAAAAACTGTTAGATCCATTCTGAAGGGAGTAGACGAAGTATGTACGGAAACCATAAATTTAAGATATACAAGTAGTTCACATTGTTGTCTGAAACACTCTCTTAGATTATTGTAAAATTCTTTTACCTTTGTGTTTTAGTTATTTTAATTGGATAAAAGTAACTTCGAGGGAGACAATGCACCTTACATCCTTATTTTGTGCTTCAAAACATTCATTACCTCTATATATACTGGTATATCTACATATTAGAAATTCAAGAGAATCACTACCCTATTTGTGATTTGCATTCTATGTTGTTGTATGTTGGGGTATAAATTAGAATGGCATACTGGTGGTGCAGAGGTGGTGTGTGTTTGTGTAATGTATCTGCTTTTGATAAGTGAATGTGAAGAAAGTCTTATGCAATCTATTGAAAAGGTGGCTGGAATCTAAGAAAATATTACTGTAGTAGAAAATTAATTTTTCCCACGATAATTTCATTGTTTTCAGGCAAAATGCATTCAAGTTCGCCAGTAAGCCTTGTTCAATTGGCACATTTTCGATAGCTTAAGTTGTTTAATAGGTCAACCCTTAATTAAGATGCCTAATTGAAACTTTTGACAAGTTCAAAATTAAGCATAGGTAGTGAAGAAAATGGATTGCATGCAAGACAAATTAATAATGAAGAGTGAAGTATTAGGCTGGCAAATGGAACGAGGATGGAATAAGATAATGCGCAAACCAGAAACTTCAGCTGGCAAAAACAGAATTGAAAGCCAGAAAAACATGTTTAGCAATGGAACAACAGATACAGATCAGCTAAATAAACACCCTATAGCTTTCCTCCCATCATCTCCACCTTTTCTATACAACAGTAAAATCAAGAGTCCTCTCCTCATGACATGAACTATCTCCCATAATCAGATCCATCTCCTTTCTCCCTCTATCTAATGAATATTAGTACACTTGATGAAAAAGAGAAGCAACTAGCTTGAGCAATCAATAGCCATTCTACAGAAGCATCTATTGCATCTGATTGAGAAACAACACTACTGATGGATTGGGAAAGTAATTAGAAATATCTAGCTGTCTTGAACAACGGATTTTTATACAGCTTGGCACGTTCAAGGATCTGGATACTTCTTGGATCGTGGGAGACGAAAATGAGGATTAGCTTTAAAGCACAAGGACAGACTAGTCATGCACATGTTAGTCACGGCAAGCATTGGTTGACTGCTCACTCTTAACACGCCTGCTAGAGGATCACGGCTTGTCCATCATTGTAAATTACATGGTCTGCCTGTTGCAGGTATTGAAGTTGCTTGGTGAAATGTATGCATCATCATCGGGTCACTATCGATGGGATTAGCAGCAGATTCTGCTCCACCTTTTCCTGTTTGCTCTAAGAGGCGAACAAGTGAGATGAATATCTCCATCCTCGTGACATCTCTGTTAGCCTGTATGTACACATCAAATCTTAGATTGTGTTGAAAAGAGGACAGAAGTTCAAGCAATATTGTTCTACTACAAGAACCAACTCCCACGTACCTCTACAGCGAACCTTGCCCATATTTTTTCATTCCTCGTTTCCATAACCCCTTTTAAGATGGTCAAGCCTAATCCTCTTATTATGTCAGCTATTTCAAGAAACAGACCTCGTTCTTCACAGAGCATCTGCAGAAAAACAAATTCAGATGAAAAACGGATATGTATTTCTAATAACAATAATGAGGTCTTGTCCGCTATGCTAAAAGAGTCCACAGAAGAGTCACTACTTGGTAATTTATTAATATACCAACCTCCACAAGCATTTGACGAGGTTGATTCAGATCCTCAACTATGATAGGACAGACCATAGACTGTGAACCAACTTCATATGCCCATGTCGCTCCTCCTTCAAAATTATCTTTTAAAAGCAATCCTCCTTCCTTGCTGATAATCTGCAGGTTCACAACACAAGGGAAAGGTAACGAGTTATTCCCATGTAGATTCAGGCTTCTTGCATCACTTTCTAAGACATCATTCCAACATTGTGTAGAGACCACTAATATGTTCGTAACATGCAAAGTAGGAAGCTTTAGCTAAGGAAGTTATGCTAATCACATTCCTCTACTCGAAAATATTCCACCTCTTCATAATCCCCAGCAGAAATTTAAACTTACAGCATACTTAGAAAAACAACTTTTGACTAGGGAATTACTACAAGGTTAAAAGGTTAATGACCAAACCTTTGACTCTCCAGTCTCTTTTAATTTGTCAGCATGTTTTGCAACACTCTGCAGGAAAAGCATGTGCTTGATCGTGCGTTCCAGTAGTGCATCAATGCTACACTGAAATCATAAACCCAAAAAGGAAAAGCATCTGTAAGAGAAAAAGTTTCATCCTACAGAATAGAAAAGAAATGAATATAATGACTATAATAACATCAATAAAACTAGTACAGGTAATGGTACTGAGTACAAATTTAGGCACCACCTTTGCCCCATTTGGAACAATTTCCCGGAGTTCTTTCACGCGATCTTGGATCATTTGCCGGTCTTTTGGCCTGGGTCTAGGATTCTCTCCAGGTTTAAGCCTTTTGCGACTGGTTTTGCTCGATTCATCAGGTTTCTTAGAATATCCAGTTGAAACACTGCTAGTTGGTTTTGTATCATGACCCTGTTCTACCCACGAACTAATTTGTGACCCATAAATTGAACTACTCTGCGAATAGGGGCCTGAGTTTTCTTTTGAGTGCTCAGATCTAAATGAATGAGAAACCATTGCTCCTGACTTTGTAAGAGTCTTGGGTTGCCCAAATACCTCTCCTTGAATTTGACGAGAGACCCCAGCTTGGCCATAGGAAGATGAAGCATTTGCAGCAGTGGAGCTACTCAAATTTGTCAACGTTGTCCGACAAGAAACATCATCATCCAGGCTGTGCTTTGCAGAAGGTTTGGGTGCTATAGAATCCAAAAGACGCTCAAAACCGGCCGCAGAGAATATTCCACTATCTGATTTCACTTGATCGACCATTGAAGAAGCATATTGACTAATCACAGAAGTAGAGTTACTATTCTTACTCTTATACTGTGTGTTTGAATCTGGTCCGTTACTCTGATAATTATTCCAGCTTCCATTGAGTAGTTTATTTTTGAAGTTATCACCCAGAACATCAAACAGGTCATCCCCCGAATGGAGTTGGACACAGGCATCTTCATACTTGTTATTTTCATCATGTGCATCAACATAAACCTCTTGCATGCACTTGCTTGAATCCGGCTGCTCATTTTGTGTTAGCATAATACCAAGTGCTTGAAACAAATCATTTTCTACTATTGCATTACTCTCATCCCACAGATATTGTGTACTCTGACCATCAGAAGAATGATTGGTAGTCAAATTGTTCCCAGCATAAGATGAGGATGATGCATCCAATTTCGAAGTGATTTGAAGCCCGTTTCCAGTTGACTTTGTACAAGAGTTGATTTTGTTAGACAATCTGCTGGCATCAGCATGAGGATTGGGGTCTGGAATTAATTTGTGATGCCTATCTACTTGTTTACATAACGCAGACTTTTCTGTGGGTGGAAAGAGCGGACAACTGGAGATCAGGACATGGACATCATTGGGTCTTGGATTAGCTGCAGTCAAACCACTAGGCTGGGGTATGTTGCTTCTGACAAAATCATGGTTACCAGGTGTTGAAGTAATTCGTTGTTCAAACAAACTTAAGCTGTTACTATCTACAGTTAATGAGTCAATAGAAGATTTCTGATGAAAGGGAGGCCTCGGAATGTGCAAAGAACCTTGTTGGTTCTTCCATATGTTGGAGTTTGGAGAAATTACCTCTGCCTTAATCACATTATTTATTAGCTGGCCATTAGGAGACAGGTGTGCTTTCACTTCGGGAACGATTCTCTTGTGAAATTGCTGATCATGAGATCCAACAAAACTCGGGGTCATAATGGAGGCTTGAAATGTTGCATCAGTAGACTGCATTCTATCCTGAACTTGTGCAGCCAGAGAGGAAGAAGTTTGACCAATAAAACCCTCTGTCTGACTTGAGTTACTCGGATAACTGCAGCTACCAATAACTGGAGCAGAGTTCAGTACTATGGCTCTCCCAGAAGAATCAATAGAAACTGAATTTCCTAGACAAACTGGTGTGCCAGAAATCGCTGCAGGATCTTTTGTTGCATTTTCATCGGATAACAAGACACCAGGGACACATCCTAGTTGACTTATCAGCATCCTCACATCCTCCACGAAACCCATATTTTCCATTATCTGAGGCATAAAAATGATCATCATATTTAACATAGATAATGATGGAAAAATGGAAAAAAGAATTTAGCAATTAATCAACAACTAGCCTAAATCCACAACGAGTGGGGTAGGCAATATGTATCTCCCATATTTTCTGCTCTATCCGGCCCCATTTCATCAATATAAGATTAGTCTTTAAGGCAAGGATGGTTGAAATACAAGTTTAAAGGAGAATAGGACACAAACAACCAACATGGTGAGCTCAGGGAATATCTGGCCTTTGTACAGACAAAAGAAAACAGGCAACTAAAATTGTTTTACAAATACGATATCCTTTACCTTTTCTACCAAACCCCTACAACCCTTTTCTTTTCAAGTTTGGAGGCTTTTTGTTTTGGTTGGTTTGGGGGGTGGAGGTGGGGTAGGTAACTGGAACGCAACCAGCATGAGGAAAAATTGTTGTACAGTATGGTGGTAGACACCGTTCAAGTGACTTAGTACCTAAGTCTTTTTTAAATCACGTAGCACTTTAAAATGGGAAATAAAGAACTTACATGCAAGTACGATCCAAATTGGACAACACCATGAGGAAGAACAGGAACAACAGCTATTGTCTGCATATCAATAATATAAAGAATCACTGAGCTGCAAAAGAAACATGCATAGCATTAATAACATTTTTGTTAACTCAAACATGTCGTACCTGGATTCCAGCAGAAAATTGTTGAGTGAGCTCTTTCAGGACCTAAAAGAACCACAGCAAATGGATACACCAGTAAGTATCAGCTGGTCCACAGTAGATACAATTGGACTCAAGTATCACTACATCTTAGCATCAGAGAAAATACAAGATTTAGAATTAACCTAATATAACCTTTAACATTAGGAAAAGAAAAGGTTAAAAAAAAAAAAGTTTTGTCTGAACCTCGAAAGCGTTTACGTGAATTGTAAAATAATTAGCTTTTCGCAAGGGGAAGCTATTTAAATTCTAACTGCAGTTGAGAAAGCACAAATCATGTATACTAAGTAACACCGGCCACATATTCTCTCAGGATAAAATTAAACCTCAGAATGCTAAATTATCTCAAAATGTACCTCTGGTGGATGAGCTACTCTACTAAAACCCTCTGAAAGAAACCACTGATGATTCCCAGTAACTGCTGCTCGACCGACTAGTCTGATATATAAAATAAAATTGAGAATATCAACGAGGTGGTACAAAGAAACATAACTCTATGCAGTACTCATTTCAATATAGAAAGATTCAATAAAACTGAATTCAGAAATTATACCCTTCTCCTACTAGGTTGAATTGACTTTCCGTCATCATTTTGTTTACAAGCAAATGCACTCTCTCCCCTGCAAGTTGAGAATTATAAACACCCCAATCTTGGAACAATAGTTCAGGATTCTCAACCCCAGAAATCTCAGGAATTCCAGAGAATGTTAAAGGCTCAGTATAGGATTCTTCCCAAATTAAAAGCCTGCCAATCAGTAAAAAAGAAAAAAAAATCAATTCCACATGAATCATTTGAAAAGCTTTTAATAAAGGGGTTAAAAAATACCAACAGATAAGCCAAGATTCAGTGTCGTTAATAGAAAGTGACAGTTCTGTGTGTTCCTATTTGCAAGATTACTGGTGAAGTGTACATAAAATAAAGCAGAAGAGACAAGAAATTGGAGAATAACAACACATTCCAACAAGAATGAGAAAACCTGTAATGAGTATGTTTGTGTACAGGAAATCATAACAGTAGAAAGAGCTTCATCAGATTAAAACAAATCACTTCTATTTTTTTGTTATTTTTTTTCCTTTTCTCTACTAAGATTCTTCAAGACAAAATGGACTGGAACAACAGCCACAACATTCCAAAAGCAGAAAATGACAGTTTTCAGATTATAACACTAGTAAAAGCAAAAACCAACAATATTTCTGAAAATCTATATCATGTCAAATCATACCATGATAAACAATGAAAATATTAAGTACTACTATCTTTCAATTTTACAAGCACAATTAGCACAGTATTTTGCTACACAGTACCAAAGCTAATTATTCTTGTTTTGGCCACAAAAAAAAAAAAAAAAAAAAAAAGTCAGCTCGGTACAGTAAGCATCTCGCATTCACGCAAGATCGGGAAGCGTCGCACCCCAAGGGGTGTTGATATACACAGCTTACCCTGATACAAGCATCAGTGGCTGTTTCAGTAACAAGAAAATGGAAAAAAAGAAAGGACTGAACACAATAGAATCAGTGAAACACAGATACAGTTTTTGCAGCAGCTGAAGAACTGAACAACAAAAGGACCATCAGACTTTAAACACTTTTTTCAGTTTACTTTACTTTCCTTTGCCTTCTATTTTCTCAGCAAAGAGAAAAACAGTTGTCAGCACAAAATCCAAAAGATAAATCAGAACAACCAGAAAAGCAACAATGATGCAAAATCAAATTCCAGGAAATAAACAAAAAAGCATATGTATTTTTCCATTTTGTCCAAAACAAAGAATTCACATTAAAATCTAAACTCAACCTACAAGCCAAGATTGCTTTTTTTTCTACTTTTATTTTATTTAAAAAAGAAAAAGATAAAAAGAATTCACATAAAATTTAAACATACAAGCCAAATCTTTTAACAAAAACATCAAATTTATTTTTTTGAGGAAAAAAAATCAACCCACAAGCCAAGATCACTTCTTTTTATCACTTCATAAAATATAATAAATTAATTTTTTTTAAAAAAAGAAACTATACCAACTGAAAAATATATACTTAAAAAGAAAGAATTCACATACATTTAGAACTAGAACCACAAGACAATATTACATTTTTCTTCTACTATCATCCTAACTTTCTTAGGCAACAGTCCAGTGCATGAATCATCCCGCTATCACGCATGGTCGGGCAGGTCCGGACAAGGGCCGCACCCAGAGGAGATATTCATTGCATAAAAATATAAAATAAAAAGGAAAAACTCACTTGGTATTGTGGCAACCAATCTTCCAAAAAACAGCATAAGACCATTGATTAACTCCACATAAAGTCTTCAAAACTTCTTTCAACAAATACCCCATTGTATACCGGCTAGAAAATGAAAACAGTGATTCCGACCGGCTATTTGTGAAAAGATCCTCTCTTTTTTTCAGCTAAGTATACAAATGAACTAACTTCCTCTGCAAGAACCACGCCCTGCTTGTTTAGTTCTTAATCCACCACTTCTTTTTCTTACTGGATCCAAATTTTCTACTATTTTGTTATTGAAATAATAACCCATTATATGGGCTAAAGAATAAAGAAAGTGAAAAAAGGAGTTTAGTTTCGCAAGAAATGATAGCCTTTGAAGAAAACTAGTACTACACTATACCACAAGCTTTAAGTTCACAGTTAACAATAACTACAATTTTCTCCATTTTTGTTTAACAAAGTATATGTGGGTAAAAATGGAATATTGAGGTGTATTAAAGCTTAGTGAGTGTGTGTACTGTGTGTAAAAACTGAAGGAATGGTTATGCGAAGAGTGGGTAGTTGAGGGGCTTCTGTTGTGTTTTGCTCTCTCTTGTTGTTTAATCAGAAGAAGAAGCAAAGCGAAGAAAGGAAAGAGGAGGTAAAAATAAGTGGTGGGGAGTGTGCTAACATACGCTTATGTCTGCTTCGGATGTGCTAAAGTACGCTGATGCTCAAGTTATATTTATGTGGTGTAGTTTGACTCGGACACAAATTTTACTATGTCATAATTTAACTTGACACAAAATTTAATAAATAAATAAAGGGTTTTAAAACTTATGATCTAAACAAGTTATGGAGTTTTGTGTGACTATAAGTAAATCAAAAAAATAAATTTGGAGTTGAATTATTGTCAAACTAAAAAATGTGATAATCGTTTTGGCCGGATCAATAAGAAAAGTATGACAAAAAAAATGAAACAGAAAAGAGTAGTACTCAATATTTATGTGATATAAAAAAAATATTAAAGATAAAATTGAATGTTAATCTTAATCTTATCTAAATATATAAATTTTTATATAAAGATAAAGACATAATATCAAATAAATTGGAAAGGATGATATACTAATATAATTTGTATTCCCTCTATTTCATTTATTATATGCGATACATTTTTATATTTAATCAACTATTAAAAGAATTATACATATTTATATTTAATAATAATTCATTTTTACTTAATAAAATTATTTTTTGTAACAAAAATTTATATTGCTTGTTTTACATTATAAATTTCAAAAAATTCTTTTATTACTCTCTCCGTCCCAAAATGAGTGTCTACCTTTCCTTTTTTGTTTGTCCCAAAATGAGTGCCTCTTTCCTTTTATGGCAACTATTTAATTCCAAGATTTGTTTTGGACCACAAGATTTAAAGACACTGGCCCACATTACACACAACTTTAATTCTAAACTATTGGATTGAAAAGTCTTTCTTATTTTCTTAAACTCCGCACCAAGTCAAACTCAGACACTCATTTTGGGACGGAGGGAGTAATTGGAATGATGCTTAATTAAAAAAAAAAAAAATCTTTTTTATTTTTGTTGACAGAAACAGGCTTGGAAACAGTAAAAAATTACGGGTATTTTGCCACTGGGAGAGTTTCTTGTCGGCTTTCTGGTCTCTTTCCAATTCAGGAGGCTCAGTGCTTTTGTGTTTTGTGCATTGGGACTCCACAAAAGAATCTTGGTATTTGCTGCTTCATAGAAATGCAAAAATAAAAAAGTTCCAACAAAACGGTGATATAACAATTTTGTTCTAATTAAACTAAATGAGATCCTACGACCAATTATTAATTTTCAAAGTATATTCGAATTCCAGAAGTTCAATATAGGGGTGGATAGATTTATTCGGTGAGTAGTTTCTTTCTGTGACATACACGACATCAATCATAGGTATTTATTTATTTATTTACAAAATAAACTGGCTCATGAAATTTTTCATTATATAGTTTGACTATTAATAAAGCACAACAGGTATATCCACAGTATTTACTACGACAATGAATATGCGAATATTTAGTTGTTTAAGTGAAGTAAAAGATGTTATTAATAACTAATTCAATGAAATCATAGAATCTCAAAGAATTCAAAGATTAATATTAACACATTAACTTTTTGTTGAGTTTGATTACTCGACAAAATCATTCAATTCGTTCAATCTATTTAATATAGTTTGATTTGATACAAACTTTAAAAGAAAAAAAAAGATTTTTTAAATTTATTATCTAAATGTGAAAGAACTTTGTAGCAATAAGAAATTAAATATAAAATTATGTCATATTTTAAACTAAGCAATAAGAAAATAGTCTCATATTCAATGAAATACTTTTCTAGTCTTATAGAAAAAAAGATATCCTTTGTCCAATTTCCATAGAAAAGTAAAAACTTGATTTATTTTTATTATAAAGCTATTTTAGGTATTTAGTTAGAATAATATTATTAAAAATACTTTTTAATTTTTTTTCTTTTGCTTTTGGTGGGAAGAGGTGGATTATTTGTAAAGCAACCTACTTTTCAGTGGGGGTAATGTATCTTGGGACCTCTAAAATTTGTACTTTTACTCTTTTCACTTTATTTGTTTATAAATTTATTTGTTTTTAAATCCTTACCCCTCGTTTTTTAATATGTGAAGGTCAGAGAGGTTATTCAGAGATTGTAGTCAGCAAAGGGTGTTTTCTATAGTGGGTACTGCTGTCAGGATGACGTATTCCGTATTTACCCTTCACGTTGACTACTTTTTTACCTATTGCCACTGATCATGACGCCAATACGCTGTCACCTTTTATTAGTTTTTGAAATTTCCTGTTATGATCATTTCTTAACATTTTTTTCAAAGGTAAAACTAATAATTAGAGGCAATAACTGGCCTAAAGTAAAAATTGGAAGTAAAAGTTGAGGTAACATATACTTTTAAAACAAAGATATAAAGATTTTCATAAGCGTTTGGACAGCTTAAAATATCGAGTTTGAGTGTTGATCTTCAAAAGAAAACTCCAAATAATCAAACCAATGAGCTTCAAACAATTAAAAAGAAAAAAGTTCAACCACAATATTGAAAATATTTGGCAGAAAACAATTTTACCATGTACTCCCTTCATCTCAATATGAATTAGATTTTACTTCACACTTTTTACCTGCAGTTCCATAGGACATCTTAATCACAGGATTAAAAGATTAGTTTTCCTAAATTGTAAGATAACAAATACCAGCCTACAATAAGGTCATACTGATGCTTAATCTCTGCAACAATTGAAGTTTGAGATTTTAGAACATAAATTTGGGTGCCTCAACGAGCTACAAAGCTACCTAAATATCAATGGATATAATTTATATTGGGCGGTAAGTAAAATTGTTGTATAATGCTTGCTTACGGCCTTTTACCTGAATATATTGATCATTTTTCTTCAGAAACTAATCATATCTATATATGAGACATCACTGGATTTGTTGTTAATACATCACTGTGAGACTTGCGAATACATCGAGAACCTGAAGGGATGTAGTTAATTTGAGGAGCTTTGCCAGCGAAGCCAATCTTCACTTGTGCTACTCCTGGACAACTCAGACATTCTGCTTTTGTTGGCCACTTGGTTTTCTAAATTATTTTCAATGGCCATTCTTCACTTATGCTGCTCCTATTCACCTGTAATCCTCCATTTAGAGAACAATAATGCATTTGCTGTTGTGGAGGACCTTGTGCGCAAAATTGAAATCGCTCATTGGGGCGGCAAACAGATTACTGAGCATTACAGCTTGGTACATGCTGGTGCTCGGCATAAAGGTATTTTCTCAGGGTCAGGTTGCCAATAATTATATGTAGTGATAGATAACTTATATGTTGTTTTGGGTCTTTGAAATGTTCAGCAGGTACTGAAGGAAACTAACAAAGGTACTTCATGAAAGTTTGGTTTCACTTGGTATCGGCTATTAAGCGAGCCTAAATAGGATTGATCCAAAGTTCAAGAATTGAAATATAATTAAATGAGGTATTTTAGTATCCAATTTATTTATTGCGTTCAATTATTACAATCTTATTTGTTGGGATGAACAACACTTTACTTTAGGCTACTACCTTGCCATTGCATTTCAGTTGTTTGGCAGAATAAGAACAGTTTTGGGGTGCTGTAAAAGATTGTTTCATCATGTAGCAGTCATAAAGAAATGAAAAGTCGTATCCCACATACTTCATCATTCATCGACCATTCAATTTCTCAAAAACTTGAATGCCAAGCACTTTTATGCCGAACACCAGCATGTACCAAAAATTATGGAATGAATTTGTCTTCTTGCCATATTTCTAACAAAACATTAGTTTCAATAACCTGAATTACAGGTATTGTGATTATGACCAATATGCATTTGTTGACGAATGATCTATATCTTCATTTTGCACATCTAACTATAGGTTGGGTTGTAGGGTCTGTATCCCACTAAAAAGCAAAATTAATCTTGTGTCGAGCGGATTTTAAACAGGACAGTTTGAAGAAAATTCTTTTTGAGATTTCTTTTGTTCTGCCGAAGTCCCTTGTGAACTCACTTAGAGAAGAGAGTGCATTAACAATCTTATTCAAATTTATAGTATCTAGATGCGGTCTCGCGTGTCCTTTCTCTTTCTGATTCCTGAAATAGTTTTAATAAAGTTTTTATTTATGGTTTTGCGTTTTAATTGATTGTGTCACCATCTGATTGTCACTTTGCCTATATTATGCCTTTCTTTCTTAGGCATGAATTTCGACGACTTATTCATCTTTATAGTGCGCTCTGCCTTTGCAAATGCAGTCCTACTTCAAAAACTTGCACATGAAAATAAAGAACAAAGTCAGAAATTCTCAGAAATAAAAAAGCATATATATTTCAACCTCGAATGTATAAGAAGAACTGCTACGAAGATGTAACTCATAAAAAGAGATGACAGCCTAGGCATATTAATTAATCTGAGGAGAAACTTGGAGGATCACTCATTTACAAAGCTATGTGCTGCTGTTGGGAGAAAATATGTACTAATACATGACGAAAGTGAGGTGACCGAAACTGTATTGAAAATATTTTATCCATCCTGTATATTCGTTCTCCATTCTATTAAAACTAAATCCTCACTTTATTATGCAGATTAACCATTGTGCAAAGATAGTTTTAACACTAAAGAGATACAAGTTTTATATATTACAACATTATATGTCTCAATTGATATAGGCCGCGCATCCGCGCGGGTACTATACTAGTATACTTTTAAAACAAAGATATAAAGATTTTCATAGGCGTTTGGACAGCTTAAAATATCGAGTTTGAGTGTTGATCTTCAAAAGAAAACTCCAAATAAACAAACCAATGAACTTCAAACAATTAAAAAGAAAAAAAGTTCAACCACAATATTGAAAATGTTTGGCAGAAAACAATTTTACCATGTACTCCCTTTGTTAAAAAAAAGATGGCATGTTTCGAATTTCGAGAGTCAAACTAGTTTATTTTGACCGTGAATTTGAACATATAATCTTTAAGTTTTTTGAACCATATTTATATATTTAGAAACTACATAAAAAGTACTATAAGTCACAATAATTATCAAAATATTTAAAAGACATGAGAAAATACTACGGTCAAAGATAAACTCATTTGACTCTGGAAATGTGAAACATATCATCCATCTTGGGACGAAAGGAGTATATCGGAGCAGACCTCATCAAATTCGAGCTTCAACTAATATTCTCTATTGTTCAATAAATTTTACAGAAAAAAATGAGAACAAAGCTAAGAAAACAAGTGTCTAACTAATTAGAGAACAATATGAGCATATTGGTCTAGATATATGAACTTTCTTAAAAATTAGTTTTCAATGTGGAAGTCAACGGAACTTATATATATTTTGTAGTGTGATTATACACTGGCTATAGTATAAAACTCTATAGCTTCGGAGGAATAATGGGATTAAATAGTTATTTAAAATATTGATTTGGTAGATTTGCAAACCATCAAATTGAATAATTATTGTATTGACTACATCATAAGCATGCTCGAGCAACTATAATGCTATTCTAATTTTTAGGTGGGAAGTTGTATTTCTATACGTATTGCAAAATAATTGTTTATGTGGGAAGTTGTACGTTTATTATACGTATCAAAATTTTATCAAGTTTACACAGAAACAGTAATTCCATTATTAATTATTTACTAAGCAAATCATGGTTACCTAACAATGAAGAAAAATATAGTTTTGCCGAGCTACTTACAAGTAATAATTATGTTTTCGTAAGTGAGATACATTAGTAGGTCTATGCATCTGGTTTCATATATATCCTTTACTTGCTATTGTGGGGGGTAGGTAGGGTGGGTTTTTCTTTTGTGTTTTTCTCTTACATATAGGATGACACTATGATGGTTGTACTATATTAAGCGAAAAGAATTAGAAAATAAATCAGAGATTAGGCCTTCAATCACCTCAATTAGTCTAATATAGATGAAATAATTATCCTCTTTACATAAGTTTGTAACTTATGTCTAAACCTATGCGCAATTTATACAAGCTGAAAAAAGTCCAGAATTTCAATTAAAAAAAAAACTACATATATAAAGATTGAAAGAACTATATCATGGAAACTTTCTAATTGTGATCTTATGTAGTGTCTGTTAGAACATCTACATATGAACAAAGTAGATGATATATTTAAATATGAGCCTGAGTTACCCTCTCAGCGCACGATTACAGTGATATTCTAATTAGTTTGCCCGGCTGGCTAGAATGGATCAGGGAAAGCTTAAAAAGAAGAGGGTAGTGAAGTACATAGGAAATTAAACATGATACTACTACAATGTTTTCTGAAAATAGAATGACAGCTAAAGAATGGATGTAAGCAATGTAGCTCAAGCCTATATTGAGGGATCTAATACAGAGTAGTGAAATTGAAATTATGTTATTTTTGTCTTTTAATTATAGTCACTTCGGTTCAATTTATTTGACAAAAGTGGCATAATTACGAAGTTTAAAAAAGAAATGAATACACTATAAATTCCTGATCACAAAAATACCTTAACATTTGTTTGATTAAACTTTTTTGACATTTGTGATCTTAAACATTTCAGAGCACTTGTGGAATTATAAAAATTTCTCAGGAAAAATAAAAAGCTGAAATCATATTATTTCTAAAATTAAAAAATATTATCATTATTTTTTCTGAACGAAAAAAAAATATTACTGCACAAACTGCAATATACAGGAGCATATAAATATTTGTCAAGATGCTAAGAATAAAAGGTATTTGGACTTTTAAGTACCAAATATCACATGAGGAAACTAGTTCACTTAATGAGCCTCCTTTTATCTCTAAAGAAACTTGCTTGAGTTTTAATTGCGATACTATCAATTTTCAAAGTGAATAAATAACGTACTTTACAAAATTAAAAAAAAAAGGGAAATGAATAATTATGTGATTAGAGAAGATAATTTCATGATCTAATAGACTAATACTTACGAAAAGCACTATATTCTTACAGTGTTACGTGCTTGGCTACTATATGCAACTGAATGTTAAAAAAAATAACTTTTAAATTTAGAAACCAAAGTAAATTGACGAAATGATATAAATGATCAGCTCCTTTGACTGGGCTAATTTTTCAATTCGTCATCGAACTTAAAAAAAATTCGACTAAAGTCACTTTAAATAAATTTTTGGTCAATATCGCTTCTGCTACCAAAAAATAGTACTAGCAATGCTGACTTAGAAAACCACAATGGCATTTATGCTGATTCGAAATGCTGAGTAGATTTTCCAGTGGTGTAATACATTTTCCAATCTAACTAATACATGGATAAAGAGTTAATACCTTGTTTGGTTACAAAAAGCACATGAGTTATAACTAATACATGGTTAAGTTTATACCTCAAATGGGGTACTATTTAATGATTTTAATCCCTAGGACACCATGGTATTATTAATACCATGTCTTACAATATATGGATTAAGTAATATTGTGCCTATCCACTTTTTAATACAATGAACCAAACACTGGATAAAATTTAATCCCTACATTACAAATCCCTGTATTACTAATCCCTGTATTATTAATCCCTGTATTATAATCCCTGTGTAACTAGTGCATGAAACCAAACGACCCCTAAGTACATTGACTTAAAGTACAAACTTTAGCTTACGTGAACTTTAGTAGGGAAAAAAAAAAGTTCAATGATCATTTGAAAAATAGAAAAATTAATCTTACTACATCTTCTCGTCATTTTGTCAATTACTCACGGTAGCTCTCCTAATTCTGTCTTGACTGTTGAGTTTGTTTAGTTTGTAACATAATATTGTCAATTTTTAAATTGAATGCTTAACTTGTAATAACATAAAGTGTCCATCTTAGCTCTCGAATGACAAATCCAAACTATATCCTCCACAGTCATGGACAACTTTTAACTAGTGGTACCAAAAGTTTCACTTACCCAAAGAGTATGAGACAACCCAATATTTGCTTTTTTCTGTTTTGATACAAATTCCAAGTAATGGCACACAAATTTTAACTATTCCTACCATGTATTTTAATGGAAAATTCCTTCTTGGGAGAGTCACATAATGCTTTGAGCCCCTAAATGTCGCCATATATCCTACTCCACTGGAAGATAATGCCTGATGCCCTAAGTTTTAAGGCACTTTAGTTTCGGGGTTTAGAGGAGGGGGGAAGGTAATGTTTAGGCCAAAAATTGATCCATGCATATGCACTTTATTCCCTTGGTCTTTTGTGGTCCAATCATCCAATTCTCTTTGTGTCCCATTAGGGTTATGATGATATATCCCCTTTCAAGACTATTTCATTTTGCCTTTTGGCAAACATTCTTGTATTTACATGTTCTGTGCATTACCCTATAAATCCTAGAATTTAGGGTGGGGGTTTGGCAGGTGGTACAACTACTAGTGGTAAAAAATTTGCCCCTAATTTTTTTTTTGGGAACTAATTTTATCTCTTCTCTTTATCTCTTTTGGACTCTTCGCTTGTCCTTTTGCTAAAAAACAATTAGATATTCCTGAATATCTAAAACTTATATCTTTCTAATAATACTACTCCTATAAGGCTGCTCTATGAATTCCATTGTTTTCTTGGTCCAGTTTTACAGTTATTTTTGTGTTAGATAAGACTCTGGTTGCCTGACATTCCAGTTATTGTCTCTCCTATTTTTAAAAATTAATAATAGGAGTATTATTTTTCTCCTATGGTTATAGTATTTAACAGTTTATCCATATTAATAAAAAATGGAACCTTTGTTGGGTTTTGTGTGCTTTTAATTAATGCTTCTATTCTATCATATCCCTATATCCTTCAATTATTAAAAAAAAAATTTGCAACACCTGATTGAGAATTAACTGTACTTTTCACATGGTTGGACGATTGGCTAGTAAATCTTGGTTTATGCTAAAACATCACTCTATCCATTTGTTGTTCTTTATGCACCTCCTAGAGACACTAGAAGGGGGTTGAATAGTGTCTTCCGATTTTCGTTGCAAGAACCCTGTTCTTATGTCGCAGAACAGTGTTCTTCAATTCTCTTTTACGCTGCCTTCTACTTTAGAACACACACCAAAACACAAGGATTTTTACGTGGAAAACTCCTTGCTCAAGGGAGAAAAACCACGACCCACACTCTGGGATTTTGAAACTGAATCCACTAACACAAGAGCAAAGTTTCTGATTACAAACTCTGTAACCAAGGGGCTACACTCTAGACCCTAATCACTAAACAAAGCTACACTCTAGCTTTTCTAGTTATCTCAAAAGTTTTCACCTAATACATATGCTTCTGAAATAAGCAGATAGGTAAAGAACAATAACAGCTTGACACTATGACAACTTACAACTCGATGAACCTAGACATAAAATCTAGACTCAATACTCTGCATGCAATTAAGTTGTCTTCTTCAGTTTACTCACGTAGACAGTTCTCAGATCGCCTTTGTATGCTCTCAACTCTCTGTATGTGAATAACTAATTTCGGCTGTCTCTTCTACTTGCTTTTATACGAGTCTTGCAACCCTAGTTGAGTCCTACTGGGAATCCTCTTAATTATGGTAAGTTAGGATTCGCAGTAACTCTTTTCCATGTTGAAGTCTAACTCTTGTTCACACTTCGAAGACACAGCCTGGACACCGCCTCTTTTAGTCTGACTAGGATATGTATACAACCACGCCCACTACTCCTAGTTCCACAGGGATTTGCAACCCGTAATCTTTTCGATCAAGCGTGCCCTTCATCTCAAGGACTAGGTTCTTCGCATGAACCTCAGTGTCCTTCCTGTTTGTCATGCTTCAAAACCAGCTCTCAACACCATTGATAATTTATATTTTTTATTTGCTTCCTAATAGATCAATGGCAAGGATCTAGTTCACATCTTCAATGCTAGACCATTATTTGTGTGTGTTGTGGGTGGTGGGTGGAGGGTGAAGGCATGAAAAGATGGATCAATAGTTGGAAGCACATGACTAATGAGTTAGCGTTCGCTTTTTGATAGTATTTGTTACTATTGTACTTTATTAATACAAGAAGACTGTAGTATAGTTTTTGTGGGGAAATGGGTAAAGATTCCTATACAAATGTATGTACTCTATGAAATATGAACGTGTCCTTTGTGTCACAATGGGGTCTTCAATTATTTTACCTTTTTAAAGTTTTCTAACCTCTTTATCTTATTACAACTTATATTTTATCTCTGTCTTTTAACCTCGTTATCTTATGTACAGTTGATCTTTTCTTTATACTTTTTAACCTCTTTATAGTGTGCACAGGCGTATTCAATTGAATTGTTGACTGAATCTCCTGACAACATAACGTTTTGTGTTAAATTAATCTCTAACATATATTCTATTCGGTTGAATTGTTGACTGAATTTGCTGACCATATTAGTATGTTTTTGTGTCTTAAATATCTCGTAAAATAATCTTCTCTTTATATAACATTGTAGTTTCCCTTTAACTTTCTAATGCCTATATATACATGGCGAACCACCATTTACCAAGCAAAGATTTGTGTAATTATCAATCATCAACACAAGAACTTCTAGAACGAGGCTAAAGTAAGTCATCAAACCAATTACAAGACCTTTTTTTTCTTTTCTTTTTTCAACTTTGAACTAATTGAACTATCAAATAATTATAAGTCGAGAATAAATAAGAGAGATTATTTTGTTCAATAATGTTACGATGCGACTTTCATATACCGTGATGAGCACCTAAGTCTGTTTAGACATTCATGACTCTATGTAAGTACTTATTAAATAAATAAAATTATAAGACAATCTATGAAATAATGTTTTAGATATCTTTAATATATGAAAACAGTTACATAAGCCGGTTAAAGTCCACTACCAGCTCATGAACATCTAAGAAGGCTAAAAGTGATACTATATCTCCAATTAAAAAAAAGGACAACAACATGATAAACAAGAAACGAGTACTACCAGGTTTGAATTGTTGGATCACCGCTAATTACTCAAGAGCTTCCGCTCTTCAGTAGGGGTGTTCATGGGTCGGTTTGAGTCGGTATTCCTCTAAAAAAAATCAAATCAATTAATTCAATTTTTCAAATAGTTGAACCACAACCAAACCAATTAAGTTCATTATTTACTTGTTCGATTTTTTGTCATTTGTTTTCTCTAAATATATGACATACACTTTCAAGGATCAAACACATATTCTAGCGACTATATTTCACTATGATACACACAAGCCAAGTACTCTCTAGAAAAGAGTAAACTATATATGTAATCAAGTTATATAGGTAGCTTCATCCAAAAATCTTATGATTGTATAAGTATTTAACCATTTCAAATTAACTTAATCAAACTTCTTACAACAGTTTTTTCGTATTTAAAAAATTGAAGAGATACCATTTGCCAAGATATCTTGATGATATTGAATTAACCAACAATGAAGGACCACAAACACGAGTTATTTTTAACATACAATAGATTGTTTGACTTATCAAAATAAAGACTAGAATGCAAACTAGGATGCAAAGACAAAAACAATAAACGTAAGGAACTAGACAAGAATTCAAGAGTGCAAAAAAATTAATATATGGTATAAATTTATAAAAATTTATATAAAATTACACATAATTATATGGGTAATTATAATTTTTAAGTAGATATTTATCTAATCGATTTGGTTCTGTTATTTCGGTTATTTTTTGCTTGAAACCAAAACCAATTCAAGTTTTGTCTGTTTTTGAAATTAAAACCCAAACTCAGACCAAACTTAAAAATTTTTAGTTTTTTTTTTTTGGTTTGAGTTGAATTTCGGTTTGATTTGGTTTTTCAATTTTCGATGAACACCCCTACTCCTTAGCCTCGAAACTCGCATGATACTACAATAATATCTGCCTAAAAGAATATTATAATAAAGAAGAATGGGGTAAGTCGTGAGACTCAGCAAGTGGGGTAGACAGCCTTCCAAATCATAGGTCAGCAATCATAGGCTACGAAATATCAGTGAGACGGACATTTCTTAGCCAACAAAAGATTTGAAATTTTCAAAAACTCTTCTTAAAAATGAGTTCCAACAACATAAATCATATACTCCCTCGGTCTCACATTGTTTGTCATCCTTTTTTTATTAATCTGTCCCAACAAGATTGTCATACTTTTAAATTTGGTAACAATTCAACTCCAAACTACCTTTTTGTCTCATTTATAGTCACACAAATATATATGGCTTATTTTAGACCACAAGTTTCAAAAGTCTTTCCTTCTTTATTAAACTTTATCCCAGTTCAAACTATGACAAAAAAAGTGGAACGGAGGGAATATTAAATAAGAATTTTAAAAAAGTTAATTAGTGTTTTCAATGCAGCATTTCCAGAACCTGAGTTTCCAAGATGGTACTGTAGTCCAAAAGGCACATATAACCACATGTATGCAACAACAATAAACATAATCAATATATGAATTAGTTCACAGAAGGCTGGAAATTCTTCTTTCTGATACAACTATAACGATGGGCATCCTTTATCCGGTTATCAACCACATATTTGGACATCCATCATCCGAATGTCAAATATCATTGCCGCGCATTTCTTTATCCGGATATCAAATACAGTTATACAAGTCAACAAAGCTCACCAATAATAAGAATGTATGTTCATGAAAAGATGAATGATGATGCACGTGAATGCAACACAAATCGATATGCTTACATCAGCATGCATACTGCCATTGGCGTTACCAAAGACAAGGATTCTAGATGGGTGATCAATTTATAGGCAACTCGAGATATGAAGATATGTTTGCAAGCGTCAATTATCAGGTGTAGTACCCAAATCATAAGGGACGTAGAAGTATAAATGTGCTCGTACCATATCAAAGAGCCAATGACATAGAAGTTTATGGCATTCGGATCATCTCACGGGTACTACGGATGTAGAAGTATATTTTTTTGTATTATCGACATAAGCTAGGGATATAAACGTACATGTCCATCTATACCATCTAGTGGAATTTAGGAACATAGAAGTATATGTTCGCCTGTTCCTTACAAACAAAGATATAAACATGTGTATATGCTTGCATAAATCAATAAATGGAGGCACACTTGAATATATATTCATACATGTACGAGAATAGAGACATAATCAATGTATGCTCAAATTGGTACAAGAACCGAGACAAATTTTTAATTTTGCTTAAAGTTAAAGCAAATCTTGTAATTGGTTTGAGTAATTGCTTTAGCTTCGTTCTAGAAATTCTTATGTTGGCAACTGAAAGTTGCACAAATCTTTGTTTGGTAAATGGTGTTCACCTTGTATCTATTGGCACTAGAAAGTAATCACATCTTAATAATTGTAGTAGTAAAAAAGGTTCCCTCTCTTAAAACCAATTCTCTCCCTTGGCGATTTCTGGCGGCTTGAGAGCTCCTCAAATTTCACGGCTGCCATGGCTGCTCCTACTATTCGCAGCCCCCTCCTGGCTCCTAGGGTTTCCAGCCCCCTACACCTACAGAGAAAAACCCTAAGGTTATGGTAGAATCTCAATATTTTAGGTCTATTGTCTATAACAAGCATGGGGAACCTACTTTGAGGTGGAAATCTTTGGAAGTTGAGGGATCTCTTGTTAAAAAAAAAACAATTTGTAGTTTTTGGTAAGTTTTCATATGGAGGCCTAATATGGAGCAATTACGTAAGATTATCCTTAGCCAATGTGATATAAAAGGTGATTGTAATATTGGCTCTTTGGATAATAGATACATATTTTGCTTAACATTGATGGAAGATTACATTAATTTTCTATCAACTCTGGTGTATTGGATTATATTTAGAGCATAATATTTTCGTATGAGATCCTTAAAGTAGATGCTAAGATGGAAACCCGATAAAGAAACTTCTATTTCAATTGCATGGATTAGTTTTTCAGGTTTGGCGCACTTTTTTTTCTGCAAGAATTTTTATTTTTTCTATTGTTTCAGCTGTTGGAACTCATCTCAAGGTTGACATAGCTACGATGAATAAAACATGACCTAATTGTGCATGAGCAAAAATGGAAGTTTATTTACTAGCAAAAGCATCTGACTAGGGTTCAAACCAATGAAGAAGATGATGATACATGTGAAATAAGCTCCTCATGAATTGATATCAAGTACAATTACATGCATGCATACTATAGGACGTGTAAATTACAAGGTCATGGTGAAAATTCTTGCGAGGTTATTTATCTAGTTCATCCAGAGCTTCGAACTGACAAGGAGCAGGAATAGAGCCGTCAATATGGGCTTGGCCCGCTGGGCTGGCCCAGCCTGGCCCGTAATTTAACAGGGTTGGGCTAAGATTTTTTTAGCCACGAAACACTGAGGCTTTTTGGCCCGGCCCACGCAAGCCCATGGCCCGTGAGGCTTGGGCGAGGCCGGGCTGGGCCGGCCCGTGGGCTTAATTAAATAAAATAAGGACCAGTCTAAAAATAATGAAAACAGAGCTTCCAGTTTTGAATATTTTGTTGCAATTTTTTAATACTTATATTTTGACAAATATTATATTATTGGTATCTTTTTATGTTTTCGTTTTAATGTTATTTGGAGTGCAGGTTCTTGGAGAATAACAATTTATTAAATGTGTGTGGTGACTTATCAAAGTTTGTAAATTTTTTTCTGATTATCTTGTGTAAACAGCAGTTAATGATATTTGAAATTGCTCCAGAAATTTTATGAAATTAAGATTCTCTTTTTAACTAATGACAATTGAAATAAATTTTAAGTTCACCTTAGATACTTTTTGACACCAAAGTTAGTACTATATTTTTGCTTGTTTACATTATCTCCTTTATAAGAATTGTTCAGTTGGATATCATGGTAATATTTGGTTTACTGCTAGTATATATTGTTATTAAAAATTCAAAAATCAAACTAACGTTATTAAGAAATAATTAATACTAAATAATGGTGGGCTACCCCGGCCCGGCCTGCAGTCCACATAGGGCTGGGCTGGGCTAATAATTTAATGGCCCGTGTGAAATGTGGGCCGGCCCGGCCTGGCCCAGCAAATTGCAAAGCCCACGTGGGTTGGGTCGGGCTGGGTCGGACCGGCCCATTTTGACAGCACTAAACAAGAAGTGCAAGTTCAAGATGATCATGAGGAGACTGCTCAGGTTAAAGCTATTGTTCCAGCCCCTACAAAAATTCTTACAAAGTGGTAAAGTAGTGGGACATGTGCTTAATGATAAATGATGGGATGCTACAAAAGATAGACGCTTAAAAAAGGTTCAAGAAGAAGAAAGGCAAAATATGTACAACAAAAAATAAATGAAGCAGTAACGGGCAAGGAATTAGCTGTGTTTTTTGCAGCAACTCAAATTGTTACGCTTCAACATTCTTCTAACAAGTTTGCTGCTCTCCAAAGCAGACCAGCAGGAAGAGATGGTCTAGGTGGAGGATGTGAAGAACGCTAATGGTTCCAAACAAGTTGATCGTGGGAGTAAATGGGCTAGAATGGAGGCTGTCTTGATCAATCACGACATAAAAAGAAGGCAAGGAATAATATTGGTAATGCTACACGGGTTGGAAATAAGATCCTAGTTCGAGAAGAGTATGGGTTGCGGTTGTTTATCATAAAGGAAATAAAGCACATGGAACCAAGAAAATATTATGAGATAATAATGGTACGAAGCAATGAGCTGTTATACAGGTGCATGCTGCAAACAATTTTGCTTCTACAGCAATTCAGGTGGGACATATTAATGCAAGTGGAACCGTTTCAACTGGTGTTCAATGCGTTACTCAAAGCCAAGTGATAGCTGGACCTAATATGACTCAACAAGATGTTCTATTGAATGAATTTATTGGTAGAATGGAATACCACACGGAAGAGTAAGATGGAGAAAGGATTGAAGGAAAAGATCACATAGATGAGAAGGTAGATGGTGACAACAACCAGTTAAAAGTGAGAGATTGAGATGATTTATCGGCTGAAAATTTTGAACACAGTATTGAAGAGGATCTTATGATAGAAATTTTTGAAATTGGAAACGATTCTCAGATAATATAAGGTAGCACAATGTGTAAGAAGATTCTCAAAGTGAACTAGACAAATCCCCTACCATTGTTCAAAAATCCGTAAAGGGTGGTCCTAATGTTGTAGCGCAAAATAAAAATCCTCAAAAGGGTAAGATTTTCCCTAAGATTCTGGAAGTCAGTGATAAAAAGAATAACCAGCAAGTTGTACACAAATTTTGAGCCAAAAACATTTGGTATTGAATGACTCTTCTAATGAATAACCGAAGGTTGATATAGGGGGTGAAGAGCTTGATACAGAATCTACGACTCAAAATTATATGAATGCAATAGTTCAGGGAGATATATCACCAAGAAAAGAAGCGAAGGCTAAACATCAAGTAAAGCATATCAAAGTTGCAAAAAAAAAAAAAAAAGTTTACCACCAAAAGTTATTAGTGAATTTACAAGAACAACTTCCAAAACCTTTGATTTACAATGAATAATGAATTAGTATGGACGATACAGTCTGTTAACACTTAACATGTCTTTGAGAGGGTTGTTACAATGCATAGACAAAAGTGATTTTCTTTTATTACTTTGATGAAATCATTTCAACACTATAGACATATTGACAAATATTATTTATGGCTTGGTATGGGATTATCGTGACATAGTTTTAATGGTAAAATTTGAGTGTTTTTAGATGAAGAATTTCAAGTGGAGACGATTTATGATATTGTACATATGTTATCTTTGAAATTGACTCATTTTGATGATATTCAGGAATTCAATGTTTCTTTAATATATGCAAGCATTGACAGAATTACAGGAATCGAACTGTGGGACTTTTTATATGCTCAAGAAGTTGACATGGTTCTCCTTGGCTTGTGGATGGAGACTTTAATGTGAAAATTGATGCAACAGAGAAATATGGGGGTCTTCCATTATCTTTTGAAGAAGTTTAAGATTTTATTCACTATATCAATGCTTGTCAGTTACTTGACCTGAGATTTAAAGGGAGAAGTATACTTTGTGGAATGAGAGATCTGATGATGATTGTAATAGAGAGACTTGATAGGTTTCTTGTAAATCAAGCATTACAAGAACTATTTTCTCAGTTTACTAATATAGATAGTCCTATTGTTAAGAAGTCATTTAGATTTCTTAACTTCTGGCATGGATCATGAGACTTTCCATGATATTGTTAGGGAGAGTTGGTCAGGATATCTTAGCTAAGATGCTTTTTATATATCTCATTGCAAACTGAAAAAAGCTAAGGAAGGCTCTCTCTGTATGGAACAGGTATACATATGGAGATATTTTCAGGAAAATTTCTTCATTAGAGGATGTGGCTCAGATTCATGAGCAGGAATTCGAACTGCACCTTATTAGTGTGAACAAGGAGAGATTACAAAAAGTACAAGTTGAGCTTATAAGATTCTATGCTCTGGAGGAACAATTTTAGAAGCAAAATAGGCATGTAGTGGTTTAAAGATGAAGATAGGAATACCAAATTCATTCATGCTCATGTTAATGGAAGAAGGATAGTGTTGTAGCTTAGAAGGATCCATGATTCTAATCATGTGTGGCTAGAAAAGGATACTGCTATATCACAAGAGGTAATCAGGTTTTATAAGAATCAACTTACTGAAGGATGTGTACCTGCTGATTTTAATATTCTGAAATATATTTTGCTGCTGATCACAACTGAGCAAAATGATGGAATTGTTGCATTGCCTAATGTGGATGAAGTGAAATAGGCAGTCTTTGGCCCGAATGCTGACAGTGTTGATGGTACTGATGGCTTTACTTATAATTTTTTTTTAGTAATGTTGGGATATCACTGCTTGTGATATAATTAAAATGGTACATATTTTTTTGATGACAGTGAATTCCTAAGGTACGTTACTTCTACTAATTTGGTGTTCTTTCCTAAAAAGAAAAATATCCCTATCTTTTCAGCCACGAGGCTGATTAGTTTAAATAATTTTATCAACAAAGTGCTCTCTAGGGTGATACATGACAGGTTGGCTAATCCTTTTCCTGCAATAATTTCACCACAACAATAAGAATTTGTGAAAGGAAGAAGTATTGATGAGAATATTTTGTTAGTACAAGAAATTGTACATGATATTAGAGAATAGGGGAAGCCGGCTAATATAGTTATCAAGCTAGACATGGCAAAATCATTGCTAAAATTACCTTGTTGTTTCTGAATAAAGTCCTGAGGAAAATGGATTTTGGAGAAATACTCATTGACATGGTGTACAGAACTTTGTGTAATAATTGGTATTTTTTGCTGATCAATGGGCAGGCTTATGCGTTCTTCAAATCGGCAGGAGGTAAAACAAGGAGATCCTCTCTCACCTACCTTATTTATTTTAGCTGCAGAGTGCTTGTCTAGAGCCCTGAATTCTTTACATAGTAATGATAATTTTATTGATTTTGGGATGCCAAAGTGGAGTCCATATCTTAATTAGTTAACTTATGTTGATCATATAATTATTTTCACATTTGTTGATGAGGGTTCTTTGAAATTAGTGACGGATACTCTTTCTGGATATGAAGCTACAAGTGGAAAGAAAGTTAATAAAGATGAGTTTTATTTATGTACACCATCAAGTGTTGCAGGTGATTATTGATAGTGTGCATGACATAACAAGAAATCCACGAAGAGAGTTTTCATTCATATAACTTGGTGTCCCTATTTACTATGGACGAAGGAAGAATTGTTACTATAATGAGCTTGTTGATAAGGTACAAAAGCAGTTGAACTCCTGGACGGGCAAACTACTTTCAGTTGGGGGCGGGCTACTTTGATTTCTCATGTACTTCAAAATATGCCCATCTATTTATTATCTACATATGATCTTCCTACTGGTGATATTTCCAAACTCCATAGAATATCTGCAAATTTTTTTGGAGCAACTTAGTGGGTAGCTCGAGTAGTTAGTGGTCGTTGTGGAAAAATTTGTGTCAACCTCCTAATGAAGGAGGTTATGGATTTAGGAATCTATGTGATGTATCTAAAACTTTATTATCAAAGTTTTTGTGGAATTTTAGAACAAGACAACCTTTATTGATGACTTACATGAGCAAAGAGTACCTAAAACAAATCACGCAGTTTTAATTCTATGAAAAGAAAAGGTACTTATGTGTGGAAAAAAATGTTGCAGTTCAGAAACGAGGTGGAGTATGAAATATGGTGACAACTTAAAGAAGGTAACTCATATATTATGCTTGACAGTTGGACAAGATTGAGAGAGTTGTATCATGCTACACCTCTTGATTTTTTTTTTTTGTAATGAGACAATCATGTGTATAAATGAAGTTGTGGGGAATGGTTTATGAAATGAAGATTTTCTTAGACATATTTTGCCAAAGGATATAGTTTTACATATTCTTTATAATATTCAGCCTCATAGGAGTGATGATGAAGTAGATAAAGCCTTTAGGCAGCCCGCATCAAGAGGAATTTTTCTGTAAGCTCGACATTTCAATTGGTTAGACAAAGAAAGATTTCTTGTGATCAAATATAAGCACATCGGGATAAAGGGGGTGCCATTCAAGATGTCTTTTTCTGGTGGAGATTACGGAAATTTAAGCTCCAAGTTGATGATATGTTGAAGCATTGGAGCTTTTAATTTCCATCCAGGTGCCATTATTGTGTCCAACCTAGTGTTGAGACCATTTCTCATGTTCCTCTTAGTGCTCTTGCGGCTCAGGAGGTGCGAAATTATTTTTGTAGGCCTGCAAGATTGAATATTGATAGGTTGTACCTTGTACAAATGCTCAATTTATGATGGGAGGCACTTGGGAGCGCATTGGTGAAGACAATCTTTCGTACTATTTCTATCTTCATTATTTGAGAAACATGGAAAATAAAGAATGCTTTGCTTCATGGGAGTAAGATATCAAAGGCGAGGGTGATATACCAAGTCATGCAACATGTCATTATGTTCTTGAAAGTACGCAGAAGAAATTTTCGATACGCGCCTTCTAGGTGGAGTGACTTACTTTAAGTGCTTACCGATTACACACCTAGGTTGAAAGCTAAGAAAGTGAGTTGGTGTCCTCATGAGATGGGATGGGTTAAATGCAACACTGATGGTGTTTCTAGAGGTAATCCAGGTAGGAGTTCTTAGAGTTATTGTGTTAGGATAATAAGGGTGACTTAATACACGCGGAAGCTCAAGAGATAGAGGATCATATGAGCACGAACATTAGGCATAGGCTTTCAATCTTGAAGGCGTTGAGGTATGTTTAATCATGTCAATTCAAGCAAATAATTATTGAAACTTACTCCCTCTTGCTAAAAGGTGTATTGATTAAATTGTTGGATATTTCTTGGTTAATCCTTACTTACGTCAAGGAAATTAGGAAATTTATGGGTGCAAGAGAAGTTGTTATTACTCATGTTTTTAGGGAGGAGAATAAGTTGACAGACTTCCTTCCCAATCTCGCACTTGATAATGGTGAAGTCATGCTAAATAGTTTCCAATATTTGAATATACAAGAGAGGAAAATTCTCAATAGTGACACGTTGAATGAACCTTTTTAAGGGATAATGTTGAGTCTTGGTGTCTCGAACATCATTCTCACAAGGTAATGTGTGTACATCAGCATCTTCAGTAATGGAATATCATGAGCAATGTAATAGTTTAAATGTATTGTGGGATCTCATGCCTTGGTGTGGCCAGGAACAAGTCTTAAATTGGAACGTGGAAGGTAGGTGACGCCCCTTGTATCACATGGAACCTGGAGGCTTGTTGGCACAAGTTGTGTTGGTAATTTTGGATTTGGGTTATGGGTCGCCCATATGGACTGACCCGGCCCGATTTTGAAAGAATAAGAAAACGGAGTTATGTGGAGGTTACCCATATAAAATAAATTACCTAGTTTATTTGAGCGTGGTTAGTGGGGATAAAACTATATGAAGACCTGCAGAATAACTCCTCCACAAACAAAAGAAAAAGCAACGTATTTTTCTTATTCTTCTTCTCAAGGGAGAAATACTATTCTTTATTTTCTTCCTAAAGAAAACACACACAAGTTAGGACATTTAGTTGGTGGCAAGAACTTTGTTTCCTAGTGATTCAAAGTAGACTTGGGGCAGTTTCTTGGTGGTGAATTAAACAATCTTCTGTTAATCCTTAATCCGTTAACAGGTACGCAAATATTGTTCCTGTTATGGTATTTAATTACAAACAATGGTATCAGAACCATGGTTAATTTATTTTACCCCAATCTACAATTTTATTGCTCCAATTGAAAGCGACAAAGAAAATTGTCTGTTGAAATTTTATTTTTATTTTTCTAGCGCTGATGTAAATCTAATTGACAAAGCCGGAGAAAATAAAGAATGAAATGGCGAAAAGTTTCTTGATCTTTTTTCCACCACTATAATTTGCTAGTTGGATGTTAGGATCATTGAAATTGGTATATTTGTTTCTATGTCAAAAGATATTTTTTTCTCATTGTTTGAAGTTTCACTTTTAATTGGTTGATATTGTCAATAAAGTGAGACAACAGACAAAAAGGGAAGACCACACTGTAAATTCATGTCCTTAGTTCAGAGATAGTGAATTTTTAAGATTATAGGTTATCATCTATGGTTTGACACGTCAACCAAGAATTTGACATATTGTTTGAAAAGTCATTTTTTTTAAAGGTGAATGTGTTGTGCAGTGATATATCATGTGTTTACAAAGAATGTACGTTAACAGAATGTGACCCTTGGCCTTGTTTATTCTTCAATTCTCCTAACTAAATAAAGTTTATTCCTAATTACTCTATTAATAATTCTTCTACAAATTGTGACATATGTTATCACTTGAATAGTAATAGCCATTTTGTTGTTTCTTTGTTCCCATTTCAGACATGGCTGGACGGGGACAAGCTCGACTTATTCCTAGTGGGAGTGGTGCTGAAATCGAGTAAAGAAACTACGTAGAAGAGTGCGAAAGAGGAAGGAAAAATTTAGTAATGATTCAGACTCAGAGCCTGAAGTCATCACTACGGTCCCGAGGGAGGTGCAAAATATCCTTAGGGATGAAAGGGCTAGACGAAGGGAGGGAGAAAAGAAATTCAAGGAGTTTAAGGAGTTGAAAATGACACCTAATGCTACTATACCGGATCATATTGCCCTTTTTGAGTTTAAACTTCATGAACTGAATTAATATGATTATTGTATTCTGGAATACGTAGCTCTAAACATGTTGGATGAATCACTTCGTGAACCTTGGTGTGAAGTATTAACTGATATTTACCATGAGATATGGCCAAGTGTGCCCTATGATGTTTATGTTAATGCTCTAAAAATATGTGGAAACCCTATGTAGCATAGTTTGTTTTAATGCAATTTGTTTTTATTATTATAATTATGTTATTTGTTTGCCAGATTACATGTCATGTTATTTATTTATTTTTATGTGTGGTACTTATAATAAGAATGACATGAAATTGAAAATCTTGACGTAATACACACTATGAGAAATAATTTTGTAAAATATTAGTTGAACATTTAGCTGTAGATGATGAATGGAAACATAGTAATCTTACGATTTTATACTAAGTGTAAAGTTAATATTTTTACCTAAGTGTTTATATCACATGTGAGAACGATGAGTAATACAGTTGCATTATTGTTTCATATAACAGACTATGGCATCAAAAACTATCATTGTTGACTTAAATAAGGGTGACAAACTGAACAATAAAAATTATGATATTTGGAGTCGTAAGATGTGGTATGTGCTGGAAGAGCAAGATGCTCTAGAAGCCATTAACCATGTCATGGATTGCCCAGAGGAGGGTAACACTGCCCAACATAGGAGTGATCTTAAGGCTTACAATTCCTGGAAAAAGAAAGATGTCACTGCCCGTGGAATCATTGTAAGCTCAGTTGTGGGTGATTTCATCCATAAATATGAACATTTCCCTACTGCTCATTCCATGTGGGTACATTTGAGAAAAACATATGGAGGTACAACTGTGACTCGCCTCAGACAACTGACAATAAAGTTTGACACTTATAAGAAACGTCATGATCACAATGTGAAACAACACTTAAGGGTGATGTCTAACATGATTTCTCAACTCAAAAGTATTGGTCATGTTCTCTCTGATGAGCAGTAAGTCCAGGCAGTAATTTGGTCTCTTCCCAGCAATTGGGAACATCTGAAGGTAAACTTAACCCACAATTACATCATCAAAATATTTGCTGATGTTGCCCGCCATGTTGAGCTTGAATATGAGCGGCTTGGTGATGCGAAAGCTATACCTAGTGCCTATGTGGGAGAATCAAGTGGTAAAAAGGCTTTAGGATTTAAGCGCAAAAATTACTGGAAGAAAGGCGGAAAGGGCAAGGAGACTTGTGAGGGACCCTCAAAGAAAAGAAACAAGCCGAACTCCAAGAAGGGAAAGTGGTTCTTTAAGAAGAAAGACAAGAGCAAGATGAAATGCTACAATTGCCAAGAGCCGGGACACTTTGCTCATGAATGCACTGAGCTGAAAATGTAGCATTTTAAAATGCATCTGTAAGTGCTACATTTGTTTCTAATACAGTTTTATTAACTGAATCTTATCTTGTGTAGATTGTAGTCTCAGGGGCCACCGACCATGTGACCCATGATCAAGAAGAATTTGTGGAGTACCGTCGAGTTCCATATAGATCAATATGGATATATGTAGGAAATAATGCGAAGGTTGAAGTCAAAGGTCTTGGCACTTGCAGGATTGACTTGCGTGGTGGCCGTACTTTGATGTTACATAACATCCTATATGCTCCAGAAATTCAACTGAACTTAATATATGTGTATGTTCTTCTTAATTTAGGTTTCTGTTTGAACTTTAGTCGTTGTGTGAATTACTCTAGACAATGTCTTTTATGGTTCTAGACATCTTTGTGATGGTTTCTTTGTGTTAAGTTGTAATCCTTCTACTTATGACTATTATGTGGACCGTTGTGTTATGGCATATTCTTCTAATAATACAGATGCTGATATTATTACATGACATGCTAGATTAGGTCACATTGGCCAAGATCGAATGAATAGATTGGCTAAGGAATGACACTTGAGTTCTTTGTCGAAAATTGAAATGCCAACTAGTGAACAATGTCTTGCCGGAAAGATTACACGTAAACCTTTTGAAAGGCTAAAAAAGCTGACTTCCCATTGCAATTAATCCATTCAGATATCTGTGGTCCAATGAACGTGAAGGAAAGATCCGTTGCCTTGTATTTCATTATGCTTGTTGATGATTTCATGCGTTTTGGTTATGTTTATTTGATTTCTCATAAATCCGAAGCATTTGAGTGCTTCAAACCATATATGAATGAAGTTGAGAATCAATTAGACAAGAGTATAAAAACTCTAAGAGCTGATAGAGGGCGTGAATATCTATCAAGACAATTTAATGAATTCTGTAGTAAAAAAGGCATCACCAGATAATTAACTATTTCTTATACACCTCAGCAAAATGGTGTAGCAGAAAGGAGGAATAGAACTCTATTGGACATGACAAGGTCCATGATGGCGCAAGCTAATTTACCTATCTCTCTTTGGGGAGATGCATTATTAGCTCCAGCCTATATATTGAATAGAGTGCTTTCTAAGTCAGTTCCTTCCTCTCCTTATGAGCTATGGACTGGCTAGAAACAAAACTTGAATCATTTACGACCTTGGGGTTGTGCTGCATTTATAAAAGATTCGTTTAACAAGTTTGGTAAACTGGGTCCAAAAGGCAAGAAATGTATCTTTATAAGATACTCACACTCTAAAGGGTATGTGTTTATTGGTGAATTAGAGGATGGAAGTATTACTGAAATTGAATCACGAGATGTCACATTTTTAGAAAATAATTTTTCTAAGAAGGGTGAAGTAAAGGATGGAGAACCTCTTTACGAAATGTTGAACTCAGATGGTCAGCAAGTGTCTTCTGACACATTTGATGATCTAATTGATCAAGGGTATGGTGTTGATCTGAGTGAGAGATTTTTAATGCAAGATCCTTTTTGTGAATATGAGACTCAACTAAGAAAGGGTACCAGGAAAGGTGTACCTAAACATAATTATGACATTGAGGATTACGTTTTTCTGGTATCGACATCGGAAGTGAATGAGCCAATTTCTGTTGCCGAGGCTTTATCGAGCCATGAAAAGGATGAATGGATAAAAGCAATGAAAGAAGAGTTAGAGTCCATAAGAACCAACAAAGTATAGGACTTACTTGATCTTCCGCTTGAGCGTAAAACAATTAAGAATAAATAGGTTCTGAAAATTAAAAGCGGATGGATCAATAGAAAGATACAAGGCACGACTGGTAGCAAAAGGCTTTACTCAGCAAGCAGGAATTGATTATGAGGATACTTTTTCGCCAGTTGTGAAGTTTAGCTCAATTCGCTTACTTTTAGCTATTGTTCGCGTTTGAATCTAGAATAACATAAAATGGACGTAATAATAGCTTTTCTCAATGGAGAACTGAACGAGGAGATCTACATGGAACAACCTGTAGGTTTCATTGTTAAGGGCCAAGAATATAAGGTCTGTAAATTGAAAAGATCTATTTATGATCTAAAGCAGTCTTCAAGGTAATGGTACTTAAGATTTCATAAAGAAATGATCTGATATGATTTTACTATGTTTGATGAAGACCATCGCATTTATGTTAAAAGGTCCAATGATATGTTTGTAATTCTTTCTCTTTATGTGGAGGATATGTTGATGGCTGGAAATAATTTGGAGTATCTAGAGATTATCAAGTCATATCTTTCAAGGTCATTTGACATGAAAGATATCGGTGAAGCAGACTATATCCTTGGAGTTAAGATCCAAAGAAACCGTTCCAAGAAGTTATTGAGTATGTCTCAAGAAACATATATAAAGAAAATTCTAGAACGCTTTCGAATGAGTGACTGCAAACCCATGGATACTCCTGTAGCAAAGGGTGAAGCTTTATGCCTTGAAATGTGTCCACAAACTCAAAGAGACAAGGAAGAAATGTCTCGAGTTCCATACTCAAGTGCTATCGGGAGCCTGATGTACGCTATGTTGTGTACTCGCACTGATATTTGTTATGTTGTCGGTCTAGTTAGCAGGTATCAATCCAATCCTGGAAGAGATTATTGGAAAGCAGTAAAGAGGATTTTTCACTACCTGAAAGGGACTACAGACTATTCCCTATGCTATGGTGGATTTGATTTGATGTTGAGAGGTTACACCGATGACGTGACTTGGATGAAAGAAAGTCAACATCTGGATATGCTTTCTTACTTAATGGTGGAGCCATTTCATGGAAAAGTAAGAAACAAACTTGTATTGCTCTTTCGACTATGGAAGCTGAGTTCATAGCTTATACATATACATTACAAAAAGCTGTTTGGTTGAAGAGATTCTTTGAGCATCTAGATTGTATAGGGTCTAAGGCCAGTTAACTTTTATACCCAGCATCTCTCCTGTGTTATGCCGATGTGGGATACTACTCCTTAGTTGGGGTATCACATATACCCTCTCTTATGGACTCAGCGTCCTCGCTGAGATTTGCCCCGCATACCCGGGGTTCCCCTAGACTCAGCCTTGAACTCTGTACCACATCAACAAGGCTGACACGGAGTAGCTCTGATACCATCTATAGCAGCCCAAGCCCGCTAGTGATACTGTCTGATTTGGGCCTAAGCCTACACGTCTTTAAAACGCATCACTAGGGTCTAAGGCCAGTTAACTTTTATACCCAACATCTCTCTTGTGTTATGCCCGCACGGCTTTAAAATGCGTCACTAGGGTCTAAGGCATGTGTACTTATATACCCAGCATCTCTCATGTGTTATGCCGATGCGGGACACTCCTTAACTGAGGTGTTACATAGATATTGCAAAGAATCCTCAAGGATTGATAATTTTATATTGTGATAATCAGGGGGCTATTGATTTTTAACACATTGACACCAAGTATAAGTACTTGAGAAACATAGTTGCAAGTGGTGAAGTTCCAATACATTACATACCTATGCTGAAAATGGTAGCTGATCCTTTTACAAAGGCGATACCTAGAGACCTGTTTGAAAAACATGTTACGACTCTAGGTTTGTGTCGGATATGACTAAATTTATGTATTGTAAAACAATTTGAGAGTTATATATATATATATATATATATATATATATATATATATATATATTAAATTTTTGTCTCGGATATTTATATTGTGAATTTCATGCATATGGTCGGTTTTACCGCCTGATTTACTTTAATGCGCTGCATATTTAATTTTTTGCATTACATATTATATATGGTTGGCACTGCCACCTAACTACCCACTTATATAATTAATTAATCTGCACTTGCTTCCTGTCCTTACTTCTCTTTATTTCTTCCCTTTTACTTAGGGGGTTCGCTTTCGGGATCTTGGTATATATATATATAGTTTGCTCGATGGTTGAAATGTGGTAGTCACTTGTCAAATTTCATCTAGACTTATAAATTGTAGACTGAGGATGTTTATAAATTTTTCAGTCATCAATTGATTGCTGTAAATAAGTAAAACTAACCTGGTACTGAAATATTCATATCCTTCCTTAACTAAAGGAGTAGTACAGGTATCTGTTGTTGACTAAAGAACCTGGTACTGAAATATTCATATCATTCCTTAACTAAAGGAGGAAGGATTTCAATTTTGTGTTCATATACAGGCTACCATTGATGTATGAACCACTGAGGAAATTCATAGACTAATTGGTTACCCTAAAGGATAAACCAAAAGTGTTTTCCCAGGTGATTTTGAATAGTGAAGGCATTCATCCAGGCAGCCTTGTAGTTGTAATAATTAAATATTGAGGTCGAAAAGGTTGAGAAATTTTTTTATATTTGATTGGAAGTGTGCCCCATTCTTTTGGCGAGATTATTTTATTAATCCACACCGTTGTATGGGTAACATATGCCTGAGTTTGCTTATCCTTGTAGGGTTTGAATAAGCAAGATTTGGTATCTGCAAGAATAAATTCATAAAATTTCTGAGTATGGTCAGGAGTTTCTTGTATGAAATTGGTTGATGAGCTAAGCATTTGACTAGCTACTTCTTGAGGGTTTGGATGCCAAAATTCTGGCTCAATTTGGGTAAGCGGATAGACATTGTCATTTTTAAAGTAGGTTGGTTCCTCAGGGGAGGAACTTTTGTATGAAGAAATTGGTTGTGGCACTGGTGAAGAAAGTGCCTGTTTGGGTGCTGAATACACCGTGCTTGTGCTCTGTGTGTTGGGGCTTTTGGCCGTCATTAGTGTTTGTGTGGTGCTTTTAGCAGCCACAGAAGAAGAAGAAGATGCGTGGCCTGAGGCCGCCACAGTGGAACATAAATTCTTAAACATAATAAATTATTTTCTTATTTTAGGGTCGCTTATGGTTGCTTTTATTCCCATAAGCTTACACCAATTTAAGAAGTCTGTATCTGACCAGGAGTCAGATGATGTCTGTGCATGTTGATTTTCATCTTCTTCAACCAAATCTGCCCATTCTTTTTCGGGCTTTCAATTGAAATTGGTTCAGCTTTTTCCAGGAGATATGATGGGTGTATTCCCTTCATAGCATAGTCTGCTGGAGTTTGATATCATGGCTGACTTGGGTCAGAAACATCCTTTGAAAGTTGCTTGGAGGCAACTGAAATTATTTGCTATTGAGAGACAGCTTTATCTTGTTTGTTTTCCTCCGGAGGAGGAAGGGCTGGAAGTTCTTCCTTCTTTTTTCTGGGCATGTTATCTTCCCTGCAAGAATTCTCGAGTGAAAAAATCTGGAATAGAGTTTGAGCTCACTTTGATATATTCTATATCAAAATCAAATATAGATAAAATAGCTTGCCATCTGGCAAATATATGTTTTGATGCAAGGTTTTGTACATCTTTTTGTAAAACAGATTTTGCAGCTTTGCAATCAATTTTTAAAAGGAATTTTTGGTTTAGTAAATCAGCTTGAAATTTAGAAATGCATAAATAATTGCTAAAATTTTCATTTTAATTGTAGGATAATTTTGTTGAGCATTATTCCAATGCTTTGATGCAAATGCAATGATATGTTCTTTTCCATCTTTCTTTTGTTTTAATATGCCACCATAACCAATGTCTGATGCATCTGTTTCAACAATTTTGAATGCAGAAGGATCAGGAAGAGATAAACAAGGAAGATGTTTAACTTTTATTTTTATTTACTGGACAACGTTGGTATGAACACTAGTCCATGGAGGAGGAGGCTTTTTCAATCTATTATGGAGAGGTTTTAGCAGATTTCTAATACCTGGAATAAAATCAGATACATAATTAACACAACCTAAAAATTTTTGAAGTTGGGTTTTATCTAAGATTTGATCAGGGAACTTATGAGTAAACTGAATTGATCTCTGGATAGGGACAATAGTTCCTTGTTGGATATTGTGACCTAAAAATCGTATATTAATTTGAAAAAGACTATACTTAGTTTTTGAAAGAACTAAGCCATTTTCTTTAATGGCATTAAAGAAGATTCTTAAATGTTAAAATGTTGATCGATAGTAGAAAATACTAAGACATCATCAATGTAAACGATAATAAATTTTGAAAAAGGATTAAAAACGTCATTCATAATTCTTTGAAATTCCGAAGGAGCATTTTTTAATCCAAATGGCATTACATTCCATTCGTATTACCCAAATGGAACAGTAAAAGCAGTTTTATATCGATCTTTTGGATCAATTTGAATTTTCCAAAAACCTGATTTTAAATCAAATTTTGAAAAAATAGTAGCAGCATAAAGCCGCTGAAGTAAATCTCTTTTGTTTGGAATAGGGTATCTAATCCAACAAAGAGCTGTATTCAAAGCTTTGTAATTAATGACTGAACGAGGGACACCTCGTTCAATTTCTGAGTTTTTATTAACATAAAAAGCAGCACAACTCCAGGGGATTTACTGGGAGAGATGATGTGTTTGTCAAGAAGATCTTTGATCTCACTTTGGCAATGGATTGTTAACTCGTGATTCATTTGGATAGGACGAGCTTTAGTGGGAATGGTTTTTTCATCGAAGTCAGGTTCATAAGGAAGTCTGACTATGTGTTTCTTTCGATTCCAAAAGGCTGTTGGTAAATCAGCACAAAGATCCTTTTGGATTTTGGCTTATAAAGTTTTAACTTTAGACTGAAGAGAAGGATCTTGAAGCTGTTGATGTAGCCTTTGAAATGCTACTTCTTCTTTGAGGAAATTGATTTGGGCTTCCTTATTTTTTAAGGTAGACAAGACCTTCTTGATAGGAGGTTTATCAAAAGGGATGAGGATCTTATTTCCTATGCACTCAATTTGGATGCCTTGGTTAGTGACCATAAAAGGCATGATTTCTTGGATGAAAGGGGTGCCTAATATGACTGAGTTAGTAAGGTCTTTTACTAACAAGAAGGAAGTTGAGACTGACAAAGAAGAATTTTCTAAGGAAGTTCTAACTTCAACATCAGAGAGTTTGAAGCTAATTCCTAATTTTTTGCCATTGGTTGCTCTAAGGGCTTCTTTGGTTTTTCAAAGTATTTTATTGGGATGAGTCCTTCTTGTATACAATTAAGATCTGCACCTGTGTCAAATAAGGCGACAATATCTAAAGTGAAAGATTTATTGATAACTAGGGTAACCCTAATATGCCATTTCTGGATGGAAAGTCTAGAGAGGTAGTTGATGAAATCTTCCTGATCAACTGGTTTAGTTTCTGTTTGTCTAGGCTGTTCAGGCTGGGTAGAAAGTTGTTGGAGAACAAAGTGATCTATATCTTATTTTGCTCTAATTTCACGAATTTCTTCCTTAAGGAGTGCTATCTCAGTTTGGAGATCCTGGATAGTTATGGTCTTGGGTTTCTGTGAAGGAAATCTATTGAGAATGTCAGTAATATTGTAAGTATTAGCTATTTGAGGATGTTTGGAAAGGTACTTGAAGATGTGGAAGGCTTATCTATGGTTCGTTTGAACTGCTCTAGATAATGTTTCTTTTGGTCTGAATTCTCAAGATTACTAATAAGCTCAAGGAGGAGATCTTGTTCTTTAGTGAGAACATTAATCTCGGGATGACTATTTTGGTCTTCTTGACTAGATTCGGACGAAGATGATTGTAAATCATCTTCTTCAAGTTGGTTGAATTGATGTTCAAGTTCATCATCAGCAATATCAGAAGCATCATTATCTTCTAGTAGGAGTTGTTCTATTTGGTTAAGAATAGAATCATTTAATTTAAGGTTTCTAACTTTGTTAGCTAATTTGCAGTATTTGGCGATATGCCCAGTTTTGTGACATATGTAACATTTGTCGGAATTGGGAGATTTTAAACCTGGTGCTTTAGGTCTATTGGGTAGAGCTTGTAGAGCTTTGTTTTTGGAGTAGGAAGGTTTTGTTTTTCTGTACTTGGGTGCAGAAGGTCTATATCTTGGGACGGCCTCCTTATCTTTCGCCTTTCGTCTCTTATGAGGCTTTTTTCCACAAGGAGGGATACCAAATTGTTCACAGAAACTTTTTAAATCTCTGCGAGTTTGAGCTCTATCTTTGGCTAATTGTCTCAATATCTTATCTTGTCGGCAGATTTTGAGAGCAACTTATTGAATGAGACTGGTAAGCTGACCATAGGTGATTTGTTCATAAGGAATAATATCACCAGTGTAGAGACTTTGGAGTTCCTCTTTGACTAAATCTCTAAGGGACTTAGGCAGGCCATCTAGGAATTTTTCTTTCCAATATGGGAGGTTTCCATCTGGTTTTTCATATACCCTGGTAACAAAGGAGTCTTTATACCACCTAAAATCAGAGAGGGTCTTACACTTCAGTATTTCAGAAGATCTTTCTCTGAAAATACTTGGACTACCTATGAAAGTTTTGATAATGGTGTAAATTAGGGTGTTGGTCGAATCAGGAATAGTTTGGCCATCTTTTAGGATTGGTTCTCCTGTTGGATCAGTTCTAATGCTGTAGAAGATCTTTTGATGATCTTCCTCACTAAGATGGGTATCCCACCAGCCCTTAAGTTGACCTGTAAAACCTACTACTAATATATGGGTAGTAAGCTGGTCACTATAGTTATGAGAAGTTCTATATGCAGTGGCTACCATAGTCATCTGCTGCATTTGGACAAAATATTGTATTAATAACAATCATCTATGTTCCATTCATAGATGTTATTGGCATTGTAGTTATTCTGCATGACACTAGGTTTTTCTTCTAAAACCATGTCAGGATGGGTAGCTCTAGGATAATAGAGTTTTTGGGATTGTCGCAGTTGGAGAATCATGTTCTAAGAGGAGCAACTTCTAGAAGGATCATGATGAAATTGATCGGACTGTGTTTGGGATTCTTGATCTGTATCTACCTCTCGAAGAACACCTATAGAAGCATCCTTAGTTACTGACTCTTTAGTTGCAGAGTCTTGAACGACAAAGGTTTTCTCTATTTCAGAGATTCTACGTTGAAGGTCAGAAAGTTGAGGGAAACCTTTAGATTTGTGAATCTGGAGTTCACTAGCAAAAGTCCTAGGGATCTCATAAGGTTTAAATAGTGGAATTGAAGATGTTTCGACTGACTTAGCACTAGTAGATGCTGAAAAGGATGGTTTTGAAATCAAATATTCACCAAGAGTTTGTAAATACTTGTTTCTATAATTATTTTGTTCAAAGATATTTTTAATATCTTTGGCTGTGAAAGCTTCACTTTCAGGTTTTAATTTGAAAGGAGTAGCTACCACTTGAGTTTTGCCATGATTTGTTGAAAATCCTTGTGGTGGAGGAAGTTCAGAGATAACTTCTTCTCCAGTTGAAGTTTTCCAAATTTTTGAAACATTAATAGATTTAGAAAAAATAAATTCTATATGGTGGTATTCAGCATAAGCTTCAAACCACTCGAAGAAATTAATTTGCTCTTGAATCGAGTTCAAGGATTCATAATAAATTTTTTGAAGATTTTTTCTTTCATTTCCTTGAAAGCTGTTAAAAAACCATGTTCTCTTAAAAAGGTTTTCAGGAGAGTAAAATTCAGTCCTGAGTTTTTCTTTGTCAATTTGGAAATCCTTTTCTAAAACACCTAATTCAGCACCTAGAGATGAATAAGTAGAAGACTGAGGTCTTTCGAAGTTAACTTCAGTTGGAGGTGTTTCCACTGAGTATTCTGCTTGAGGAATCCTAGATTCGAAATTAACAGTTTTGATTCTAGAAGGAAATGAAGAGACAGAATGTCTAGCAGATTGAGTCTCAGACTGTGCTAAAGGTGAGGAAGGTATTCTTTGACTATGAGATCTTCTGAAGGAAATAGTTACAGATCCTGAAGAAAACTGTTAGATCTGGGACACATTAGTATTTTCTGGCTTCTGGGCTGGGGTAGCATCTTGCAAAAGTCAGTTTTGAGGTAAAGAAACCTGATTCCAAGATATAGGTCTTGGAACTGACAAATGGGATCTTTGAAGATCTGTTTGGAAGAGAACAGTTTCTCCTTTATGAAGTGTTTTCATGGCTCCAGAATTGATGGCTGAATTCATAGCTTTGTATTGAATTCTATAGATAATTGCAGCTGGAAGAGATCCAGTCTTGGTTTTATAATTGGATGTCTTGACATTTAGTGTCAAGGAGTCTAATATATTCCTATCTTTAAGGGATACAGTAAAGTTGGGAAAGCAGTCAAAATAAATTGGTCCATTACAAAGACTGGTTTCCACCATTCCTAGAACGGAATCATTGAAGTCTAGAAATCTAGAATCTCTAAGGCAGAGGAGGAAAGATGTATCAAGTCCTTCTCTAGAAAGAGGTTTAGCTGCAATTTGTACTAAACCAAAATGGAGATAGTTTTACTTTTCTATATTTTTCTATAGATTTTGGGTTTAAAAGCTTGATGTCCTCATGATCTGACTCAAGAGGAATAGTTTGCTCGATGGTTGAAATATGGTAGTCACTTGTCAAATTCCTTCTAGAATTATAAATTGTAGACTGGGGATGTTTAGAAATTTTCCAATCATCAATTGATTGCTGTAAATCAGTAAAACTAACCTCTTCTTTGAGTTTAGAATTTGAAGAGGAAGATGAGGATGTAGATCTAGAAGAGGAAGGAAAAGAATTTTTAGTGGAGGAAGAGAAAGGATGGAAGAATGCCATAGTAAGATCTGCACAGAAAATTTAGTCGATAAACAGTAATGACTTAAATACTTCCTGTTCTTGGATCTAGAGACCAATGGATTCCATAAGGATAATATTCAAGTTCTTAACTCAATAGTATGAGGAAAAATCAGATTTTAGAAATTAGAAATATAAGTACATATTTTCATTAATACACAAAAAGTAAATTAGCTTATGTTCAAAGGAGTATCTTGACTAATGACCCAAGGGTTATAAATAACCATCTGTAAGCCTACTTAGTAATTTTCCTTGGCAACCTAGCCATTTGCTCAGGAACACTACTTACGGCGTAGATCCGGAAGGATCGCAGTGCCATTAGTTAAGAATATTCTTAATACATTAGTAAATTTAATAAAAGTGTATGTAAGAGTTCATGTTTTATAGATCTAAATACTAGATCCAATAATACCTCATAAAAGTAAGTTAAAAACAAGAATAATAATCCCTACTTCCCCCTCTGGGATAATCCCTACTCCAATTGTATTAAATCTCATGTGCATGTGATGGAATTTATTTGTGATAAGTGTGTCGAACAAGTTGCCAGATCAGCTCTCTCACATGGGCGATCGCCTCTGACGTTGAGGTACGTGCATAGATGAGACCAATTAGAACCTTGATTTGTACGAGATTATAAATAGTATAAATGGTCGATCTTGGTTAGAGTTCTAAATTGTGGACTCAACCATTCTTTATGACTTGTTTTGTAAGCCAGATATGAGTTTTCGAAAATTGAATGAAAAACTCGGGTTAGACATTTGGATATGCCTAGACCAAGATCTGCATGGTGTTTATATACTTAGAAGAATGAGACCGACGTGCCGAATTAAGGCAAGAACACCATAGCACGTGTTTCATACCTCGTGTGCTAATCGACGAATAGGGTAAATGAAAGAATTGTTCCCTGCTTCTTCGTTGCGTGAGATCCTGGAAAAATCACATTGATTTTTCATTGGAAGACCCTTTGACTTTTTACTGTCTTTTGAAGTACCAATCTGTGTTGTTGCTTTAGTATATTACTAATAGCCATGAGTGATTCGGCAATGCGGTGCATGTCTAGGAAAGCATTTAATATGGAATAAATAGATTCTAGTAGAAAGGGAAAACAATTAAAATAATTTATAACTTAACTTGTATTCACAGGTCAACCATTACATTTACCACGAGGATTTCAGGTGTAATTGTGATACAAAGTTAAATAGGAACTCGAGTTCGCCTCAATCGAGGTTGAGGGATCAGATAAGCAGCTAGAGGAGTAGTGAATGTTATCTGGGTATTGCGAGTAATAAAATCCTCATGTTAGTAGTGAATCCTTTCTGTATGTGATTGGTCTCTACATAGAGCCTTTTTTTTGTACAACCTTAATAGGTATGACTCTTGATGATGCTCGCATGTCGCATGAACTATTTTTCTGTATGAATTGTGTGTGTAATTGACATGAAACTGGTTCAGATCTAGTCCATCATGTGTGAAGTGGGTGATGTTGGTAATTTTGGATTTGGATTATGTGTCGCCCATATGGACTGACCCGACCCGGTTTTGAAAGGATAAAAAAAGGAGTTATTTGGAAGTTACCCACATAAAATAAACTACCTAGTTTATTTGAACATGGGTTAGTGGGGATAAAACAATATGAAGACCTGCAGAATAACTCCTGCACAACAGAACAAAAGAAAAGCAACATATTTTTCTTATTCTTCTTCTCACGGGAGAAATACTATTCTCTATTGTCTTCCTAAAGAAAACACACACAAGTTATGGTATTTAGTTGGTAAGAACTTTGTTTCCTAGTGATTCAAAGTAGACTTGGGGCAGTTTCTTGGTGGTGAATTCAACAATCTTCCGCTGCGTTAATCCATTAATCCGTCAACAGGTACGCAAATATTGTTCCTGTTATGGTATTTAATTACTAACAAGTTGGACCAGTCGGTGTTGGAGGCGTCCACCCCTCCACGGCTTTACTAAAAAAATTGTCGCCTTTAGGTTTAAGTGATCTGCAGGCGCAACCCCATCACACATCAAGCAGTTCCAAGCTATAGGCGACTTTTTGCATATCGTTTAGCAGTGGATTTTTGGCTTGCTTCTTCATAAGGATTCAATATTTTAAATAGCATGGTGATTAGGAACAACATTGTACAGTTGCTGATATGGGGTGACGAGCTAAACAAAGATCACTGAATTCGTTGAAAGGATATCATGGGGTTCTTTTTTTCATTAACGTTGATTTTATTTTTGCAGGGTCTATTGAGTTTATTATGATACATGTAACTAAGGTTTCTCATTTTGTGGTATTAGTGTGTCAGACACTCAATCTGTTGTGTGATTTTTAATATGTGGCTTTGTATAGATCTCATGGATGACAATACAAAAGTAATTTGATTAAGCTACTATATGTTACCAACATAAAAGAATAGGGATTATTTCACTTTGTGAATACATATTTCGAATCCTGGCTTACAAATACAACAACATGGGATACATAAAGGTCAAAGAACTACGAAGAAGGAGCAGCGGAAGTCTATAGGGCAGACCTCAAATATAGATGAAATTTCCATTAACTTGAGTCATGACATTATTGCAGCTATCTCATCGATTGTTGGAATTGCCTTAAGGTTTGGTTCAATTTGTCATTCACAACGGTAACATCTCTATGTGAAAGAAAGAGAGGTTATAATTTGCACAACATGAAATTGCACGTGAGAAATGATAGCAAGATTCCATCAAAGCAACCATAAGATCAAATTTCATGCTATAATTTCATCGTCTTATATATAGGAACTTTTATACGGCTAATGTGGAATTTTTTCACTTTGATTTTAGAAGGTTTAAGTGTGTCATTTTTGTAATTGTTTCATGTGATAAAGACATATGATGTATATTAGTTTTTCATTAGTACGAATTAGTCACAAAGCAAATTGCTTAGTGACCTTTGCTAAAAAATAAAAAATAAGATATATAATCAAATGTACGATCAACAAATTCATTAAAGAGGTATAATCAAATATAAGCTCATACATCAAACCGGGCATAAGTAGTGTATCCAAATTGGCCGCTGCACATGCAAAGAACCATACCTATATGGAGAAAATCCACCAAAAAAATAAGGATTAAACTTACCTCGTTGTGACGATGTCTAACTAGTTCATGATAGAATTTCGACCATGAATATCCTCCAAACAACATCTAATCAACTCAAGCTATTCAAAATATGAAAGAACATGCGAAATTAGGCTAGGTATAATTTAATCCTAAATCTCAAAACAACCCCTCTGACCACCACATCGGAATCAAAAATATATTTTATATCTAGGTTACCCGTTTGTTCGTTAACGCATTTAGTCAATAATAGATGTTTGACATTTTATGCCAATGTTTCCTTAATATTTCTGCATGTTTGAGCTTTTTATTTGCCCGTTTTATAGTTTATGAATATGATTTTGCACTAATTTTATGTCGTGTGTATGTAGGTTGTTATGCAGTGAAATTGGAGCTTTAAAGAGCATGATCGAGCAAGAAAAGATTGGATTTTGATTGAGGATTGGATTGAACACACGAAGGGACGAAACGAAGCGAGCAAAGGAGCAAGGAAACAGGAATTTGGCCTGGCGTTGTAGGGCACGTGGCGCGCCCCCCAACGCGCCTCACTGCCTGGCGCGATTCCCAACGCGCCGCGCCCCAAAAGCGGGCAAACTTCGACGGCTACTGGTTGTCTAGGCGCGGTCGTGGACGCGGGGCGCCCGTTATAGCACCCCTGGAGCGGATTTTTACTTCCTATTTCGTCTAGGCTTAGGTCTAACTTATTACCAGGCCTTTGTAAACCTTATAAATACTATTTTACTTAGTTTTTGATGGGAGTTCAGACTTTGGAGCAATTAGAGAGCTCATAACATCTTGAACAAGAGTTTTTCTTCCTTCCATTAATCTATTACATCATTATTTCATTATTTCATCAAATCCTTGTGTTGTTATTATGAGTATGCGTGGCTAAATCTCTTGTTCTAGGGTTAGAGTATTACATGAAAGTTGATTGTTTGAAGATTGATTTCCATTAATTGAATCCCATAACGGGTTACTTATTCTTACTTGATTTCACTTGGGTAATTGTCAGGGCCCGATCATTACGCATTATCTATGGTTTTTAGATTGAACTCGAAAGAGGGAATTTAATTACGTAATAAGAAAGAATAGGACTAGTTTGTGAACCCGGGCATCGGGGAACCAATTCGTGAGTAGGATAGACATATACTTGCTCGCCTAGTTTAACTAATTACAGAATTCGTTAATGCGTGCACGTGATTCAACCCATAGACATATAGGGATTGGAGTAGCCTGCATAGACCGTGAAGAATCGAAAGGTTTTCATGGGTACATTTAATCTGTTAGTTAGTAACCCGGGATTTAAGAAGTGGAATCAATTGGAAAACTCAACTGGATTGTTCGTAACTCTGACCCTGGATCGTCTCCTTATTACTGATAACAACCAAGTGTTGCTCCATTGTTTGAATTCACTTTTACCCTCTTGATTACTGTCCTTTAGTTAACTAAATCATCACTATTGGAAAAAGATCCCTGGATAGTAGTTAGAAATTGTTTGTTAAGCGTCAGTCTGAATAGTCCTCGTGGGAACGATACTCTACTTATCATTTTATTACTTGTCGACCACGTATACTTGCGTGTGCGTTGGGAGCAACAAGTTTTTGGCGCCGTTGCCGGGGACTAAACAATTGACTGTTTCTTTTCAGACGATTTATTATTTTCTATTCAGGTTTAATTTTTGTTTGGAGTTTTGTGCTGTTTCAGGTATTAGGTCCTGCTTGATCTTTACCTATAGGAATGGCAGCAGAACGAGCTTTAGCTGTGCGAGATGTTGCTCTCCCCAGCCTGGAGGGAGTAGCCTCGAGCATAGTTAAGCCTGAAATTACTGGAAACTTTGAGATTAAGTCCGGCATGATACAAATGTTACATGTGACTGGACAATATGGTGGATTACTTCATGAAGATCCGCAGCAACATATCCAGAATTTCTTGGAGATCAGTGATACGTATACACCGACGGGAGTTCCTATTGATTATGTTCGTTTGACATTGTTCCCGTTTTCACTGATTGGGGCAGCAAAGAGGTGGTTAAAGGCTGAAAAGTCCGAGTCTATCACTACTTGGGATGATTTGGCTAGGAAGTTCTTAGCTAAGTTTTATCCATCTGCCAAGACAGCCCGGCTGAGGAGCGAAATTATGTCCTTCAGACAGGTAGAAGGAGAGTCTTTGTATTCAGCCTGGGAGCGGTTTAAAGCTTTATTGAGAGATTGTCCACACCACAACCAATCCAATGAAGTTCTTGCACATACTTTTGTTGAGGGGTTGACTGCACATACTAAGATCGTGGTAGATGCTGCTGCTGGATGCCAAGTATTAGCCTTAAATTTTGACCAGATCTATGATTTGCTAGATAAGTTTTCGCAGAGCAAT